>OZ025239.1:55464459-55791959 GCA_964019155.1 Osedax fenrisi | reverse complement strand
TTATCGATAGAAATGGTAATTGAAATCTATTGGTAATAGGAAATTAATAACTGTTTATCTTTATTTAGAGTAAATGATTATTTGTAATAAATTATAAAAAGTATAATTACATTAATATTTGTCATTTAGTTTAATGTATATACATAAGTATATTGTTCTATACAAAATTATTACTAATTAAGCACATTGTATAGTATGGTATTGGCACTGTAAAATAAAATGTACCCATATATATGCTTATTAAAATTGTTAAATAATTATAGAATTAAGGTTAAAAAAGTAGGAGTGATATATATGATATCTCCTACCAAAACGTTGGGGAAGTCATATCTGCCCATCTCTCAATATTTACGTCTTTATATACATATAAACATTAATATTTGTTCAATATTTATATTTAATTTAAATACATTGTTCTAGTATATGTTACGAATAATGATTCAACTCACCCCGTTTCAGGTTTCCTATTTTCAGATGTTTTAAAAAAATGTGATGCATAATTTTGTATTTGTTATATTTTAATATAATAATTAATATACTCTATAATCATAATATATTCATATAATATACACATATTTAATCGTTTATTATTTTATATTACTTTATATATTAATATACAAATAATTGTAAATCCTCTTTCTTGTTTTTCAAATAAATAAAATTCTATAAACAATTTTCAAAATGTTATCTCACGGTATAAAACCATCACCTTATTGCGTTTCTAGTTATTATTTGTATAAGTATTTCTATAGTATAGATACAATTTATCGAGTGGCTCAGGTATCCTACCCGTACATTTTCCTCACTATACACTTTACCAGTACGCTACGCTAGATTATTAATATAGATTACTTTACTATACAGTAATATGATCCCTACGTTGCATGTTCTCGAGATTATGCATACGTAGACAATATATTATATTACAAGGCTTATAAGGTCTTATAATGTATTATAAGTGTTATAAGGCTATAAATAGATTACAGATAGATTACCGCGTAAACGACATACATTATCGCCTTTAGATGTTAAAGATAAGGAACAGCCTACATTTATATGTTGAAGCTAAGGAATGACCTACATTTATATGTTGAAGCTAAGGAATGGCCTACATTTATAATACACTATATGGGATACAAGAGTGTATGTATATTATATAATATCTTTACAACTATTATATGTATTCAAGTATTGTGACAGTTATGTAAGTTTAGCATCCAAATCTAGTATCAGTCTATTAATAGAATGTTTTATATATAAACAAATTTCAAAATATCTGGGGTTAAAGTTTAGTGGATTATTTCAATAGAAATGAATTATAAAAATAAACAATTAATAATATGTGTCACTATAATTTTATTATCAATTATTATACGATATATATATATATATATATATATATATATATATATATATATATATGTATATAAATATGTATTATACTTTTAATATTGTTATCCTAAATAAGAGTTATGTATATAATGTAAGAATATTATATAATTAATATTGTATCGTTATAATAATATTATAAATTATATATATACAGATATAACTGTTATATTTTATGATATTTTATAATTATTTGGTATTATAAAAGATCGCTTTTACTTAGTTGTATAGAATATTTAGATATAATGTTTACATGAAATGATATATAAATTATTATATTAGTAATTTAAAAAGTAAAATTTTATTTTACTTTATTTTGTTTTTAATACAAATTCTGACGCTTTTAAATACCTATAAAAATGGTGTATTAACTAAATCTTATAATAATCAATTATATTTAAGTTATCACTTCAATCACTTGATAACGTGATCCTGTGATAGGCTTTATAGATTACATTACAGTCATTTAATATATCTTAAGATTTCACTGAAAACAAATTAAAAATATATATATATTTTGTATAATGAAATTAATATTTATTTTCCATTAATATTTTATTATTTTTATCAATTTTGTACAAACACTTATGCGTGACTTTAATTAATTAGTATTATTCTAAATTAAATATTGTAAATCAATACAGACATATGATGATATGTAATTATATTATAAATATATTAACTAATTGCCGACATTTAAAATAAATCATTACTTTTTCTTAACCAATATATTAACAGACTATTGGTATTATATAAGTATTATATAGGTATACAATAATATATTAGTATAAGCAGTGATTCAATAAACACTATTAATACTGTAGTATGCACTTTACACTCCTAATTGTGAATTTTACTATTCACTGAACATTTATATCATATTTACTAGTGTTCTGAGACCAATATATACTGAAATATGATATTATATATATATATATATATATAATTATTAATATATAATATTATATCTTAGGTGAATCTTTAATTCGTTCATAAGTAGTATTAACTTTAAGAACACCGCAGTCAACATACTTACATATAAGTTTAATAATAACATAATAAGTCAAGGTGAAGTATATATATATATATACAATGCGAATTAGTTATACAATTTGTTACAGTGATACAACATTAAATATAACGGATGATAATAGATGTGTGTGTATGTTGTTGTTTTTGTTGAAAGTATTTATTTAAACACATCATTAATAATAATAACTCTATAATGTGTATCGAATAATATATATCACATATAGATACAAATAGTGAATGTATATAATTCGCAGGATAATATTACGATGCGAAACGAACATCAATGTTGGGCGATAAGAACTTGTTTTAATTTCTTTATAAAGGTATTAATCATTAGATTTTATTTCTAAGAGAAGGGGGTAATTTATTCCATCTAATTGATGATTTTGAAATGAATTTTTTCCTTTCGTATTTGTTGCAATGTGTAATCGGTTGGTGTAGTTTAGTGGAATTGTTATTACCTAAAAGTCTAGTGTTTGGTTTATGTGCCTGCATGTATCAATTGTAAGAAAACTTGCATTATTTACTATAGTACTATATGTATATATATGTAGTATTGTAGTACTATATGTAGTAATGCACTCGAGATGTTTATAAACATTAAACGTGTACGATACACACATATATACACAATGTATATATATATATATTATATACACACGTTGTACACATACACAGACGATAAAATACACATATATGCGAACCTATATAGGTATTATGTCCGGGTTCATAAAATATGTTTTAATTTAACAGTTACAAGTGTTATTATATGATTACGCATACACAAATGATCGTGTATTGTTAAACCACTGATACGTTAACTAATGAATGTAGATACATCAACTCGAGAGTGGATTCAAGGGGACATTAGAACCATTTGATTATAAAGTTAAAGCTTCCTATAAGTTCCGAGATGGAATGAAAGGACGCTACCAGGATAACAATAACAATAACAATATAATACATATCCTATGATGAAATGAAAATATGAATGATTATGTATATACTTAAATATTTATATAATGTTTATTTAATTATTGTTTTATTTAAAAATACATTTCTATAAATAAATAGCAATATATATATATATATATATATATATATATATATATATATTAAGATGTATATACAATTATATTTTTTAGTGACTTCTAAGTAACTCCATATACATAATTCATAAAGTAATAATTAATAATATACTATATTATATAATATAGCTTATAGGCATTTCTTAAATATATATATATTTATATATATATATATATATATATATTACTATTAATATTATTATCAGATTTAGGCAATTATAGGGTAAATATAGAAGCAATATTGCGTATCGAGATAATTACCCCTTAATTAACATGATAAGTTTCATCACAAATAAGCAAAATTTGTAAATAATAATTTTGTAATACTATGATTTCCTGTTTACATATATAAATATGATAAAAATAAATAATTTATATAATAAAATATATTTCAACTTATCATGAAATTAATTAAATCATCATGTAATCATGTAGGTAATAGTATAAATAAATGATAAAATTATAAAATTAAAAGCTAATAAAATAATTATACATATATATATATATATAGAACATATTTACATATATGTAGGGTTAATTATATAGATAATTAGTACAGATTCTAGAAATATCATCGAATTGCCTAACTCAGATACTAATAATAATAATAATATTTATGATATTATGTTTCTATTTATTTATAGAAATGTGAATTTATATATAATATAAATTCTATGTACTTGTATTAGTTATTAATTATTGTGTTAATTACATGATTACTTAGAATACTTGTCAACACAATGTATACATGCATTAGTAGCCAGGTACATACATGCACGACGTGCATTGCATGTATATTACATCATATCTTCTTAGATAACTTTTAATATAGTATCACGATGATAAAATGCCATAAATGTTTATTTAATACACACATATATATATATATATATATATATATATATATATATATATATATATATATATATATATATATATATATATATATATATATTTATTTGGTAAAGAACTTTATCATATATGATAAATATAGTTAGGTAATTAGATGACGTTTTTAAAACATAATACCTATAACGATACCTATAAAATCCGCTCTTATAAGTTGCATTAAATAGGCGTCCATGGAAAATCTTAAATTTTAACTAGATCTGATCATTTTCAAACTATTTTCATAAAATAACTTCTAAATATTATGTAATACCTATTTTATTTTTCCAAGTAGGGTCGCAACCCGTGACCTACTGCCTGTGTATATAACGCCTTGGCTATGATGATAATGTGAACTTATATATATATATATATATATATATATATATATATATACATGCATATTATGAACTTAACAATTGTATGTATTTAACATATATATATAAATATGTATAATGATATATTCTAATAAATAATACAAGTTAATAGTATAACGTTTATTGCATCATCATGTTACAGATAACTGACCACATCATTCTACAGATAACTGACCACATCATTCTACAGATAACTGACCACATCATTCTACAGATAACTGACCACATCATTCTACAGATAACTGACCACATCATTCTACAGATAACTGACCACATCATTCTACAGATAACTGACCACATCATTCTATAGATAATTGACCACATCATTCTACAGATAACTGACCACATCATTCTACAGATAACTGACCACATCATTCTACAGATAACTGACCACATCATTCTACAGATAACTGACCACATCATTCTACAGATAACTGACCACATCATTCTACAGATAACTGACCACATCATTCTACAGATAACTGACCACATCATTCTACAGATAACTGACCACATCATTCTACAGATAACTGACCACATCATTCTACAGATAACTGACCACATCATTCTACAGATAACTGACCACATCATTCTACAGATAACTGACCACATCATTCTACAGATAACTGACCACATCATTCTACAGATAACTGACCACATCATTCTACAGATAACTGACCACATCATTCTACAGATAACTGACCACATCATTCTACGGATAACTGACCACGCCATGTCGCAGTGGATTCACGCATCGCCCAAAGATGGAGGATATTCCTGGGTCGTACTTATAGGTTCTACTACTAGTGATTTAATTAATAAGTATACATATATATATATATAAGTTAGTTTTGTAGATGATATATAATCGTATGTCATTGTATAACATATAGGGCTGTGTCATTGACGCCGAATAAGACATTTGTTTGAGGGCCTTAACTACAATATATATTTGATTGATATTCGATTTATAATTTACTTTAAAATGGTATAATAAATATAAATTTGGCGTGTTAAATGTTCTGGATAGAATAAAAAACTTATTAAAAATTAAATTTCATAATTTGTCGTCGCATATATACGTATGAATATATGAATCACTTTCTTTGTATATATTTATATTTATACAGTGAAACCTCTCTATAAGAAATTCGTTGTTTTCAATAATTTGTTTCTTATAGTGAGGTTTTCTTTTAAAGAGGTTCTTATTTTTCCAATGATTTTAAGAATTAATTTATAATTGAAAATGCATTTATATAACCTATAGGTTATAAATATAGTATATATTCAAAAGTAGTAATCAAAACAATAATTTATAAATATGATTTATTTAAAATAGTTTTTAATAATTATTTATGTAATTGTTGTACTGACTACAATCATTGTATGACTATATATTGTAGTATAGACATATTAATTCCACTCTCTCATCTCACAGAGGCCTTAAGTGCATAGCATTGGTTTTATCATTAATAAAATACTATTAATTTTATTAATTATAATTAATGAACACTATAGTTCTTCATGCTTGCCTGTTGCTATACATTTGAGCTCTCAGTTATAGATACAACATACATTCACTAATTGCAATTTAGTATTGTTACATCTATATTACAATACCAACAAAAATATAGATATAAACAATTACATCACATTTTCTTATAAATAAGTAAAATTTCCAAAATAGACTAACAATAATTTTCTATAAAATAAATAATTATTTATAATCAATGTATTATCAATTATAGTAAAAATAGTAATTATCATTATCATTATCATTATCATTATCATTATCATTATTATTATTATCATCATCATTATGATTATTATAATCATTACCATTATGAATAAAGTCAGTTAATAGAGAAGTTGTGGACATAAGTTGTAACAATATTATATTACGTGATTATTGAATGATTAATAGTTAGGATACCTAGATACAATTATAAATTAATGGGTAATGTATATTTCAATAAATTTGATTAATAAGTGACCAATTACTGTATTGGTTTATTCAATTGATATATGACAAGTTATATTTAATATATATAATATATATATATTAATAATTAATAATTAATAATATTGTATACACGTGTATATATAAAGGTCACATGTAAATATAGTATTATAACCGTATATTATACAATAACAACTTAGAAATATACAAATCAAATATGCACACTATAATGTACGATAATGTATAACTTACACATATGTAATAATCATATCAGATTCAATTGATGACCGAGATCAAAGAGTAAGATATATATAGTGTAGAATATTACAGTAGGACGCCTATAGGTGTTTGTCAACTAACTTGGTAACAAAATTACAAGCTAGATGAAATAATCTAAATAGACATTTCAATTAAAATAATTAGTTTCTCAACAAAGTCAACGGGTCGTGTAAAGTTATCACATGATCACGCTCTGAACACACATAATTACATTTATATAATACATGAGATATACGATAAGTGATATATAATGTATACGTATAGGAGATATAATCAATCAATATTTGTTATCAGATGTTTTACACATATTGTGATTTAATTTTCTCTATATGACAATAGCGATACCTCTATGGATACCTCTATGGATACCTCTATGCACTACCATGGTAGTTGGTATAGTCACGTGATCAAGTCACGTGATCAAGTCTCGTGATCTATTGAATGATAAGATGCTTTTCAAGCATTTTTGGCATAGATTTATAGTTTACCTAGATTGGTAGTCATATGCTTTTTATTCAACAGACATGGTACCTCGATTTAGGAAACTTAAGATGGCCGACCATCACATATAGACATAGATTAATAGTTTACTGGTAAAATAGAAATCTTTGCATATAGAGTATTATGTAATCAAAGTAAATGTTGAAATTATATTGCAATATAAATATATAATTTAAATAAATATAAATGTTTATTTTGATATAAAAGAAACGCACTTTATAAGCGTATATAGAAAAGAAATCAAATTTATATAAAAATCAATATTATTTACTTGAATGTTTGTTAAATACAATGGTCATATGATGGTGGCCATCTTAAGTTTCGAGACACCATTTCTGTTGACGAATTTTTACACTGGTGAGATATAATACTGATCTATGTAAAATATAAATCTATGATTTTAGGACATTCTATAATATGCATACTAACAAAGTATCAAATTAATCATATTCTAAATGATAGTACGGTAATGTACATTAATGATGCATTAGTATTGCGGTACTTTCTAGAATATTTACAAATAGATGTTTTAATATATAATGTAAATATCATATTTATGTTAAGACATTTATTATAACTATATGCTTATTAATCAATATGTAATGTTATTTCAATGTATGAGAATAATTTACATACATTTAAAAATATTTGTTATAAAATATTTAAAATATAATAATATTATTATATATATAATATTATAAAAATGTTATACTATATATCATATATGATATCATATCTACATCATATATGAATAGTATACTGTCACGTTACATTTTCATATCTAAATAGAAGACTATAGTCTATAGACTATAGTCTATCAATATATTGATTACTTTTAAACAAGATGAATTTCGAAATTATAATTATAAAATATATAGATTTATGTTTTATATCTGATATAATGGTAAGATAGATCAAGTTAGACAACTAACAACTTATTAAGTTTATAGTAATACTTACAATCTATTATTTAATGAGGAACATATTAAAGCTATAGTTTTATTATTATTTATGTTCGATGTTTATATATTTATAAAATGGCATTCAAAACCACTTTCGAAAATAATACTGTAAATTATAATCACGTACTTTGAAGTATATATTATTAAAAATTAGGTATAATCACCAGAGAAAATATATGTGCGTATGTTAGTACATTTGGTATTTAATTTATATTTGTATCAAATTTATGTTAATTAATATTTAATTTATATAAATTAATATTCAATTTATATAAATTTATATTAAATTTTTAATAATTAATAAAATAAATGCCTTTATCGGATGCTGAGGAACATAATTCTCACTTTCTTCAGGGATATTAACATGTCATTATAATTTAATATATATATAAAAGCCTATACCCACACACACAATATACCATTACAGGATCTCTGTTAATGAACATTATAATACCGGGCGTAATATGGAAGTCATTCGGCATTCTATTTACACCTTTCCAGGAACGCTTCAATGCAACAGCTTCCCAGCTCACTTGGGTCGGTAACCTACTGGTAGGCTTCGGCTTTATACTCGGTTATTACGTAATATATCAAACGTATATCACACATGCTATATATATTATATATATATATATATATATATATTTATCTATACATATATATATATTTATCTATACATATATATATATTAGTATATAAGATATAATACATTATTACTATCATACGCCTATATAGTTGACGATAACATTACGATAATAATGTGTTTACTTAAATTGTTCACTATATTTAGACAATGTAAATAGCATCATTAATTAATAGTATTTATTTGAAATACATATATATATACTACAATATAGGTTACATATTATTATATATATATATAAATATATATATATATATATATATATATATGTAATAAATGATTGTTTCCCGTACAGGTCCACTAGCCGGTATGATGGTGAACAGATTCAATACAAGAATAGTGGCATTAATATCGGGGTGCTCATTGCTTACTGGCTTTATTGCTACTATATACGCTACTAATCTATTAATGTTGTACATCACGTATGGATTGTGTCTAGGTTGGTTACGTATATATATATATGCATATATACATGTATATATATACACATGCATATATATATTACATACAAATAGCGGATACAAATGGAGCTCTCAACAATGTATAGACTTATACATGTAATACATAACAGTGAGGGGACCAGGACTATATACTACGAATGGTAACCTTTTTATGTTTTGATTGATCGTTTATTAATTTTTTGATATACACAAGAGAAAAAAAGAACTGTTTGGAATTATATCCAGGACCTCTCGCTTACTAGATTTTTACTGTTCCACTGAGCCATATACCCCATATATATATATATATATATATATATATATATATATATATGATCGATTGATTGATTATATTACACATAATATATTAAGATTTTAAATAGAATATTAATAGAATCAATAGAAATCACTAATAGTATAAACTAAATATTATAGAAAATCAATAACATATATCTATTATATTCAATAACTGAGCTTATATTCGGCACTTCCTAAATTACGGGTCAATTATAAATAGCATAAAGGAACTATTTAAATATATACATGCCTGATTTGGTGGAATTTTTACATTTTTAAATGCAATATACCTGATATATGGATAATACCGATGTCATCAAGGATTTCCTTAACGAGATAGATATTTAAATAAGGGCATTATAAGTCGGCAAGTAGAGCATGCATGCTTTCAATATCTCCCTGAGGTAGTCAGCGAATAACTATTTTCATATCAATTGCAACATTGTTATAATACTAACAATAATCATGTTACAAGAACAGTGACGCTTAATTACTCATATTTTCGAAAATTCGTTCGAAAAACCTGATTTGAGAATGTTCGTAAAAATTCTTTCATTTTTGATCTATAAAAACCGAGATTATTATTAATAATAATAATAATAATATTTATTGTTTTGTGACTCCAGAATTAATATAATTCATTGTCGTCGAATTAAATGAATATATGAATATTAACAAAAGTGTCGGATAATATTCGCAAGATTTTCCTTAACTTTATATATTATTTTCATGAATTGTTGCATAATATAATTTTGAAGCTTACACGCACTCCTTTCCAGTGTATAGCAATAAATATTCCTTAAGATCTTCTAAAGAAAAGTTTATGAATAATATCTAAAAGTTCAATAGCTGTAACTTATTAGTTGATAAACTTTCACATTTTTAAAATCAGTAGATTTACCCTGCTGTTTTAGTTTTTTTCTCATAGACTTATTTGTATGTAATTAGCTTTTCAAGTATACTATTATCATCATATAAAACCTGAATTTATGATGAGGCATATACAACAGTAACTTGATTATAATGCATCCATAATACATATCCATTCTTATTATTTAAATAATTAAAATAAATTTCTATTTGTTATTTTTGCAGATAATTAATATCTATATCAATATAATTAAAAATATTGATTTCAATACAGTTTATAAGAGTGAAATCACAAGTTTAAGTTTGTTGAAAATATACTACAAGTGTAGGAGCAATCAGTTGAGGAAAATATATAGGACATACATTTTTACTTTTAGTGCAAAATAAATCTGATTTTAAAGGAAATGATTGTATATTATTGGAAGAATCTATGACAGGAATTCCAATTATAATGTAACCAAATGAACAAGATACATATTGTATGTGAGTTTCAGTATATGTTAGGTATATTCATGATGAGTAGAGTATTGGAATATATAGTTATTATATTAGAAATTAGTTTATGATTGAAAAAAATGTTGATTTATATGTAATTCTTTCGGATATAAAATTAAGTTTTTAGATATATAATGAAAAATATATGAAGAATATATATTTAATTGGGTATGTAAATTATTGAGGATATAGAATTTATTAAAATGATAATAGGGTATGATACAAGTACATAATTGAAATAATTATAGTGAGTTACTAAATAAGCTGAATAAATAATATAAGTGACATCTGATATAAAGAATATACGAATGTACGCCGTACATTGTACGGTGCGCTACAACATTTGATTAGATACATGATATACGATTAAATAAAGACTTAGATGAAATATAAAATTCCTAGTACTCTACATAGATAATAAATTAAATTAAAAACATATGGAACTAAAAATATCTAAAATAATGTATTTATTTAAAAAACATTCCTTTATAATGTATACTAATACCCTATTACTATTGTATACTGCTTTAATAGTGCCAAACTATATGTATTGTTTTATAATGTGGTGGCTTAATTATAAGAGATTATTAATAAAATATTCATACAAAACAATATAATTAAATTAATTAATAAAATAAATAATATTCATAAATTCCATAATACTGATTTGTTATTCAACATTTGTTATATAAATATATATGATTTTATTATTTACGTATCTCCTGATGTATTATATGTATTTATTAAATAATCATTATAAGTAGGTAAATAAAGCTCTAATAATACTAATAGTTTATTGTAATTATTAACTCTAATACTATTATTAATATAATAAACTATAATTATAATTTGTATGAATATCGATGGAATATATAATTTGAACGCACGATGATTACATAATATATTGTTGTTACCGTGTATTGTATTATCAATAAAATATACAAATATATTTTAATTTTAATATTTAGAACTTTAAAGGTATTAATTATATGATGTTATCTCTTATATTAATACATTAATATTAATTATGAAATAAACTTATTTTATTAGTAATATATTCATATATAAATATATATATATATATATATATATATGAAATCACTAAATCCGTGGATTACAATCGAAATAAAAAAACAATGCAGAAAAAAACAAAAATTATATTATAAATATCTAAAATCGAATACTATTGAATCATTAATATTGTATAAAGCGTATACAAACAATTAAACAACAAAAATTAAGATTCTGAAAAAAAAATATTATTCTGAACTTATAGATAATGCTAAAAATGTAAAAGATACATGGCAAACAATAAATGGACTTATATCAAATACATACATTCCCCTTTGCAACTCTTTCAATTTAGATAATAATTTAATCACTAATACTAAATCAATTGCAAACGAATTCAATACTTACTTTAGTAATATTGGAAAAAAGTAGATTCATCAATAGAAAAAACAGAAACCAACAATTTTATCAAATATCTTAACATCCCAAATAATTCCAGTTTTTTTTTATCTCCCATCACTTCTAACGATTTAATAAATGTTTTTAACAATTTTAAACAGAAAAATCACTAGATACTTTTAATTTTAATATGGATTTTCTTAAAATCATATCTCCATATATACTACACCCGTTACTGTATCTTTTTAATACATCTTTTTCATCCGGTATAATACCATTATCGTTAAAATCAGCAAAAGTTGTACCATTTTATAAAAATAAAAATAAACATGATTTTAATAACTATAGACCAATATCGTTAACTATTCAATTTTATAAAGTACTTGAAAAAATATTTTACACAAAAATAATAATCTTTTTAGAAAAACACAATATTATAAATAACTCACAATTTGGATTTCGTAAACAATTAAATACAACTGATGCAATATTTAATCTGCAATCACAAATTACCAAAAGTATTAATTCTAATAAAATATGTGCATATATCTTTATTGATTTCAGAAAAGCATTTGATAAGGTAAACCTTTCAATTTTAATTAAAAGTTAGAAAATATTGGCATCCGTAGTATACCACTAAAATGGTTAACAAATTATTTATCTGATCGATCTCAAATTGTATATTGGTATAAATAATATGGTATAATGCTGTATACTCAGACATAGCTACTATAAATTGTGGAGTACCCCAAGGAACTATTCTTGAACATATTTTATTTTTAATATATATTAATGATTTAGTAAATGCATCTAATATATTTAAATTTACCATGTTTGCTGACGATACCACATTATTTATTGATGATAGTTCAATTGTTTCATTATCAAGAAATATAAATATGGAATTATCAAAATTAAATAACTGGTTTATTGATAACCGGTTATCATTGAATACTGATAAAACCAATTACATTCGATTTAATTGTAAAGAAAACATGAATATACAAATAAATAAAAATAATATAAAAAGGGTAACAAATATAAAATTTCTTGGTGTAATTATTGATAACAAACTAAGTTGGAAATATCATAATTCATATCTAAGAGCTAAACTGAATAAAATAATCTTGATAACTAGTAAAGTCGCAAGATTATTAAATTTCAAAGCTCTAACAAAGATATATACATCTTTATTCCTTCCTCACATTAATTATGCTAATATAATATGGGGCAATACATATATATCTAATACAAATTGTATCCTCTTACAACAACAACAAATGTTGAGAATAATTTGTAATAAAAAAATTCATGACCATACTAATATTTTATTTTAAAATATAAATAATCTTAAAGTTTGTGACCTTGTTGAAAAAAATACTAGTATATTCATGTACAATAAATTCTACTCGTCTTCATCATTATTTTTTAAAAAGAAAAATATAATATATAATATTCGTGATTCCTTAATTTTTGAAATATAATTATGCAGAACAAATTTCTTATTATTTTCTTTAGTTTTTAATGGACCAAAAACATAGAATAATATAAACTCTGACATAAAAAAATCAAAATCAAAATCAATTTTCGCAAAAAAAAGTCATGACAAATTCATCGATAATTACAATTAATCCAATAATTCAAACATTTACATTTATAAAAAAAATATTTTATCTTTTCTTTTATGTTATAATTTTAAACCTGACATTTATATAAAAATTGTTTTTATTACTCTTCTAGTAAAATAACTATGTTTACCCTTTAGACCTATATATAAAAATAACAAACTTTAAAAAAATAATCATTTTATTCTTATTTTATTTTTATAATAAAATATATATTTTTTTTAATCCTTTTAAACTTTTATATAAAAATGGTCCTCATTGTTTTGCTCTTTTCTTCTCAGTTATAATTTTAAATTTGACCTTTATATAAAAATTAAAAAAATCCTTACAAAATATTTGTTAATGACTTTAATAAAATAATTTGTTTTTAACTTGACCTTTATATAAAAATAACAACTTTAAAAAAAAAAAAATAATAATAATAATGTTAATCTTCTTACTGCCTTTTATAATACAATATTTTGTTGTTAATAATTTTATAATTCTATATAAAAATTATATTCATATAAAAATTAATAAATAGTTATTTTATTTATATTCTAATGACATTTATTGAAAATTACTTTGTATCACTTTTGACTTCTATATAATTTTTATTTATATTTTTTTTAAATCTTAGTTTGTTGTTTTTGTTCAGTATAGTTTCCTTATCTGTTTATTTATTATATTCGTATTATCATTTAGTATCGAAATTTAAATTATGTTAAGGATGTTTTTGTATTTTTATTTTTATATACCTACACTCATTTTATTTATTTTTATCTTTTATTTTATAGTTTATTTAATTATTAAATGATGATTTAATCAATAACGAGTTGACAGATATCACATTTTTATCATATTATATTTATCTTAGTGTAAACAGGAAGTCAACCTTATTATTATTATATATATTTCATATTCCACAATATTCACATTCCATTTTATTTATATAATGGAATTAAATTATTTGATATACGTCAACAAGTGAAATTAAGGGTAATTGTCTCGACAAGCAGCAATGCTTCTACAATTACCCAAGTACTTATACCTAAATATGATAATAATGATAATAATATATATATATATATATATATTAATCGTTATATAACTTTGATAAGGTATTGGATCAGGGATAATCTACAGTCCAGCCATAGTTATTGTGGGAGAATACTTCAACGATAAAAGAGCTATAGCAAACGGAATAGCATTCTCAGGAAGCGGACTCGGAGGAGTGATATTTCCTGTTTTAGTAAGATACCTTCTCGATAAATACGGATTAAATGGTAAAGTATATATATATATATATATATATTTATATATTGTAAAATTGTAAAATTGTATTAATATTATCATGTCAAACTTATTATTATTCTGGATATGATAAATAAAATATTATAGTTATAAATATGATAAAGAATAATATAAAATAGAAATATATAAAGGTTAAACTGTGTTATTCAAATGCTGAATGTCATTCTAAATAACTTACAGATGAAAAGTTAAAACAGTGATTTAAATAAATTTAAAGGAAGTTATTATCCAGGGAAAGTATAGTAGTAATTATATGAATAACTTAAACTAAGTTATAAATAGTATTGCAGTAAATACATAATATAGGGGAATAAGTATATATATATATATATATATATATATATATATATATTTACATATAAATGTATAATATAAATGTTACGATGATTTAACATAACGAATATAATCACGATAGATAACGTCAAATTTCTATTATAATAGATTTAATACAAATTAATTAATAATAGTTAATGTAAAATATATATATAAAGAGTAACACTTAAAATTAAAGATCACAATAGAGTATATAATATATACATTATATATACTGTATTATACTCACACAATTATATCTCACTATAGGAATTGTAGGATCTCGTAGAAAAATGCACAACTCTTACGAAGCAACACATCCGATTACTTTAATTAAAATTAATTTAATACTTTAATAAGAATGTATTATGTGTTATTAATTAATTATAAAGTTTATATTCATTTTATTATCTATATGTATTCTAATAATAACAATAACATTAATATATTTATATATATATATATATATATATATATTCTATATAGTTTATAAATATATATACATCAATGAACAGGTACCTTGTTGATATTAGGCGGAATCACTTTCAATATTTGCGTTGTGGGAATGTTATTCCGACCTCACATATTCTATAGAAATAGATACGAACATAATATAAGAATAAATAAGATAAAAACAGAAAAAGAAAATATAGATTATTACAACGATGATGATAATCTAGAAATTGAAGTAAAGTTGTTAGTTATTATATATTTATTTTTAATTATTTATTTCGAATTGAGTTAAATAATAAATACAAGTGTATGTAATTATTATATAATTTGATAATAATCAATATTATCTTTTATATTAACTTACATTTAGTTAATAACAGTTATATCATATTCTTTACATATTCTTATGTTTAATTGTATTCAACTAAATATCAACAAATACATTATTATAATAATTTATATATATATACCGGGGGCTTAATATAGAGTAATATTTTTAACCATATTATACTATATCACCATACCATACAATATATTATAATACCATATATGGTATACTATTTCATTATACTATATGGTGCCTCTGATATCAGTAATATTAATTCTCATATGTTTTTCCATCATTATGAAAGTTTCTTCTATTATACCCCTGTTAAATTCATTCTTACAAACTTATTTATAACCAAAGTAAATCCTACCTCTCCTCCATCTAATTGTTAGCTAGTTTTATCTAATCTTTATTTTTTATTATAATATTATTTCTTATAAATTTATTTCTAATAGTAAAAAATAATTCTTTGACATACATCATAGTTTACAAAGAATGCTACGTAGAAATTGTAGATAATATTACTATATTTATTTATTTTTGACATTTTATTATTTATAGAAATATAGGTTTTATATATTGTATACTCGTTATTTAAATAATGTATTAATATATTATATTCATTTATTTAGTTATAACTAAATAATATATTAAATACATTTGTATTTACAAGTTTTATATTTTAAATAATTATTAAACTGGGTTATATTTTATTTAACTATCAATTTATATTATTTATACATTCAGTATACATAATTAGCTCATACTTTTGATTTTATTTTTCAATTATAAATGTTATTAATATATAAAACAAATAAATTATTATCTTTAATATGATGTATCATACAAACTGAACTATACTTGACTCAGATATGCATTTTAAAATTTAAAATTATTGAAATATTTAATTCTTTTTCACAAATATGATTATAATAATATTAGTGGTTTACATTATCTCATTGTATATATATATATAGTATACAATATGATATACCATATTATTATCATTTATATTATAATCTTTATCTTGCTATTTTAGTATTACTAGTGATAATACTAATTTTATTTAATTTTATGTTATCATATATATATATATATATATATATATATATATAAATGAAAGCTATCTACATAGTAAACTATTGATACTAATTACTTGATAAATCTATATAGTCAGATAATCAGTATTAACAGTATCAGCTTTAGTAGAATCATAAGTTCGCATTAGTTTACAATAGTAGTAGTTAATTAACCCAAGTATTTCCGATAACAATTATATATATCTTATAGAAATAAATATTATGAGAAAGGTATTATAATAATTCTAAATATTATAACCAATAATACATAAGTATAATAGTTAATATAATAATGAAATAAATATAACTACACATTACATTAATCATGTTAACATATCAACAACTTAAAATAGTATAAACGCAACGTCTGATGATAACAAATCACGAGTTATTGAACATATGGCAATACGGCAAACTAAAGAAATGAAACCTATTCCTAACACCGGTACAACTACTACATTTGACTGGTATCTAGTGAAGTATCCAACTTTAATACTATACGCGTTATCAGGCGGACTTTCTATGTCTTGCTACGCAGGTAAGATATGATTAATGATAATAATTAATGATCATATTATATATAATAATACCTCTATTCACGTATTATCTTCAATATTTTATTAATTACGAAAATATAATTATAATAATAGAACTAATAAATGGCCGATAAAACATAGAAAACTCTTATAATTGGAAGAATAGCATGTTTATTCATAACAAAATATATTCTTTTATAATTGATTAATATGAAATTATATAATATATATATATATATATATATATATATATATTTATAAATATAATGTGGTTTACCTTAATTGTTTATTTTTTTTAAATAATTCCATAATTAAACTTTATCATTTTCATTATTTTAACTACTACGGTCTACTATACTCGAAATTAATACGCCCCCTTTAGGTCTGATGATGATGACCGCGCCATACGCTCAAGATTTAGGCCACTCTCCGACAATGGCCTCCCTGGCAGTGTCCATAATGAGTGTGTCAGACATAGCCAGTCGTCTTCTTTGCGGTATAGTTGTAAATAGCGGTCATGTGAAGGTCACCTCTCTCTACGTGGGGTCACTAGCGGTCAATGCAGCCGCTCTCGCCAGTGTGGCGGCGTTCGGACATATCAGGTATACTAGCGACCCCTTGTGGTTACATTTATTAATGCTCGGAATATAAAAGAAGGATATATATTTATATAATGTTGTATACAATAATGATCAGCTATCTTTAAAAACACGGATGCCTTAACATGAGATCGGGTTCGGAGGGACATTAGAGACATTTGGTTATAAGTGAAAACTTCATCTAAGTTCCTGGATGGCATGAAAGAAATCTATCAAAATAAAACATCAAACATAACACAACATAACATATCACTTTACGAATAAAAACAAATGAGTCATAGTAACGCCCACCTCCACGCCCCTATAGGTACGCCTACCTACTGATAGCGTGCAGCGTGTCTTCAGCCTGTTCGGGTTGCTTCGTATCGATGATGCCTATACTGTTGGGCAACGCTCTGGGTGTGCACCGGGTGAGGTCTGCCTTCGCTCTGGTATCTCTCTCGTGCGGGGTGATTAACATGACATGGCCTTACATGTTCGGACTGTTGAAGGACATAACGGGCCAGTGGACCGCTTCTTTTTATCTAAATGCCGCCATTAGTGCAGCGGTTGCCCTCAGCAATCTGTCGTTGCCTCTGATGAGAAGGTATACGGACGCGATGGACGAGAAAAGAAATCGAAATCATGAGTTGACGAATAGATAATTCGCGAATATACTTTATTACTTATTTGTGTTCAGGTACTTGTGATATAGTCATGCAACTATTTTTATTAATATATATATATATATATATATATGTCAATTGTAAATAAATTTTATACAATATATCATTACTTTTATACATCATTTATATGAATAATTTATAAATTAAATAAACTATTTTCTTATCAAATTAATTTTATTCAAACAATTATATTATCATCAATTTATTTATATATATATATATATATATATATATTATAAATATAGTAAACCCGGGTATATCAAGAAACTATCTATAGACTTTCCATGAAATGATGATATATCCGAATATTTATACACTTAAGGGAACATAGTAATTATCCTATTAAATATATGATAATATTATATTTAATACATTATTACAATACACACCGATGCTATTTAAAATACAGATGTTCATCTTTATTTACACCTAAATCTATATAGAAAGGGCAATTAGTAATTCTAGTATTATTAACATAGTATGTTAGTATGGTAGCTTTATTTATCTATGACAATGAAAATGATATTTTGGCCAAATATACTAGTTGTCAAAATACTGACCAATTAAAAAAAGTATTTATTTCTAATTAAAGTTTATCTCTATCATTCAAATTATTAGTAATTAAACATAACTTATAATCGTCTGCAATTAGATTAATATTAATATCTTAAACAATGATTGCAACAATATCACTAATATATATATATATATATATATATATCAAAAAAACTAGGGCGTGCCAATAACGCTATGAGGGATTTCAGATATAATATTAGTTGTTTCAGAGGGAGTATTATGAATCCTCTTTGTGATCTGTTCGTAATCCCAAACAAATCTTTTTATGCGATCTAATATGGTACTTTGAATACCGTTAGCTATTAAGTTGTTATGACGTCATACCTTATCAAATGCCTTAGCGCGCTCTAGGTAAATAATATCAATGAATTTAGTATTATCTAAAGCTGTAATCATATGTATATAATACTTTAGTAATTGAGATTCTACAGATTTGCATCTTCTAAAACGAAAAAGTTATTCAGAGGTAATAGAATTAGTAGTTTAGTAAAAGTTTATATGCTCAATCAAACTAATTGATTTTATTGAAATAGGTCTATAATTTTCTTTGTTGGTACCAACCTACGTAGAATCATCTTTTTTGAAAATATGCACGATAAAACTTAATTTCCACTTATTAGGACATATAACTAATGATAACGATTTTTTAAAAAGTAATGTGAGTGCAATTGAAAGTTCATAAAAAACATTTGAAGATTATTGCTGTCATAATATCAGGAGTTAGAGTATACAATTATTTAAGCTTCAGTAAATGATATCTAACTATATGTCTTGAAAACAAGAAGTTATTTATTATTATTATTATTATCATACATTAATGTATAAACAAATACGTAGACATACATATATATATATATATATATATATATATATATATATATATATATATTATATAACTTATATACTCAGAAAAACACAAAATTTAAGCTTGACTAGGTATTTCCCCACTCAATTTGATAAGAACATTACAAGAATAACAAATACATAATATAAGAACATTGTAAAAGGACAATAAAATACTTATTTTAAAATGTCAATTTTGTATATCATTAGAACTATAGATATATTATTAAATTGATATGATTGGTAAATTGTATTCGTGTAAATGAAAATTGTGCTGAATAAATAGGTAAGTATGTACTTTAACATTAGTATTAAGGAGATGTCATCATTTTCAGTTAAATACAAAATAAAATATAATAAATAATAAAAGTATATATAAATAATAAATATATAAATTTATATTAAAAGTAGAAAAATATATAACACTAATGAAATAAATGCATATGAATGATATGTAAAATATGTAATAATATAAAATAAAAAAACAGTAAAAGATAAAGAAACTAAACACAACACAACATATAAAAAGTTAACTAATACGAAGTAGTAATAATTAATTTAATATTTTGTTAACAGTTTTTGTATTCATTAATTTATGAAAAGAAGCTGGTAATGCATTCCATATCTCAGGAGCGAGAAACGAGAAAAGAAGCAAAACGATTTTCTATATGTTCTTATTTTGGGTATAACCAATTTTTTAGATAAAAGCTTATACATATTTTAATTTTGTGTAAAAAGATATTGTAAAATTATAGGTAAAGATATATTTATATAAGTATATATTTATATATTTAAGATATTAATTTTTATAATATCTTGAAATATTAAAAGATTCAATTTTTTATATATTTTATCTATATCTAGATTAATAGAATTTTTTTTATTACCCTATTTTGCAATATTATAATTGGTTGAATATTAGAAAAAAATGTACTACCTCAAATAGATGAACAATAATTCAGATGACTTTCATAAATACTATGATATATTTATATTCAATTTTTAAAGGTATATTATTTTATATTTTATTTATAATAGCAATTGATCTAGTTAATTTTAGTCTGACATAATTTATTTGATAATTCCAGTTACATTTGTCATCAATTAATATATCAAAGAACATATGAATGAATAAATGAATCATAAATGATTAACCTGATCTATCATTTCATTATAAACTTTTAATTCTAGTTTCTTTTTCTATTTAGAATTTCGAATATTATAGATCATAACTTTGGTTTTTTTTTATATTTAATGTTAATGTATTACTAAATATCCGGTTAGTTAAATTAAAAAAGTCATCTTTTATATTAGTTTCCAGAATACCAAAAGATTTACTACTTAAAAATAAAAGTGTATCATCTGCACAAATTCAGTATACTATAATATAATATTCAGTATATAATGGAACGTATATTTCTACCCATAAATAAACACCTAGTGGAACGTATAATTTTACTCATAAATAAACACCTAGTGGAACGTATATTTTTACCCATAAATAAACTCTTAGTAGAACGTATATTTGTACCTATAAATAAACATCTAGTGGAACTTATATTTTTACCCATAAATAAATATCTAGTGAAACTTATATTTTTACCCGAAAAAATGAATTATATATAAATATATGTGAACATAATGGTATATTTAAAAACATGTAAAACAATTCATTAATTTATTACAGGAAAAATACACAAAATACGGATATGATATAACATGTGAATAATATATATATATATATATATATATATATAATCATAAACTGGGAATGCAAAGGTATAATTGTAATGATAATAATATAAGTATGTATGATTCAAATCATCATATATAGTATATAGTATGCGTATATAAAGGTTTATGTTCATTATAGATCACAGTGTATATTGCTATATATATACGAAATTCATGAAGACGATACCCAATCCCAGAGATGATCTTTAACATGTTCTTGGAGATATTAACCTAGCCAAACAGGAAGATAACTGCTGATGATCTTATTTATCCTGAAATTATAAATTTTATATTGATATAAATCAATTCTCATGACACAATAATATTTATATGTGTGTACTAACTTCTAATCTTGTATCTTGGCTATTCAATTTGTCGGACTAGTAACTGGCTTACAAGTCTAGATATGTGGCATTCACGAAAACGATACCGGAGGTGATCCCGGATAACATACGGAAGACGTATAGGTCGATAACGAAGAGGATCTTTAATATATTCATGAAGATATTCACCTAGCCAAGCAGAAAGAAAACTACTGATGATCTTATTTATCTTGAAATTATAAATTGTATATTAATATAAATTAATTCTCATGACACAATAATGTTTATATGTGTGTACCCAAGCAACCAGAAGCTAGTTGCCGAAACGTAATATTATAGTTCAAATAATATGTTCCAGTAGGAGGTAAAATTATAGGTAGTTTGTGAGCAAATAAATAGTTTCCTTTTACATATAAAAAATTAATATTGGAATGTATAATTGTACCCATAAATAAACATCTAGTGGAACTTATATTTTTACCCATACAAATATACACACAGTAACAAAGAAACGTAAAACAATTCATTCATTTATTACAGGAAGAATACACAAAATACGGATATGATATAACACGTGAATAATATATATAATAATAAACTGGGAATGCAAGGGTATATTTGTAATGATAATAATATAAGTATGTATACATATATGATCATATATGATTATAATCTACATATGTAGTATATAGTATGTGAATATAGAGGCTTCTGTTCATTAAAGATCACAGTGTATATATATATATATACGAAATTTATGAAGACGATACCGGATCCTAGATGATCTTTAACATATTCATGGAGATATTCACCATAGCCAAGCAGGAAGATAACAACTGATCATCTTGTTTATCCTGAAATTATAAATTGTATATTAATATAAATTAATTATGATGACACAATCATATATATATATATATGTGTATACTGTTAACTAGTTGTTTTATAATGAATAATAAACTAGCTGGACCATACAAGTACAAAACAGGTGCACGGTATCGCATGGTAGAGTTATCCCTTAGCCAATCAGAGGGCTGCGTTCCCTAGGCACACATGCAGTGCGTGCGTCAACCTGATTCCAAAAGCATAAACATGTTACATAATGGGACGTCCGATATCTAGTTCGTTAGATAGATGTGGAACATTCCATTATGCTAAGCCGTACGGAATGATCCATTACGGATAGCAATATGATATATATATATATATATATATATATATATATATATATATATGGCTATACATGACGGGCGGCACACTTTATAAATGAACACTCGTAGGAGGTAATATTGGTTGAATATAGGTGTATGTTTAATCTTATAATCAATGGTGGTTTTACGTAGAGGTGTGACTATCACAGGAATCATGGGTGAAGATGTGGGCATTATTTATAATGCCAAGGTCGTCATTTTATACTATAAGTTACATATATGCGAATTTATATATACTAAGTTATATCATGTATACACTATTTACTAAATATATACGAATGTAATTATAAAATAAATTCTCACACGTACAGTGTACGTCGTACACACACATAATTCTATATACAGGTCTAATGTATGTGATAGTATGTATAGTTATATAAGTATATATATATATATATGTAGTCGCGTGGACCAGTAATTAATTAGCCAGGTTAATTATTCACTAAGTTGAACCTTTATTAATTATACAATTATTAAACATAAAGTAGTATAAACGAATATATTTAATATACAATACAATTACATACACGTTATGTGACGGACCGTATAGAGACATAGGGAATATAATAGAGGATATATAATATATACAATACTAATACTTCAGTTATTGTACATACCGTGTGGGCTACATGGATGTCGCAGTGTGGTTGTAAACGTGTTGGTATACGTGGGTGTCGATGTGTGGATGTATTCCATACCGTATATGGCGTCTATTGGCAGGTTTTCTTCACAAATTTACATGACAAACAATCATTGTAATGGCAAAAATTCAATTTTTCTGGTTTATATAATATTTATTATAAAGTGTTTATTTGACCTATAAAATATATAAAATTGGAACATACATTGAATACATAAAATAATCATATCCAAAGTGTTTATTTGACATATAAAATATAAAAAATTGGAACATATATTACATAAATAAAATAATTATATCCAAAGTGTTTATTTGACCTATAATATATACAACATTGGAACCTTGTTATATATTTTACGTTGACGGGCAACGTGTTTGGTTGCTTGGGTACTTACTAACCAACCGTATTTATGATTTTCAACACATCATTTTATATATATAAATATATAATTATATTAAAAACAAAAACGGTAATATATACATATATGTCTCGATAAGCAACACAGCTTCTATAATTACCCTAGCATTGCCTAAATCTGATAATAATAATAATAATAATATATATATAGTAGACACATTTTTTCTATTTTATAAATCACTATTTTTAATGAAAATAGTGTTTTCCTATATATTTACATGTAAATGTGGGCGTCTTTTTGATGATACTATGATGCCCTTAAAGCATATTGTCAAACATTTTTCAAAGTTTTTAAATATATTTTATTTATAATAATTAAGTGGCGGTATACTGGTATATATTGATAATACATACATTGTGTATGTTATTGATATACTTTGATAATAAATATATACATTTTGTTCACAAGTTGCCGTTTAAATTTATACTATTTTAATTAATATTAATTTAAAATAACATGCTATATATCATTAATTAAATAATAAACTAGATTATGAAATTAAAATTATTTGATAATAAAATGTGAATATGTATTATTATTATAATTATAATTATTATATTAATTATATTACATATATGTACATATATATATGTAGTATGGTATACTAGTGGTAATTATGATAGAATGTAGTATGGTATACTAGTGGTAAGTATGATAGAATGTATGTGTGTATATATGTGGGAATGAGAAATGTGAACATAATGATGTAATATAGAAATGGATGTTTTTGGTAATGTACAATTATAATTATAACTGTTGATTGGAATTAGATTTGATTTTATATTTGTAAAGAAGGGGGCGTGGCGTCTGATAGATTAACTGTTTTTATATATTAAATGTTGTTATTCGAATGCCTGGATGACAGGATATTTATAAATTGCTACAGTGAATGCTTACACTCGATGCAACACATTCGTATAAAATCATTTACATTATCTACTACGAATTATTGTTTTAACATTATTAACGTTAACATTATATATTATATTATATATATTAATATCTGTTGATACTAAAAGGTAACGTAATGACTTGTAAATATAATTCAATATTAATATGTATAATACCCATGTTTAAAGTACGGGGTTCTTGTTCTCTTCGTAATAAAACGTATAACCTGATTGTGAACTATCTTTGCGGAAACGCGACAACATTGGTGACAGCGGCGAACAACAGCACGTACGATTTGGAGACATTAAAGAAAACCCCGGCTTATGTTAGTTAATCTATTAGATAGACACGCCCGCTTATTTTTTAATAAAAAAAAGTTCTGAATGACTAAGTGTGGTGTGTGTATGTGAATGATATTAAGATCTGGTAAAGTCATGGATATTAAGGATAGTGTGAAAGTAATTAAGGGAAATAGTAGTGATATGTCATATGTGAAGTTAGAAAAGTTTGATGGTAGTACAGAAGTAGGTAGATGGATACGAGAGTTAAATGAATGTGTAAGATTAAAGGGAATAAATGATAGTGAGGCTGCATCCTTTGCTTGCTATCACGTGATAGGTGCAGCAAAGATTTACTTAGTAATGATGTTAGGAGAAGATATGACGGATATTATTATTATTATTATTATTATCAGATTTAGGTTTGCACCAGGGTTTTTGTAGAAGCTAAAGCTTATCGAGACAATTACCCTTAATTTTAAAGCAAGTTCAAAAAAAAACTAAATAAATAAAATATTATAAAATATTAGATGACTTCCTGTTTACATAGATACAATACAATGAATAAAATAGAAAAATAATATAAATTGTTTGAACTTGCCATAAAATTATGTAATCATCATTTAATTATTTATAAATAAATAACTAAAATAAATAATAAGTACTATAAAATAATACACTAAACAAAAATATAGATGTATTAGTATAAAAGAAGAAAAAAATGAAGTAAAATGAAGTAAAACTGAATAAAACTGAATAAAACATAACAAAAAGAATATCTAGAAAGATGGTAAGAACTGTATGTAACATTTTTTTTTTTTTTTTTTTTTTTTTTTTCAGTAAATAAGTTTTAGGAATTTTTTTGTAATACTTTATAATAATGTAAAGAATGTAAAATATTTGTTCAAACTGAAATGTTAGTTTAATTACTAATTTTTATATAAGTGTCAATAAAGAGAAATAAAACAAAGAAGTATAATCAAGTATACAAGAAAAAAGATTCAATACAAAATGTTTATGTAATTAAAAATAAAGTCAAATAATATTATTAGTCAGAGGGAAATAAAAAATACTAAAGAAAATACTAAAGAAAAAAGAAATACCTAACAGTTTTTTTTAATTTTATTATTTTTATATAAACGTCAATTAAAAAGAAAGAAAACATGAAAGTAAATTCAAATATAAAATGCAAAAATTCAGTAAAATAATATTATTAATGTCGGGGAAATAAAATATTGTAAAGTAAAACACTCAAAAGTATTAATTTTTTTTTAATTTTTACATAAACGTCAATAAATTAAAATAAGAATAAAATGTGGATCTTAGTATATAATACAATATTAGATAAAAGACATGATAAAAGATATATAATTAGAAAAATGAGATTTAGATTATAAGTATACTGAGTAAGAAGATAACAAATGTGTATACATACGTTTCCTGAATAATTTATAATTTGAAATATTTTTTAAAATATTATCAAGCTTATTCCAGGTAATTGGTCCAATGTATATTAATGTTCTTCTGCATAGTTCTTTTTTGAAATTAATAATTGAGAAATTATTTATGCTCCTAGTGTTGTGAGATGATGAAGTTACAGAAAAAAATGCATTTGTTATAACAGGATGAAGATCATTGAAAATTTTAAACATAAATTCACATGTACTTATATATGTAATTTCATTTATTTTTAATAAAGAATTATCAATAAATAGTCCATTAGTATGATGTAAAAAATGTTTTTTACATATAATTCTTATCATTCGCTTTTGAAGAATATATATGCATGATACATTAGATTTATATGTATTTCCCCAAAATATGTTACAATACTTTATATGAGGCAAGAATATGGAATTATATATATGAAGTAATGCTTTTTTATTTATAAATTTGGAAATAATGTTGGTAATCCATATGATTTTTTTTAGTTTTGATTTTAAAAACAAGATATGTTGTTTCCAGTTTAATATATCGTCTATAATTACGCCTAAAAATTTATAAAATGTAACTCTTTCAATATTTCTGTTATTTAAATTTATATTTATAATAGTTCTTGAATTAATAGACATAAAGCAAGTTTTATTTAAATTTAATGATAACCTATTATATATTAACCATTTATTAATATTTTTTAATTCAGTTTGACAAATATAATTAAGTAATTCGGCTGATGTATTTTCAAAATATAAAGTAGTATCATCTGCGAACATGGTAAACTTACATAAAGAAGATGATTTTGTAATATCATTAATATAAATTAAAAATAAAATGGGTCCTAGGATGGTGCCTTGGGGTACACCCGTTATGACTTTTAGTTTATCTGAAATTACATCATTATATATACACTGTTGATATCTATTTGTTAAATAGCTCATTATCCAGTTAAGTGCAATGCCTCGTACTCCAATATTTTTTAATTTAAAAAGTAATATTCTGTGATTAACTGTGTCAAATGCTTTTTTTAAATCAATAAAGATTATAGCGCCAACATTGTTATTATTAAAACAGGTACTGATTTGTGACTGGAGGTTAAATATTGCATGTGATGTACTGTATCCTTTCCTAAAACCAAATTGAGAAGGAGATAATATATTAAAAGATGATAAAAAACTATAAAAGCGAGAATAAAATATTTTTTCTAAAATCTTTGCGAATTGACAGGTGAGAGAAATTGGACGATAGTTATTAAAAAATGTATCATCACCAGTTTTGTGTAAAGGGATAATATTTGATAATTTTAAGAAATCCGGTACAACGCCTGATTCAAAAGATAAATTTACAAGAAAAACAAATTATAAAAATAAAGGAAAGTCTAAGAGATAGATATGCATCGAGTAAATCTAAAGGCGAGATGATTTATTCGATAATGGCTAGGAAGCAAGGGGATACCGAAAGTGTTAGTAAGTTCATAGATGGGCTTTTAGAATTAGGCATGGAGTTAAAAGTAGTAGATGGGAGCTGGGAGGAGGTCATAATTGAAAGTATAAAACATAATTTAAAATCTGTAGAGTTAAGAAGGAGTATGATTTTGCTTGGGAAGTCATCGATTAAGGATCTTAGGAGGGTTGCAGTAAAATGGGAAAAGGAAGGTGAAGAATTAGCGGAAGAGGTGTGTTATAAGGTAGATGTTAGATATATAGATAGGTCGAGGGAAAATAACTTAGAAGAGAAATTAAGGAAGTTAGAGTTAACTAATAGGGAATGGGAAGGGAGGTATCGTGCACTAGAATCGAGTATGAATAGAAGAAGTAGAGTAGAAATAGTATGTTTCAAATGTGGGAAGCAGGGGCATATCTCAAGATGGTGTAGGAGTAATTTAAACTCGAATGCTCTGCATTAAGCGGGTCGAGTATAGCAATTAGAGATACCCGCAGAGAGAGGTTGAGAGGTCAGTTAGTTGGGAATAGAAGGGAGGTTATGGTAATGGTGAAAGGACAGCGAATACAGTGTCTTGTAGATAGTGGGAGTCAGGTATCGATCTTACCATTAAGTTTTTTTAATAAATTGAAAGATACACGGTTTAATGGAAAACTACCATGGTTAACTATTAAGGCCGCTAATGAGGGATTAATACCGTATCTAGGGTATTTTGAAACTAATGTAATGATAGAGGGCCATACGATAGAGGAAGTAGGATTTTTATTAGTGGACAATGAACAGTTGAGAATAATTGGAATGAATATAATTGGGAAACTACAGAATGATAGGATAAGTGATAGATTAGGGGAAGTAATGTTAAAAAATGAGGAGATAAGTAATAGGATACTTATAGAAAATGGAGTAATGGTGATAAAGAGTTAGGATTATTGGTTAGATGGATTAGTAGGAATAAGTGATGTAGTAATCAAAGGGAAATTAAGAGCAGTATTAAAAAGTAGGGAGAAAGCTTTCGCAAAGAAAGGGGAAAATTTATCAGAATCGAGGGCAGGGTTACATCATATTAGAACGATAGACAATGTACCTGTGAATTCGGGGTATAGGAGAATACCTCCGGCACAACTTCAACAAGTTAAGGATCATTTAGAGAGTTTATTGAGAGAGGGTATTATTGAACCGTCTGAAAGTAACTACTGTAGTCCTATGGTGATTGTAAACAAAAAAATCAGGAGACATTCGTTTATGTATAGATTATAGAAAGTTAAATTGTAAAACTATAAGAGATACTTATCCTTTACGAAGGGTAGATGACCTATTGGATATCGTTGCGGGTAAAAAGTATTATACTTCATTAGACCTTAAATCTGCGTACAATCAGATTCCAGTTGTTAGGGAGGACCAGCATAAAACTGCATTTATTTCGCCCTTGGGTCTATATCAATTTGTCAGAATGCCATTTGGGTTAATCAATGCACCGGCAACGTTTCAGAGAATCATGATTAACCTGTTTAGAGATAATACATTTGAGAATGTAGCTTGCTATTTAGACGATATTGTAATATTTTCGGATAATGTTGACCAGCATGTAGAGACAATAGATAGGGTGTTAAGTAAACTAGAAGAGGTAGGGCTGAAGTTAAACGTGGACAAATGTAAGTTTTTTAAGAGTAAAATATTATTCTTAGGTCATAAGGTGTCAGAAAGGGGATTGGAGGCAGATGATGAAAAACTAAAGGCAGTAAGGGATTGGCCTACACCTAAGTCACTAAGGGAAGTAAGGACACTATTAGGATTTTGCTCTTATTATCGTAAATTTGTAAAGGGATTTTCGGGAATAGTGGCTCCATTAAATAAGTTAATAGTAGAGGTGAATGAGAAGGAGGGTAAGCCAGTTTCGAGGAGAAGGAGTAAGGGCGTAAACGTAGAGTGGAACACAGAATGTGACCAGGCATTTACTAAACTAAAGACAGCATTATGCTCGTCACCTATATTAGTGGTACCGAATTGGGATGAGAAGTTTATCGTAGAAACTGATGCATCTGCGAGTGGGTTGGGGGCTGTATTAAGTCAGATAGTGGGTAAATATGAGAAAAGAGTAGTAGCGTACGCTAGTAGATCGTTACGCCGAGGAGAACAGAATAAGTCGAATTATTCTTCTAAAAAATTAGAATTTTTAGCAGTGGTATGGGCGATTACTGAGAAGTTTAGTTACTATTTAAGGGGTAGTAGTTGTGTTGTAATTACTGATAACTCAGCCGTATCATATATTAGTCATAAAAAAGAATTGACGTCATTAGAACAAAGATGGATGGCTAGATTAGCTGATTATGATATTACCTATAAGCATAGACCTGGAAAAGAAAATGTGGTAGCCGATGCATTATCAAGAGTAAGAAATATAGGAAATGGAGATACAGAGATCAAGGAGTATGATGATGATGAGGTAGAGTTAGGGTTAGTGGAAACGGTACCCATGATGGAGAGAGATAAATTAAGAATCGAGCAGAATAATGACAGTGTTATTCGCAAAGCACTATTAATTGCAAGTAAGAATGGATACGTGGGTAGATTAGTAGTTAGAGATGGAGTTCTGTATGAGAAAAGGGAAGGATATGATGACAGGTTAATGGTACCAAGTAGTCTAGTAGGAGAGGTGTTAAGAATAGCTCATGAGGATAATGGTCACCAGGGTATAGAAAGGACAACTCAAAAAATAAATGAAATGTATACGTGGATAGGCAAATATAGGGACATTAGGTCATACATTAGGAGGTGTGAGACGTGTAGTAAAGCTAAAGAATTATGCAAGAAGCCTAAGATAAGAATGGGGAGTTTGTCAGCAAAAAAACCTTTGGCTATATTATTTATAGATTTTATGACCGTTGATAAAGCTAGTGATGGCAGAGAAAGCATACTCGTTATGTCAGATGCATATACCAAATACACGAAAGCAATACCTACCAGAGATCAAACGGCGTTAACGGTGGCAAAAGTAATAATGAATGAATGGATTTTTAATTTTGGAGTACCCGATAGAATCCATTCGGATCAAGGCAGAAACTTTATGTCTTCATTAATAAAGGAGTTATGTGGACTATTCGGAATAGAACAGAGTAATACAACACCGTATCATCCAATGGGAAATGGGCAGGTAGAGAGGATGAATCGTACGATTCAAAATTTACTAAGGACATTAAGTGTGAATGAGAAAAAAAAATGGCCTTCACACTTGAATAAATTGACATACGTATATAATCGTACCCCGCATGCAGTAACTGGTTACTCGCCATTTTATTTGATGTTTATGAGGAAAGAAAAGTTGTTAGTCGATCGGAAATTAGGAGGGATAACGGAATATGAGGGCAGTGATTGGGTAGAGGATACGCGGTGTAAGATGAAAGAGGTAGAACGAATAGTTAGGGAGAGTAGTAATATGGAACAAATTGTAGATATGAAATATGATACATTAGAGATAGGAGATATAGTTAGAGTAAAGAATAGAGTTTTAGGAAGAAGGAAGTTACAGAATAGTTGGGGTGATAAGAAGTGGACAGTGATAGAAAAGTTTGGCGATAATGCGGTTTATCGCATTAAGAATAATGAGTGTATTAAGTGTGAGAATTTAATGAATCTGAAGAGAGTGAATGAATAATTGTGGTGTGGAGGAATTTTTTAGTAGGGGTGAATGTAGTATGGTATACTAGTGGTAATTATGATAGAATGTAGTATGGTATACTAGTGGTAATTATGATAGAATGTAGTATGGTATACTAGTGGTAATTATGATAGAATGTATGTGTGTATATATGTGGGAATGAGAAATGTGAACATTATGATGTAATATAGAAATGGATGTTTTTGGTAATGTACAATTATAATTATAACTGTTGATTGGAATTAGATTTGATTTTATATTTGTAAAGAAGGGGGCGTGGCGTCTGATAGATTAACTGTTTTTATATATTAAATGTTGTTATTCGAATGCCTGGATGACAGGATATTTATAAATTGCTACAGTGAATGCTTACACTCGATGCAACACAGTCGTATAAAATCATTTACATTATCTACTACGAATTATTGTTTTAACATTATTAACGTTAACATTATATATTATATTATATATATTAATATCTGTTGATACTAAAAGGTAACGTAATGACTTGTAAATATAATTCAATATTAATATGTATAATACCCATGTTTATAGTACGGGGTTCTTGTTCTCTTCGTAATAAAACGTATAACCTGATTGTGAACTATCTTTGCGGAAACGCGACAACATATATATATATATATATATATATATATATATATATATGAATGTAGAACACATGAATATTATATTAAATTATAAACTATATAATACAGTGTACACCTATTTTATAAAGATATATATTAATTAAAATGTATTAATAAGAAGTATATATGTATATGTATATATATAATCATATTATTAATAGTTTTGTTACATCTAATTATAACTTATATACATATGTATATATACCCTATATTATATATGTATACATATTATAACTTTGTAATATTGATATAGAATAATAGATATAGTTTATAAAATATAATATTGCATACAATTATTGTAACAATACAAGTGGTATTGTTTAATAACTATTTATATTTACATTAAATATACATACTATTAGGGATGTACTAAAACCCTGTTGTAAGCTAGGTGTGATCCAGTTGTAATTTTATAATACTTATTTGTATATAATATACTTAATTTAATATTTGTATATTAATTTAATACTATATATATATTATATATATTATAATCAATAAGTGATAATAAATGTTCAAATTAATAATGTATTTATTGTAAAATTCTAGGTTTTAAAGATTGTTATTAATTTTGTTTACCTATAGATTATATAACTATAGTTGTAAACCAGTTGTAATTTTATAACAATGCATAATACATATTTTCACATGTTAAACATAATTTGACACTTTGATATTATATATAATTATATATAATATTATAGTATAATATGGTATAATATAGTATAATATTATTATTAAATATAAACATATATACATATATAATTGATAGGTGTTATCCTTAATCATAGAGCTAGATAAAAAACTCTCTAGCTCTATGTCCTTTATCCAGAATTATATATAATAATATTTTGGGATGTACTAAAACGCAGCTGTAATCCAGTTGTAATTTTATAATATTTATTTGTATATAATATACTTAATTGTATACTATTTAATTAATATTTACTTTTAAATAACATGTTATATATCATTAATTATATAATAAACTATATTATGATAATATAATAAATATAAATAATAATATAAAGATATATATTGATTAACATATATTAATGAGAAGTATATATGTATATGTACTTGATTATGTATATTAGTGCTGTAAAATTTAAAATACTATATTAATTAATAATTATTAAAATAATATATACCTAATAATTATTAATATATAATTAATTATTATTTATCAATAATAATTATTGATAAATAATTATTAATTAATAAATTAGAATTGAATAATTAATAATTATTAAAATAATATATAATTAATAATTATTAATATGTAATTAATTATTATTAATTAATAATAATTATTGATAAATAATTATTAATTAATAAATTAGAATTGAATAATTAATAATTATTAATATATAATTAATTATTATTAATTAATAATAATTATTGATAAACAATTATTAAAATAACAGATAATTAATAATGATTAATATATAATTAATTGTTATTAATTAATAATAAGTATGCAAAAATGACGAACAAGATGATATTAAATCGAATTCAACCTCATATAGATCCGATACTACGTCCGAATCAGAACGGATTTAGAACTGGAAGATCACTCAGACGTTTAATTGAATGAAAAGCCACAATCTCAAGGCTATTATCATTTTCGTTGACTTCAAGAAAGCATTCGACAGCATAAACAGAGTTACGATGACACATATTCTGGAAGCCTATGGTATACCCGAAGTAATAATACAAACGATCGCCCTAACCTATAAAGATACACACTCAAAAGTCATAACACCCGACGGAGAAACTGACAATTTTGAAATAACTAAAGGAGTCCTACAAGGTGATACTCTGGCACCATTTCTATTTGTGATAATACTGGATAACGCTATGCGACAAGCCATCGGAGGACACGAAGAGGAATTCGGATTCGAAATCACAAAGAAACAAAGTAGACGTCATTCAGCAACAATATTAACGGATCTCAGTTACGCAGATGACATAGTTCTAGTATCCCAAGAAGTCGAACAAGCTCAACTCATGCTAACAAATATTGAAATAGAAGTCGCTAAAATCGGTCTCCATATAAATACAAAGACAACTGAAATAATGTCCTTTAACTACAACACACTAGTCAACATTGAACTAGAAAACAGTTCTGCAATAGTAAACGTCGTTAACAATTTCAAATACCTGGGTGCGTGGATGCTAAGCTCACAGGAGGACTTCGAAATTCGTAAAGCACTTTTGTGGTCAGCAATCCACAAAATGAAGTCAATCTGGAAATCCAAAATGAACATCAATCTGAAAATAAGAACCTTCAAAGCGACAATCGAACCAATATTATTATATGGAATCGAGTGCTGGACAATATACGCTAGTCTACTTAATAAAATCGATGGATGCTATACCAGATTGTTAAGATTGGCGACAGATACTTCATGGAAAGAAAATATAACTAACGTTCAATTCTATAGAGGACTGCCAAAGATTACCAATGTCATGAAATATATTTGTATAAAATATACAAAATTGAAACATATATAGCATACATACAATAATTATATCCAAAGTGTTTATTTTACCTATAAAATATACAAAATTGGAACATATATTGCATAAATAAAATAATTATATCCAAAGTGTTTATTTTACCTATAATATATACAACAATGGAACGTTGTTATATTTTTTAAGTTGAAGGTCAGCGTGTTTGGTTGCTTGGGTATTAGGCATGTCATTGATATATACATAATATAGTAACAATGATTTAAAATTACTAATATATAATCCATATAGTTTTTATTTCATACCTATTACCAATAGTGAAATAATTAACGTTACTAATAGCATGAAATCTAAAGTATCCATGGATGTAAATAATTATGATATGTCATTGATAAAACAGATTATTAATTGTATTTTATATCCTATAAATCATATATTTAATAATAGTATTGTAACTGGACTATTTCCAACGGATATGAAAAAATCAATTATAAAACTACTATTTAAAAATAATGATAATAAAAATATCATTAATTACCGCCCAATTGCACTTTTACCACAAATTAGTAAAATATTTGAAAAAATTATATATAATAGATTATCCAATTTCATAATTAAACATAAAATAATAAATAAGAATCAATATGGTTTTATTCCAAAATCTAATACAACGATATCGCTTTTAAACATTCAGCATTATATTCTACAAAAAAATAGTGAACATAAAAAAATTGCAACAATTTTTCTAGATCTGAAAAAATCTTTCGATGTTGTTGATCATGTATTATTATTAAAAAAACTTGAAATATATGGAATAAGAGGAAATATATATAATTTAATAAAAAGTTATTTAAATAACAGAACATTTACTACAAAAATAAATAATTCATTATCTAATACTAAATATGTTAAGTACGGGGTTCCTCAAGGTTCTGTTCTGGGGCCCTTATTTTTTATACTTTTTATAAATGACCTACCAAATGTTTTTAAAAATGTGAATAATATTAATTTAAATTTATATGCTGACGATACATCACTAACAGTTTACGCTAATAGTGATGTTGAACTAACACAATTACTTCAAATATATATGGATAAATTAAAATATTGGGTCGATATAAATAATTTAAAACTTAATATACAAAAAACTAAAATACGTCCATATTTTAATACTAAACTGACTAATGATATAACAATTGACAATATAAAAATTGATATAGTAGATAACTATACATTTTTGGGTTTATATTTAGATAACAAATTATCATTTAATATACATATTGATAATTTAAATATGAAACTTTTAAAAATAATATACTTAATTAAAGATTATCATATTTAAATATTAAAAATTTGATTTTATTATACAACTCTTTGATTTTATCTAATTTAACATATGGTATTGAAATATGGGGTAATATTTATAATTCTAATTTAAATATATTAAATTTATCACAAAAAAAAATAATAAGAATAATTAATAAAAAGATTATTGACAATTCAAAATTACCATTAATAAGATTATCGCATACATACATTTTATTTTATAATAGTAACATTTTAAAACTTGATGATCTTATAACTTTTAGAAATATTTTAATTATATATACTATTTTAAATAATAAATATGTTAACGATATAACTGATTATTTTAAATTTAATAGAAATAAAACAAATTTATTTTACCACTAATGAAAACCAATAGATTCCAAAATACAATATTTTTCAAAGGACCTAAACTTCAGAATTTAATAATGTTTAATAATATTTTAAAAACTAATACAATTACTCATAATTTAAAACTGAAGAAAGTATTAAAATCATTTTTTATAAATATTAATTATTATAATTTTGGCAAATATCTTTTTATTAATCATTCTAAAACAATTACACATATTTATTATAAACAGTATTACAAAATTGACACATTTTTATTATAAACAGTATTATAAAATTTAAATTATAAACAGTATTAAAAATAAACTATTACAAATTAAACAGTATTACAAAAAATATAAAAATTATAAAAGGATTATAATCTTTAAAAAAAACAGTTTTAAAATTATAAAATGTTTACATTACAGTATTAAGGGGAGGTCTCAGCGTTGAAAACGATAAATTTTCATAAAACAAAAAAAAAAATATTATTCCATAAAACTACCATTTAATAAGTAATTTAGTATCTGTGAAAAAATGGTATCCAAAAACGATCTATAAATCACATAAAAACATGTTTTTATCACCATTCTCTATCTAAAAAAATATATAAGTGATAAATGCGATTTATTAGATGATCAATATTTATGCTAGGTGTGTACGCATTAGAGTGGCTACAGAAAAAACTATTGCAGCTTTTTTAATAATTGTTATTGTTATATAGAGATTATATTTATATGAATAATTGCAAAGAAGCATATTATAAAATTATTTATATAAGTTCATTTTATAATCAAAATACATAACAAAATAAAATGTTATTTATATACATATATATATATATATATAATATAGTATATATTGACAATGTTATTCTTTACAAAGATGTATTTGTATAATATGAACATGATAAAAAAAAATTAGCTCAATACACTGAATAGTTCTATTGTTAGCCTTATTTGCATATACCATGTATATGCCCATCTGTTACATGTGTTTTTGACTATTCGCGCGAGCGCTGAGACCTCCCCTTAAAACAAAATCTAAAAAAATTATTCAATTTATTGTATATTATGTTATCTTCATTTTTTTTTTTTTTTTTTTTTTTCATATTACACTATCGTGATATTAACCTATTACATTTTTATGCTTATTATATAATAATCAATTATTTCTTTAACAGTTTTAATTTTAATTTTTATTTAAACAGTATTAAAATAATGTCATATTGATAGTACAATTATTTAATTTTCTCTTTCTTTAAAATTTAACTTTGAATGCCTATTCACGAATCACAACTTTTATTTTTATAATCTGTATCAACTTTATTTATATTTCATTTATTATTGTAATTTTATATTTTATCTTTGTTTCTAATTTTAAATTTTATTATTTTCGTATGTTATTAACCTTTTATTTAATCATTTCATTGTTTTGTATATTACTATGATTTAATTATTATGTTTATCATTATTTCTATTTTATTATTTTATTTGAATGGAAATGATGATATGACATTGCACATACTTTTAGGAGGTTTCGATTCAATAAAGCTAATCGCTTTCACTGATCATCCTTAGACTTTGTCTATAAACTGAATTCATTCATTCATATATATATATATATATTAGGGGTAAGAAATCGTCCTAAAACTGAGCCTTGCGGAACACCAAATATATGTGTTCCATCTGAAATAACCACATTTAGTTAGACATATATTGTTAAATAAATAACTAGTTATATATGTATTAATATATTATAATATAAAGTGTCAAAAGCCTTTTTAGATCAATTGATAAAATAGTACAATTATCAGTATTTTCTAATTCATCACATACATTTTTTGATAAATGGTATTATAATAATAATAATATATAGTTTATTAAGTAAACAAAAAAATAAATAAACAAAAATATGGAAGATATAGATATGAATTGATGCCAAAATAGACATGATACAAAAATTAACATTGGGTTTATTTAACATTTAATAACAAAACGCCTTGGTTTATGCATGCCGAACAATTTTATTGTTAGCATCTACTGTTGACAAATTTTGTCTGAACCCAAATTGATTTTCATTCAAAATGTTATATTTATTAATAAAACAAAGAAGTATTTTTTATACATTTTTGGGAACTGAGAGAGAAGAGGTATTGGCCTGGAATTATCTAATATATTTGTATTACCCTTTTATATTAAAGGTATAACATTACTAATTTAAAAATAATCAGGAAACTTCACTGAATGAATTATTAAATAGAGAACATAATATACGACTTAATGCTGTATTAAATTGTTTTTATTAAGTTCATATTTATATTATAAATATATGTACTATTTGTATGAATTATTATATTATATATTTTGGAATTTTTAACTGGTGTAAGATAAAAAAGTATTTGTGTTATGAGATGATAACAATTATACATGTAAATTTGAATTAAAACCAGAGTTAGCATTTAAATCTTTAGCAACATTTTGTCCAACATTACTAACATATAGATTAAAATCATCAGCTGATAAAGTTGTATTTGTATAATTTGAAAAAGTTCTTCCTTTTATTTGATTATTAATAGACCATGTTTTTTCGGAATTATTATAACAATTTGTCAAAGATTTTTATAAAATAATTTTCGGCATTTTTATATACTGAAGTTAAAATATTCCTATATTTTATATATTTCGTATAATTGAAATAATTTTCATTAGCTATACAAAATGTTAATATTTTTTTATAGTGGATATATTTTAATAAAGAATTATTTATCCATGGATTTTTAATTGTATTACTTATGATTTTGGGAGTATATAAAGCTCAACATTGTTCATGTTCCTAATATAAATAATACAATAAAACAGGTATTTCAAATTTACAGAATCTTTAAATTTTAAGAGAGAGATTATGTAATTAATTCAAAAAATAAATTAAAGTTTTATAAATTTATGAAAAAAAGACAAAATTTAAAATCCGGAGTATCTCTTATAATTGATATATCAAATAATACTATTTTATTTTCAGATCTCGACAAAGTAAATACATTACATTCATATTTTAGTTCAATTCAACAAAATGGAAATTTACCCGAATTTTATAATTTAACTAAACAATAATTTGATAATATTGATTTAAATCTTGAAATAATTAAAATATTTTTAAATAGACTGAAAATTACACATACTTTCCGAACTGATGGGATACCATCTTCTGGGTTAACATTATTATCTAATGAATTATGTAGGCCTTAATATATTATTTTTAATTCATCTTTATTATCGGGTAATATAACGACAATTTGGAAAAAATCTATAATCACAACAATTTAAAAAAAGGGTTAACCATCAAATTCAAATAACTATATGCCTATTTCAATAACATATGTAATGTGTAGAGTATTAGAACATATTATTTCAAAACAATTATTTTTTTATTTAAAATTTAATAATTTATTAACAAAAAATCAATATGGTTTTATAAGTAGAAAATCAACAGAATTACAATTTACAAAATGTTTAAAATGTTGGTATAATGAATTGAATAATACAAAATGTGTAGATATAATATATATATTGATTTTGTAAAAGCTTTGATGTGTTTTTCATGAAAAAATATTATATAAATTAAAATCATACGATATATCTAATATCTCATTTATCGAATAGATCTCAAATTACACAGGTTCATAATTTGTTTTCAATAGTTCAATAGTCAAATCTGGAGCACCACAAGGATCGTTTGTTGGTCCAATTTTAATTGTATGATATATTAATGATCTTCCTAGTATATTATCTTCAAAAATTCATATTGATTTATTTGCAGATGATACAAAAATATTTTTTTCTTACGCATCTGAGAGTGAAAGATTTCTTTTACAAAATAATTTTAATTTATTTTCACAATGGGCAAATAAATGGCAATACAATTTTTGATTATCAAAATGTTCAGTTATGACTTTAGGGAATATTACTCCATAAAAATATTTTATAAATAATATTCAATTAGAAAACGATATTTTTTATAAATATTTAGATATAATATTTGAGAATAATCTTTTATTTAATAAACATATTGATTATATTTGTAAAAAAGCTTATTTTTTTTGATTTAAATTTTTAGATGTATTACTACAAAATCAACTAGATCATTATTAAATGCATATACAATTTATTGCAGACCAATTTTAGAATATGTATCCATAATTTGGTAATCTTTTTCAAAGGTTAGTAAATTTCGTAATCTCATAGACAACATTGAAAGAGTTCAAATATTATTTAATAGAAGATTAATTACAAGATGCGTAGGATATACAAATTCATCAAATATTAATTACAAATCATATAAAGAGAGATTGGAATATTTTAAATTAGAATCACTTGAACTTAGAAGAATTAAAATAGATCTAACCACTATTTTTAAAATTTTAAATAATTATACAGATATAAATATATCTGATATCCTTAACATTTCGAATAATTGCAGAACTAGAGGTAACTGTAAACAATTAAATGTAATACATAATTATGATAATACAATTAAAAATATAATTAATAATATATTAGTTAATATATGAAATTAATTAAATAATGCTATAATAAAATCTGTATCTGTTTCATCTTTTAAAAATAAAATAAACAAAATCTATTTTGACAAATAACTTTTTTTAAATAGAAATTTATAATTTTATATTAATTTATGTTTCATTTTGTACCTTAATTATTGCATTATCTCTTCAGGGTTTTTAAAACAATTTGTTTTTATTATAGAATGTGTGGGTTTTATATCTATATTTAAAATATACTATAATATAAAATTAATAATATATTATTATTACAGATTTTAAAATGGGGAGTATTATTTTATTTTTGATTGTTCTGTTTTATATTTTTATTTTATATATATTTTGTATATATATTTCAAATGTATTATATTATTAAAATACAATATTAATAATTTACGTTAGTATTATATTCATTTAATATTATATTGTTTGTTTCGTAATATTATTGGTTTATTTTGTTATTAACATGTTATGTTTGTATATAGGTATATTAATTTATTTTATTTTTAACGTATTCTGTTTGTATATATATATATATATTCGTTTTTAATTTATTATACAATTAAAATATAAAATTAATAATATACTATTATTACATATTTTGATAAGTATTACATTATTGGTTTGTTTAATTCTAGTATTGGTTTATTTGATTTTTAACATGTTTTTAACATGTCTATAATATATTTAAAACTTATCATTTAAATATTAAACTATATAACTAATAATGGATTACTAATACTGGATACAAAGATAAGAAGAATTCTATAATGATAAAGTAGAAATTGAATATTTCGGTACCACTTACAAAATAATGTATTTTATTTCTATTTTTTATTATTTTTACGCTATCTTTTATTTCTATTTCGATCATTTTTCGTTTATTTTTACTTATAATTTATTTCTACTATCGATTATTTATCATTTATTTGTACGGTAACTGTAAAATGTTTTAATTTCTTTAATTTTAATTTCGTATTATTTTTATTTCTATAACGTATGTTATCGTTAGCAAATATTTATACTTTATACTTTAGATTATATTTTCGACTATTTATTTGCTTAAATAAATTATTAATTAATCAACATTTATTTAACATTAATTTAAATATATCTATAAAATAATTAAAAGCGGCATTTATATCCATATTAGAAAATACTATATATATATATATATATATATATATATATATATATATATATATATATATACGTCGTATGCCCTACGTTGTAGGTATGATGATGGGAATCATGACGATGTATCAAAACCATTAACAAAAACGTATGATGCGATTAAGTATATCTTGACACCTCACTATATATATATATATATATATATATATATATATATCATGTATGTATATATCATAGAATAAAGTTTTATTATATACATTATAAAATATAATATTATATTACATATTGAGGTATTTGAATGTTAATTTACTGAATCTCTTGGTCTACTTCAACCTATATCTTATTCTACTTACAAATTAGGAAGTAGTTTTGATATTATGTTCACCACCCTTGATACACCGGTTTAATTTATTTCACCCTGCATTCACTCTGATCTCTTATCTGATCATATATTCCATACTTCGATTTACTTAAATAAACCTCTATTGACTAAAACATTAATCTTTTATATAGATTTAAGAGATTTGAATTACCGCAAACTTGGATTACTAATGGAAACTAGATTAAACAGTGGTAATATGTAATTTGAATGTTAAATAATTGCACTTTATATACTTTGAATTATTTAATACCTTTAAAATCTCTTCACTTTGAATTATTTGATACCTTTAAAATCTAATCACTTTTAATAATTTATCATCGTTCTTTCCTTCGAATCTTATGAAATGTTCCCTAGGGAAACTATTCGTACTGTTAACCAGTTTCTTATTATGAGTTTATTTTCTTTGATGTTATGCAATCTTATAAGAAAGCAATATATTCTAAAAAATATAAATCCTATGAGTCTAATGATCATAATACTTGAAGCTCGAGATCCTACAAGATGTGTAGGTAAATAATGTTCAATGAAATTAAGTAAAGCTACTATTCAAATAAAATAATAATTTATAAAATTGTCTATATTGCATTTTGTATTCAAATTTAAATTACTACTCTCGTAATTCACTTGAGAATTGACTTGAGATATATTTAAGTAATTATTATAATTTATCGAGGAATCAGTTAGTGAATAATTATAATGAGTAGGTATTTAAGTGATCATAACATAGCATATTGATTATTAACCATATAGATGAATATATAAGTATAGCTAATGGGGCAAGAGAAGAGGCAGGGATATGATATACATTGGAGGATCGTAATATATAGGAGAAAGAAAAGTTTATTTACAAGGTTTATAGAAATTAGACACGTGGAATTTTTCTGAATACCATGAATCCTAAAAAGATGGTAGATGGAAATTGTATAAACTGTCGAGTTATATTTAGAGAAGATACATTCACGATATTTTAACAGAATAGTTTATATTAGATGTGGAGGATAACATAATATGACTATCATGGTAAAAAAGGTAGAGAATAACAATGAGTTTGATGATATATTAATAAGGGCTATATTATTAGAGTTATTTAATAACATATTATTTAATACAAACCATAGTATAATTGATGAAGCACGAGAAATAATTTGAAAGTGATCAGAAGGAAGAAGGAAGGACATACTGTTAGTGAATAATACCAGAAAAATATGGTTATGAACATCGTTAAATTAAAATATTATATGACAAATAGCTAGGATATATATAGAGAAAAAAGTATCAATATCAGAATATTTTTGGATACCGTATAGTGTACGGTATATATGTACTAATAAGTGAGGGGTATCGGAATAGGATTCACTATGTATGATATTTTAAGGATATTATAATGATATTTTAATTATTTATGTCCTATTTATGATAAATGATTTCAACCTTTTTAGAAGACTATCATCAACGCCTATCAAATTAAATATATACATTATAATGAGCCATGTAAAGAGATTCGAACATACATGAAAGCTCTAAAATGATAACTTAGTAACATATGAGTGGAGTTACAGACCATAACTTAAAGTAGAATATGTATTAGTAGGAATTTATAATCGGGTTGTTTTAACAGAGTGACTTATTGTGAAGGTCATCAAGCATAAAATTTATGGACATATATTAGGCAATTTAGTATACAACAATACTTTCAAGAATGTTACTGAAGAATACAATTTTAGAGATGGGTCTGTGATTACATATTAATCATATGAATAGTGCTGGATACTTTAAGAGGAGTGGGCAAATTCTATCAAATAGGAATTATAACATCATTATATGCAGGTGACGGGACATAATAACAGTAAGTTTCTCAAATAAATAAATATTACTATGCTAGGTGGATAAGTAGATTTGATAATAAGGTCAGAAATATCAAATATGGATGGTATAAATGAGATATAGAGATAATTAAATATTGCTATAATGGATAGTGTACAGGCGATGCAAGATAGGATGAATGGAAATATAGGCTGAGCTAGTTGTAGACGTTTTATCGTAAAGTTGTCAGCGTATTTAAAACATAGATTTTTTGGAATATCATGTAAATAATAATACTAAAGGGGGTGAGTGGTAGATAAATTTACGTGGTAGAGACAATGAGTTATTCAGGCTAGGTAATAATTTATTTATATAATAGTTAGAATTAGCTATAGTTATGAGGTATTTATATATCTTACCGTTATTGATAAATATACATAGATTTGTGACTATGGACATCGACGATATGTCTAGTTAGAGTGGGGGAGGAAGTTAAGAGGTAACGAAATATTAATGATAACGAAATCGGGGTTAAACAAGGAGCAGGAATGATGAATTGAATGAGTGTATATTACAAAGGGGCTTGTTATAAATTTGTTATGTGAGTGTTGAACGTAAGGAATTGGTAGACGTGGGTAGACTTATGAAAATAATATATATATTCTAGTTAAGAGTAAATAATGAGAAATGAATACATATGTTATGAAAGGCATGATATGTTTGAAGCAAGGAGTAGATCTTGATAGGCTATTAGTACATTAAGTATTGATACCATGACAATATAGGAGATTACAATTAATAAAGTCTATAATATAATTACATCCTATATAGAATAGTATTAATATTATAGTCTATAATAATAGTAATATTTGTAATTGGATTTGAATTAAAACTCTATTTAAATTAAATATACTCTTATCATATATTTAATATAAATATATATATATATATAAAACTTAAAATAATTTATTTATTTGAATACAATTAGTTTGATAACAAAGTAGTTTATATAATTTATATATTTGTCGTATAAATGAGGTATAAAAATAATGATTTATATTCTAATGATATATTGTTTAAAACATATTTACAATTTATATATATTAATAATAATAGTTATATGATAATATCACAAGTAACCAAACACAGATAAACAATATAGTATATTCGATAATTAATTAGTTATTCGTCAACTCATGATTTCGATTTCTTTTCTCGTCCATCGCGTCCGAATATCTTCTCATCAGAGGCAACGACAGATTGCTGAGGGCAACTGCTGCACTAACGGCGGCACATAGATAATAAGAGGCTTTCCACTGGCCCGTTATGTCCTTCAACACTCCGAACATGTAAGGCCATGTCATGTTAATCACCCCGCACGAGAGAGATACCAGAGCGAAGGCAGACCTCACCCGGTGCACACCCAGAGTGTTGCCCAACAGTATCGGCATTATCGATATGAAACAACCCGAACAGGCTGAAGACACGCTGCATGTTATCAGTAGGTAGGCGTACCTAAAGGGGCGTGGAGGTGGGCGTTACTATGACTCATTTGTTTTTGTTCGTAATGTCATATGTTATGTTGTGTTATGTTTGATGTTTTATTTTGGTAGATTTCTTTCATGCACATTTAAATTTACTTATAACCAAATGGCTCTAATGTCCCTTCGAACCCGCTCTCATGTTAAGGCATCCGTGGTTTTAATGATAGCTGATCATTATTGTATACAAAATTATATAAATATATATCCTTATTTTATATTCTGAGCATTAACAAACGTAACCACAAGGGGTCGCTAGTATACCTGATATGTCCGAACGCCGCCACACTGGCGAGAGCGGCTGCGTTGATCGCTAGCGCCCACACATAGAGAGAGGTGACCTTCACATGACCGCTATTTACAACTAGACCGCAAAGAAGACGACTGGCTATGTCTGACACACTCATTATGGACACTGCCAAAGAGGCCATGGTGGGAGAGTGGCCTAAATCTTGAGCATACGGCGCGGTCATCATCATTAGACCTATAGGGGGCGTGGACGGGGGGTTAGTATATAGGTCAATAGTGATCGTGGTCAGTAAATAGGGTAATATGAGGGTAAGTTACCATCATTAGACCTACCAAGGATTGGGAAGTTGACAGCAGTAGTAGTTGTAATAATTAAATTAAATTATGAAATTATTTAACACAAAATAATCTATGCATGAGGTGTAAAATAAAAGAATACGCAATTTTATAAATATATATATATATATATATATATATATATTACTTTTGGAGAAATCAAATTTAATCAGGTATATGTTTCTAAGAATATAAATAGTATATTTCTATTTGTAAGCGTTTTGTGTAATTGTTATTATCTATATATGTTGTTCTGTTAGTATAGCTATTCTGTTATAATTAATAAAATATTAAAGATAATACGTGAAATAGAATTATTACTATATATATATAATATGGTATATGATAATTAATGATCTTTCATAACAATATCATACCTGAGTAGCAAGTTATAGAAAGTCCGCCTGATAATGCGTATAGTATTAAAGTTGGATACTTCACTAGATACCAGTCAAATGTAGTAGTAGTAGTCCCGGTATTGGGAATAGTTTTTATTTCTTTAGTTTGTCGTATTTCAATAGTTTCAATAGTTTCAGCTACTTGTGATTTATTATCAGTCACTGTATTTCTTTTCATTTCATTTGTTTTTATGTTAACATTATTACTGTGATTTGTAATTATTATAATTAGTATATGTATGCATATCATTATTATATTAACTATTAAATATTATAATTATTTCTTATTAGTTATGATATTTAAAATTATTTTAATAATGTTATAATAAGCTTAATTTCTATTAAATATATCTAATTATTATCGGAAAGAGTTACCTCTAATTAGGTTTATTGAAGGCTATTACTTTACATTTAACATTTGAATACTTTACATTTAAACGATAGATAACATATGGTTATATTATAGTATATATTGTTTATATACTTCAGATATCTATTAAATAATTAGTACAATGTAGATGACATTTAAATATATAAAGATATTTATTACATTTTAAGATAAGTGTAAACAATAAAAAGTACATTTATATATTTATTTTCTAAAAAGTAATAAACCGATTTAATTTGAGCGATTTTCTAATATAATTATATCTATAAAGTTTCTTTACTTCACAAAAAATAATTATATATTATTAGCTAAACATATAGCCCGCAATTGTTGAGATATAAGTATAAAGTTATGAGCTTCTCATGATTTTATGTGTGTTATCTGGGAAATAAGAATATTATAGCCAATATTAATATTTATTATGTACAATATCTATATGATAACATATAATAAATGACGATATCATCACTAGAATAGGTATAATATGATAGATGTAATGACTATCATAATCGACTTTTATATTTCAATAACATGGGTTTTGATTATCTCTACATACCTAATTATATTAGTAGGGGAAAGTAACCTAATACGTATACTTTAACAATATATGGTATTAACATTTTATGACTTAATATTTTTAATCAAAAATTACAGTATATTAATATTTTATGATTATAGATATTATTGTGATTTTAAAATTTTATTTAATCTTTTAATTCCATAGATAACGGGGGTGTCCGTATTCGGTACCCATGTCCGATTACGGACACCCTGTATACTACTAGATAAACTATATATTATTGAGTATTGACTCAATCAGACAAATTACAATTACATTATTTATAATTAATTTTGTGAACAATTTATTCTAATTTAATTAGTTAATAATTTATTTATTTTTATTATTTTTTTAATTAATAATACAATTTAAGTATCTACATAATACATTTTTAAGATTTAACTTTATTGATTATATTAATATTATAACGTACGCGATTTTTATGAAAATCAAAATATTTCATACGCTGGTTACATTGGTTATAGGGTGTCAGTATTAATAAATCTAGAGTGTCCGTATTAGGGACTTATATAACCTCTAGATATATGCTTATAACTTAATGAATAATTGATAACAAATATAGAAATTATATATAATTTTAGAATGCTTTATTTTTTAATAAGTTAGTGTTATAATCTTTATATCGATATATTTGTATATTCTTGAGAAGATTTTAAGTTGAAATTTATTTTCATAAATTTAAAAACATGATACAAAAATCAGCTTATTTGATATATCAGCAATATTTTGAATAATTAAAAAATTAAAAATACTTTTGTAGACTATTTATATAATTATGAATATTTTATTTATTAAACATTGTTTTGTAGGATGTATGGTTTCTGAGATACCGAGAGTGTCCATATTCGGGCACTGTCCCCTATCTATAGACTATATATAGTGCCTCACATATGAATTGTAATCTTACGTAATATTATGTAATCACGTGATACCATATTGTACATTTTAAAGTTAATGATTTATATTTTAATAGTTTAATAAGGAATGAAATAGTGAACTTTTGAATTATTTATTTGTAATTTAAAAATTATATAAAAGTATAATTTAGAATTAGATATATATATAATTATTTAAATTATTTAAATTTTAAAACATGTACATAACGTGGTATCGAATTGATCCGGGAAATGATATAATAGAAATATTGTTCTAATTATACAAATAATATAATATATTAATTATAATAGATAAATATGAAATATACAACATAAACTAGTAGGTATAAATACATTACAGATATAAAAGTATAAGGTATAATTATTGAATTTATATGTTAGAAGAATAAACATATTGTTAATATAATAATTACTAATTAATTAGATACATAATTATTATGATGATAATTATTTTTTTAAATAGAAAACTTATTAATCTATTTTAAAAATTGACATAAATTACATTACAATATATTTAAAATAAAGTTAGATAAAATAAATTTAACTTTTTAAATAAAAAGTATATAAAAGTATATATAAAAGTATATATAAAAAAGGACAACCTATATTTCTAAAAATAATAAAATGTCTATAAAAAATAAATATAATAGTATCATCAACTATTGTATGAAATATCATTTGGAATATATATTGTATTATTGTCAGATATATTTCTTAACTGTTAGAAATAATTTTCTTATGGTCTAAATTGATATCAATACAATAGGGAAAGATATTGGTGGAAAATAGTTACAAGAAGTCAATAGAGAAGGGTTAATATTCATATATAATGTATATGTATAAATAAGATTTAATTCTCCACTATAACATCTACCGAAAACCGACATTGCATATAGATAGAATTATATATATATATATATATTTGTGTGTTTGAAAATTATATATATATATATATATATTACTTATATTATATGTAAATTATTATAATACTTTATTTGTAGATAAGTTATTTGAATAGAATTATATATATATATATATATATATATATATATATATATATATATATGTATAGAATATAATCTAACTATATATATTTTATTAAATATAGTTTTAGTTAATATTATAGGATAATATAATTTATTATTATTAAATTATTTTATAATAACATACACATTTTGTATAGTATTTATTATTTTACGAAATTTGAAATAAATAATTAAAAATAAATGTCTAATAACTAACAACTTTACTTCAATTTCTAGATCATCTTCATCGTTGTAATACGATATATTTTCTCTTCCTATTTTTATCTTATTAATTTTCATATTATGTTCGTATCTATTTCTATAGAATATGTGAGGTCGGAATAACATTCCCACAACGCAAATGTTGAAAGTGATTCCGCCTAATATCAATAAGGTACCTGTTCATTGATGTATATATATATATATATATATATATATATATATATATTTTAATTTTATTTTTAATAATAAATCATTAGAAAACATATTTATTATACTAATGTTATACCTCGAGGTATGATCATGTAGTTATTATTTTTTTAATTGAATATATTTTCTTCTTTTATAAGAAATTACCTAATATTTATTGCGATATTGCGATTAGAGACATGATTAACCTATTTATTCATAACATTACCAACCTCGATTTAATTATCAACTATAAGTATTATATATATATATGATAAAGTATATCATATCGACCATTGTATAGGTTATAAGAATATATTACATTATATATATATATATATGTATTTATTATCTATTATATATATATAGTAATAATATAGTATTACTATTATCTGAAATATGTATATATTATATATTCATTAATTTTATTTATTTTATTTCTACTATAAAATTCGAATTATTATATTTATATTAGATGCAATTAGATTGCGGATTTTGGAAACACATATATGTGTACTTATGTATAAGTATACTTATATTTCTCGTAACACATAATCTATAGATATAGTATTATATTACTGCAGCTATGTACTAGTATATTAATAAATATATAATTATAATACACACTATTATCGTGCATAAATATTTATATATATATTCTATAATTTATTTTATTTTATAGTATTATAATTTATAAAAATATAAACAATTATTTTAAAAAAATAATTCTATTTAATTTTGTAAAATATTTTATTACGTATTTATTTATTAACATTCGTATATTATTTTATTATTTTATTAATCTATTTATTTAATCTATTTACATATATAAATACTTATTTCATATTCGGTATTTAGTTTATATATTTATTTTTAACAATATATATGATTTATATCATATTTTCGATTACTTTTTAATTTGTAATTAGTGCTTATATTTATATTTTATTTATTTCGCATTACCTACTGACGAGAAATAAATTCGTATATATATATATATGTGTGTATATGCATTATAATTAATAATATAAAGCAAAATATTTTATAATTAATAAATATAAATGAATATATACTTTACCATTTAATCCATATTCATCAAGAAGGTATCTTACTAAAACAGGAAATATCACTCCTCCGAGTCCGCTTCCTGAGAATGCTATTCCGTTTGCTATAGCTCTTTTATCGTTGAAGTATTCTCCCACAATAACTATGGCTGGACTGTAGATTATCCCTGATCCAATACCTTATCAAAGTTATATAACAATTAATATATATATATATATATATATATGAATATATAATCAAATAAATAAATGGTTCATCAATTACATGTATTTATAATGTTGTAATTTGTCTGAATTTCATGAAATTGGTCTATTACCTATGTAATATATACCACAGTGGGTCATAGTTTAAATAATATTTCGAACGACCCATGTTTATTATAAATATGGGTTAAATGAAAATAATAAAAGGTATATTAGACAATAGACTTACATTTTAATATAACATGGGTCAATTGACCTATATGTAATCTTATTTAAAATGAATTAAGTTATCAACTTAAGTTAGCAACTTAAGTTATTGATGTAAGTATTACCTAAGTTATAGGTATATTATTTTTGTAATATAGAAAGAATACAATATTATACCTTTTATTAATTTTAATATAATGATTCATTTTTTATTTATGCAAATTAATTATTAATTATTATTTTAATTTTATATTTTAGTTAATATACTGAATTTAATAAATAAAATATCATTTTTAAATCTAAAATGATTTAAGTAATCCTATGTATTTTTCTAAATTATCATAATCTCATTCAAGTTACACATTAAACTACAAATGTAATCATAATTATATTGATAATACAATTGGAAATCATATTGAACTAATTTCTCAACATTGAATATATAGTAAGTGAATATTGATTAAATATTGTATTCAATATTAAAATGTTATTATTATTTAAGTTTTAAATCTAACTTAAATGAAATTATATAATATGTTGTAATATATAAGTTAATACTTTGCTACGATACTACTTACTATGCTAAGATACTAAATACTATACAAATAACAAAATCTAATTAATATAATATAATTTAAAATATATAAATTATCATGTGAACTATAATATTTAAATGAAAGTGGGTCAGTTGAAACATATAATTTTTAATAAATGTGTAAACTCAATTGAGTCAATTGAATCAATTGTATGATATATGTGTGATATATAACCAACCTAGACATAATCCATACGTGATGTATAACATTAATAGATTAGTAGCGTATATAGTAGCAATAAAGCCAGTAAGCAATGAGCACCCTGATATTAATGCCACTATTCTTGTATTGAATCTGTTCACCATCATACTGGCTAGTGGACCTGTACGGGAAACAATCATTTATTACATATATATATATATATATATATATATATATATATTGAGGGGCGCAGAATATACAGATTTTTATAAAAAAAATATAGAAGTTTGTATTGTTTTTGTTGCATCAAATATGCATATAGGGGAAAGTCCCCGATTACCGACTCCTAAATGAGTATATATATTAATAGAGTTATATTATGGTAATGAATAATGTGGCTATTTTAAATTTTTGATATAATTATATTTACAAGAATAAACAGGGGGGTCGGTAATCGGATACCTGTTCCTAATACCGACCCCCTTCCCCTATTACCGACCCCCTAACATAATCGTGGTATACATACTTTTAGTATTATAATATCAAATCAATATAGTAGATATTCATAAATATAATTAATTATAACATGCACGCATTTATTGTTATTGAATTTATGTTTTAATAGTAATATTAAATTTAAATTTAAACTTTATAGTAATTATATTAAAATAGTGTATATTATTATTTAATATTTAGTTATTAATCAGTATGTATATACTCGAATGGAATCATGAATCCTTAATCTATATCAATGATACACAATCAACTTATGACATATTTTAAAGTAAAATACTAATCTATTTTGATTGGATATTATAAATCACATGGGGTCGGTATTAGGGTAATTTAGGGGTCGGTATTAGGAAAATCATATGGTTTGCTATAATTAAGATATTTTTATTAATAGTTATTAATATTGAATTATTTTTATAATAGTTATAAAAATTGTATTGATCTACAATATTATGTGCAGTATTAAGTTTTCTTTTAATTAATAAAGTATTTACAATGATTTAAAAAAGTTATTATTCAAATATTTAAAAAGTAAAAACAGAATATTACATTTTATCAATTAACAATTGTAGGATTAAATATTTGTTAAAACAAAATACTTATTCATATTTATCATTAAATTACTAACAATTCGTGTATATATTATTTTGTTATATCTCTTATAGTTACTGAGATACGAGAGGGTGTCGGTATTAGGAGGGGGTCGGTAATCGGGGACTTTCCCCTATACATATTGAATTGAATTGAATTGAAAGTTTATTTAGAAACATAAATAAATTATAAATGATTTCTCAAAAGTGTATTTAGAAATGCGAATAATAAAAATAGGTAATACAATAAATACCATTTAAAATAATAAAATAAAATATAATAGAATAAACCGGAAGGAAATTAATAAATAAAATAAAATTTAATAACGATATAAGTATTACAGGTTGCCATCTGAAATCAATCTTTAATCACATTTATCGAAAGGCTTATGTAAGTGTATGGATATAATAGATAGTGGAAGTGAATTTCAGAGTTCAGGACCAATATAACTAAGAATACAAAGATGGTATCCCAGTAAGTAAAGTACTCAGTGATTGTGTTTAGATTATAGTTTGATCATCATCATGATTTGTGATTAACTGATCACAGTACGATTAAAATCATATTACAATCATTGATAAGCAACTATACCTTGATTAAGAACTACACTTCTAAATCATTGATTTTAATATGATTGTAATCAATGATTATTAACTAGTCACTTACATTGATTTACGATCAGTTCGTAATCATTGATCGTCAACTTTAACTAAACACAATTACATCAATAATATTAATATTATTATAATCAATGATTGTTAACTGATCACAAATTTAAATCAATATTCGTAATCGATTGAATATCAATGATTGTAATCGAATTGTAAGATGTGATAGTAATCAATACATAGCCCCATATATGGGGCTATGTATTGTATTGACTATAGTCATGTCTGATTCACTTGTTGGATTGTAATCCGATTACGAACTTTGATTATTTTACTTACTTGGATAGTAATTGATTTTCGTATTTTTCTAATTATAAAAATATTATAATTTTATATGAGGAATGAAGGAAAGAATATAATCATAAATTACACCTACGTTGGATGCAGTAGGGGAAGGAGAGATTACAATAATATCAATAATAAAAAGAGGGAAAGATTCAACAATGTAGTTTTGGATGCAAAAAGGATAATATTATTAGAAATAAGCCGTTATTTTATGTAATTAGCACAACTATAGAGTTTATTATTTAGACCTGGTATATTATTTCACAAAATATATTTATAATATTTAAAAAAATGTGTCTTTTGAGTTTTTTTTAAATATATATAAACGAACATTATACAATTATAATTTTACAAATATATATATATATATATATAAATTATATATATAAACATATAATATATTATACATATATTATATATATACAAAATATAATGAAGATAATGAATACAATGTATTCACATATACAAAGTATATAATAACCATAATCACCTCAATAATCAACTTTCTAATTGTGCTAATGATATTAAAGAATTGCTCATTTCTAATAATGTTCTCCTTAATGCTTCCAAAACTACATTGTTGAATCTTTCTCCATCTCCTACTTACTTCCCTCCTTTTCTTATTAATAATATTGTAATCTCTCCTTATCATACTGCATCCATCTTAGGGGATATTTTTGATTCTATTCTTTACTTCATTCCTCATATTACTATCATATTTAATATGCAAATTATGATCTTTTTAAAATTAGAAAAATACGAAAAACAATTCCTGTTACTCTTACTAAAATTCAATTTAATTACCTTGTCCATTTAATATTATTGTTCCTCGCTCCTCATCAATATTCCATTATCCTAGTTCCCATTTAACAAACGCTGTTCTTATCGCATACTATCTATTATTCATACCTTAATATATTCTTCTAGTACAAAGATATTCCCTTCCATCTATTAGAAACCATGAATCTCATATTCTATCTACCCCTATTCTCCGTCCCTCAAAAATAAATACTCGTAAACTGAGTTATATTGATACTAAGCTATACCCACCCTATACCCAACCTATACCCACCCTATATTAGATCTGTAAAATCGCATACAATATTCAAGAAATGTATACAACAATTGATCTCAGGTGACAACCTGTAATACTAATGTTATTTATCATTATTATTTTATTTAATTAATTCCTTACGATTTATTCTATTTTATTGTATTATTATTGATGGTATTCATTGTTTTACCTACTTTTATTATTTTTATTTCTATATATACACTTTTGAGAAATCATTTACGATTTATTTAATTGTTTAAATAAACTTTCGATTATATAATCAATATAGTATAGTATGAGTGTACGACACCGTGTATGTGTGTGCGTGTGCGCAATCGTGTGTATGTGTATGTGTGTGCGTGATATATTACGTAATAACCGAGCAGAAAGCCGAGACCGATCAGTAGGTTAAGTATCCAGGTTATCTGACCAGCTGTTGCATTGAAGCGTTCCTGGAACGGTACGAATAGTATGCCGAATGACTTCCATATCACGCCCGGTATTATAATGTTCATTAACAGAGATCCTGTAATGGTATATTGTGTGTGTGGGTATAGGCTTCTATATATATATTTATATATATATGTAGATATATATATATATATATATATATATATATATTTACAAATATATTTACAAAGACATTTTTGTAATTTCGATCAACACTATGCTGATGATATCAAGGACATGTTCTCGGTATCCGATAAATACATTTATTTAGACCATGAATCCGATAATTATTTTATTAATTTATTTATAATAATATAAATTAAATGCTAAATATATTAATAAAATAAAAGTATACATAAATATAGTGAACGCGTTCTTCTAAATACAGCATTATATTCGAAGTTTCATTGAATGCCATTTTATAAATAAATAAACACCGAAAATAAAAATAATAAAGATATGATCAACATTAAACAATATATTGTAAGTATTATTATAAATAAATTATTAATTACTTAACTTAATTTATCTTACAATTATATCAGATTAAAACGTAATTATAAACGTAAATTTAGATATTTATTAATTTTAAATTAATTTTTTTTAAATTCATAAATATTGTTATCTTTTATTTATATATAAATATGTCATGTAACATTATACCATTTATATTATTAGTATGCAATTTTTATAATATTATATAATATATATATTACATATGTTATATATATAATAATATTATTATATTTTTAATATTTGTTTTTATTAATATTAAAACATGTTTAAGTTATTCTCAAACATATAAATAACATTAAATATTGATTAATAAAAATAATATAGTTATACTAAATGTCCTAAAATAAATATGATATTAACATTATATAAAATATCTATTTGTAAAGATTATAGAATGCATCGCAATACTAATAGATCATTAAGGTACCTTACCCGTACGACGCACGATAATTTATAATAGGATTAATTTGATAATTTATTACTGTGTATATTATAGGACGTCCTAAAATGCTTGAAAAGAATCTCATCATTCAATATATCACGTGACTTGAGCATGTGACTCTAACACGTAACTTAAGAGGTGTCGCTATGTTCATATCATGTCTTCAATCATGTCTCACTACTATCAATTACTGTCACACTAACAACTATTTACTACTTAACCCCAATAAGACTACCCAATAGTTTGTCACCTCCAAATTCCCTTCACACCACAATATTCCCACAAATGTACCTAGGTCACACCCTAATCCCTCCTTCTACTACATTCAAATATCTAGGCATCCATATTCATAATAAATTAAACTTGTGATAAACACATATCAACATTAAAAGCCTCTAAAGTCTACCATTTATTCAATATAAACAAAATACATCCTTACATAATAACATCCAGCGAACTAATTATTACCCAGACTTTAATTATGTCTCGACTACACTACTGCTTACCTATATTACTTTCGTATCACACTAAATACTTTATAACCATCGACCGCTTAACTATTACTTTAACTAACAGATCACTTAAACTAATCTACCGACTAAAAAAACTGACTACACTACAAGTATAACTGACCTACGAACACAACTGAACTGGCTATCCGCAAAAAAAAAGTTCAACTTAAATGAATATCCAATCAATATTACTCCAAACTGACTAAACAACCTGATTACCTTTATCGACTAATTTTTCTCCATACTGAAACACTCCACCTATGATCCTCTAAATATACGGTACTGACTGAACCATCCTATCGCCGGAAAAACTTCGGAAGCGTCGCTACTCTGTTAGCGCCAGCCTCATTTGGAATCAACTCCTTCCATCCCTCAAAACCATCAATACATCAACGACAATCTTCAAACATAAACTAAAGAAGTACCTCCTTGTTCATAATATCTGAACTTAAAATATATTCGTTTTCTCAACGTTATAATTTTATAATTGAATTTGTTTTAATAAAAAAAAATTAAAAAAATCATCATCATATAGAGAAAATTAAAAAACACTAAATCACAGTATGGGTAAAACATCTGATAACAAATATTGATTGATTATATATCCTATACGTATACATTATATATCACTTATCGTATATCTCATGTATTATATAAATGTAATTATGTGTGTTCAGAGATGATCATGTGATAACTTTACATGACCCGTTAACTTTATTGAGAAAATAATTATTTTAATTTTAATTTCTTTTTCAGTTATTTCATCTTTATTGTAATTTCATTACCAAGTGAATGCGATAAGCAGCTATAGGCGTCTTACTATCACAATACATTGTATCTTTGTTTTGGGTATTTCTTAGTGTGTATTATATCATTTATTCTATCCAATTATAATACTATGTCTACATATATGTCTAAATATAAGATCATATTTATATATATATATATATAGAAATGTGTACTTATCTTATATATATATAGACATATATGTATATGTAGACATAGTATTATAATATCTATAGACATTTGTACAATATGATATACTATATATTACGTATCATATATCACTTAATAAACTAATACACTAATATGTTAATCGATCATGTATTTATCAAATTTATTATTCTATAGACATAACCAATTAATATAAATATATATATATATATATATATATATATATATATATATATATATATATATATATAGTATTATGTACATGTTAACCTGCATACTTTCAAATATAAATTATCTATTTATAAGTAATGTATCTATGAGTCACTTCTAAATAATGACTCGCTAATAAAATCTTATAAATGTGATGCAACTTCTATTCAGAAATTATATATAATTAAAGTTTAAACTAAAATTATTCATAATGCTAATGGGTATGCTAATAATGATGATGATGATAATAATCTTGTATACAAATATATATATATTATAATTAATATACATTATACAATATCTCTAAATTATTAAATTTATATGTCAAATTCTGTTCACGATAATATATATATATATATATATATATATAAATAGGTTGTATTTATTTATATATTATATTGGACATGATAATAGTTTTTGAAATTAAAAATATATATTACGTCCATCATATTATAATAATAAATAAGTAAAACTATTTATGTCTTTTAAATAGAGTATACTTTTTTATTATACTTATTTATTACTTATTTATTATACTTATTTATTACTTATTTAGATGTGTCAGGATGTTTAATAAATTAATATTCTTAAACGGTAGCGGTATATAGGTCTATAGTTCGGCCCTATAGGTTTTTTAGTATATAATATTTTCAAATTCACTCGTGTCAAGTTGATTAATATATCGACATATAATGTTACAACATGCTATACCTATTAGAGATAATATGTAATATATATATATATCTATTCATCATATAGATACGTAGGCTGTCATAGTGTGTGGTATAGCTCTATTACTTCACAATATCATATATAAGCTAATTAAATTATTAATTACGCAACATCAAATAAATATCCCGACAACAAATACGCAGTGACATGCTCTTATACAACTCTTTTGATTACAATTCAAAAATATATTTATTATACTTATTATTTTTATTTAAATATTTTATTTTGAAATATAGGTTATATATATTATTTAAATTTTGAAATAAAGTAATTCGCAATTTATTTATATTTCAATAAAAGGTAAACATCAATACTTATAATTAAACATAACAATCATATATGATTATGTAATACATAATAATGTGCATTATTATTTATTATTATAAATTAAATCAATTTTAATTCTATAGATCCTAAAATTAAATCTAAAGACTACATATGAATATGTAAACAATCGGTATATAATGTATACACAATCGGTATACAATATATACACGGTATATAATGTATGATAAGTTCATATCTAATATTCGATGTTTTAACATTATATAACTCGATATAAATTAAATATTAATGTAACTTTCATATTAATTAATTCGAAATTGTTATCGAAAAATGATATGATATTAACAAAAAATAATGTTCCTATTAAAGTGGCGAATTTTAAATATTAGTTACACTGCAGTATTATACTATAGTATCATACTATAAATACACGAGTAGTGTTGTGAAATATATAGTACAACACTTACGACATACGTATGTATTACATAAGTCATTGATATCGCCGTAATCGTTACGTAATAACTACTCGTACTACACTTGGTGTTACGTAATTCTTGTAGCACGTGACTATAGTAAACTGTGAGCGTCAACATCTGTGTCACGTGATTTCTGCCAGTGTCACGTGCATAGGCGTTACTTTCGCTCAAACGGATAAAGAGGTACGACGTACCTGGTACGTTAAGGAGCTCGGTTACACATATTATGTATGAATTATTCACTGGCAATATGCGTGTACTTCAAATACAATATTATACTTTTTTAAATGACTAAAGAATAAACTATAAATATATATATATATATATATATATATATATATATATATATGTTTGTATTAATTTTAAATAAATTAATATTTCAAATTAAAACTTAAATATCAATTTACTTAGAATAAGTATTTTAAATATTATTTATTATAAAATCCTACTAATTTTTAAATAATGTGTCATCAATATTTAGGAAAGATCAATTTTATATTACATTGAATTAATTTATATAATTTATATCTATTGATTAATTCATTTATTGTTTTCTATGAATGAAATATTAATAATATTTTGTTTCTTATAGGTGTCCTGCATATATATATATATATATATATATATATATATATATATATATATCATTATAGTGAATATTTATATAAATAAGCTATAGTCTTATTTATTATAATACATTACATATAAACTATATTATAAATTATATAGTGAAACAATAAATTATTAATGACTTACAGTATTCATAGTAAACGCACATCGTGCATATACTTTACATGTGAAATCTATTAATAGAACATACTTAGCGACTCGCCTTAATTAATGGTTAAACCCTATTTAAATACACGTGTAGCCCGATAACCTACAACATATTAGATCACCTCTAAATCACGCCCCGACCTCGCTCTCGATGATCTATACACGTGCCCATGTACACGTGTGCTTGGTTACCGATAACTATGAACATACCTTCAGTATGACCTACAGTATGACCTACAAAACGACCTACATTATAACCCGTTTTGTAAGTGTTCTATTACTAAACTAGTTAGGAGACTACCTCGGTTAGTTAGCTTTATCACCGTCTACCTATAATCACGTGACTTTTAATGTTTAAGTTTTAATATGCTGAGCATTTATTATATTTGTTATATAAATATAGGTATATATGAAAGCAATTGTAGACTAGAATCTAGACTGGGCAAACTCTAGATATATCTAGTATAATATATGATCTATTAAAATGTTTAATCATTCGAACTAAAGTTATATACTATTCAATATTTTATATAAGTATATGTACATATAAATGTATCAATGAACATGCATATATATATATATATATATATATATATATATATATACGTGTGTGTATATAGGTCTACCTTATTAATGGCACTTAAGCACTTTACTAATCTGATCTTGACTATAAAGAATTTATAATTATTATTGTATTAATCATTACGTTTAGTAATCATTACTTAGTGAGTAAGTAGTACTACATTTTACTTAGTAACTGCTGCTTAGTAAGTACAAATTAAGTAATAATCAAGTAATATTGATAAACAGTAATGTTATTAAAGTGAGATGTACAATTAGATGTATCATCAACCAGCAACTAACAATATCTACTTTATATAGTTTTAAAAGCATGTATAGATATAACACGATCTCATGTGATATAGCTATGTGTACAGACATATTAAGTTTGGTTTGTAGAGTGTATAAGCTAGCGTCGAGACTGATGATGGACACATATAATAGGGATATCTTTAATAGGGATAACTTTAATAGGGATAACTTGAATAGGGATAACTTTAATGATGATAACTTTAATAGTGATAACTTTAAAACACAAATGTATTTAACCTATAATAATGTATGTTTCTCGTGAATTCACTTAAGTCAATTCTAATAAACATTCATTCTTATCATTACAACGTATCATTTAATGTATTACTATTGGTATTATGGTTACATTTCTCTAGGTTCATCTCTAAAGGTACGTATATTTGTACCTTTATTTTACCTTTTTATAGATTCAGTATTTGCGTAACTAATAATAAATAATATGCATAGATATTACCTATTAGGTATGCTATGCATATCATACTATATAGAACTAGCATATTCTATAGAATATAGTATATATAGTAACGGATATATTCATATTTTTTGATTGTACATAAATATACGGAATAATTATTTCATTAGCATAAATTAATTCAAATATATTTTTTTTAATGAAATACATAATGTAATAATATAAAATATTAAATTAAAAATGGAATATTTAAAAAAATCTTAAAATAATTGTATCCTTTAACATTTTATTTTTTTTTAATTTTAAAATTGTGATATTTAATATCTAGTAAGTTTTTAAATTTGTCAAGACAATTTATAATTAATACGATTAATGTATAATTATTATACTATATTATTGAGTATATTATAAATATAATATCATTATATTATATATTACGTATTGGAGTGAAACAAATGAACCAATCAGCGCCAATGGGATATAATATATCATATATATACAATATTCATATATTAGTATACATTAGTATGTAATTTCAATAAATTAAGTACATATATTTACATTAAATAAAGCCGTGGTGGTATACTGTAAAACCTATAAGTACGACCCAGGAATATCCCCTATCTTTGGGCGATGCGTGAATCCACTGCGACATGATGTGTGTAACTTGCAGAAGTCGACCTTCTCGTGAAATAAACGTTATTATTTATTATATTTTCATATAGTTTATTAGAATATATCATTATATAGTTGTATATATACATTATGCAATTAATAATTATATGTATTTAACACCCACAACTATTATTGGGTATACCATGATCTATAGATCGAATTTCACACACGCCAGTCCAGCGTCGCGTGTGAAAACTGAACCATTAAAACATGTCTTAAACAGGTATTAAATAATATGTAAAAGTGATCTCGTATAATGATGTATGCAACAATTATCTGCTAACGTTAAAACTATGGATGCCTAACATGATAGCTTCTAACGGTAGTAGAACATTGTATTATAAGTAACAAAATGTCGCATAGGTTATTGGATGGGATGAATGGACTACACTAAATAAAATAAAATAACAATATACATATATATATATAATATGTATATATGATACTATAAGCTTATAGTACATGATATTATACTTATCTATTATTAAATGTATATGAATATATATATATATGTGATGGGAGGATGTAAGTTACGCTGAACCTATTTCTTTATTGCAATACTATGTCATCAAATGGGTGAGCAGAAAACCGAATAAACCTAGAACATGATGATTAGCAACATTTAATTGCTATGCAATGGTTGCATCTAGTTTTTTTAATTCCTAAAATATCTCTGAAATGAGTATGTTTTCACCGAGTATATACGTACTATAGTACGCATACTTACTAGAGATGTAAATAAAATAATTTAAGCTTTTAAAATTTGAACCCGAATTGAAGCTTTCCAGATAATAAAAAACCGAATACGAATACGAATTGAATACTTCGTGGAACGAAACGAATAATTTGTATTTATTTGTATTAATTAATTTATTTATATTACACATTAAATAGTTATATATTAAATTGTATTTGTGTATTTTAAATTGCGTTGTGAATTTTATAATCTAATTATAAGTATCATGACGTACAACTATTAGTTTAAGACCTACGCCCCTTTAAATTTCCCGTTTCCCGCTGAAGCAAGTTATAGTTTATTTCAATACTTCTACTCTGAAATTGTGGAGGCAAAAGTAATCAATATAATCAAGTCTACATTAAATTGCTTTCATATAGCTCATCGTACAAGCTACATCAGTTGCCAGTGAATGAATATTTCCAACTGCTGTAAATATATTGTCAACAAATCGTAATAGATTATCTGATGATAATGTAGATAAGTTAATATTTTTAACACAACATAAATGAATTTCTTCTTAATAATTATTCTTCTTATTGCATATTTTAATAATAATAACTTAACCTTTTAATTTTGTAATCAAATATATTCTGTAATCAAGAGTAAAATAGAATATTCGAATATGAAACGAATAGTAGAATTTTCAAAGAATCGAATATGAAACTAATATTAGAATTTTAAAACGAATAAAATCGAATTCTTATTTAGCTATTCATTTACATCCCTAATACATACACACACACACATACACACATATATATATATATATATATATATATATATATATATATATATATATATATATATATATATATATATATATATATATATTTACTTATATATAAGTTATTATTTATCACAAGTACCATATAGTATGGTAATATTACATTATTGATAATAATATATTCTCATCTTAAACAATGAAAACAAATTATGTGCTCCTAATAATTATATTTGATAGCCTTATATATAGACTAGTATAGATTTATTAATGATTAATGTATATAGAGTGACTTAGAAGTCAATACAAAATATATTTATATATATATATGTTCGTATATGTGTATTTTATTGTCTATATATATGTTTGTGTGTATATTTTACACGTGTATTTTTAATGTTTTTGAACTTCTCGAGAACACTCACGTAATTAAATAATGCAATTGTTCCTAACAATGGCAATGACGCATACACACACGCATACAAACATAGACCATTATCTATTATCACCTGTTACCACTGCGTTGTGTGTGTGTTATCACTGGGGTTATACCTATATAACTATATTAATAATGAATTATCACTAATTTATAGGAATTAATCCTTTAGAGTTTGTATTTGGTAGGTATACAATTCCGAGAAAATATGATAACTCTCTGACTTCCGTAATACCTCGTAACTGTGATGTAATATATATATATATATATATATATATATATATATTATCGTATAATACTTGATAATAAAATTATAGTGACACATATGTACATAATATATATTATTAATTGTTTATTTTTATAATTCATTTCTATTGAAATATTCCACTAAATTTAACCCCAAATATTTTGAAATTTGTTTATATATAAAACATTCTATTAATAGACTGATACTAGATTATGATGCTAAACTTACATAACTGTCACAATACTTAAATACATATAATAGTTGTAAAGATATTAGAGAGTATACATACACTCTTGTATCCCATGGGACGTGCACATAGTGTATTATAAATATAGGACATTCCTTATCTTTAACATTTAGAGGCGATAATGTATATCGTTTACGCGGTAATATATCTGTAATCTATTTATAGCCTTATAAGACTTATAATACCTTATAAGACAGTATATATACAAGGCTTATAAGCCTTGTAATATAATATATTGTCTACGTATGCATAATCTCGAGAACATGCAACGTAGGGATCGTATTACTGTATAGTAAAGTAATCTATATTAATAATCTAGCGTAGCGTACTGGTAAAGTGTATAGTGAGGAAAATGTACGGGTAGGATACCTGAGCCACTCGATAAATTGTATCTATACTATAGAAATACTTATTCAAATGATAACAAGAAACGCAATAAGGTGATGGTTTTATACCGTGAGATAACATTTTGAAAATTGTTTATAGAATTTTATTTATTTGAAAAACAAGAAAGAGGATTTACAATTATTTGTATATTAATATATAAAGTAATATAAAATAATAAACCATTAAATGTGTGTATATTATATGAATATATTATGATTATAGAGTATATTAATTATTATATTAAAATATAACAAATACAAAATTATGCATCACATTTTTTTAAAACATCTGAAAATAGGAAACCTGAAACGGGGTGATTTGAACCATTATTCGTAACATATTCTAGAACAATGTATTTAAATTAAATATAAATATTGAATAAATGTTAATGTTTATATGTATATAAAGACGTAAATATAGAGAGAGATGGGGAGATATGACTTCCCCAACGTTTTGGTAGGAGATATCATATATATCATTCCCACTTTTTAACCTTAATTCTATAATTATTTAACAATTTTAATAAGCATATATATGAGTACATTTTATTTTACAGTGCCAATACCATACTATAAAATGTGCTTAATTAGTTATAATTTTGTATTGAACAATATACTTATGTATATACATTAAACTAAATGACAAACATTAATGTAATTATACTTTTTATAATTGTTTTACAAATAACCATGTACTCAAAATAAAGATAAAAATTTATTAATTTCCAATTATCAATAGATTACAATTACCATTTCAATCGATAATCTACTATAATGTTCCCTTCCCTAATATTGAAATCGTTATTGATACAAATATATTTTAACATTTTCTGTAAATAATAGTAATCAAACGGCAACACATTATTGTTTATTTTGGTATTGACTTATCTGTCAAGGTAGAAAACAATCTATATATATCACATATTATTACACAACTATACAATAACTATAGTTATATAATTAAAACTATACAATATATTGTTAAATTTGTTAAATTGGATTATCTTTTATAAAAGATCTATAGATTAAAAACATTAAAGTGGTTCAGGGATCCCCATTTTCTGGGGAGACAAGCGACACTTTTAATTTTTTTAATTGTTTAATACAAATATTTATGAAAAAATTTAATAAAAAATGTACCTCGTTTAATATACTAAATAAGTATAATGCTTAACATATGTTATTTAATTGTAGTATTTAAGATGTAGTACATACAGTATACCTTACAATATAGTGTAGATTTAGTACATGGACTACCTTATAATGTCAATTGTAAAAGGTAGCGATAGTCTCACTTAATATAAATTTTAAATCGTATAAATATATAATAATTATCATAATAATGAAGGTATACTCATATAACATTATGTAATGTAAACAAACCGATTAAAGTGATTGATTAGATGATTGCGTAACTTGTCAATTTCATATTATGTAGTTATATTTACAATACTTCAGTACTCCTACGTAAGTATCAGTGAATCTGAAGTTTTGTTATCGATATTCCTAATATGGGTAATTAAATTGATAACATATAATCTTACCTAAATTAGTAAAGTATAATATATAACAAGAACAAACTTAAAGAAATGTACAATTAAAACTATAAATATATTAATATATATTTCAATATATCGAAACTTCGTTATATTTATATAAAAAGTTGAACTTATTGCGTGTGTCTTACCACGTGCGACGGTATATCGATATCAAACACACGCATACATACACATATACACACGCATACATACACATATACACACGCATACATACACATATACACACGCATACATACATAAATATATACACCATACATACACATATATATATATATATATATATATATATATATATATATATGTAATACATATTATGTATATAGTGGTATTGGTATTTTGTTTAAATATTTCTATACATATTATAATTTTAAGAAGATAAATTGATATGATAATGAAGCTATCCATTAACTTTTATTTACAGGATTCGAATAAGTTCTCATTATTTTTAATTTATCATCCACCTAGATTATTCTCAGGATAATATAAATATATTTCTAAATGAATTATCTGATATAATCACAAGTACTAAGATAAATGATTATATACTTATTGGCGATATGAATTTCCATTATGATATTAATTATTATATTGTATATCCACATAGTCTAGTTATTAAAATGTAATATAAAAAAGGTCATTAAAAAGATTGATTTTGTTTCACTTATTCAACACATAACCTTCCCAACAAACTATATTGATGACGTACTTTACTTAGTAGTTAAACCATTTTCCTAAACGTTATCCTGTATGAGAACTGTATGTGTAAGCTTTTTATATTCAGCCTCGCTGTTACTGATGCATGCGGTCTTTGTACAATATACCATCCGTGGTTATAGATAATAACTATACTTAGAGGTTAGTTATTTAGTTTCTTAGTTATTTATCTATTTATAGATATTACGTAATGTTTACTTATAACTTATAAGTTATAATCAATTAATAATCTAGTAAAACGAGTAGGCTACATTTTTTATTTAAAAAAAAATGATACATTCATTTAATTTATAAGTTAAATTTATGATAAATATATCTTTGTAATAATTATTACTTCGGTTAAGTTAAGTTATTTCTAAATTATTTGTTTACGATTTATTTTAATTAATTATATCCGAAGATGAACTACAACTAAATTATAACAATAATATGATAAATTAAATAATCATATTATTTGCAAATGTTATTATGAAATAAATATATATGTATTCGTTGTTAACGACATATAATAAAACATTACATATAAGCAAATGAATGTAAGACATAGCGTACAATCATACAATAAACCTATATTTACAGCATAACTTACATGCGATGACAACTGTATGAAGCATGATATGGTCTTCAGTGACGAAACGTGTGCATGTGTCCTCTTGGATATATCGGAGATAAGTGTGATATAGCATATATAGCATATATAGCATATATCATAGATAGGTATAAACTATTTATAGATTATTATCTATAAAATCTATAATTATAGATCACAACTTATTCAATTTAACAATTAATATTTAATTTATTTCTTTTTTATATTCAATTATTAATAGTTTTTAATTAATTAATTAATATTATGTATAGGATGTGTAGAATGCTAGTACTTAGTACTTAGTGGTCAAAGTGAAGTCAAAGTAAAACAAAATAAGTACAAGGAACACGCTCACTATACTCGGATAAACAATTCATCAAAGGTAATAATTAAATACTTATAATTATAAATATAATGTTATTATTAGATACATTCTTTTGCTAAACATTATATTATATAATCGCTAACTTTAACTATCGAGGTATTAGGTAATAATGGCTCTTCTACAGATAACTGAAGGTGACGTCATTACATTCGACGTCGAAATACACGAGGAATGTAACTTCAATCACCTAAGAATTATGGGAACAAACTACTGCGGAAAAATGAAGAGTAACCAGATGCTGATACGTTTCTTTCTTATGTAAGTGGCGCATTTCGTGTAATATATTATTATTTAATATATACTTCATTATATTATTTATATTTAATTAAAGAAATAATTCATATATAAATATAAATAAATATATATATATTTTTTTTGATTACACTTTAGAGAATTGTTTCTATAGAATATACTCTTATTTAAGGGTATAAATAAACTATTATTATTATTATTATTATTATTATTATATATAACGCAAGTATGGCTCAGTTGGCTAATGCGTCAGACACATATTTAGTAAGACGCGGGTTCAAGTCCTGTCCGGACTAATAAAACAGGTATTAAAGTAATATTGCGAAGTCCTCTTATATAAATATGTCATAAGTACAAACGTCATCTAATTTCCTGTATGGGACGAAAGAACTCCACCAAAATAAAATAATAATAATAACAACAATATATTATATTGATAATTCATAATTATAGAAAATACCACGCCATTTAATTCATGACAGACGAGTCCAACAAGACCGGATGCTTCCTTCTTCGTCTGACTTACACCGATGTTGAAGGTTAGATAATATTATATATGTGGTTGTATAGCTTACATTAAAGTTTATTAAAATTAAGTTAAATTAAGTTTCAAATTTTAAATAATTATAATTAACATATAGATTGATAGTATTATTCAATGTATTATTTTGGTAATTACATTTAAATATAAAATTAAATATATAAGTGACTAAAAAGGATTTTATATTTTTTTTATAAATAAAAAAAGCAATTCATTTTTATATTTTACTAAACATATTAATATGTGTGTATTCATTTAAATATACTTAAATGAAATTACCTAAATAATTTATTCTCTAATTTATTTGTCATATCAAGATTTTTTTAATATATTTCAATAGTTATATTAATATTATTTCTAAATTAGATTATTAGAAATATAATTTATTTACCAATTTTTAATAATATATATATATAATGAATATATATATATATATATATATATATATATATATATATATATATGTATATATTTATCGATTTAACTTTTACCATTTAAAGAATAATACATTATGATTTTTATTTGTATAACTAATATAATATAACAATTTCTTAATAAAACTATAATGATATAATATTAAAATTCTTCTAGAAACTACTACTGAAGGAAATGGTAAAAGTACTGCAGTACCAAATTGTCCCTTGAAAACAGTAGTTGGAAAGCCTAACTTCTACCTTCTCGGTAGGAATAGAAAGTCTTTGCACTGAAGGAACTGTATTCAGTATTTTCAAATGTACTTGCATTCAGGATAGTGACTCTAACGATTAAAGATTTTATTTTCAATTGTCAAAATATCAAAAATAATGTTTGAGAATTTCTTAAATTTGTACATTTGATATTTTCTAAATTATTAATATAATTATAAACGTACTTTTACTATTTTTCTATTATTCCATACGCACATTGATTTATAAATGTTGATATATTATTATAGAAAATACATTCGATTATATAATATATATATATATATATATATATACAAATGATATATAGATAATATTAAATGAATACATATATTTAATTATTATCAACTTACTAAATTAAAAACAAAATGTTATAGTACTAAATTACGAAACATAATAAATACATAATAAGGCTAACTAATAGTAATCAAATCTAAAATAATTCAAAATTAAATTAAGTTAAATTATAGTAATGATTATATACACTAATATCTTAGTAGATACTTTAATAATCTATACTATAATGCTCGTGAATTAAACTTGAGAAATAAATAAAAAGAGTAATATATATATTAAAATAAATAATTAAAATACCTATAGATTATAATCTAGATCATTTGTTATATAATCATTAAATAATGATTACAAATAAATACAAAAACTGTGCATCTATTAGTATTTTTTTATTTGTATTATAATCTACATGTTTAAGTATACAATACATGTGTATAGTTGTGTTGTCATTCATGGGTAATTTTGTGTTGAAATAGATTTATAATTTGAATTTTTTTTTAATTATTTAAAACAATTATATATTTTATATTTTTTTTTACTAATAATTTAGTTTAATGTTGTCTCTAATGTGTATATACTTATTATATTGTACGTGTACTACATAGTTATGTTCATTCATTTCTTCGTATTACTTATAATTATTTTTTCACAAATATTTTATTTTTCAAATAAATACACTTATTTTTGTATTCATGAATATTTTTTTGTTTTATACCTTTACTTATAATTGAATAGCAATATTCTTAATAAGTATTTAATTTATTATAAATTAATATTAAATAATTACTCAAAATTGTATACATTACATTAAATATATGTATAAAGCAAGACACATGAACCCCATCTAGTATTATTAGATATGGCAGCATTTGATACGTTAGACCATATTATACTAATAAATCGTCTATATGATATTGGCATTATATCCATAATTATAATCATATTATAAATATAATTGTAATAGTAACGTAGTTTCTTTAGGCATGTCTTTACATCAGTAAAACTATTACATGAATGCATTAATTAGATCACTGATTGATTTAATAGTAATTCATTACAAATAAATCCAATAAAAGTTATATATATATTTACCTCATAGGAATATCATACGATCAATATTTCATGACATTAAATAATACACAATACAAACTATCAGGTAAGGAAAAAAATCTTGGAGTGTTAATTGATAAATATCTTAATATGTTAAGTTTCATAAACTCAAAAGTCGTCCAACTATCAATTTTATAATATTAAAATTATAAGAAAAACAATAACTTTTAATACATGTACATTTATAATTCAAAGCCTAGTTATATCTATATTGGACTATTGTAACATACTTTTGATTAATGTACCTGTTCATCAGTTAATGCCATTAAGTAAAATAATTCGATCGCCAATGCGCGTATTATATAAATTACAACCAAGATGAATATACGTTACGATCAGTATAACTGAACTGATGCGATAAAAACACCTATAGGTATACTATCAATTAATGTCAGCATTATTTATAAATTACTGGTACCTACACATCTTGCATATCATCACAAGACACCGACATACATCACGAAATTAATAAAGCCGTATTCAAGTCTGAGAGTACAGAGACCACATAATCTACATCAAATTGAAAGCAACACAACAAAAGAATCGGCAAACAACATCAGGAAATTTAGTATAGCTGCACCTATCGATTGAAAAAAGATCGGTATTGATTTAAGATATTGTGAATCAACATCATCATGTAATACATTATTAAAAACTAATTTATTTATAATTGCCTATGACTTATAGAGTATTTTTTGTTATTTAATATATCACGAGCATATATTACTATTTTATTGTTATCTCATATTACCATATTATTATACACACTTTTTTTAATCATCATTTAAAAAGTGTATAAATTCAAATAAATAATAATAATAATAGAACTAGATTAATTATAATAATAATGCCTTCATCTTGCTATATAAATAAATATTAGAAGTTAATCTACAAATATTGATACACTAATGGTTAGATCTGATTTAGATTTAATCCATTTAATGAATTCATTAAAACATTCATTTAATGTAATTTAATTATATGAAAGCTGGATTAATGAATAGGTACAATAGTTTTGACAAAGTTCCTTGATACAATTATTGAATAACCAATTTGATAATCACTCGCTTTGAGGTGGATTCATAAAGAATTGCCAAGATAAAGTGCAAGCATGTTAAAGCGATATTTTAATTAATATAAATTTAAAGACATTAGTTTATGTTCTTTAAAACCGATACATAATACGTATTATTTAAAGTAGGTGTACCTATATAATGAATATATTTTGAATACAAATCATATTTATAGAAACTTGTTAATTTGTTTATTTGGTATTTTTAATATTAATATTTTGTACATTATATATTGTATAATATATATACCTATATATACAAATATATACCTATATATATAATATTAATCTAAATATATATAATGTTAAATATTTAATTATATTTGAAAATATGAATGAAATTAATCTTTATTTTGATAGATAAACTAGAATATTTCAAACATATTTGTTTTTTTTAATTCTTTAAAATATTTAAAATATGATATGTGTTTAATAATATTTGAGCCGCAGTCTGTTAGTCCAGAGTGCCTGTAAGTCTCATCTGTTAGTCTTTTCTTCACCTTATTCTTCGTTTGAGAATGGACCTAACGGTATATTAAATTTAGTAATAGTTGATATATATACCGATGAGATATTATAAATTAGTGGTATCATTTGTAATAAAATGTAAGTAACATATATATATATATATATATATATATATATATTGTTGTTTTGTAGTGGTAATATTACTAATACAAAGATAACATTAAACTCAATCATTAGTTGTCCATGTGTTCACACTCATATAGATATGGTAACGTGATTACTAATTATTAACAATACATTAATGTAATTTGTAATAAACAATTGTATATATGTTTATTTGTATATATATATATATATGTGTTTTTTATTTATTTATATATGTATGTATTCATGAATATAAGAAAAGTAATATCAACCTTCAAAAAATATAAACAAAATCAAAAACATATAATATAAAATCTTCCTAATAGTATATCAATTAAGGTAATTTGTTGTAACTTATTTGTAATACGTGCAATATTGGCAATAAGTTATTCTATATTATCATGTAATGAATTGCAACCCATTTATAATAGTGAAATAATGGTAATGAGATAAAACTTGTTAAATACATTAATACATACGGGTGTTCCAGTAAGGTAGACAGCACAGAGAACCAAGAGTCACTTCGTTCTCTGTGCTAGATAGTATGGTAGACAGTTTTCAACACATTACACAAATCAGAGATAAAATAAATTACATATAGGTTAAAATACAAAATTTCATAGAGTTTTACCCATTAGGGTTTAGGGTTAAATACTATCCTACATGACGCAATAGTTCTATTAATAACACGAGTGTCTATTAATATCACGTGATATCATGTGTAATTGTATATGATAATGGGTTTCGGAATATATAATGGATATGAGTTTTATTAATTAATTAACTATATATATATATATATATATATATATATACATATATATATAACTAAATCAATTAATATGGGTATGAGTTTCAGAATATATTATAGCTATGGCTTTCTACAATCTACAATTGTTAAGATTAATATAACTGAGTTAATTATGAGCATGGGTATGAATAACTAACATTCATAAGTATGATATATTCAGAATCACATGACCATATCAAATTACTAAAAACTATAACAACATCACTTGTAGAATAACTATAAATGGTATTCAATATTTAAAATATGGACCAAATAATCATAAACTAATAAATTTATTTTGAATAATAAATTAGGTATTTCCAAATGGGCATCAACAATTTATCGAGTTATATTAATGTTGACTTATAATCACTGAATATGATATAATATAGGTAAAGTTATAGATATAATTCTATCTATAGAGATAATTATATTTATAGATATAATCACATGTTTACAATATAGATATATATATATATATATATATATATATATATATATATATATATGTATAATTATATATAATTCAAATATACAATATACACTGCAGGTTATCCGTAGAGATTGTACATTTTACAATGTACCTCTACTATGGTCCACATAATTACTATCTGTGAGTCATTCCACATTAATCATAATCATGAATATGACATAAGATTTTAGAAATATTATTATTAATAATTATTATAATAATTTAAAATGTATTGATAATATAATATAGTATATGATATATATATTTATATTATATATTTAATTTAACAATAACTAAGAATATATTAAAAAATTAGATACAATATACATTAGAATATTTAATAAGATTGAATTTATTTAAATTTTGAAATTTATAATCCATCTATTATTATTATTATTAATTTATATAATGTCACCTATACATGGCTAAAATACCAAGTTGTATTTAAATATGTTACTATATAGAGACGGTCACAATACGAGGAAGTCATTATATGAGGACATCACTATATAGCAATTATACCGTACTATGGGTTTATTGTTATATTAGTTAGGACTTCTGTTTACAATTATACGTTGACGATTCTAAAACCTGGCGGATCGCTTAAACATTAATCGCGAGTCGTGCAGATATATGCATTCACCGCGATGACGCAACCGTTGCGCAATACCTAACAATAGCATTGTAAGACGTGTTCTAGGGGCGTGTCCTGACAGGAATAGAACGCACCCACTCCGCCCCGCCCCCAATAAATAGAAGGCGAGCCGTCCAATACCTCACAATACATCGTTGACCACAGCCCAGTTCGGACATCGCAACACCGCAGCGACCATCACCGTAACACAAGTATGCATCACCCTATTAGCGTAGTACTTCTGACCACGTCGTTGTTGTTGTTGTCGACGTCGCTAGGCAACGCGCAGGACACAAACGTATTAACCGGAGAGTACCAGCCGAGTGGGGACCCACCCATTTACCCCGACACCATGGGGAGCGGCCGATATCCAGGTTCGGGCAACATGGGAAGTGGTTCTTACCCCTCTCCCGGAAGTGGACAGCCATTTCACCCCACTCCGGAGACATCCAAGACAACTTGCAACCGTATATCCGATGAGTGGGACCAGGTCAGGGACAAGATTGTATCCTTGCGTGGTAGCGACGAAAAGGTAGCTAGGCTTTACCAGGAGATCCTGAGAATTAACCTCGACTTTAAGAGACTCTGGGAAACGGGTGAGTCATAAGTAATAGCAATAATTACTACATGATTACACATTATTATACATAATAGCAATAATAACTACACGATTACACATTATTATACATAATAGCACTAATTACTATACTATATTATAATCATGTATATATTATTATCAGTAATACTATAATATATATAATACTATAATATAATACTATAATATATTATATACTTATATGTATTTATTAAATGTTTATCTATCTATATAAGATCGTATTTAATCAAATATGATATATTTTTTATTTGATAATAATATATTAATCGATTTAATAATAACTAAAGTATATTACATAATAATTACTCAACATAAATATATTATAAATCTAATTAGATGTTGAACAGATATTCAGTATAGTTATTATATATTTAGGTTGCACAATTTCTAAACTAGGTCATCATAATATCAAATGTTTAACACATAATTAAATCTAATTGATATATTTGTTTTAGAAAAATAATCAGATAATAGTATGTATTTATTTTTTATATCGCTTCATAGTATAACACATGATAACGATATACCAAGTAGGACACGTAAGACCACGTATTACATCTATATTACACCTATATCATATCAGTTTCATTTACCTGAAAGTGTTCGGGCTATTCTGTATCACTATTTGTAGTACATATATAATATCGGACTCTTATACATCGTATATATACGTTGCCAATACAGCATTATCTAGCGATATGGTTGCCGGTATCATATAATAAATCGTCCCTATTCCAAAAATCGTCCCAGTTTGTCACGTGAATACAAAATCGATGATATTTCACTATATACACATACGAATCGCTTCAAATTTAAACTACATATAACTAATATGTATATACACAAATTTGGAAAAAATCAACTTCTAATTATGCATTAGAAGAAAGTAATACACATAATGTATTGGAGATGACTTTGAAAATACCAGATTAAATGATAATAAATTAATATTTTAAAATTCTGAATCGACAGAAGTTATTATTTTTCAATTTTAAATATAATACTATCAAATCGTATTCTAAAATAATCTCTATATACCATGTTAATTAAAAAACATTAAAACAATATAAATATATCATATATCAGATATTACGTATATACCTAGAGTTATGTTATATTTTATTTTATAACTTACACAATTTTAATGGGCGGAAAAACCTTCGTTTTATATTTTATTTTAGTTTTATTTTTAAATATCAACATATAGTTTATTATCTAAATAATGATATATTACATGTTATTATTGTAAACGTTATTTATAAAAAGTTCTATTATTATTCAAAATAAACAACTAAACATGTAAGAAGCTATATCTCAGAACATTTTATTTAATTTTTTCACTTTTTTCAAACTACCCTCAATTTTGAACCTTTAGGTGGATCTTTATGAAATATTTTGAATATATATATATATATATATATATATTTAAAAATTTTAATATTACATTAGATAATTATTAGACAAGTATATAGATTATAGATACAAATATATTACATAATATCACAAAAACATGTATATTTTTTTAATTTTTAATCTTAAGAGAATGTGCGATTATAGTAGACCTATTTTCCGCCCACTTTTACATGTAAAGTGACCAAGGTTTCGCTACCACTTAATATCAATAGCCATTCATAACTTTAAAAAAATATGTATTATATAGTACATTGCTATAACACTAGTGTTACAGTTAGTCGTGTATCAATTGATTGTATTAAACTTAGAGTTATATTTAGAGTTCATTATAATAGTTATGAATAACATAATTTAATATTTTTGAATTTTTAATAACCTAAATGATCGGGACAATTGCTATTTTTCTTTTATCAAACGATTATCTTTTTTCTATGGAAATTTTGTAAACATTTATAAAAGCATCATTTATTCTCCGTGCACTCCATGCTATAATGATATAATGTAATTACTTATTTTAAATCTATTGAGCCACCCGTCACTATTATACTGAATTCTATATTACCAAATTTGCAGTGAAAAGCATAGATATATATATATATATATATATATAAATAAAGTAGAACATTCCTACCATTATATATATTAGTGTAATTATATATTAATCATATAAAAGTACGTGTACCTAATTAAGTATTGAAACCGTCACGGTTCGTTAATCAACGCTAATCTATACCAGTAAGATACGCTACAACCATACACTACTATACACACGCTTAAGTAGTACGGTAATGCGCATGCTCGTCGTTAGGAGTTATTCCATTACTAAATATTAAAATAATACACAAAACTATACATCAACAAACAATTTCTTAACAATTATATTAGTTTCGGAGAGATAGTAACTTATATAAATCACATGTTAAAATATTAAATTATTAAGAATTAAAAAATTATTTGTATATTAAATTTAAAATGTACTCCTGGGTAATAACAAAGATTTCACGAAGCAAAAATAGAACACTCCCTATCTATAACGTAATTTATAGTACTCCTCACCGCTTCTGGCTGTAATATCTAATTATTGAAATATAATTAGATTTTTCGCGTTTCTATATATACAACTATGTTCTCATTGTTCTATTAAATAACATAAAATACACGTTATATTTCACTCACCACATATATATAGCATTTAAAACCAAAATATCATATTTATTTATTATATATTAGTAATAATCACATACTTTTAGTCATACATAATAATTAAAAAAATGTATTTTATTATTATAAAGTGTATAGTTAGATACATAATTAAATTATAAATAAAACATTTTTCCGAAAAGTGAACCTATGTAGGTGACGCTGTATATGTTTTGTGTACAAAATCGAAATACATAATTCGCCTAACTGTTATATCTTTCCTTATACAAATCGATGATAATAATTAAATATGATAAAACTATTCAAGCGTACAATAAATGTTCTACAAATCACAATGCAGATGTCCCGTCCTTGCTATAACAAACTATGTAATACATCGAATTTAATCTATACTGTAAAATAAAACTCAATATAATTAACATTTTATTAATAAATTAATTGATTATACTTATTTGACAGTGAACCGCTGTAACTGTTAAGGATACGAGCTAAAGGAGATACAACATTCAACCTAAAGAATATAATAAAACATTATTTATAAAAAGTTATTTATTTAAACCCCGTGCACATCACCTGTTATTACCATCAGATATTTATACTTGTATTTCTTATATTTCTTATATAATTGATATTTTTTTTATGATATTAATAAATATATGAGATCCCATAGCATTTATTGTATTCATGAAGTATAGTAGCGATAAGTACATCTATAGGGTATAGGGTATGTAATAATAGGTCTGCACTCTAACTGGGTTATGTGAAGGTAGTAGCCTTATGTACATCTATAGGGTATGTAATAATAGAGCTATGCACACTAAATGGGTTATGTGAAGGTAGTAGCCTTATGTACATCTATAGGGTATAGGGTATGTAATAATAGAGCTGTGCACACTAACTGGGTTATGTGAAGGTAGTAGCCTTATGTACATCTATAGGGTATAGGGTATGTAATAATAGAGCTGTGCACCCTAACTGGGTTATGTGAAGGTAGTAGCCTTATGTACATCTATAGGGTATGTAATAATAGAGCTGTGCACACTAACTGGGTTATGTGAAGGTAGTAGCCTTATGTACATCTATAGGGTATAGGGTATGTAATAATAGAGCTGTGCACCCTAACTGGGTTATGTGAAGGTAGTAGCCTTATGTACATCTATAGGGTATGTAATAATAGAGCTGTGCACCCTAACTGGGTTATGTGAAGGTAGTAGCCTTATGTACATCTATAGGGTATGTAATAATAGAGCTGTGCACACTAACTGGGTTATGTGAAGGTAGTAGCCTTATGTACATCTATAGGGTATAGGGTATGTAATAATAGAGCTGTGCACCCTAACTGGGTTATGTGAAGGTAGTAGCCTTATGTACATCTATAGGGTATGTAATAATAGAGCTATGCACACTAACTGGGTTATGTGAAGGTAGTAGCCTTATGTACATCTATAGGGTATAGGGTATGTAATAATAGAGCTGTGCACACTAACTGGGTTATGTGAAGGTAGTAGCCTTATGTACATATATAGGGTATGTAATAATAGAGCTATGCACACTAACTGGGTTAAGTGAAGGTAGTAGCCTTATGTACATCTATAGGGTATGTAATAATAGAGCTGTGCTCACTAACTGGGTTATGTGAAGGTAGTAGCCTTATGTACATCTATAGGGTATATGGTATGTAATAATAGAGCTGTGCACACTAACTGGGTTATGTGAAGGTAGTAGCCTTATGTACATCTATAGGGTATATGGTATGTAATAATAGAGCTGTGCACACTAACTGGGTTATGTGAAGGTAGTAGCCTTATGTACATCTATAGGGTATGTAATAATAGAGCTCTGCATACTAACTGGGTTATGTGAAGGTAGTAGCCTTATGTACATCTATAGGGTATGTAATAATAGAGCTGTGCACACTAACTGGGTTATGTGAAGGTAGTAGCCTTATGTACATCTATAGGGTATGTAATAATAGAGCTCTGCATACTAACTGGGTTATGTGAAGGTAGTAGCCTTATGTACATCTATAGGGTATAGGGTATGTAATAATAGAGCTGTGCACACTAACTGGGTTATGTGAAGGTAGTAGCCTTATGTACATCTATAGGGTATAGGGTATGTAATAATAGAGCTGTGCACACTAACTGGGTTATGTGAAGGTAGTAGCCTTATGTACATCTATAGGGTATATGGTATGTAATAATAGAGCTGTGCACACTAACTGGGTTATGTGAAGGTAGTAGCCTTATGTACATCTATAGGGTATGTAATAATAGAGCTCTGCATACTAACTGGGTTATGTGAAGGTAGTAGCCTTATGTACATCTATAGGGTATAGGGTATGTAATAATAGAGCTGTGCACACTAACTGGGTTATGTGAAGGTAGTAGCCTTATGTACATCTATAGGGTATAGGGTATGTAATAATAGAGCTGTGCACACTAACTGGGTTATGTGAAGGTAGTAGCCTTATGTACATCTATAGGGTATGTAATAATAGAGCTGTGCACACTAACTGGGTTATGTGAAGGTAGTAGCCTTATGTACATCTATAGGGTATGTAATAATAGAGCTCTGCATACTAACTGGGTTAAGTGAAGGTAGTAGCCTTATGTACATCTATAGGGTATAGGGTATGTAATAATAGAGCTGTGCACACTAACTGGGTTAAGTGAAGGTAGTAGCCTTATGTACATCTATAGGGTATGTAATAATAGAGCTCTGCATACTAACTGGGTTATGTGAAGGTAGTAGCCTTATGTACATCTATAGGGTATGTAATAATAGAGCTGTGCTCACTAACAGGGTTAAGTGAAGGTAGTAGCCTTATGTACATCTATAGGGTATGTAATAATAGAGCTGTGCACACTAACTGGGTTATGTGAAGGTAGTAGCCTTATGTACATCTATAGGGTATGTAATAATAGAGCTGTGCTCACTAACAGGGTTAAGTGAAGGTAGTAGCCTTATGTACATCTATAGGGTATGTAATAATAGAGCTGTGCACACTAACTGGGTTATGTGAAGGTAGTAGCCTTATGTACATCTATAGGGTATAGGGTATGTAATAATAGAGCTGTGCACACTAACTGGGTTATGTGAAGGTAGTAGCCTTATGTACATCTATAGGGTATGTAATAATAGAGCTGTGCTCACTAACAGGGTTAAGTGAAGGTAGTAGCCTTATGTACATCTATAGGGTATAGGGTATGTAATAATAGAGCTGTGCACACTAACTGGGTTATGTGAAGGTAGTAGCCTTATGTACATCTATAGGGTATAGGGTATGTAATAATAGAGCTGTGCACACTAACTGGGTTATGTGAAGGTAGTAGCCTTATGTACATCTATAGGGTATAGGGTATGTAATAATAGAGCTGTGCACACTAACTGGGTTATGTGAAGGTAGTAGCCTTATGTACATCTATAGGGTATGTAATAATAGAGCTCTGTACACTAACTGGGTTAAGTGAAGGTAGTAGCCTTATGTACATCTATAGGGTATGTAATAATAGAGCTGTGCACACTAACTGGGTTATGTGAAGGTAGTAGCCTTATGTACATCTATAGGGTATAGGGTATGTAATAATAGAGCTGTGCACACTAACTGGGTTATGTGAAGGTAGTAGCCTTATGTACATCTATAGGGTATGTAATAATAGAGCTGTGCTCACTAACAGGGTTAAGTGAAGGTAGTAGCCTTATGTACATCTATAGGGTATAGGGTATGTAATAATAGAGCTGTGCACACTAACTGGGTTATGTGAAGGTAGTAGCCTTATGTACATCTATAGGGTATAGGGTATGTAATAATAGAGCTGTGCACACTAACTGGGTTATGTGAAGGTAGTAGCCTTATGTACATCTATAGGGTATAGGGTATGTAATAATAGAGCTGTGCACACTAACTGGGTTATGTGAAGGTAGTAGCCTTATGTACATCTATAGGGTATGTAATAATAGAGCTCTGTACACTAACTGGGTTATGTGAAGGTAGTAGCCTTATGTACATCTATAGGGTATGTAATAATAGAGCTGTGCACACTAACTGGGTTAAGTGAAGGTAGTAGCCTAATGTACATCTATAGGGTATGTAACAATAGAGCTGTGCACACTAACTGGGTTATGTGAAGGTAGTAGCCTTATGTACATCTATAGGGTATGTAATAATAGAGCTGTGTACACTAACTGGGTTATGTGAAGGTAGTAGCCTTATGTACATCTATAGGGTATAGGGTATGTAATAATAGAGCTATGCACACTAACTGGGTTATGTGAAGGTAGTAGCCTTATGTACATCTATAGGGTATGTAATAATAGAGCTGTGCTCACTAACTGGGTTATGTGAAGGTAGTAGCCTTATGTACATCTATAGGGTATAGGGTATGTAATAATAGAGCTATGCACACTAACTGGGTTATGTGAAGGTAGTAGCCTTATGTACATCTATAGGGTATGTAATAATAGAGCTGTGTACACTAACTGGGTTATGTGAAGGTAGTAGCCTTATGTACATCTATAGGGTATAGGGTATGTAATAATAGAGCTATGCACACTAACTGGGTTATGTGAAGGTAGTAGCCTTATGTACATCTATAGGGTATGTAATAATAGAGCTATGCACACTAACTGGGTTATGTGAAGGTAGTAGCCTTATGTACATCTATAGGGTATGTAATAATAGAGCTGTGCACACTAACTGGGTTATGTGAAGGTAGTAGCCTTATGTACATCTATAGGGTATAGGGTTTGTAATAATAGAGCTGTGCACACTAACTGGGTTATGTGAAGGTAGTAGCCTTATGTACATCTATAGGGTATAGGGTATGTAATAATAGAGCTGTGCACACTAACTGGGTTATGTGAAGGTAGTAGCCTTATGTACATCTATAGGGTATGTAATAATAGAGCTATGCACACTAACTGGGTTATGTGAAGGTAGTAGCCTTATGTACATCTATAGGGTATAGGGTTTGTAATAATAGAGCTGTGCACACTAACTGGGTTATGTGAAGGTAGTAGCCTTATGTACATCTATAGGGTATAGGGTATGTAATAATAGAGCTGTGCACACTAACTGGGTTATGTGAAGGTAGTAGCCTTATGTACATCTATAGGGTATGTAATAATAGAGCTGTGCTCACTAACTGGGTTATGTGAAGGTAGTAGCCTTATGTATATCTATAGGGTATGTAATAATAGAGCTGTGCACACTAACTGGGTTATGTGAAGGTAGTAGCCTTATGTACATCTATAGGGTATAGGGTATGTAATAATAGAGCTGTGCACACTAACTGGGTTATGTGAAGGTAGTAGCCTTATGTACATCTATAGGGTATAGGGTATGTAATAATAGAGCTGTGCACACTAACTGGGTTAAGTCAAGGTAGTAGCCTTATGTACATCTATAGGGTATGTAATAATAGAGCTGTGCACACTAACTGGGTTAAGTGAAGGTAGTAGCCTTATGTACATCTATAGGGTATAGGGTATGTAATAATAGAGCTGTGCACACTAACTGGGTTATGTGAAGGTAGTAGCCTTATGTACATCTATAGGGTATAGGGTATGTAATAATAGAGCTGTGTACACTAACTGGGTTATGTGAAGGTAGTAGCCTTATGTACATATATAGGGTACAGGGTATGTAATAATAGAGCTGTGCACACTAACTGGGTTATGTGAAGGTAGTAGCTTTATGTACATCTATAGGGTATGTAATAATAGAGCTGTGCACACTAACTGGGTTATGTGAAGGTAGTAGCCTTATGTACATCTATAGGGTATGTAATAATAGAGCTAAGCATACTAACTGGGTTATGTGAAGGTAGTAGCCTTATGTACATCTATAGGGTATGTAATAATAGAGCTGTGCACACTAACTGGGTTATGTGAAGGTAGTAGCCTTATGTACATCTATAGGGTATAGGGTATGTAATAATAGAGCTGTGCACACTAACTGGGTTATGTGAAGGTAGTAGCCTTATGTACATCTATAGGGTATAGGGTATGTAATAATAGAGCTGTGCACACTAACAGAGTTAAGTGAAGGTAGTAGCCTTATGTACATCTATAGGGTATGTAATAATAGAGCTGTGCACACTAACTGGGTTATGTGAAGGTAGTAGCCTAATGTACATCTATAGGGTATAGGGTATGTAATAATAGAGCTGTGCACACTAACTGGGTTATGTGAAGGTAGTAGCCTTATGTACATCTATAGGGTATGTAATAATAGAGCTAAGCATACTAACTGGGTTAAGTGAAGGTAGTAGCCTAATGTACATCTATAGGGTATAGGGTATGTAATAATAGAGCTGTGCACACTAACTGGGTTAAGTGAAGGTAGTAGCCTTATGTACATCTATAGGGTATGTAATAATAGAGCTGTGCACACTAACTGGGTTATGTGAAGGTAGTAGCCTTATGTACATCTATAGGGTATAGGGTATGTAATAATAGAGCTGTGCACACTAACTGGGTTATGTGAAGGTAGTAGCCTTATGTACATCTATAGGGTATGTAATAATAGAGCTAAGCATACTAACTGGGTTAAGTGAAGGTAGTAGCCTAATGTACATCTATAGGGTATAGGGTATGTAATAATAGAGCTGTGCACACTAACTGGGTTAAGTGAAGGTAGTAGCCTTATGTACATCTATAGGGTATGTAATAATAGAGCTGTGCACACTAACTGGGTTATGTGAAGGTAGTAGCCTTATGTACATCTATAGGGTATATGGTATGTAATAATAGAGCTGTGCACACTAACTGGGTTAAGTGAAGGTAGTAGCCTTATGTACATCTATAGGGTATGTAATAATAGAGCTATGCACACTAACTGGGTTATGTGAAGGTAGTAGCCTAATGTACATCTATAGGGTATGTAATAATAGAGCTGTGCACACTAACTGGGTTATGTGAAGGTAGTAGCCTTATGTACATCTATAGGGTATGTAATAATAGAGCTGTGCACACTAACTGGGTTAAGTGAAGGTAGTAGCCTTATGTACATCTATAGGGTATAGGGTATGTAATAATAGAGCTGTGCACACTAACTGGGTTATGTGAAGGTAGTAGCCTTATGTACATCTATAGGGTATGTAATAATAGAGCTAAGCATACTAACTGGGTTATGTGAAGGTAGTAGCCTTATGTACATCTATAGGGTATGTAATAATAGAGCTGTGTACACTAACTGGGTTATGTGAAGGTAGTAGCCTTATGTACATCTATAGGGTATAGGGTATGTAATAATAGAGCTGTGCACACTAACTGGGTTAAGTGAAGGTAGTAGCCTTATGTACATCTATAGGGTATAGGGTATGTAATAATAGAGCTATGCACACTAACTGGGTTATGTGAAGGTAGTAGCCTTATGTACATCTATAGGGTATAGGGTATGTAATAATAGAGCTGTGCACACTAACTGGGTTATGTGAAGGTAGTAGCCTTATGTACATCTATAGGGTATAGGGTATGTAATAATAGAGCTGTGCACACTAACTGGGTTATGTGAAGGTAGTAGCCTTATGTACATCTATAGGGTATGTAATAATAGAGCTGTGTACACTTACTGGGTTATGTGAAGGTAGTAGCCTTATGTACATCTATAGGGTATAGGGTATGTAATAATAGAGCTGTGCACACTAACTGGGTTATGTGAAGGTAGTAGCCTTATGTACATCTATAGGGTATGTAATAATAGAGCTGTGCACCCTAACTGGGTTATGTGAAGGTAGTAGCCTTATGTACATCTATAGGGTATGTAATAATAGAGCTGTGTACACTTACTGGGTTATGTGAAGGTAGTAGCCTTATGTACATCTATAGGGTATAGGGTATGTAATAATAGAGCTGTGCACACTAACTGGGTTATGTGAAGGTAGTAGCCTTATGTACATCTATAGGGTATGTAATAATAGAGCTGTGCACCCTAACTGGGTTATGTGAAGGTAGTAGCCTTATGTACATCTATAGGGTATGTAATAATAGAGCTGTGTACACTTACTGGGTTATGTGAAGGTAGTAGCCTTATGTACATCTATAGGGTATAGGGTATGTAATAATAGAGCTGTGCACACTAACTGGGTTATGTGAAGGTAGTAGCCTTATGTACATCTATAGGGTATGTAATAATAGAGCTGTGCACACTAACTGGGTTATGTGAAGGTAGTAGCCTTATGTACATCTATAGGGTATAGGGTATGTAATAATAGAGCTGTGCACACTAACTGGGTTATGTGAAGGTAGTAGCCTTATGTACATCTATAGGGTATGTAATAATAGAGCTAAGCATACTAACTGGGTTAAGTGAAGGTAGTAGCCTAATGTACATCTATAGGGTATAGGGTATGTAATAATAGAGCTGTGCACACTAACTGGGTTAAGTGAAGGTAGTAGCCTTATGTACATCTATAGGGTATGTAATAATAGAGCTGTGCACACTAACTGGGTTATGTGAAGGTAGTAGCCTTATGTACATCTATAGGGTATATGGTATGTAATAATAGAGCTGTGCACACTAACTGGGTTAAGTGAAGGTAGTAGCCTAATGTACATCTATAGGGTATAGGGTATGTAATAATAGAGCTCTGTACACTAACTGGGTTATGTGAAGGTAGTAGCCTTATGTACATCTATAGGGTATGTAATAATAGAGCTGTGCTCACTAACTGGGTTATGTGAAGGTAGTAGCCTTATGTACATCTATAGGGTATAGGGTATGTAATAATAGAGCTCTGTACACTAACTGGGTTATGTGAAGGTAGTAGCCTTATGTACATCTATAGGGTATGTAATAATAGAGCTGTGCTCACTAACTGGGTTATGTGAAGGTAGTAGCCTTATGTACATCTATAGGGTATAGGGTATGTAATAATAGAGCTCTGTACACTAACTGGGTTATGTGAAGGTAGTAGCCTTATGTACATCTATAGGGTATGTAATAATAGAGCTGTGCTCACTAACTGGGTTATGTGAAGGTAGTAGCCTTATGTACATCTATAGGGTATGTAATAATAGAGCTGTGCTCACTAACTGGGTTATGTGAAGGTAGTAGCCTTATGTACATCTATAGGGTATGTAATAATAGAGCTGTGCACCCTAACTGGGTTATGTGAAGGTAGTAGCCTTATGTACATCTATAGGGTATGTAATAATAGAGCTGTGCACACTAACTGGGTTAAGTGAAGGTAGTAGCCTTATGTACATCTATAGGGTATAGGGTATGTAATAATAGAGCTGTGCACACTAACTGGGTTATGTGAAGGTAGTAGCCTTATGTACATCTATAGGGTATGTAATAATAGAGCTGTGCACACTAACTGGGTTATATGAAGGTAGTAGCCTTATGTACATCTATAGGGTATAGGGTATGTAATAATAGAGCTATGCACACTAACTGGGTTATGTGAAGGTAGTAGCCTTATGTACATCTATAGGGTATAGGGTATGTAATAATAGAGCTGTGCACACTAACTGGGTTATGTGAAGGTAGTAGCCTTATGTACATCTATAGGGTATGTAATAATAGAGCTGTGCACACTAACTGGGTTATGTGAAGGTAGTAGCATTATGTACATCTATAGGGTATAGGGTATGTAATAATAGAGCTGTGCACACTAACTGGGTTAAGTGAAGGTAGTAGCCTTATGTACATCTATAGGGTATGTAATAATAGAGCTGTGCACACTAACTGGGTTATGTGAAGGTAGTAGCCTTATGTACATCTATAGGGTATGTAATAATAGAGCTGTGCACACTAACTGGGTTATGTGAAGGTAGTAGCCTAATGTACATCTATAAGGTATAGGGTATGTAATAATAGAGCTGTGCACACTAACTGGGTTATGTGAAGGTAGTAGCCTTATGTACATCTATAGGGTATGTAATAATAGAGCTGTGCACCCTAACTGGGTTATGTGAAGGTAGTAGCCTTATGTACATCTATAGGGTATGTAATAATAGAGCTGTGCACACTAACTGGGTTAAGTGAAGGTAGTAGCCTTATGTACATCTATAGGGTATGTAATAATAGAGCTGTGTACACTAACTGGGTTATGTGAAGGTAGTAGCCTTATGTACATCTATAGGGTATAGGGTATGTAATAATAGAGCTGTGCACACTAACTGGGTTATGTGAAGGTAGTAGCCTTATGTACATCTATAGGGTATGTAATAATAGAGCTGTGCACACTAACTGGGTTATGTGAAGGTAGTAGCCTTATGTACATCTATAGGGTATATGGTATGTAATAATAGAGCTGTGCACACTAACTGGGTTAAGTGAAGGTAGTAGCCTTATGTACATCTATAGGGTATGTAATAATAGAGCTAAGCATACTAACTGGGTTAAGTGAAGGTAGTAGCCTAATGTACATCTATAGGGTATAGGGTATGTAATAATAGAGCTGTGCACACTAACTGGGTTAAGTGAAGGTAGTAGCCTAATGTACATCTATAGGGTATGTAATAATAGAGCTAAGCATACTAACTGGGTTATGTGAAGGTAGTAGCCTTATGTACATCTATATGGTATGTAATAATAGAGCTGTGCACACTAACTGGGTTATGTGAAGGTAGTAGCCTTATGTACATCTATAGGGTATGTAATAATAGAGCTATGCACACTAACTGGGTTATGTGAAGGTAGTAGCCTTATGTACATCTATAGGGTATGTAATAATAGAGCTATGCACACTAACAGTGTTATGTGAAGGTAGTAGCCTGATGTACATCTATAGGGTATGTAATAATAGAGCTATGCACCCTAACTGGGTTAAGTGAAGGTAGTAGCCTAATGTACATCTATAGGGTATAGGGTATGTAATAATAGAGCTCTGTACACTAACTGGGTTATGTGAAGGTAGTAGCCTTATGTACATCTATAGGGTATGTAATAATAGAGCTGTGCTCACTAACTGGGTTATGTGAAGGTAGTAGCCTTATGTACATCTATAGGGTATATGGTATGTAATAATAGAGCTGTGCTCACTAACTGGGTTAAGTGAAGGTAGTAGCCTAATGTACATCTATAGGGTATGTAATAATAGAGCTGTGCATACTAACTGGGTTATGTGAAGGTAGTAGCCTTATGTACATCTATAGGGTATAGGGTATGTAATAATAGAGCTGTGCACACTAACTGGGTTAAGTGAAGGTAGTAGCCTTATGTACATCTATAGGGTATGTAATAATAGAGCTGTGCACACTAACTGGGTTAAGTGAAGGTAGTAGCCTTATGTACATCTATAGGGTATGTAATAATAGAGCTATGCACACTAACTGGGTTAAGTGAAGGTAGTAGCCTAATGTACATCTATAGGGTATAGGGTATGTAATAATAGAGCTCTGTACACTAACTGGGTTATGTGAAGGTAGTAGCCTTATGTACATCTATAGGGTATGTAATAATAGAGCTGTGCTCACTAACTGGGTTATGTGAAGGTAGTAGCCTTATGTACATCTATAGGGTATAGGGTATGTAATAATAGAGCTCTGTACACTAACTGGGTTATGTGAAGGTAGTAGCCTTATGTACATCTATAGGGTATGTAATAATAGAGCTGTGCTCACTAACTGGGTTATGTGAAGGTAGTAGCCTTATGTACATCTATAGGGTATGTAATAATAGAGCTGTGCACCCTAACTGGGTTATGTGAAGGTAGTAGCCTTATGTACATCTATAGGGTATGTAATAATAGAGCTATGCTCACTAACTGGATTAAGTGAAGGTAGTAGCCTTATGTACATCTATAGGGTATATGGTATGTAATAATAGAGCTGTGCACACTAACTGGGTTAAGTGAAGGTAGTAGCCTAATGTACATCTATAGGGTATGTAATAATAGAGCTAAGCATACTAACTGGGTTATGTGAAGGTAGTAGCCTTATGTACATCTATAGGGTATAGGGTATGTAATAATAGAGCTGTGCACACTAACTGGGTTAAGTGAAGGTAGTAGCCTTATGTACATCTATAGGGTATGTAATAATAGAGCTGTGCATACTAACTGGGTTAAGTGAAGGTAGTAGCCTTATGTACATCTATAGGGTATGTAATAATAGAGCTATGCACACTAACTGGGTTAAGTGAAGGTAGTAGCCTTATGTACATCTATAGGGTATGTAATAATAGAGCTGTGCACACTAACTGGGTTATGTGAAGGTAGTAGCCTTATGTACATCTATAGGGTATAGGGTATGTAATAATAGAGCTGTGTACACTAACTGGGTTATGTGAAGGTAGTAGCCTTATGTACATCTATAGGGTATATGGTATGTAATAATAGAGCTGTGCTCACTAACTGGGTTAAGTGAAGGTAGTAGCCTAATGTACATCTATAGGGTATGTAATAATAGAGCTGTGCATACTAACTGGGTTATGTGAAGGTAGTAGCCTTATGTACATCTATAGGGTATGTAATAATAGAGCTGTGCACACTAACTGGGTTATGTGAAGGTAGTAGCCTTATGTACATCTATAGGGTATAGGGTATGTAATAATAGAGCTGTGCACACTAACTGGGTTATGTGAAGGTAGTAGCCTTATGTACATCTATAGGGTATGTAATAATAGAGCTGTGCACACTAACTGGGTTATGTGAAGGTAGTAGCCTTATGTACATCTATAGGGTATAGGGTATGTAATAATAGAGCTGTGCACACTAACTGGGTTAAGTGAAGGTAGTAGCCTTATGTACATCTATAGGGTATGTAATAATAGAGCTGTGCACACTAACTGGGTTATGTGAAGGTAGTAGCCTTATGTACATCTATAGGGTATAGGGTATGTAATAATAGAGCTGTGCACACTAACAGGGTTAAGTGAAGGTAGTAGCCTTATGTACATCTATAGGGTATAGGGTATGTAATAATAGAGCTGTGCACACTAACTGGGTTATGTGAAGGTAGTAGCCTTATGTACATCTATAGGGTATGTAATAATAGAGCTGTGCACACTAACTGGGTTATGTGAAGGTAGTAGCCTTATGTACATCTATAGGGTATGTAATAATAGAGCTGTGCACACTAACTGGGTTAAGTGAAGGTAGTAGCCTTATGTACATCTATAGGGTATAGGGTATGTAATAATAGAGCTGTGCACACTAACTGGGTTATGTGAAGGTAGTAGCCTTATGTACATCTATAGGGTATGTAATAATAGAGCTGTGCACACTAACTGGGTTATGTGAAGGTAGTAGCATTATGTACATCTATAGGGTATAGGGTATGTAATAATAGAGCTGTGCACACTAACTGGGTTAAGTGAAGGTAGTAGCCTTATGTACATCTATAGGGTATGTAATAATAGAGCTGTGCACACTAACTGGGTTATGTGAAGGTAGTAGCCTAATGTACATCTATAAGGTATAGGGTATGTAATAATAGAGCTGTGCACACTAACTGGGTTATGTGAAGGTAGTAGCCTTATGTACATCTATAGGGTATGTAATAATAGAGCTGTGTACACTAACTGGGTTATGTGAAGGTAGTAGCCTTATGTACATCTATAGGGTATAGGGTATGTAATAATAGAGCTGTGCACACTAACTGGGTTATGTGAAGGTAGTAGCCTTATGTACATCTATAGGGTATGTAATAATAGAGCTGTGCACCCTAACTGGGTTATGTGAAGGTAGTAGCCTTATGTACATCTATAGGGTATGTAATAATAGAGCTGTGCACACTAACTGGGTTAAGTGAAGGTAGTAGCCTTATGTACATCTATAGGGTATGTAATAATAGAGCTGTGTACACTAACTGGGTTATGTGAAGGTAGTAGCCTTATGTACATCTATAGGGTATAGGGTATGTAATAATAGAGCTGTGCACACTAACTGGGTTATGTGAAGGTAGTAGCCTTATGTACATCTATAGGGTATAGGGTATGTAATAATAGAGCTCTGTACACTAACTGGGTTATGTGAAGGTAGTAGCCTTATGTACATCTATAGGGTATGTAATAATAGAGCTGTGCTCACTAACTGGGTTATGTGAAGGTAGTAGCCTTATGTACATCTATAGGGTATAGGGTATGTAATAATAGAGCTCTGTACACTAACTGGGTTATGTGAAGGTAGTAGCCTTATGTACATCTATAGGGTATGTAATAATAGAGCTGTGCTCACTAACTGGGTTATGTGAAGGTAGTAGCCTTATGTACATCTATAGGGTATGTAATAATAGAGCTGTGCTCACTAACTGGGTTATGTGAAGGTAGTAGCCTTATGTACATCTATAGGGTATGTAATAATAGAGCTGTGCACCCTAACTGGGTTATGTGAAGGTAGTAGCCTTATGTACATCTATAGGGTATGTAATAATAGAGCTGTGCACACTAACTGGGTTAAGTGAAGGTAGTAGCCTTATGTACATCTATAGGGTATAGGGTATGTAATAATAGAGCTGTGCACACTAACTGGGTTATGTGAAGGTAGTAGCCTTATGTACATCTATAGGGTATGTAATAATAGAGCTGTGCACACTAACTGGGTTATGTGAAGGTAGTAGCCTTATGTACATCTATAGGGTATGTAATAATAGAGCTGTGCACACTAACTGGGTTATGTGAAGGTAGTAGCATTATGTACATCTATAGGGTATAGGGTATGTAATAATAGAGCTGTGCACACTAACTGGGTTAAGTGAAGGTAGTAGCCTTATGTACATCTATAGGGTATGTAATAATAGAGCTGTGCACACTAACTGGGTTATGTGAAGGTAGTAGCCTAATGTACATCTATAAGGTATAGGGTATGTAATAATAGAGCTGTGCACACTAACTGGGTTATGTGAAGGTAGTAGCCTTATGTACATCTATAGGGTATGTAATAATAGAGCTGTGTACACTAACTGGGTTATGTGAAGGTAGTAGCCTTATGTACATCTATAGGGTATAGGGTATGTAATAATAGAGCTGTGCACACTAACTGGGTTATGTGAAGGTAGTAGCCTTATGTACATCTATAGGGTATGTAATAATAGAGCTGTGCACCCTAACTGGGTTATGTGAAGGTAGTAGCCTTATGTACATCTATAGGGTATGTAATAATAGAGCTGTGCACACTAACTGGGTTAAGTGAAGGTAGTAGCCTTATGTACATCTATAGGGTATGTAATAATAGAGCTGTGTACACTAACTGGGTTATGTGAAGGTAGTAGCCTTATGTACATCTATAGGGTATAGGGTATGTAATAATAGAGCTGTGCACACTAACTGGGTTATGTGAAGGTAGTAGCCTTATGTACATCTATAGGGTATGTAATAATAGAGCTGTGCACACTAACTGGGTTATGTGAAGGTAGTAGCCTTATGTACATCTATAGGGTATATGGTATGTAATAATAGAGCTGTGCACACTAACTGGGTTAAGTGAAGGTAGTAGCCTTATGTACATCTATAGGGTATGTAATAATAGAGCTAAGCATACTAACTGGGTTAAGTGAAGGTAGTAGCCTAATGTACATCTATAGGGTATAGGGTATGTAATAATAGAGCTGTGCACACTAACTGGGTTAAGTGAAGGTAGTAGCCTAATGTACATCTATAGGGTATGTAATAATAGAGCTAAGCATACTAACTGGGTTATGTGAAGGTAGTAGCCTTATGTACATCTATATGGTATGTAATAATAGAGCTGTGCACACTAACTGGGTTATGTGAAGGTAGTAGCCTTATGTACATCTATAGGGTATGTAATAATAGAGCTATGCACACTAACTGGGTTAAGTGAAGGTAGTAGCCTTATGTACATCTATAGGGTATATGGTATGTAATAATAGAGCTCTGTACACTAACTGGGTTATGTGAAGGTAGTAGCCTTATATACATCTATAGGGTATGTAATAATAGAGCTGTGCACACTAACTGGGTTATGTGAAGGTAGTAGCCTTATGTACATCTATAGGGTATGTAATAATAGAGCTATGCACACTAACTGGGTTATGTGAAGGTAGTAGCCTTATGTACATCTATAGGGTATGTAATAATAGAGCTATGCACACTAACAGTGTTATGTGAAGGTAGTAGCCTGATGTACATCTATAGGGTATATGGTATGTAATAATAGAGCTGTGCACACTAACTGGGTTAAGTGAAGGTAGTAGCCTAATGTACATCTATAGGGTATAGGGTATGTAATAATAGAGCTCTGTACACTAACTGGGTTATGTGAAGGTAGTAGCCTTATGTACATCTATAGGGTATGTAATAATAGAGCTGTGCTCACTAACTGGGTTATGTGAAGGTAGTAGCCTTATGTACATCTATAGGGTATATGGTATGTAATAATAGAGCTGTGCTCACTAACTGGGTTAAGTGAAGGTAGTAGCCTAATGTACATCTATAGGGTATGTAATAATAGAGCTGTGCATACTAACTGGGTTATGTGAAGGTAGTAGCCTTATGTACATCTATAGGGTATAGGGTATGTAATAATAGAGCTGTGCACACTAACTGGGTTAAGTGAAGGTAGTAGCCTTATGTACATCTATAGGGTATGTAATAATAGAGCTGTGCACACTAACTGGGTTAAGTGAAGGTAGTAGCCTTATGTACATCTATAGGGTATGTAATAATAGAGCTATGCACACTAACTGGGTTAAGTGAAGGTAGTAGCCTAATGTACATCTATAGGGTATAGGGTATGTAATAATAGAGCTCTGTACACTAACTGGGTTATGTGAAGGTAGTAGCCTTATGTACATCTATAGGGTATGTAATAATAGAGCTGTGCTCACTAACTGGGTTATGTGAAGGTAGTAGCCTTATGTACATCTATAGGGTATAGGGTATGTAATAATAGAGCTCTGTACACTAACTGGGTTATGTGAAGGTAGTAGCCTTATGTACATCTATAGGGTATGTAATAATAGAGCTGTGCTCACTAACTGGGTTATGTGAAGGTAGTAGCCTTATGTACATCTATAGGGTATGTAATAATAGAGCTGTGCACCCTAACTGGGTTATGTGAAGGTAGTAGCCTTATGTACATCTATAGGGTATGTAATAATAGAGCTATGCTCACTAACTGGATTAAGTGAAGGTAGTAGCCTTATGTACATCTATAGGGTATATGGTATGTAATAATAGAGCTGTGCACACTAACTGGGTTAAGTGAAGGTAGTAGCCTAATGTACATCTATAGGGTATGTAATAATAGAGCTAAGCATACTAACTGGGTTATGTGAAGGTAGTAGCCTTATGTACATCTATAGGGTATAGGGTATGTAATAATAGAGCTGTGCACACTAACTGGGTTAAGTGAAGGTAGTAGCCTTATGTACATCTATAGGGTATGTAATAATAGAGCTGTGCATACTAACTGGGTTAAGTGAAGGTAGTAGCCTTATGTACATCTATAGGGTATAGGGTATGTAATAATAGAGCTGTGTACACTAACTGGGTTATGTGAAGGTAGTAGCCTTATGTACATCTATAGGGTATATGGTATGTAATAATAGAGCTGTGCTCACTAACTGGGTTAAGTGAAGGTAGTAGCCTAATGTACATCTATAGGGTATGTAATAATAGAGCTGTGCATACTAACTGGGTTATGTGAAGGTAGTAGCCTTATGTACATCTATAGGGTATGTAATAATAGAGCTGTGCACACTAACTGGGTTATGTGAAGGTAGTAGCCTTATGTACATCTATAGGGTATAGGGTATGTAATAATAGAGCTGTGCACACTAACTGGGTTAAGTGAAGGTAGTAGCCTTATGTACATCTATAGGGTATGTAATAATAGAGCTGTGCACACTAACTGGGTTATGTGAAGGTAGTAGCCTTATGTACATCTATAGGGTATAGGGTATGTAATAATAGAGCTGTGCACACTAACTGGGTTAAGTGAAGGTAGTAGCCTTATGTACATCTATAGGGTATGTAATAATAGAGCTGTGCACACTAACTGGGTTATGTGAAGGTAGTAGCCTTATGTACATCTATAGGGTATAGGGTATGTAATAATAGAGCTGTGCACACTAACAGGGTTAAGTGAAGGTAGTAGCCTTATGTACATCTATAGGGTATAGGGTATGTAATAATAGAGCTGTGCACACTAACTGGGTTATGTGAAGGTAGTAGCCTTATGTACATCTATAGGGTATGTAATAATAGAGCTGTGCACACTAACTGGGTTAAGTGAAGGTAGTAGCCTTATGTACATCTATAGGGTATAGGGTATGTAATAATAGAGCTGTGCACACTAACTGGGTTATGTGAAGGTAGTAGCCTTATGTACATCTATAGGGTATGTAATAATAGAGCTGTGCATACTAACTGGGTTATGTAAAGGTAGTAGCCTTATGTACATCTATAGGGTATAGGGTATGTAATAATAGAGCTGTGTACACTAACTGGGTTATGTGAAGGTAGTAGCCTTATGTACATCTATAGGGTATGTAATAATAGAGCTGTGCACACTAACTGGGTTATGTGAAGGTAGTAGCCTTATGTACATCTATAGGGTATGTAATAATAGAGCTGTGCATACTAACTGGGTTATGTGAAGGTAGTAGCCTTATGTACATCTATAGGGTATGTAATAATAGAGCTGTGCACACTAACTGGGTTAATTGAAGGTAGTAGCCTTATGTACATCTATAGGGTATAGGGTATGTAATAATAGAGCTGTGCACACTAACTGGGTTAAGTGAAGGTAGTAGCCTTATGTACATCTATAGGGTATGTAATAATAGAGCTGTGCACACTAACTGGGTTATGTGAAGGTAGTAGCCTTATGTACATCTATAGGGTATGTAATAATAGAGCTGTGCACACTAACTGGGTTATGTGAAGGTAGTAGCCTTATGTACATCTATAGGGTATAGGGTATGTAATAATAGAGCTGTGCACACTAACTGGGTTATGTGAAGGTAGTAGCCTTATGTACATCTATAGGGTATAGGGTATGTAATAATAGAGCTGTGCACACTAACTGGGTTATGTGAAGGTAGTAGCCTTATGTACATCTATAGGGTATGTAATAATAGAGCTGTGCACACTAACTGGGTTAAGTGAAGGTAGTAGCCTTATGTACATCTATAGGGTATGTAATAATAGAGCTGTGCACACTAACTGGGTTATGTGAAGGTAGTAGCCTAATGTACATCTATAGGGTATAGGGTATGTAATAATAGAGCTGTGCACACTAACTGGGTTATGTGAAGGTAGTAGCCTTATGTACATCTATAGGGTATAGGGTATGTAATAATAGAGCTGTGCACACTAACTGGGTTATGTGAAGGTAGTAGCCTAATGTACATCTATAGGGTATGTAATAATAGAGCTGTGCACACTAACTGGGTTATGTGAAGGTAGTAGCCTTATGTACATCTATAGGGTATGTAATAATAGAGCTGTGCACACTAACTGGGTTAAGTGAAGGTAGTAGCCTTATGTACATCTATAGGGTATAGGGTATGTAACAATAGAGCTGTGCACCCTAACTGGGTTATGTGAAGGTAGTAGCCTTATGTACATCTATAGGGTATAGGGTATGTAATAATAGAGCTGTGCACACTAACTGGGTTAAGTGAAGGTAGTAGCCTTATGTACATCTATAGGGTATGTAACAATAGAGCTGTGCACCCTAACTGGGTTATGTGAAGGTAGTAGCCTTATGTACATCTATAGGGTATAGGGTATGTAATAATAGAGCTGTGCACACTAACTGGGTTAAGTGAAGGTAGTAGCCTTATGTACATCTATAGGGTATGTAATAATAGAGCTGTGCACACTAACTGGGTTATGTGAAGGTAGTAGCCTAATGTACATCTATAGGGTATAGGGTATGTAATAATAGAGCTGTGCACACTAACTGGGTTATGTGAAGGTAGTAGCCTTATGTACATCTATAGGGTATAGGGTATGTAATAATAGAGCTGTGCACACTAACTGGGTTATGTGAAGGTAGTAGCCTAATGTACATCTATAGGGTATGTAATAATAGAGCTGTGCACACTAACTGGGTTATGTGAAGGTAGTAGCCTTATGTACATCTATAGGGTATGTAATAATAGAGCTGTGCACACTAACTGGGTTAAGTGAAGGTAGTAGCCTTATGTACATCTATAGGGTATAGGGTATGTAACAATAGAGCTGTGCACACTAACTGGGTTATGTGAAGGTAGTAGCCTTATGTACATCTATAGGGTATAGGGTATATAATAATAGAGCTATGCACACTAACTGGGTTATGTGAAGGTAGTAGCCTTATGTACATCTATAGGGTATGTAATAATAGAGCTGTGCACACTAACTGGGTTATGTGAAGGTAGTAGCCTTATGTACATCTATAGGGTATAGGGTATGTAATAATAGAGCTGTGCACACTAACTGGGTTAAGTGAAGGTAGTAGCCTTATGTACATCTATAGGGTATGTAATAATAGAGCTGTGCACACTAACTGGGTTAAGTGAAGGTAGTAGCCTTATGTACATCTATAGGGTATGTAATAATAGAGCTGTGCACACTAACTGGGTTATGTGAAGGTAGTAGCCTTATGTACATCTATAGGGTATAGGGTATGTAATAATAGAGCTAAACATACTAACTGGGTTAAGTGAAGGTAGTAGCCTTATATACATCTATAGGGTATAGGGTATGTAATAATAGAGCTAAACATACTAACTGGGTTAAGTGAAGGTAGTAGCCTTATGTACATCTATAGGGTATAGGGTATGTAATAATAGAGCTGTGCACACTAACTGGGTTATGTGAAGGTAGTAGCCTTATGTACATCTATAGGGTATGTAATAATAGAGCTGTGCACACTAACTGGGTTATGTGAAGGTAGTAGCCTTATGTACATCTATAGGGTATGTAATAATAGAGCTATGCACACTAACTGGGTTATATGAAGGTAGTAGCCTTATGTACATCTATAGGGTATAGGGTATGTAATAATAGAGCTCTGTACACTAACTGGGTTATGTGAAGGTAGTAGCCTTATGTACATCTATAGGGTATAGGGTATGTAATAATAGAGCTAAGCATACTAACTGGGTTAAGTGAAGGTAGTAGCCTTATGTACATCTATAGGGTATAGGGTATGTAATAATAGAGCTGTGCACACTAACTGGGTTATGTGAAGGTAGTAGCCTTATGTACATCTATAGGGTATGTAATAATAGAGCTAAGCATACTAACTGGGTTAAGTGAAGGTAGTAGCCTTATGTACATCTATAGGGTATGTAATAATAGAGCTATGCACACTAACTGGGTTATGTGAAGGTAGTAGCCTTATGTACATCTATAGGGTATAGGGTATGTAATAATAGAGCTGTGCACACTAACTGGGTTATGTGAAGGTAGTAGCCTTATGTACATCTATAGGGTATAGGGTATGTAATAATAGAGCTAAGCATACTAACTGGGTTAAGTGAAGGTAGTAGCCTTATGTACATCTATAGGGTATAGGGTATGTAATAATAGAGCTGTGCACACTAACTGGGTTATGTGAAGGTAGTAGCCTTATGTACATCTATAGGGTATGTAATAATAGAGCTGTGCACACTAACTGGGTTATGTGAAGGTAGTAGCCTTATGTACATCTATAGGGTATGTAATAATAGAGCTGTGCACACTAACTGGGTTATGTGAAGGTAGTAGCCTTATGTACATCTATAGGGTATGTAATAATAGAGCTAAGCATACTAACTGGGTTAAGTGAAGGTAGTAGCCTTATGTACATCTATAGGGTATAGGGTATGTAATAATAGAGCTGTGCACACTAACTGGGTTATGTGAAGGTAGTAGCCTTATGTACATCTATAGGGTATGTAATAATAGAGCTAAGCATACTAACTGGGTTAAGTCAAGGTAGTAGCCTTATGTACATCTATAGGGTATAGGGTATGTAATAATAGAGCTAAGCATACTAACTGGGTTAAGTGAAGGTAGTAGCCTTATGTACATCTATAGGGTATAGGGTATGTAATAATAGAGCTGTGCACACTAACTGGGTTATGTGAAGGTAGTAGCCTTATGTACATCTATAGGGTATGTAATAATAGAGCTAATCATACTAACTGGGTTAAGTGAAGGTAGTAGCCTTATGTACATCTATAGGGTATAGGGTATGTAATAATAGAGCTGTGCACACTAACTGGGTTATGTGAAGGTAGTAGCCTTATGTACATATATAGGGTATGTAATAATAGAGCTATGCACACTAACTGGGTTATGTGAAGGTAGTAGCCTTATGTACATCTATAGGGTATGTAATAATAGAGCTAAGCATACTAACTGGGTTAAGTGAAGGTAGTAGCCTTATGTACATCTATAGGGTATAGCGTATGTAATAATAGAGCTGTGCACACTAACTGGGTTAAGTGAAGGTAGTAGCCTAATGTACATCTATAGGGTATGTAATAATAGAGCTAAGCATACTAACTGGGTTATGTGAAGGTAGTAGCCTTATGTACATCTATAGGGTATAGGGTATGTAATAATAGAGCTGTGCACACTAACTGGGTTATGTGAAGGTAGTAGCCTTATGTACATCTATAGGGTATGTAATAATAGAGCTGTGCACACTAACTGGGTTATGTGAAGGTAGTAGCCTTATGTACATCTATAGGGTATAGGGTATGTAATAATAGAGCTGTGCACACTAACTGGGTTATGTGAAGGTAGTAGCCTTATGTACATCTATAGGGTATGTAATAATAGAGCTAAGCATACTAACTGGGTTAAGTGAAGGTAGTAGCCTTATGTACATCTATAGGGTATAGGGTATGTAATAATAGAGCTGTGCACACTAACTGGGTTATGTGAAGGTAGTAGCCTTATGTACATCTATAGGGTATGTAATAATAGAGCTAAGCATACTAACTGGGTTAAGTCAAGGTAGTAGCCTTATGTACATCTATAGGGTATAGGGTATGTAATAATAGAGCTAAGCATACTAACTGGGTTAAGTGAAGGTAGTAGCCTTATGTACATCTATAGGGTATAGGGTATGTAATAATAGAGCTGTGCACACTAACTGGGTTATGTGAAGGTAGTAGCCTTATGTACATCTATAGGGTATGTAATAATAGAGCTATGCACACTAACAGTGTTATGTGAAGGTAGTAGCCTTATGTACATCTATAGGGTATAGGGTATGTAATAATAGAGCTGTGTACACTAACTGGGTTATGTGAAGGTAGTAGCCTTATGTACATCTATAGGGTATAGGGTATGTAATAATAGAGCTGTGCTCACTAACTGGGTTAAGTGAAGGTAGTAGCCTTATGTACATCTATAGGGTATGTAATAATAGAGCTGTGCACACTAACTGGGTTATGTGAAGGTAGTAGCCTTATGTACATCTATAGGGTATGTAATAATAGAGCTGTGCACACTAACTGGGTTAAGTGAAGGTAGTAGCCTTATGTACATCTATAGGGTATGTAATAATAGAGCTGTGCACACTAACTGGGTTATGTGAAGGTAGTAGCCTTATGTACATCTATAGGGTATAGGGTATGTAATAATAGAGCTGTGTACACTAACTGGGTTATGTGAAGGTAGTAGCCTTATGTACATCTATAGGGTATAGGGTATGTAATAATAGAGCTGTGATCACTAACTGGGTTAAGTGAAGGTAGTAGCCTAATGTACATCTATAGGGTATGTAATAATAGAGCTGTGCATACTAACTGGGTTATGTGAAGGTAGTAGCCTTATGTACATCTATAGGGTATGTAATAATAGAGCTGTGCACACTAACTGGGTTATGTGAAGGTAGTAGCCTTATGTACATCTATAGGGTATAGGGTATGTAATAATAGAGCTGTGCACACTAACTGGGTTAAGTGAAGGTAGTAGCCTTATGTACATCTATAGGGTATGTAATAATAGAGCTGTGCACACTAACTGGGTTATGTGAAGGTAGTAGCCTTATGTACATCTATAGGGTATATGGTATGTAATAATAGAGCTGTGCACACTAACTGGGTTAAGTGAAGGTAGTAGCCTTATGTACATCTATAGGGTATGTAATAATAGAGCTGTGCACACTAACTGGGTTATGTGAAGGTAGTAGCCTTATGTACATCTATAGGGTATGTAATAATAGAGCTGTGCACACTAACTGGGTTAAGTGAAGGTAGTAGCCTTATGTACATCTATAGGGTATGTAATAATAGAGCTGTGCACACTAACTGGGTTATGTGAAGGTAGTAGCCTTATGTACATCTATAGGGTATAGGGTATGTAATAATAGAGCTGTGTACACTAACTGGGTTATGTGAAGGTAGTAGCCTTATGTACATCTATAGGGTATAGGGTATGTAATAATAGAGCTGTGCTCACTAACTGGGTTAAGTGAAGGTAGTAGCCTAATGTACATCTATAGGGTATGTAATAATAGAGCTGTGCATACTAACTGGGTTATGTGAAGGTAGTAGCCTTATGTACATCTATAGGGTATGTAATAATAGAGCTGTGCACACTAACTGGGTTATGTGAAGGTAGTAGCCTTATGTACATCTATAGGGTATAGGGTATGTAATAATAGAGCTGTGCACACTAACTGGGTTAAGTGAAGGTAGTAGCCTTATGTACATCTATAGGGTATGTAATAATAGAGCTGTGCACACTAACTGGGTTATGTGAAGGTAGTAGCCTTATGTACATCTATAGGGTATATGGTATGTAATAATAGAGCTGTGCACACTAACTGGGTTAAGTGAAGGTAGTAGCCTTATGTACATCTATAGGGTATGTAATAATAGAGCTGTGCACACTAACTGGGTTATGTGAAGGTAGTAGCCTTATGTACATCTATAGGGTATGTAATAATAGAGCTGTGCACAATAACTGGGTTATGTGAAGGTAGTAGCCTTATGTACATCTATAGGGTATAGGGTATGTAATAATAGAGCTGTGTACACTAACTGGGTTATGTGAAGGTAGTAGCCTTATGTACATCTATAGGGTATAGGGTATGTAATAATAGAGCTGTGCTCACTAACTGGGTTAAGTGAAGGTAGTAGCCTAATGTACATCTATAGGGTATGTAATAATAGAGCTGTGCATACTAACTGGGTTATGTGAAGGTAGTAGCCTTATGTACATCTATAGGGTATGTAATAATAGAGCTGTGCACACTAACTGGGTTATGTGAAGGTAGTAGCCTTATGTACATCTATAGGGTATGTAATAATAGAGCTGTGCACACTAACTGGGTTATGTGAAGGTAGTAGCCTTATGTACATCTATAGGGTATAGGGTATGTAATAATAGAGCTGTGCTCACTAACTGGGTTATGTGAAGGTAGTAGCCTTATGTACATCTATAGGGTATGTAATAATAGAGCTATGCACACTAACAGGGTTAAGTGAAGGTAGTAGCCTTATGTACATCTATAGGGTATAGGGTATGTAATAATAGAGCTGTGCACACTAACTGGGTTATGTGAAGGTAGTAGCCTTATGTACATCTATAGGGTATAGGGTATGTAATAATAGAGCTGTGCACACTAACCTGGTTAAGTGAAGGTAGTAGCCTTATGTACATCTATAGGGTATGTAATAATAGAGCTGTGCACACTAACTGGGTTATGTGAAGGTAGTAGCCTTATGTACATCTATAGGGTATGTAATAATAGAGCTGTGCACACTAACTGGGTTATGTGAAGGTAGTAGCCTTATGTACATCTATAGGGTATGTAATAATAGAGCTGTGCATACTAACTGGGTTATGTGAAGGTAGTAGCCTTATGTACATCTATAGGGTATAGGGTATGTAATAATAGAGCTATGCACACTAACTGGGTTAAGTGAAGGTAGTAGCCTTATGTACACCTATAGGGTATGTAATAATAGAGCTGTGCATACTAACTGGGTTATGTGAAGGTAGTAGCCTTATGTACATCTATAGGGTATAGGGTATGTAATAATAGAGCTGTGCACACTAACTGGGTTAAGTGAAGGTAGTAGCCTTATGTACATCTATAGGGTATGTAATAATAGAGCTGTGCACACTAACTGGGTTATGTGAAGGTAGTAGCCTTATGTACATCTATAGGGTATAGGGTATGTAATAATAGAGCTGTGCACACTAACTGGGTTAAGTGAAGGTAGTAGCCTTATGTACATCTATAGGGTATGTAATAATAGAGCTGTGCACACTAACTGGGTTATGTGAAGGTAGTAGCCTTATGTACATCTATAGGGTATGTAATAATAGAGCTGTGCACACTAACTGGGTTAAGTGAAGGTAGTAGCCTTATGTACATCTATAGGGTATGTAATAATAGAGCTGTGCACACTAACTGGGTTATGTGAAGGTAGTAGCCTTATGTACATCTATAGGGTATGTAATAATAGAGCTGTGCACACTAACTGGGTTAAGTGAAGGTAGTAGCCTTATGTACATATATAGGGTATAGGGTATGTAACAATAGAGCTGTGCACCCTAACTGGGTTATGTGAAGGTAGTAGCCTTATGTACATCTATAGGGTATGTAATAATAGAGCTGTGCACACTAACTGGGTTATGTGAAGGTAGTAGCCTTATGTACATCTATAGGGTATAGGGTATGTAATAATAGAGCTGTGCATACTAACTGGGTTAAGTGAAGGTAGTAGCCTTATGTACATCTATAGGGTATAGGGTATGTAATAATAGAGCTGTGCACACTAACTGGGTTAAGTGAAGGTAGTAGCCTTATGTACATCTATAGGGTATGTAATAATAGAGCTGTGCACACTAACTGGGTTATGTGAAGGTAGTAGCCTTATGTACATCTATAGGGTATAGGGTATGTAATAATAGAGCTAAACATACTAACTGGGTTAAGTGAAGGTAGTAGCCTTATATACATCTATAGGGTATAGGGTATGTAATAATAGAGCTAAACATACTAACTGGGTTAAGTGAAGGTAGTAGCCTTATGTACATCTATAGGGTATAGGGTATGTAATAATAGAGCTGTGCACACTAACTGGGTTATGTGAAGGTAGTAGCCTTATGTACATCTATAGGGTATGTAATAATAGAGCTAAGCATACTAACTGGGTTAAGTGAAGGTAGTAGCCTTATGTACATCTATAGGGTATAGGGTATGTAATAATAGAGCTCTGCACACTAACTGGGTTATGTGAAGGTAGTAGCCTTATGTACATCTATAGGGTATGTAATAATAGAGCTAAGCATACTAACTGGGTTAAGTGAAGGTAGTAGCCTTATGTACATCTATAGGGTATAGGGTATGTAATAATAGAGCTCTGTACACTAACTGGGTTATGTGAAGGTAGTAGCCTTATGTACATCTATAGGGTATAGGGTATGTAATAATAGAGCTAAGCATACTAACTGGGTTAAGTGAAGGTAGTAGCCTTATGTACATCTATAGGGTATAGGGTATGTAATAATAGAGCTGTGCACACTAACTGGGTTATGTGAAGGTAGTAGCCTTATGTACATCTATAGGGTATGTAATAATAGAGCTGTGCACACTAACTGGGTTATGTGAAGGTAGTAGCCTTATGTACATCTATAGGGTATGTAATAATAGAGCTAAGCATACTAACTGGGTTAAGTGAAGGTAGTAGCCTTATGTACATCTATAGGGTATGTAATAATAGAGCTAAGCATACTAACTGGGTTAAGTGAAGGTAGTAGCCTTATGTACATCTATAGGGTATGTAATAATAGAGCTGTGCACACTAACTGGATTATGTGAAGGTAGTAGCCTTATGTACATCTATAGGGTATGTAATAATAGAGCTATGCACACTAACTGGGTTAAGTGAAGGTAGTAGCCTTATGTACATCTATAGGGTATAGGGTATGTAATAATAGAGCTGTGCTCACTAACTGGGTTAAGTGAAGGTAGTAGCCTTATGTACATCTATAGGGTATGTAATAATAGAGCTGTGCATACTAACTGGGTTATGTGAAGGTAGTAGCCTTATGTACATCTATAGGGTATGTAACAATAGAGCTGTGCACCCTAACTGGGTTATGTGAAGGTAGTAGCCTTATGTACATCTATAGGGTATGTAATAATAGAGCTGTGCACACTAACTGGGTTATGTGAAGGTAGTAGCCTTATGTACATCTATAGGGTATAGGGTATGTAATAATAGAGCTGTGCACACTAACTGGGTTATGTGAAGGTAGTAGCCTTATGTACATCTATAGGGTATAGGGTATGTAATAATAGAGCTAAGCATACTAACTGGGTTAAGTGAAGGTAGTAGCTTTATGTACATCTATAGGGTATAGGGTATGTAATAATAGAGCTGTGCACACTAACTGGGTTATGTGAAGGTAGTAGCCTTATGTACATCTATAGGGTATGTAATAATAGAGCTGTGCACACTAACTGGGTTATGTGAAGGTAGTAGCCTTATGTACATCTATAGGGTATGTAATAATAGAGCTAAGCATACTAACTGGGTTAAGTGAAGGTAGTAGCCTTATGTACATCTATAGGGTATAGGGTATGTAATAATAGAGCTGTGCACACTAACTGGGTTATGTGAAGGTAGTAGCCTTATGTACATCTATAGGGTATGTAATAATAGAGCTAAGCATACTAACTGGGTTAAGTCAAGGTAGTAGCCTTATGTACATCTATAGGGTATAGGGTATGTAATAATAGAGCTAAGCATACTAACTGGGTTAAGTGAAGGTAGTAGCCTTATGTACATCTATAGGGTATAGGGTATGTAATAATAGAGCTGTGCACACTAACTGGGTTATGTGAAGGTAGTAGCCTTATGTACATCTATAGGGTATGTAATAATAGAGCTAAGCATACTAACTGGGTTAAGTGAAGGTAGTAGCCTTATGTACATCTATAGGGTATAGGGTATGTAATAATAGAGCTGTGCACACTAACTGGGTTATGTGAAGGTAGTAGCCTTATGTTCATATATAGGGTATGTAATAATAGAGCTATGCACACTAACTGGGTTAAGTGAAGGTAGTAGCCTTATGTACATCTATAGGGTATAGGGTATGTAACAATAGAGCTGTGCACCCTAACTGGGTTATGTGAAGGTAGTAGCCTTATGTACATCTATAGGGTATGTAATAATAGAGCTGTGCACACTAACTGGGTTATGTGAAGGTAGTAGCCTTATGTACATCTATAGGGTATAGGGTATGTAATAATAGAGCTGTGCACACTAACTGGGTTAAGTGAAGGTAGTAGCCTTATGTACATCTATAGGGTATGTAATAATAGAGCTGTGCACACTAACTGGGTTAAGTGAAGGTAGTAGCCTTATGTACATCTATAGGGTATGTAATAATAGAGCTGTGCACACTAACTGGGTTATGTGAAGGTAGTAGCCTTATGTACATCTATAGGGTATGTAATAATAGAGCTAAGCATACTAACTGGGTTATGTGAAGGTAGTAGCCTTATGTACATCTATAGGGTATAGGGTATGTAATAATAGAGCTAAACATACTAACTGGGTTAAGTGAAGGTAGTAGCCTTATATACATCTATAGGGTATAGGGTATGTAATAATAGAGCTAAACATACTAACTGGGTTAAGTGAAGGTAGTAGCCTTATGTACATCTATAGGGTATAGGGTATGTAATAATAGAGCTGTGCACACTAACTGGGTTATGTGAAGGTAGTAGCCTTATGTACATCTATAGGGTATAGGGTATGTAATAATAGAGCTGTGCACACTAACTGGGTTATGTGAAGGTAGTAGCCTTATGTACATCTATAGGGTATGTAATAATAGAGCTATGCACACTAACTGGGTTATATGAAGGTAGTAGCCTTATGTACATCTATAGGGTATAGGGTATGTAATAATAGAGCTCTGTACACTAACTGGGTTATGTGAAGGTAGTAGCCTTATGTACATCTATAGGGTATAGGGTATGTAATAATAGAGCTAAGCATACTAACTGGGTTAAGTGAAGGTAGTAGCCTTATGTACATCTATAGGGTATAGGGTATGTAATAATAGAGCTGTGCACACTAACTGGGTTATGTGAAGGTAGTAGCCTTATGTACATCTATAGGGTATGTAATAATAGAGCTAAGCATACTAACTGGGTTAAGTGAAGGTAGTAGCCTTATGTACATCTATAGGGTATGGAATAATAGAGCTATGCACACTAACTGGGTTATGTGAAGGTAGTAGCCTTATGTACATCTATAGGGTATAGGGTATGTAATAATAGAGCTGTGCACACTAACTGGGTTATGTGAAGGTAGTAGCCTTATGTACATCTATAGGGTATAGGGTATGTAATAATAGAGCTAAGCATACTAACTGGGTTAAGTGAAGGTAGTAGCCTTATGTACATCTATAGGGTATGTAATAATAGAGCTGTGCACACTAACTGGGTTATGTGAAGGTAGTAGCCTTATGTACATCTATAGGGTATGTAATAATAGAGCTGTGCACACTAACTGGGTTATGTGAAGGTAGTAGCCTTATGTACATCTATAGGGTATGTAATAATAGAGCTAAGCATACTAACTGGGTTAAGTGAAGGTAGTAGCCTTATGTACATCTATAGGGTATAGGGTATGTAATAATAGAGCTGTGCACACTAACTGGGTTATGTGAAGGTAGTAGCCTTATGTACATCTATAGGGTATAGGGTATGTAATAATAGAGCTGTGCACACTAACTGGGTTATGTGAAGGTAGTAGCCTTATGTACATCTATAGGGTATGTAATAATAGAGCTAAGCATACTAACTGGGTTAAGTCAAGGTAGTAGCCTTATGTACATCTATAGGGTATAAGGTATGTAATAATAGAGCTAAGCATACTAACTGGGTTAAGTGAAGGTAGTAGCCTTATGTACATCTATAGGGTATAGGGTATGTAATAATAGAGCTGTGCACACTAACTGGGTTATGTGAAGGTAGTAGCCTTATGTACATCTATAGGGTATGTAATAATAGAGCTAAGCATACTAACTGGGTTAAGTGAAGGTAGTAGCCTTATGTACATCTATAGGGTATAGGGTATGTAATAATAGAGCTGTGCACACTAACTGGGTTATGTGAAGGTAGTAGCCTTATGTACATATATAGGGTATGTAATAATAGAGCTGTGCACACTAACTGGGTTATGTGAAGGTAGTAGCCTTATGTACATCTATATGGTATGTAATAATAGAGCTATGCACACTAACAGTGTTATGTGAAGGTAGTAGCCTAATGTACATCTATAGGGTATATGGTATGTAATAATAGAGCTGTGCACACTAACTGGGTTAAGTGAAGGTAGTAGCCTTATGTACATCTATAGGGTATGTAATAATAGAGCTGTGCACACTAACTGGGTTAAGTGAAGGTAGTAGCCTTATGTACATCTATAGGGTATGTAATAATAGAGCTGTGCACACTAACTGGGTTATGTGAAGGTAGTAGCCTTATGTACATCTATAGGGTATAGGGTATGTAATAATAGAGCTGTGCTCACTAACTGGGTTAAGTGAAGGTAGTAGCCTAATGTACATCTATAGGGTATGTAATAATAGAGCTGTGCATACTAACTGGGTTATGTGAAGGTAGTAGCCTTATGTACATCTATAGGGTATGTAATAATAGAGCTGTGCACACTAACTGGGTTATGTGAAGGTAGTAGCCTTATGTACATCTATAGGGTATAGGGTATGTAATAATAGAGCTGTGCACACTAACTGGGTTAAGTGAAGGTAGTAGCCTAATGTACATCTATAGGGTATGTAATAATAGAGCTAAGCATACTAACTGGGTTATGTGAAGGTAGTAGCCTTATGTACATCTATATGGTATGTAATAATAGAGCTATGCACACTAACAGTGTTATGTGAAGGTAGTAGCCTAATGTACATCTATAGGGTATATGGTATGTAATAATAGAGCTGTGCACACTAACTGGGTTAAGTGAAGGTAGTAGCCTTATGTACATCTATAGGGTATGTAATAATAGAGCTGTGCACACTAACTGGGTTAAGTGAAGGTAGTAGCCTTATGTACATCTATAGGGTATGTAATAATAGAGCTGTGCACACTAACTGGGTTATGTGAAGGTAGTAGCCTTATGTACATCTATAGGGTATAGGGTATGTAATAATAGAGCTGTGCTCACTAACTGGGTTAAGTGAAGGTAGTAGCCTAATGTACATCTATAGGGTATGTAATAATAGAGCTGTGCATACTAACTGGGTTATGTGAAGGTAGTAGCCTTATGTACATCTATAGGGTATGTAATAATAGAGCTGTGCACACTAACTGGGTTATGTGAAGGTAGTAGCCTTATGTACATCTATAGGGTATAGGGTATGTAATAATAGAGCTGTGCACACTAACTGGGTTAAGTGAAGGTAGTAGCCTTATGTACATCTATAGGGTATGTAATAATAGAGCTGTGCACACTAACTGGGTTATGTGAAGGTAGTAGCCTTATGTACATCTATAGGGTATGTAATAATAGAGCTGTGCACACTAACTGGGTTATGTGAAGGTAGTAGCCTTATGTACATCTATAGGGTATAGGGTATGTAATAATAGAGCTGTGCACACTAACTGGGTTAAGTGAAGGTAGTAGCCTTATGTACATCTATAGGGTATGTAATAATAGAGCTGTGCACACTAACTGGGTTATGTGAAGGTAGTAGCCTTATGTACATCTATAGGGTATGTAATAATAGAGCTGTGCACACTAACTGGGTTAAGTGAAGGTAGTAGCCTTATGTACATCTATAGGGTATGTAATAATAGAGCTGTGCACACTAACTGGGTTATGTGAAGGTAGTAGCCTTATGTACATCTATAGGGTATAGGGTATGTAATAATAGAGCTGTGCTCACTAACTGGGTTATGTGAAGGTAGTAGCCTTATGTACATCTATAGGGTATGTAATAATAGAGCTGTGCACACTAACTGGGTTATGTGAAGGTAGTAGCCTTATGTACATCTATAGGGTATGTAATAATAGAGCTGTGCACACTAACTGGGTTATGTGAAGGTAGTAGCCTTATGTACATCTATAGGGTATAGGGTATGTAATAATAGAGCTATGCACACTAACTGGGTTAAGTGAAGGTAGTAGCCTTATGTACACCTATAGGGTATGTAATAATAGAGCTGTGCATACTAACTGGGTTATGTGAAGGTAGTAGCCTTATGTACATCTATAGGGTATAGGGTATGTAATAATAGAGCTGTGCACACTAACTGGGTTAAGTGAAGGTAGTAGCCTTATGTACATCTATAGGGTATAGGGTATGTAATAATAGAGCTGTGCACACTAACTGGGTTATGTGAAGGTAGTAGCCTTATGTACATCTATAGGGTATAGGGTATGTAATAATAGAGCTGTGCACACTAACTGGGTTAAGTGAAGGTAGTAGCCTTATGTACATCTATAGGGTATGTAATAATAGAGCTGTGCACACTAACTGGGTTATGTGAAGGTAGTAGCCTTATGTACATCTATAGGGTATGTAATAATAGAGCTGTGCACACTAACTGGGTTAAGTGAAGGTAGTAGCCTTATGTACATCTATAGGGTATGTAATAATAGAGCTGTGCACACTAACTGGGTTATGTGAAGGTAGTAGCCTAATGTACATCTATAGGGTATAGGGTATGTAATAATAGAGCTGTGCACCCTAACTGGGTTATGTGAAGGTAGTAACCTTATGTACATCTATAGGGTATAGGGTATGTAATAATAGAGCTGTGCACACTAACTGGGTTATGTGAAGGTAGTAGCCTAATGTACATCTATAGGGTATAGGGTATGTAATAATAGAGCTATGCACACTAACTGGGTTAAGTGAAGGTAGTAGCCTTATGTACACCTATAGGGTATGTAATAATAGAGCTGTGCACCCTAACTGGGTTATGTGAAGGTAGTAACCTTATGTACATCTATAGGGTATAGGGTATGTAATAATAGAGCTGTGCACACTAACTGGGTTATGTGAAGGTAGTAGCCTTATGTACATCTATAGGGTATAGGGTATGTAATAATAGAGCTGTGCACACTAACTGGGTTATGTGAAGGTAGTAGCCTTATGTACATCTATAGGGTATGTAATAATAGAGCTGTGCACACTAACTGGGTTAAGTGAAGGTAGTAGCCTTATGTACATATATAGGGTATAGGGTATGTAACAATAGAGCTGTGCACCCTAACTGGGTTATGTGAAGGTAGTAGCCTTATGTAAATCTATAGGGTATGTAATAATAGAGCTGTGCACACTAACTGGGTTATGTGAAGGTAGTAGCCTTATGTACATCTATAGGGTATAGGGTATGTAATAATAGAGCTGTGCTCACTAACTGGGTTATGTGAAGGTAGTAGCCTTATGTACATCTATAGGGTATGTAATAATAGAGCTAAGCACACTAACTGGGTTAAGTGAAGGTAGTAGCCTTATGTACATCTATAGGGTATAGGGTATGTAATAATAGAGCTGTGCACACTAACTGGGTTAAGTGAAGGTAGTAGCCTTATGTACATCTATAGGGTATGTAATAATAGAGCTGTGCACACTAACTGGGTTATGTGAAGGTAGTAGCCTTATGTACATCTATAGGGTATAGGGTATGTAATAATAGAGCTAAACATACTAACTGGGTTAAGTGAAGGTAGTAGCCTTATATACATCTATAGGGTATAGGGTATGTAATAATAGAGCTAAACATACTAACTGGGTTAAGTGAAGGTAGTAGCCTTATGTACATCTATAGGGTATGTAATAATAGAGCTGTGCACACTAACTGGGTTATGTGAAGGTAGTAGCCTTATGTACATCTATAGGGTATAGGGTATGTAATAATAGAGCTGTGCACACTAACTGGGTTATGTGAAGGTAGTAGCCTTATGTACATCTATAGGGTATGTAATAATAGAGCTAAGCATACTAACTGGGTTAAGTGAAGGTAGTAGCCTTATGTACATCTATAGGGTATAGGGTATGTAATAATAGAGCTCTGCACACTAACTGGGTTATGTGAAGGTAGTAGCCTTATGTACATCTATAGGGTATGTAATAATAGAGCTAAGCATACTAACTGGGTTAAGTGAAGGTAGTAGCCTTATGTACATCTATAGGGTATGTAATAATAGAGCTGTGCTCACTAACTGGGTTAAGTGAAGGTAGTAGCCTTATGTACATCTATAGGGTATAGGGTATGTAATAATTGAGCTGTGCACACTAACTGGGTTATGTGAAGGTAGTAGCCTTATGTACATCTATAGGGTATGTAATAATAGAGCTAAGCATACTAACTGGGTTAAGTGAAGGTAGTAGCCTTATGTACATCTATAGGGTATGTAATAATAGAGCTAAGCATACTAACTGGGTTAAGTGAAGGTAGTAGCCTTATGTACATCTATAGGGTATAGGGTATGTAATAATAGAGCTGTGCACCCTAACTGGGTTATGTGAAGGTAGTAGCCTTATGTAAATCTATAGGGTATAGGGTATGTAATAATAGAGCTAAGCATACTAACTGGGTTAAGTGAAGGTAGTAGCTTTATGTACATCTATAGGGTATAGGGTATGTAATAATAGAGCTGTGCACACTAACTGGGTTATGTGAAGGTAGTAGCCTTATGTACATCTATAGGGTATGTAATAATAGAGCTGTGCACACTAACTGGGTTATGTGAAGGTAGTAGCCTTATGTACATCTATAGGGTATGTAATAATAGAGCTAAGCATACTAACTGGGTTAAGTGAAGGTAGTAGCCTTATGTACATCTATAGGGTATAGGGTATGTAATAATAGAGCTGTGCACACTAACTGGGTTATGTGAAGGTAGTAGCCTTATGTACATCTATAGGGTATGTAATAATAGAGCTATGCACACTAACTGGGTTAAGTGAAGGTAGTAGCCTTATGTACATCTATAGGGTATAGGGTATGTAATAATAGAGCTGTGCTCACTAACTGGGTTAAGTGAAGGTAGTAGCCTTATGTACATCTATAGGGTATGTAATAATAGAGCTGTGCATACTAACTGGGTTATGTGAAGGTAGTAGCCTTATGTACATCTATAGGGTATGTAACAATAGAGCTGTGCACCCTAACTGGGTTATGTGAAGGTAGTAGCCTTATGTACATCTATAGGGTATGTAATAATAGAGCTGTGCACACTAACTGGGTTATGTGAAGGTAGTAGCCTTATGTACATCTATAGGGTATAGGGTATGTAATAATAGAGCTGTGCACACTAACTGGGTTATGTGAAGGTAGTAGCCTTATGTACATCTATAGGGTATAGGGTATGTAATAATAGAGCTAAGCATACTAACTGGGTTAAGTGAAGGTAGTAGCTTTATGTACATCTATAGGGTATAGGGTATGTAATAATAGAGCTGTGCACACTAACTGGGTTATGTGAAGGTAGTAGCCTTATGTACATCTATAGGGTATGTAATAATAGAGCTGTGCACACTAACTGGGTTATGTGAAGGTAGTAGCCTAATGTACATCTATAGGGTATGTAATAATAGAGCTAAGCATACTAACTGGGTTAAGTGAAGGTAGTAGCCTTATGTACACCTATAGGGTATAGGGTATGTAATAATAGAGCTGTGCACACTAACTGGGTTATGTGAAGGTAGTAGCCTTATGTACATCTATAGGGTATGTAATAATAGAGCTAAGCATACTAACTGGGTTAAGTCAAGGTAGTAGCCTTATGTACATCTATAGGGTATAGGGTATGTAATAATAGAGCTAAGCATACTAACTGGGTTAAGTGAAGGTAGTAGCCTTATGTACATCTATAGGGTATGTAATAATAGAGCTAAGCATACTAACTGGGTTAAGTCAAGGTAGTAGCCTTATGTACATCTATAGGGTATAGGGTATGTAATAATAGAGCTAAGCATACTAACTGGGTTAAGTGAAGGTAGTAGCTTTATGTACATCTATAGGGTATAGGGTATGTAATAATAGAGCTGTGCACACTAACTGGGTTATGTGAAGGTAGTAGCCTTATGTACATCTATAGGGTATGTAATAATAGAGCTGTGCACACTAACTGGGTTATGTGAAGGTAGTAGCCTTATGTACATCTATAGGGTATGTAATAATAGAGCTAAGCATACTAACTGGGTTAAGTGAAGGTAGTAGCCTTATGTACATCTATAGGGTATAGGGTATGTAATAATAGAGCTGTGCACACTAACTGGGTTATGTGAAGGTAGTAGCCTTATGTACATCTATAGGGTATGTAATAATAGAGCTAAGCATACTAACTGGGTTAAGTGAAGGTAGTAGCCTTATGTACATCTATAGGGTATAGGGTATGTAATAATAGAGCTGTGCACACTAACTGGGTTAAGTGAAGGTAGTAGCCTTATGTACATCTATAGGGTATGTAATAATAGAGCTCTGTACACTAACTGGGTTATGTGAAGGTAGTAGCCTTATGTACATCTATAGGGTATAGGGTATGTACTAATAGAGCTGTGCACACTAACTGGGTTAAGTGAAGGTAGTAGCCTTATGTACATCTATAGGGTATAGGGTATGTAATAATAGAGCTGTGCACACTAACTGGGTTATGTGAAGGTAGTAGCCTTATGTACATCTATAGGGTATAGGGTATGTAATAATAGAGCTGTGCACACTAACTGGGTTAAGTGAAGGTAGTAGCCTTATGTACATCTATAGGGTATGTAATAATAGAGCTCTGTACACTAACTGGGTTATGTGAAGGTAGTAGCCTTATGTACATCTATAGGGTATGTAATAATAGAGCTGTGCACACTAACTGGGTTAATTGAAGGTAGTAGCCTTATGTACATCTATAGGGTATGTAATAATAGAGCTAAGCATACTAACTGGGTTAAGTGAAGGTAGTAGCCTTATGTACATCTATAGGGTATAGGGTATGTAATAATAGAGCTGTGCACACTAACTGGGTTATGTGAAGGTAGTAGCCTTATGTACATCTATAGGGTATGTAATAATAGAGCTAAGCATACTAACTGGGTTAAGTGAAGGTAGTAGCCTTATGTACATCTATAGGGTATAGGGTATGTAATAATAGAGCTGTGCACACTAACTGGGTTAATTGAAGGTAGTAGCCTTATGTACATCTATAGGGTATAGGGTATGTAATAATAGAGCTGTGCACACTAACTGGGTTATGTGAAGGTAGTAGCCTTATGTACATCTATAGGGTATGTAATAATAGAGCTGTGCACACTAACTGGGTTATGTGAAGGTAGTAGCCTTATGTACATCTATAGGGTATAGGGTATGTAATAATAGAGCTGTGCACACTAACTGGGTTATGTGAAGGTGGTAGCCTTATGTACATCTATAGGGTATGTAATAATAGAGCTGTGCACACTAACTGGGTTATGTGAAGTTAGTAGCCTTATGTACATCTATAGGGTATGTAACAATAGAGCTGTGCACCCTAACTGGGTTATGTGAAGGTAGTAGCCTTATGTACATCTATAGGGTATGTAATAATAGAGCTGTGCTCACTAACTGGGTTATGTGAAGGTAGTAGCCTAATGTACATCTATAGGGTATAGGGTATGTAATAATAGAGCTGTGCACCCTAACTGGGTTATGTGAAGGTAGTAGCCTTATGTACATCTATAGGGTATGTAATAATAGAGCTATGCACACTAACTGGGTTATGTGAAGGTAGTAGCCTTATGTACATCTATAGGGTATAGGGTATGTAATAATAGAGCTGTGTACACTAACTGGGTTATGTGAAGGTAGTAGCCTTATGTACATCTATAGGGTATAGGGTATGTAATAATAGAGCTGTGCACACTAACTGGATTATGTGAAGGTAGTAGCCTTATGTACATCTATAGGGTATGTAACAATAGAACTGTGCACACTAACTGGATTATGTGAAGGTAGTAGCCTTATGTACATCTATAGGGTATGTAATAATAGAGCTCTGTACACTAACTGGGTTATGTGAAGGTAGTAGCCTTATGTACATCTATAGGGTATAGGGTATGTAATAATAGAGCTCTGTACACTAACTGGGTTATGTGAAGGTAGTAGCCTTATGTACATCTATAGGGTATGTAATAATAGAGCTGTGCACACTAACTGGGTTATGTGAAGGTAGTAGCCTTATGTACATCTATAGGGTATGTAATAATAGAGCTGTGCTCACTAACTGAGTTAAGTGAGGGTAGTAGCCTTATGTACATCTATAGGGTATAGGGTATGTAATAATAGAGCTGTGCACACTAACTGGGTTAAGTGAAGGTAGTAGCCTTATGTACATCTATAGGGTATAGGGTATGTAATAATAGAGCTCTGTACACTAACTGGGTTATGTGAAGGTAGTAGCCTTATGTACATCTATAGGGTATGTAATAATAGAGCTGTGCACACTAACTGGGTTATGTGAAGGTAGTAGCCTTATGTACATCTATAGGGTATGTAATAATAGAGCTAAGCATACTAACTGGGTTATGTGAAGGTAGTAGCCTTATGTACATCTATAGGGTATAGGGTATGTAATAATAGAGCTCTGTACACTAACTGGGTTATGTGAAGGTAGTAGCCTTATGTACATCTATAGGGTATGTAATAATAGAGCTGTGCACACTAACTGGGTTATGTGAAGGTAGTAGCCTTATGTACATCTATAGGGTATGTAATAATAGAGCTGTGCACCCTAACTGGGTTAAGTGAAGGTAGTAGCCTTATGTACATCTATAGGGTATAGGGTATGTAATAATAGAGCTGTGCACACTAACTGGGTTATGTGAAGGTAGTAGCCTTATGTACATCTATAGGGTATGTAATAATAGAGCTATGCATACTAACTGGGTTATGTGAAGGTAGTAGCCTTATGTACATCTATAGGGTATAGGGTATGTAATAATAGAGCTGTGCACACTAACTGGGTTATGTGAAGGTAGTAGCCTTATGTACATCTATAGGGTATGTAATAATAGAGCTGTGCACACTAACTGGGTTATGTGAAGGTAGTAGCCTTATGTACATCTATAGGGTATAGGGTTTGTAATAATAGAGCTCTGCACACTAACAGGGTTAAGTGAAGGTAGTAGCCTTATGTACATCTATAGGGTATGTAATAATAGAGCTATGCACACTAACTGGGTTAAGTGAAGGTAGTAGCCTTATGTACATCTATAGGGTATAGGTTATGTAATAATAGAGCTGTGCTCACTAACTGGGTTAAGTGAAGGTAGTAGCCTAATGTACATCTATAGGGTATGTAATAATAGAGCTGTGCACACTAACTGGGTTAAGTGAAGGTAGTAGCCTTATGTACATCTATAGGGTATGTAATAATAGAGCTATGCACACTAACTGGGTTAAGTGAAGGTAGTAGCCTTATGTACATCTATAGGGTATAGGGTATGTAATAATAGAGCTGTGCACCCTAACTGGGTTATGTGAAGGTAGTAGCCTTATGTACATCTATAGGGTATGTAATAATAGAGCTATGCACACTAACTGGGTTAAGTGAAGGTAGTAGCCTTATGTACATCTATAGGGTATAGGGTATGTAATAATAGAGCTGTGCACACTAACTGGGTTATGTGAAGGTAGTAGCCTTATGTACATCTATAGGGTATGTAATAATAGAGCTGTGCACACTAACTGGGTTAAGTGAAGGTAGTAGCCTTATGTACATCTATAGGGTATGTAATAATAGAGCTAAGCATACTAACTGGGTTAAGTGAAGGTAGTAGCCTTATGTACATCTATAGGGTATATAATAATAGAGCTATGCATACTAACTGGGTTATGTGAAGGTAGTAGCCTTATGTACATCTATAGGGTATAGGGTATGTAATAATAGAGCTGTGCACACTAACTGGGTTATGTGAAGGTAGTAGCCTTATGTACATCTATAGGGTATGTAATAATAGAGCTGTGCTCACTAACTGGGTTATGTGAAGGTAGTAGCCTTATGTACATCTATAGGGTATGTAATAATAGAGCTATGCACACTAACTGGGTTAAGTGAAGGTAGAGCCTTATGTACATCTATAGGGTATAGGGTATGTAATAATAGAGCTGTGTACACTAACTGGGTTATGTGAAGGTAGTAGCCTTATGTACATCTATAGGGTATGTAATAATAGAGCTGTGCTCACTAACTGGGTTATGTGAAGGTAGTAGCCTTATGTACATCTATAGGGTATAGGGTATGTAATAATAGAGCTGTGCACACTAACTGGGTTATGTGAAGGTAGTAGCCTTATGTACATCTATAGGGTATAGGGTATGTAATAATAGAGCTGTGCACACTAACTGGGTTATGTGAAGGTAGTAGCCTTATGTACATCTATAGGGTATAGGGTATGTAATAATAGAGCTGTGCACACTAACTGGGTTATGTGAAGGTAGTAGCCTTATGTACATCTATAGGGTATGTAATAATAGAGCTGTGCACACTAACTGGGTTATGTGAAGGTAGTAGCCTTATGTACATCTATAGGGTATGTAATAATAGAACTGTGCACACTAACTGGATTATGTGAAGGTAGTAGCCTTATGTACATCTATAGGGTATGTAACAATAGAGCTCTGTACACTAACTGGGTTATGTGAAGGTAGTAGCCTTATGTACATCTATAGGGTATAGGGTATGTAATAATAGAGCTCTGTACACTAACTGGGTTATGTGAAGGTAGTAGCCTTATGTACATCTATAGGGTATGTAATAATAGAGCTGTGCACACTAACTGGGTTATGTGAAGGTAGTAGCCTTATGTACATCTATAGGGTATGTAATAATAGAGCTGTGCTCACTAACTGGGTTAAGTGAGGGTAGTAGCCTTATGTACATCTATAGGGTATAGGGTATGTAATAATAGAGCTGTGCACACTAACTGGGTTAAGTGAAGGTAGTAGCTTTATGTACATCTATAGGGTATAGGGTATGTAATAATAGAGCTCTGTACACTAACTGGGTTATGTGAAGGTAGTAGCCTTATGTACATCTATAGGGTATGTAATAATAGAGCTGTGCACACTAACTGGGTTATGTGAAGGTAGTAGCCTTATGTACATCTATAGGGTATGTAATAATAGAGCTATGCATACTAACTGGGTTATGTGAAGGTAGTAGCCTTATGTACATCTATAGGGTATGTAATAATAGAGCTATGCATACTAACTGGGTTATGTGAAGGTAGTAGCCTTATGTACATCTATAGGGTATAGGGTATGTAATAATAGAGCTGTGCACACTAACTGGGTTATGTGAAGGTAGTAGCCTTATGTACATCTATAGGGTATGTAATAATAGAGCTGTGCACACTAACTGGGTTATGTGAAGGTAGTAGCCTTATGTACATCTATAGGGTATAGGGTATGTAATAATAGAGCTCTGCACACTAACAGGGTTAAGTGAAGGTAGTAGCCTTATGTACATCTATAGGGTATGTAATAATAGAGCTATGCACACTAACTGGGTTAAGTGAAGGTAGTAGCCTTATGTACATCTATAGGGTATAGGGTATGTAATAATAGAGCTGTGCTCACTAACTGGGTTAAGTGAAGGTAGTAGCCTAATGTACATCTATAGGGTATGTAATAATAGAGCTGTGCACACTAACTGGGTTAAGTGAAGGTAGTAGCCTTATGTACATCTATAGGGTATAGGGTATGTAATAATAGAGCTGTGCACCCTAACTGGGTTATGTGAAGGTAGTAGCCTTATGTACATCTATAGGGTATGTAATAATAGAGCTATGCACACTAACTGGGTTATGTGAAGGTAGTAGCCTTATGTACATCTATAGGGTATGTAATAATAGAGCTGTGCATACTAACTGGGTTATGTAAAGGTAGTAGCATTATGTACATCTATAGGGTATAGGGTATGTAATAATAGAGCTGTGCACACTAACTGGGTTATGTGAAGGTAGTAGCCTTATGTACATCTATAGGGTATGTAATAATAGAGCTGTGCTCACTAACTGGGTTATGTGAATGTAGTAGCCTTATGTACATCTATAGGGTATAGGGTATGTAATAATAGAGCTGTGCACACTAACTGGGTTATGTGAAGGTAGTAGCCTTATGTACATCTATAGGGTATAGGGTATGTAATAATAGAGCTGTGCACACTAACTGGGTTATGTGAAGGTAGTAGCCTTATGTACATCTATAGGGTATAGGGTATGTAATAATAGAGCTGTGCACACTAACTGGGTTATGTGAAGGTAGTAGCCTTATGTACATCTATAGGGTATGTAATAATAGAGCTGTGCACACTAACTGGGTTATGTGAAGGTAGTAGCCTTATGTACATCTATAGGGTATGTAATAATAGAGCTCTGTACACTAACTGGGTTATGTGAAGGTAGTAGCCTTATGTACATCTATAGGGTATAGGGTATGTAATAATAGAGCTGTGTACACTAACTGGGTTATGTGAAGGTAGTAGCCTTATGTACATCTATAGGGTATGTAATAATAGAGCTGTGCACACTAACTGGGTTATGTGAAGGTAGTAGCCTTATGTACATCTATAGGTTAAAGGGTATGTAATAATAGAGCTGTGCACACTAACTGGGTTATTTGAAGGTAGTAGCCTTATGTACATCTATAGGGTATGTAATAATAGAGCTGTGTACACTAACTGGGTTATGTGAAGGTAGTAGCCTTATGTACATCTATAGGGTATGTAATAATAGAGCTAAGCATACTAACTGGGTTAAGTGATGGTAGTAGCCTTATGTACATCTATAGGGTATATAATAATAGAGCTATGCATACTAACTGGGTTATGTGAAGGTAGTAGCCTTATGTACATCTATAGGGTATAGGGTATGTAATAATAGAGCTGTGCACACTAACTGGGTTATGTGAAGGTAGTAGCCTTATGTACATCTATAGGGTATGTAATAATAGAGCTATGCACACTAACTGGGTTAAGTCAAGGTAGTAGCCTTATGTACATCTATAGGGTATAGGGTATGTAATAATAGAGCTGTGCACACTAACTGGGTTAATTGAAGGTAGTAGCCTTATGTACATCTATAGGGTATAGGGTATGTAATAATAGAGCTGTGTACACTAACTGGGTTATGTGAAGGTAGTAGCCTAATGTACATCTATAGGGTATGTAATAATAGAGCTGTGCATACTAACTGGGTTATGTGAAGGTAGTAGCCTTATGTACATCTATAGGGTATAGGGTATGTAATAATAGAGCTGTGCACACTAACTGGGTTATGTGAAGGTAGTAGCCTTATGTACATCTATAGGGTATAGGGTATGTAATAATAGAGCTATGCACACTAACTGGGTTATGTGAAGGTAGTAGCCTTATGTACATCTATAGGGTATGTAATAATAGAGCTGTGCACACTAACTGGGTTATGTGAAGGTAGTAGCCTTATGTACATCTATAGGGTATGTAATAATAGAGCTGTGCACACTAACTGGGTTATGTGAAGGTAGTAGCCTAATGTACATCTATAGGGTATAGGGTATGTAATAATAGAGCTGTGCACACTAACTGGGTTATGTGAAGGTAGTAGCCTTATGTACATCTATAGGGTATGTAACAATAGAGCTGTGCACACTAACTGGGTTATGTGAAGGTAGTAGCCTTATGTACATCTATAGGGTATAGGGTATGTAATAATAGAGCTGTGCACACTAACTGGGTTATGTGAAGGTAGTAGCCTTATGTACATCTATAGGGTATAGGGTATGTAATAATAGAGCTGTGCATACTAACTGGGTTATGTGAAGGTAGTAGCCTTATGTACATCTATAGGGTATAGGGTATGTAATAATAGAGCTGTGCACACTAACTGGGTTATGTGAAGGTAGTAGCCTTATGTACATCTATAGGGTATGTAACAATAGAGCTGTGCACACTAACTGGGTTATGTGAAGGTAGTAGCCTTATGTACATCTATAGGGTATAGGGTATGTAATAATAGAGCTGTGCACACTAACTGGGTTATGTGAAGGTAGTAGCCTTATGTACATCTATAGGGTATAGGGTATGTAATAATAGAGCTGTGCATACTAACTGGGTTATGTGAAGGTAGTAGCCTTATGTACATCTATAGGGTATAGGGTATGTAATAATAGAGCTGTGCACACTAACTGGGTTATGTGAAGGTAGTAGCCTTATGTACATCTATAGGGTATAGGGTATGTAATAATAGAGCTATGCACACTAACTGGGTTATGTGAAGGTAGTAGCCTTATGTACATCTATAGGGTATGTAATAATAGAGCTGTGCACACTAACTGGGTTATGTGAAGGTAGTAGCCTTATGTACATCTATAGGGTATGTAATAATAGAGCTGTGCACACTAACTGGGTTATGTGAAGGTAGTAGCCTTATGTACATCTATAGGGTATGTAATAATAGAGCTGTGCTCACTAACTGGGTTATGTGAAGGTAGTAGCCTTATGTACATCTATAGGGTATAGGGTATGTAATAATAGAGCTGTGCACACTAACTGGGTTATGTGAAGGTAGTAGCCTTATGTACATCTATAGGGTATGTAATAATAGAGCTATGCATACTAACTGGGTTATGTGAAGGTAGTAGCCTTATGTACATCTATAGGGTATAGGGTATGTAATAATAGAGCTGTGCACCCTAACTGGGTTATGTGAAGGTAGTAGCCTTATGTACATCTATAGGGTATGTAATAATAGAGCTATGCACACTAACTGGGTTAAGTGAAGGTAGTAGCCTTATGTACATCTATAGGGTATAGGGTATGTAATAATAGAGCTGTGCTCACTAACTGGGTTAAGTGAAGGTAGTAGCCTTATGTACATCTATAGGGTATGTAATAATAGAGCTGTGCATACTAACTGGGTTATGTGAAGGTAGTAGCCTTATGTACATCTATAGGGTATGTAACAATAGAGCTGTGCACCCTAACTGGGTTATGTGAAGGTAGTAGCCTTATGTACATCTATAGGGTATGAAATAATAGAGCTGTGCACACTAACTGGGTTATGTGAAGGTAGTAGCCTTATGTACATCTATAGGGTATAGGGTATGTAATAATAGAGCTGTGCACACTAACTGGGTTATGTGAAGGTAGTAGCCTTATGTACATCTATAGGGTATGTAATAATAGAACTGTGCACACTAACTGGATTAAGTGAAGGTAGTAGCCTTATGTACATCTATAGGGTATAGGGTATGTAATAATAGAGCTATGCACACTAACTGGGTTATGTGAAGGTAGTAGCCTTATGTACATCTATAGGGTATAGGGTATGTAATAATAGAGCTGTGCACACTAACTGGGTTAAGTGAAGGTAGTAGCCTAATGTACATCTATAGGGTATAGGGTATGTAATAATAGAGCTGTGCACACTAACTGGGTTATGTGAAGGTAGTAGCCTTATGTACATCTATAGGGTATGTAATAATAGAGCTGTGCACACTAACTGGATTATGTGAAGGTAGTAGCCTTATGTACATCTATAGGGTATAGGGTATGTAATAATAGAGCTGTGCACACTAACTGGGTTATGTGAAGGTAGTAGCCTTATGTACATCTATAGGGTATGTAATAATAGAGCTGTGCACACTAACTGGATTATGTGAAGGTAGTAGCCTTATGTACATCTATAGGGTATGTAATAATAGAGCTATGCACACTAACTGGGTTAAGTGAAGGTAGTAGCCTTATGTACATCTATAGGGTATAGGGTATGTAATAATAGAGCTGTGCACCCTAACTGGGTTATGTGAAGGTAGTAGCCTTATGTACATCTATAGGGTATGTAATAATAGAGCTATGCACACTAACTGGGTTATGTGAAGGTAGTAGCCTTATGTACATCTATAGGGTATGTAATAATAGAGCTGTGCATACTAACTGGGTTATGTAAAGGTAGTAGCATTATGTACATCTATAGGGTATGTAACAATAGAGCTGTGCACCCTAACTGGGTTATGTGAAGGTAGTAGCCTTATGTACATCTATAGGGTATGTAATAATAGAGCTGTGCACACTAACTGGATTATGTGAAGGTAGTAGCCTTATGTACATCTATAGGGTATAGGGTATGTAATAATAGAGCTGTGCACACTAACTGGGTTAAGTGAAGGTAGTAGCCTAATGTACATCTATAGGGTATGTAATAATAGAGCTGTGCACACTAACTGGGTTAAGTGAAGGTAGTAGCCTTATGTACATCTATAGGGTATAGGGTATGTAATAATAGAGCTGTGCACCCTAACTGGGTTATGTGAAGGTAGTAGCCTTATGTACATCTATAGGGTATGTAATAATAGAGCTATGCACACTAACTGGGTTAAGTGAAGGTAGTAGCCTTATGTACATCTATAGGGTATAGGGTATGTAATAATAGAGCTGTGCTCACTAACTGGGTTAAGTGAAGGTAGTAGCCTTATGTACATCTATAGGGTATGTAATAATAGAGCTAAGCATACTAACTGGGTTAAGTGAAGGTAGTAGCCTTATGTACATCTATAGGGTATATAATAATAGAGCTATGCATACTAACTGGGTTATGTGAAGGTAGTAGCCTTATGTACATCTATAGGGTATAGGGTATGTAATAATAGAGCTGTGCACACTAACTGGGTTATGTGAAGGTAGTAGCCTTATGTACATCTATAGGGTATGTAATAATAGAGCTGTGCTCACTAACTGGGTTATGTGAAGGTAGTAGCCTTATGTACATCTATAGGGTATGTAATAATAGAGCTATGCACACTAACTGGGTTAAGTGAAGGTAGTAGCCTTATGTACATCTATAGGGTATAGGGTATGTAATAATAGAGCTGTGTACACTAACTGGGTTATGTGAAGGTAGTAGCCTTATGTACATCTATAGGGTATGTAATAATAGAGCTGTGCTCACTAACTGGGTTATGTGAATGTAGTAGCCTTATGTACATCTATAGGGTATAGGGTATGTAATAATAGAGCTGTGCACACTAACTGGGTTATGTGAAGGTAGTAGCCTTATGTACATCTATAGGGTATAGGGTATGTAATAATAGAGCTGTGCACACTAACTGGGTTATGTGAAGGTAGTAGCCTTATGTACATCTATAGGGTATAGGGTATGTAATAATAGAGCTGTGCACACTAACTGGGTTATGTGAAGGTAGTAGCCTTATGTACATCTATAGGGTATGTAATAATAGAGCTGTGCACACTAACTGGGTTATGTGAAGGTAGTAGCCTTATGTACATCTATAGGGTATGTAATAATAGAGCTGTGCTCACTAACTGGGTTAAGTGAAGGTAGTAGCCTTATGTACATCTATAGGGTATGTAATAATAGAGCTGTGCACACTAACTGGGTTATGTGAAGGTAGTAGCCTTATGTACATCTATAGGGTATAGGGTATGTAATAATAGAGCTATGCACACTAACTGGGTTAAGTGAAGGTAGTAGCCTTATGTACATCTATAGGGTATGTAATAATAGAGCTGTGCACACTAACTGGGTTATGTGAAGGTAGTAGCCTTATGTACATCTATAGGGTAAAGGGTATGTAATAATAGAGCTGTGCACACTAACTGGGTTATTTTAAGGTAGTAGCCTTATGTACATCTATAGGGTATGTAATAATAGAGCTGTGTACACTAACTGGGTTATGTGAAGGTAGTAGCCTTATGTACATCTATAGGGTATGTAATAATAGAGCTAAGCATACTAACTGGGTTAAGTGATGGTAGTAGCCTTATGTACATCTATAGGGTATATAATAATAGAGCTATGCATACTAACTGGGTTATGTGAAGGTAGTAGCCTTATGTACATCTATAGGGTATAGGGTATGTAATAATAGAGCTGTGCACACTAACTGGGTTATGTGAAGGTAGTAGCCTTATGTACATCTATAGGGTATGTAATAATAGAGCTATGCACACTAACTGGGTTATGTGAAGGTAGTAGCCTTATGTACATCTATAGGGTATGTAATAATAGAGCTGTGCACACTAACTGGGTTATGTGAAGGTAGTAGCCTTATGTACATCTATAGGGTATAGGGTATGTAATAATAGAGCTGTGCACACTAACTGGGTTAAGTCAAGGTAGTAGCCTTATGTACATCTATAGGGTATAGGGTATGTAATAATAGAGCTGTGCACACTAACTGGGTTAATTGAAGGTAGTAGCCTTATGTACATCTATAGGGTATAGGGTATGTAATAATAGAGCTGTGTACACTAACTGGGTTATGTGAAGGTAGTAGCCTAATGTACATCTATAGGGTATGTAATAATAGAGCTGTGCATACTAACTGGGTTATGTGAAGGTAGTAGCCTTATGTACATCTATAGGGTATAGGGTATGTAATAATAGAGCTGTGCACACTAACTGGGTTATGTGAAGGTAGTAGCCTTATGTACATCTATAGGGTATAGGGTATGTAATAATAGAGCTATGCACACTAACTGGGTTATGTGAAGGTAGTAGCCTTATGTACATCTATAGGGTATGTAATAATAGAGCTGTGCATACTAACTGGGTTATGTGAAGGTAGTAGCCTTATGTACATCTATAGGGTATAGGGTATGTAATAATAGAGCTGTGCACACTAACTGGGTTATGTGAAGGTAGTAGCCTTATGTACATCTATAGGGTATAGGGTATGTAATAATAGAGCTGTGCACCCTAACTGGGTTAAGTCAAGGTAGTAGCCTTATGTACATCTATAGGGTATGTAATAATAGAGCTATGCACACTAACTGGGTTATGTGAAGGTAGTAGCCTTATGTACATCTATAGGGTATGTAATAATAGAGCTGTGCACACTAACTGGGTTATGTGAAGGTAGTAGCCTTATGTACATCTATAGGGTATGTAATAATAGAGCTGTGCACACTAACTGGGTTATGTGAAGGTAGTAGCCTTATGTACATCTATAGGGTATGTAATAATAGAGCTGTGCTCACTAACTGGGTTATGTGAAGGTAGTAGCCTTATGTACATCTATAGGGTATAGGGTATGTAATAATAGAGCTGTGCACACTAACTGGGTTATGTGAAGGTAGTAGCCTTATGTACATCTATAGGGTATAGGGTATGTAATAATAGAGCTCTGCATACTAACTGGGTTATGTGAAGGTAGTAGCCTTATGTACATCTATAGGGTATGTAACAATAGAACTGTGCACACTAACTGGATTATGTGAAGGTAGTAGCCTTATGTACATCTATAGGGTATAGGGTATGTAATAATAGAGCTGTGCACACTAACTGGGTTATGTGAAGGTAGTAGCCTTATGTACATCTATAGGGTATGTAATAATAGAGCTATGCACACTAACTGGGTTAAGTCAAGGTAGTAGCCTTATGTACATCTATAGGGTATAGGGTATGTAATAATAGAGCTGTGCACACTAACTGGGTTAATTGAAGGTAGTAGCCTTATGTACATCTATAGGGTATAGGGTATGTAATAATAGAGCTGTGTACACTAACTGGGTTATGTGAAGGTAGTAGCCTAATGTACATCTATAGGGTATGTAATAATAGAGCTGTGCATACTAACTGGGTTATGTGAAGGTAGTAGCCTTATGTACATCTATAGGGTATAGGGTATGTAATAATAGAGCTGTGCACACTAACTGGGTTATGTGAAGGTAGTAGCCTTATGTACATCTATAGGGTATAGGGTATGTAATAATAGAGCTATGCACACTAACTGGGTTATGTGAAGGTAGTAGCCTTATGTACATCTATAGGGTATGTAATAATAGAGCTGTGCATACTAACTGGGTTATGTGAAGGTAGTAGCCTTATGTACATCTATAGGGTATAGGGTATGTAATAATAGAGCTGTGCACACTAACTGGGTTAAGTGAAGGTAGTAGCCTAATGTACATCTATAGGGTATAGGGTATGTAATAATAGAGCTGTGCACACTAACTGGGTTATGTGAAGGTAGTAGCCTTATGTACATCTATAGGGTATGTAATAATAGAGCTGTGCACACTAACTGGGTTATGTGAAGGTAGTAGCCTTATGTACATCTATAGGGTATGTAATAATAGAGCTGTGCACACTAACTGGGTTATGTGAAGGTAGTAGCCTTATGTACATCTATAGGGTATGTAATAATAGAGCTCTGTACACTAACTGGGTTATGTGAAGGTAGTAGCCTTATGTACATCTATAGGGTATGTAATAATAGAGCTGTGCACACTAACTGGGTTATGTGAAGGTAGTAGCCTTATGTACATCTATAGGGTATGTAATAATAGAGCTGTGCTCACTAACTGGGTTATGTGAAGGTAGTAGCCTTATGTACATCTATAGGGTATAGGGTATGTAATAATAGAGCTGTGCACACTAACTGGATTATGTGAAGGTAGTAGCCTTATGTACATCTATAGGGTATAGGGTATGTAATAATAGAGCTGTGCACACTAACTGGGTTATGTGAAGGTAGTAGCCTTATGTACATCTATAGGGTATGTAATAATAGAGCTGTGCACACTAACTGGGTTATGTGAAGGTAGTAGCCTTATGTACATCTATAGGGTATAGGGTATGTAATAATAGAGCTGTGCACACTAACTGGGTTAAGTGAAGGTAGTAGCCTTATGTACATCTATAGGGTATGTAACAATAGAACTGTGCACACTAACTGGATTATGTGAAGGTAGTAGCCTTATGTACATCTATAGGGTATAGGGTATGTAATAATAGAGCTCTGTACACTAACTGGGTTATGTGAAGGTAGTAGCCTTATGTACATCTATAGGGTATGTAATAATAGAGCTGTGTACACTAACTGGGTTATGTGAAGGTAGTAGCCTTATGTACATCTATAGGGTATGTAATAATAGAGCTATGCACACTAACTGGGTTATGTGAAGGTAGTAGCCTTATGTACATCTATAGGGTATGTAATAATAGAGCTATGCATACTAACTGGGTTATGTGAAGGTAGTAGCCTTATGTACATCTATAGGGTATAGGGTATGTAATAATAGAGCTCTGCACACTAACAGGGTTAAGTGAAGGTAGTAGCCTTATGTACATCTATAGGGTATGTAATAATAGAGCTGTGCACACTAACTGGGTTATGTGAAGGTAGTAGCCTTATGTACATCTATAGGGTATAGGGTATGTAATAATAGAGCTGTGCACCCTAACTGGGTTATGTGAAGGTAGTAGCCTTATGTACATCTATAGGGTATGTAATAATAGAGCTATGCACACTAACTGGGTTATGTGAAGGTAGTAGCCTTATGTACATCTATAGGGTATAGGGTATGTAATAATAGAGCTGTGCACACTAACTGGGTTAAGTGAAGGTAGTAGCCTAATGTACATCTATAGGGTATAGGGTATGTAATAATAGAGCTGTGCACACTAACTGGGTTATGTGAAGGTAGTAGCCTTATGTACATCTATAGGGTATGTAATAATAGAGCTGTGCACACTAACTGGATTATGTGAAGGTAGTAGCCTTATGTACATCTATAGGGTATAGGGTATGTAATAATAGAGCTGTGCACACTAACTGGGTTATGTGAAGGTAGTAGCCTTATGTACATCTATAGGGTATGTAATAATAGAGCTGTGCACACTAACTGGATTATGTGAAGGTAGTAGCCTTATGTACATCTATAGGGTATGTAATAATAGAGCTGTGTACACTAACTGGGTTATGTGAAGGTAGTAGCCTTATGTACATCTATAGGGTATAGGGTATGTAATAATAGAGCTGTGCACACTAACTGGGTTATGTGAAGGTAGTAGCCTTATGTACATCTATAGGGTATAGGGTATGTACTAATAGAGCTAAGCATACTAACTGGGTTAAGTGAAGGTAGTAGCCTTATGTACATCTATAGGGTATGTAATAATAGAGCTGTGTACACTAACTGGGTTATGTGAAGGTAGTAGCCTTATGTACATCTATAGGGTATAGGGTATGTAATAATAGAGCTGTGCACACTAACTGGGTTATGTGAAGGTAGTAGCCTTATGTACATCTATAGGGTATAGGGTATGTAATAATAGAGCTGTGCACACTAACTGGGTTATGTGAAGGTAGTAGCCTTATGTACATCTATAGGGTATGTAATAATAGAGCTGTGCACACTAACTGGGTTATGTGAAGATAGTAGCCTTATGTACATCTATAGGGTATAGGGTATGTACTAATAGAGCTAAGCATACTAACTGGGTTAAGTGAAGGTAGTAGCCTTATGTACATCTATAGGGTATATAATAATAGAGCTGTGCACACTAACTGGGTTATGTGAAGGTAGTAGCCTTATGTACATCTATAGGGTATGTAATAATAGAGCTGTGCACACTAACTGGGTTATGTGAAGGTAGTAGCCTTATGTACATCTATAGGGTATGTAATAATAGAGCTGTGCTCACTAACTGGGTTATGTGAAGGTAGTAGCCTTATGTACATCTATAGGGTATGTAATAATAGAGCTGTGCACCCTAACTGGGTTATGTGAAGGTAGTAGCCTTATGTACATCTATAGGGTATGTAATAATAGAGCTGTGCTCACTAACTGGGTTATGTGAAGGTAGTAGCCTTATGTACATCTATAGGGTATGTAATAATAGAGCTGTGCACACTAACTGGGTTATGTGAAGGTAGTAGCCTTATGTACATCTATAGGGTATGTAATAATAGAGCTGTGCACACTAACTGGTTTATGTGAAGGTAGTAGCCTTATGTACATCTATAGGGTATAGGGTATGTACTAATAGAGCTAAGCATACTAACTGGGTTAAGTGAAGGTAGTAGCTTAATGTACATCTATAGGGTATATAATAATAGAGCTGTGCACACTAACTGGGTTATGTGAAGGTAGTAGCCTTATGTACATATATAGGGTATAGGGTATGTAATAATAGAGCTGTGCTCACTAACTGGGTTAAGTGAAGGTAGTAGCCTTATGTTCATCTATAGGGTATAGGGTATGTAACAATAGAGCTGTGCACACTAACTGGGTTATGTGAGGGTAGTAGCCTTATGTTCATCTATAGGGTATAGGGTATGTAATAATAGAGCTGTGCACACTAACTGGGTTATGTGAAGGTAGTAGCCTTATGTACATCTATAGGGTATAGGGTATGTAATAATAGAGCTGTGCTCACTAACTGGGTTAAGTGAAGGTAGTAGCCTTATGTACATCTATAGGGTATAGGGTATGTAATAATAGAGCTGTGCACACTAACTGGGTTATGTGAAATAGTAGCTTTATGTACATCTATAGGGTATGTAATAATAGAGCTGTGCACACTAACTGGGTTATGTGAAGGTAGTAGCCTTATGTACATCTATAGGGTATAGGGTATGTAATAATAGAGCTATGCACACTAACTGGGTTATTATTTATTTATTATTCTTATCTATAATGAAACTTATCATGTTAATAAAGGGGTAATTGTCTCGATAAGCAACACTGCTTCTATAATTACCCTGTAATTGCCTACATCTGATAATAATAATAATAATAATAATATAGTGGCATATGATCGCTTAATATACCATAATGTTGCGAGAGGACATCTCGAGAGGACAACTACATATATAGTATTATTATAATACATAATACTGTACACTAATTCATCATAATAAGAACATATGTAAACAGTGCAAGTGACGGCTCCAGACGTATAACAATAGGAACACAAGAGAATAAATAATTGTATTTAAGATTAAATTAGGTATACCTAATTTAGTATACTATTATTGAATTAAATTTACTGAGAATTCACAATATTAATATTAGCATTCTATACTGTGATAAGTATTATAAAAAAGTATTATATACAACTGCGAGGGTAGAATAGCAGATAAGGCATCACATACGAAGGTATTAATACGGACAAATAAAATAGGTATTATATAATATTTAGAAGTGATCTTAATTGTGTATGCAAAAAATTATCGACTCTCGTTAAATTCTAGATCCTTTAACAAGAGAACGGATTCAAGGGTTATTTTAGATATTTATTTATAAGTAAAAACATAATTTATATTCCTAGAAAATGGGAAATTTCTTAGCAATCCACTACATTTTAACAAAATTAATAATATATTATTAATTTTACATATATTTAATATATATGTTAATAAATATATATATATATATATATAGTGTTCATTCTAGGTTTCAGGGCAGCTACCAAAAAAAAATTATTATAGGGTATTTAAATATATTTTACTAAGTAAAATATAGGATGAAATATATGGGTAATTTCGCCATCTATTTATAAATTCATTTATTATAAATGATATAGTAGACGGACGCTTATATCATGAGGCAATTTAAACATGTAACAATTGTTACTTACAAAAACTACTTAAGTAGCTTTCTTAATTGGATTAAAGAGTTAATTATAGAGTTGTAAATAAATAGCAAAATAAGTATTCGATTCGATTACTTATTATTCGTTTATAATTAAATGAATTATAAATTGTAATTCTAATATATTTATATCAAATAATTCTTTTTATATTCAATCTCCTCAACATTTGATTCATGAGATATTCAGATATTAAACATTTGCTTTTATAATATTGAAAATTAGGTTGTCGATATGTTATGATATTGAAAATTAAGTTGTAGAGATATTATGATATTGAAAATTAGATGGTAGAGATGTTATGATATTGAAAATTAGGTTTTCGAGAAGTTATAGTTTTGAAAAGTAGGTGATCGAGTAGTTATATAACGTTATAATCCCAGGTAATTTCGAATTTAAAAAAAATTCAGATTTAAATAAACATTAGTTTTATATAGGTGAGTTATATAATACTTTTTTATAATACTTATCACAGTATAGAATGCTAATATTAATATTGTGAATTCTCAGTAAATTTAATTCAATAATAGTATACTAAATTAGGTATACCTAATTTAATCTTAAATACAATTATTTATTCTCTTGTGTTCCTATTGTTATACGTCTGGAGCCGTCACTTGCACTGTTTACATATGTTCTTATTATGATGAATTAGTGTACAGTATTATGTATTATAATAATACTATATATGTAGTTGTCCTCTCGAGATGTCCTCTCGCAACATTATGGTATATTAAGCGATCATATGCCACTATATTATTATTATTATTATTATTATCAGATGTAGGCAATTACAGGGTAATTATAGAAGCAGTGTTGCTTATCGAGACAATTACCCCTTTATTAACATGATAAGTTTCATTATAGATAAGAATAATAAATAAATAATAACCCAGTTAGTGTGCATAGCTCTATTATTACATACCCTATACCCTATAGATGTACATAAGGCTACTACCTTCACATAACCCAGTTAGTGTGCACAGCTCTATTATTACATACCCTATAGATGTACATAAAGCTACTATTTCACGTAACCCAGTTAGTGTGCACAGCTCTATTATTACATACCCTATACCCTATAGATGTACATAAGGCTACTACCTTCACTTAACCCAGTTAGTGAGCACAGCTCTATTATTACATACCCTATACCCTATAGATGTACATAAGGCTACTACCTTCACATAACCCAGTTAGTGTGCACAGCTCTATTATTACATACCCTATACCCTATAGATGAACATAAGGCTACTACCCTCACATAACCCAGTTAGTGTGCACAGCTCTATTGTTACATACCCTATACCCTATAGATGAACATAAGGCTACTACCTTCACTTAACCCAGTTAGTGAGCACAGCTCTATTATTACATACCCTATACCCTATATATGTACATAAGGCTACTACCTTCACATAACCCAGTTAGTGTGCACAGCTCTATTATTATATACCCTATAGATGTACATTAAGCTACTACCTTCACTTAACCCAGTTAGTATGCTTAGCTCTATTAGTACATACCCTATACCCTATAGATGTACATAAGGCTACTACCTTCACATAAACCAGTTAGTGTGCACAGCTCTATTATTACATACCCTATAGATGTACATAAGGCTACTACCTTCACATAACCCAGTTAGTGTGCACAGCTCTATTATTATATACCCTATAGATGTACATAAGGCTACTACCTTCACTTAACCCAGTTAGTATGCTTAGCTCTATTAGTACATACCCTATACCCTATAGATGTACATAAGGCTACTACCTTCACATAACCCAGTTAGTGTGCACAGCTCTATTATTACATACCCTATAGATGTACATAAGGCTATACCTTCACTTAACCCAGTTAGTATGCTTAGCTCTATTAGTACATACCCTATACCCTATAGATGTACATAAGGCTACTACCTTCACATAACCCAGTTAGTGTGCACAGCTCTATTATTACATACCCTATACCCTATAGATGTACATAAGGCTACTACCTTCACATAACCCAGTTAGTGTGCTTAGCTCTATTATTACATACCCTATACCCTATAGATGTACATAAGGCTACTACCTTCACATAACCCAGTTAGTGTGCACAGCTCTATTATTACATACCCTATAGATGTACATAAGGCTACTACCTTCACATAACCCAGTTAGTGTGCACAGCTCTATTATTACATACCCTATACCCTATAGATGTACATTAGGCTACTACCTTCACTTAACCCAGTTAGTGTGCACAGCTCTATTATTACATACCCTATACCCTATAGATGTACATAAGGCTACTACCTTCACATAACCCAGTTAGTGTGCACAGCTCTATTATTACATACCCTATAGATGTACATAAGGCTACTACCTTCACATAACCCAGTTAGGGTGCACAGCTCTATTGTTACATACCCTATAGATGTACATAAGGCTACTACCTTCACATAACCCAGTTAGTATGCAGAGCTCTATTGTTACATACCCTATAGATGTACATAAGGCTACTACCTTCACATAACCCTGTTAGTGTGCACAGCTCTATTATTACATACCCTATACCCTATAGATGTACATAAGGCTACTACCTTCACTTAACCCAGTTAGTGTGCACAGCTCTATTATTACATACCCTATAGATGTACATAAGGCTACTACCTTCACATAACCCTGTTAGTGTGCACAGCTCTATTATTACATACCCTATACCCTATAGATGTACATAAGGCTACTACCTTCACTTAACCCAGTTAGTGTGCATAGCTCTATTATTACATACCCTATACCCTATAGATGTACATTAGGCTACTACCTTCACATAACCCAGTTAGTATGCACAGCTCTATTATTACATACCCTATAGATGTACATAAGGCTACTACCTTCACTTAACCCAGTTAGTGAGCACAGCTCTATTATTACATACCATATACCCTATAGATGTACATAAGGCTACTACCTTCACTTAACCCAGTTAGTGTGCATAGCTCTATTATTACATACCCTATAGATGTACATAAGGCTACTACCTTCACATAACCCAGTTAGGGTGCACAGCTCTATTATTACATACCCTATACCCTATAGATGTACATAAGGCTACTACCTTCACATAACCCAGTTAGTGTGCATAGCTCTATTATTACATACCCTATACCCTATAGATGTACATAAGGCTACTACCTTCACTTAACCCAGTTAGTGTGCATAGCTCTATTATTACATACCCTATACCCTATAGATGTACATAAGGCTACTACCCTCACATAACCCAGTTAGTGTGCACAGCTCTATTATTACATACCCTATAGATGTACATAAGGCTACTACCTTCACTTAACCCAGTTAGTGTGCACAGCTCTATTATTACATACCCTATACCCTATAGATGTACATTAGGCTACTACCTTCACTTAACCCAGTTAGTGTGCACAGCTCTATTATTACATACCCTATAGATGTACATAAGGCTATTACCTTCACATAACCCAGTTAATGTGCACAGCTCTATTATTACATACCCTATAGATGTACATAAGGCTACTACCTTCACATAACCCAGTTAGTGTGCACAGCTCTATTATTACATACCCTATAGATGTACATAAGGCTACTACCTTCACTTAACCCTGTTAGTGTGCAGAGCTCTATTATTACATACCCTATACCCTATAGATGTACATAAGGCTACTACCTTCACATAACCCAGTTAGTGTGCACAGCTCTATTATTACATACCCTATAGATGTACATAAGGCTACTACCTTCACATAACCCAGTTAGTGTGCACAGCTCTATTATTACATACCCTATACCCTATAGATGTACATAAGGCTACTACCTTCACATAACCCAGTTAGTGTGCACAGCTCTATTATTACATACCCTATAGATGTACATAAGGCTACTACCTTCACTTAACCCAGTTAGTGTGCACAGCTCTATTATTACATACCCTATACCCTATAGATGTACATTAGGCTACTACCTTCACTTAACCCAGTTAGTGTGCACAGCTCTATTATTACATACCCTATAGATGTACATAAGGCTATTACCTTCACATAACCCAGTTAGTGTGCACAGCTCTATTGTTACATACCCTATAGATGTACATAAGGCTACTACCTTCACATAACCCAGTTAGTATGCACAGCTCTATTATTACATACCCTATAGATGTACATAAGGCTACTACCTTCACTTAACCCAGTTAGTGTGCACAGCTCTATTATTACATACCCTATAGATGTACATAATGCTACTACCTTCACATAATCCAGTTAGTGTGCACAGCTCTATTATTACATACCCTATAGATGTACATAAGGCTACTACCTTCACATAACCCAGTTAGTGTGCACAGCTCTATTATTACATACCCTATACCCTATAGATGTACATAAGGCTACTACCTTCACTTAACCCAGTTAGTGTGCACAGCTCTATTATTACATACCCTATAGATGTACATAAGGCTACTACCTTCACATAACCCAGTTAGTGTGCATAGCTCTATTATTACATACCCTATAGATGTACATAAGGCTACTACCTTCACTTAACCCAGTTAGTGTGCACAGCTCTATTATTACATACCCTATACCCTATAGATGTACATAAGGCTACTACCTTCACATAACCCAGTTAGTGTGCACAGCTCTATTATTACATACCCTATAGATATACATAAGGCTACTACCTTCACATAACCCAGTTAGGGTGCACAGCTCTATTGTTACATACCCTATAGATGTACATAATGCTACTACCTTCACATAACCCAGTTAGTATGCACAGCTCTATTATTACATACCCTATAGATGTACATAAGGCTACTACCTTCACTTAACCCAGTTAGTAAGCACAGCTCTATTATTACATACCCTATACCCTATAGATGTACATAAGGCTACTACCTTCACTTAACCCAGTTAGTGTGCATAGCTCTATTATTACATACCCTATAGATGTACATAAGGCTACTACCTTCACATAACCCAGTTAGGGTGCACAGCTCTATTATTACATACCCTATACCCTATAGATGTACATTAGGCTACTACCTTCACATAACCCAGTTAGTGTGCACAGCTCTATTATTACATACCCTATACCCTATAGATGAACATAAGGCTACTACCTTCACTTAACCCAGTTAGTGTGCACAGCTCTATTATTACTACATACCCTATAGATGTACATAAGGCTACTACCTTCACATAATCCAGTTAGTGTGCACAGTTCTATTATTACATACCCTATACCCTATAGATGTACATAAGGCTACTACCTTCACATAACCCAGTTAGTGAGCACAGCTCTATTATTACATACCCTATAGATGTACATAAGGCTACTACCTTCACATAACCCAGTTAGGGTGCACAGCTCTATTGTTACATACCCTATAGATGTACATAAGGCTACTACCTTCACATAACCCAGTTAGTGTGCACAGCTCTATTATTACATACCCTATACCCTATAGATGTACATAAGGCTACTACCTTCACTTAACCCAGTTAGTATGCTTAGCTCTATTATTACATACCCTATAGATGTACATAAGGCTACTACCTTCAATTAACCCAGTTAGTGTGCACAGCTCTATTATTACATACCCTATAGATGTACATAAGGCTACTACCTTCACATAACCCAGTTAGTGTACAGAGCTCTATTATTACATACCCTATAGATGTACATAAGGCTACTACCTTCACTTAACCCAGTTAGTGTGCACAGCTCTATTATTACATACCCTATACCCTATAGATGTACATAAGGCTACTACCTTCACATAACCCAGTTAGTGTACACAGCTCTATTATTACATACCCTATACCCTATAGATGTACATAAGGCTACTACCTTCACATAACCCAGTTAGTGTACATAGCTCTATTATTACATACCCTATACCCTATAGATGTACATAAGGCTACTACCTTCACATAACCCAGTTAGTGTACACAGCTCTATTATTACATACCCTATACCCTATAGATGTACATAAGGCTACTACCTTCACTTAACCCAGTTAGTATGCTTAGCTCTATTATTACATACCCTATAGATGTACATAAGGCTACTACCTTCACATAACCCAGTTAGTGTACAGAGCTCTATTATTACATACCCTATAGATGTACATAAGGCTACTACCTTCACTTAACCCAGTTAGTGTGCACAGCTCTATTATTACATACCCTATACCCTATAGATGTACATAAGGCTACTACCTTCACATAACCCAGTTAGTGTGCATAGCTCTATTATTACATACCCTATAGATGTACATAAGGCTACTACCTTCACATAACCCAGTTAGTGTACACAGCTCTATTATTACATACCCTATACCCTATAGATGTACATAAGGCTACTACCTTCACATAACCCAGTTAGTGTACATAGCTCTATTATTACATACCCTATACCCTATAGATGTACATAAGGCTACTACCTTCACATAACCCAGTTAGTGTACACAGCTCTATTATTACATACCCTATACCCTATAGATGTACATAAGGCTACTACCTTCAATTAACCCAGTTAGTGTGCACAGCTCTATTATTACATACCCTATAGATGTACATAAGGCTACTACCTTCACATAACCCAGTTAGTGTACAGAGCTCTATTATTACATACCCTATAGATGTACATAAGGCTACTACCTTCACTTAACCCAGTTAGTGTGCACAGCTCTATTATTACATACCCTATACCCTATAGATGTACATAAGGCTACTACCTTCACATAACCCAGTTAGTGTGCATAGCTCTATTATTACATACCCTATAGATGTACATAAGGCTACTACCTTCACATAACCCAGTTAGTGTGCACAGCTCTATTATTACATACCCTATAGATGTACATAAGGCTACTACCTTCACTTAACCCAGTTAGTGTGCACAGCTCTATTATTACATACCCTATACCCTATAGATGTACATAAGGCTACTACCTTCACTTAACCCAGTTAGTATGCTTAGCTCTATTAGTACATACCCTATACCCTATAGATGTACATAAGGCTACTACCTTCACATAACCCAGTTAGTGTGCACAGCTCTATTATTACATACCCTATACCCTATAGATGTACATAAGGCTACTACCTTCACATAACCCAGTTAGTGTGCTTAGCTCTATTATTACATACCCTATACCCTATAGATGTACATAAGGCTACTACCTTCACATAACCCAGTTAGTGTGCACAGCTCTATTATTACATACCCTATAGATGTACATAAGGCTACTACCTTCACATAACCCAGTTAGTGTGCACAGCTCTATTATTACATACCCTATACCCTATAGATGTACATTAGGCTACTACCTTCACTTAACCCAGTTAGTGTGCACAGCTCTATTATTACATACCCTATACCCTATAGATGTACATAAGGCTACTACCTTCACATAACCCAGTTAGTGTGCACAGCTCTATTATTACATACCCTATAGATGTACATAAGGCTACTACCTTCACATAACCCAGTTAGGGTGCACAGCTCTATTGTTACATACCCTATAGATGTACATAAGGCTACTACCTTCACATAACCCTGTTAGTATGCACAGCTCTATTATTACATACCCTATAGATGTACATAAGGCTACTACCTTCACTTAACCCAGTTAGTGAGCACAGCTCTATTATTACATACCCTATACCCTATAGATGTACATAAGGCTACTACCTTCACTTAACCCAGTTAGTGTGCATAGCTCTATTATTACATACCCTATAGATGTACATAAGGCTACTACCTTCACTTAACCCAGTTAGTGAGCACAGCTCTATTATTACATACCCTATACCCTATAGATGTACATAAGGCTACTACCTTCACTTAACCCAGTTAGTGTGCATAGCTCTATTATTACATACCCTATAGATGTACATAAGGCTACTACCTTCACATAACCCAGTTAGGGTGCACAGCTCTATTATTACATACCCTATACCCTATAGATGTACATTAGGCTACTACCTTCACATAACCCAGTTAGTGTGCACAGCTCTATTATTACATACCCTATACCCTATAGATGTACATAAGGCTACTACCTTCACATAACCCAGTTAGTGTGCATAGCTCTATTATTACATACCCTATACCCTATAGATGTACATAAGGCTACTACCTTCACTTAACCCAGTTAGTGTGCAGAGCTCTATTATTACATACCCTATACCCTATAGATGTACATAAGGCTACTACCTTCACATAACCCAGTTAGTGTGCACAGCTCTATTATTACATACCCTATAGATGTACATAAGGCTACTACCTTCACATAACACTGTTAGTGTGCACAGCTCTATTATTACATACCCTATACCCTATAGATGTACATAAGGCTACTACCTTCACATAACCCAGTTAGTGTGCACAGCTCTATTATTACATACCCTATAGATGTACATAAGGCTACTACCTTCACTTAACCCAGTTAGTGTGCACAGCTCTATTATTACATACCCTATACCCTATAGATGTACATTAGGCTACTACCTTCACTTAACCCAGTTAGTGTGCACAGCTCTATTATTACATACCCTATAGATGTACATAAGGCTACTACCTTCACATAACCCAGTTAGTGTGCACAGCTCTATTATTACATACCCTATAGATGTACATAAGGCTACTACCTTCACATAACCCAGTTAGTGTGCACAGCTCTATTATTACATACCCTATAGATGTACATAAGGCTACTACCTTCACATAACCCAGTTAGTGTGCATAGCTCTATTATTACATACCCTATAGATGTACATAAGGCTACTACCTTCACTTAACCCAGTTAGTGTGCACAGCTCTATTATTACATACCCTATACCCTATAGATGTACATAAGGCTACTACCTTCACATAACCCAGTTAGTGTGCACAGCTCTATTATTACATACCCTATAGATATACATAAGGCTACTACCTTCACATAACCCAGTTAGGGTGCACAGCTCTATTGTTACATACCCTATAGATGTACATAATGCTACTACCTTCACATAACCCAGTTAGTATGCACAGCTCTATTATTACATACCCTATAGATGTACATAAGGCTACTACCTTCACTTAACCCAGTTAGTAAGCACAGCTCTATTATTACATACCCTATACCCTATAGATGTACATAAGGCTACTACCTTCACTTAACCCAGTTAGTGTGCATAGCTCTATTATTACATACCCTATAGATGTACATAAGGCTACTACCTTCACATAACCCAGTTAGGGTGCACAGCTCTATTATTACATACCCTATACCCTATAGATGTACATTAGGCTACTACCTTCACATAACCCAGTTAGTGTGCACAGCTCTATTATTACATACCCTATAGATGTACATAAGGCTACTACCTTCACTTAACCCAGTTAGTGTGCACAGCTCTATTATTACATACCCTATACCCTATAGATGTACATAAGGCTACTACCTTCACTTAACCCAGTTAGTGTGCACAGCTCTATTATTACATACCCTATACCCTATAGATGAACATAAGGCTACTACCTTCACTTAACCCAGTTAGTGTGCACAGCTCTATTATTACATACCCTATAGATGTACATAAGGCTACTACCTTCACATAATCCAGTTAGTGTGCACAGTTCTATTATTACATACCCTATACCCTATAGATATACATTAGGCTACTACCTTCACTTAACCCAGTTAGTGTGCACAGCTCTATTATTACATACCCTATAGATGTACATAAGGCTACTACCTTCACATAACCCAGTTAGTGAGCACAGCTCTATTATTACATACCCTATAGATGTACATAAGGCTACTACCTTCACATAACCCAGTTAGGGTGCACAGCTCTATTGTTACATACCCTATAGATGTACATAAGGCTACTACCTTCACATAACCCAGTTAGTGTACACAGCTCTATTATTACATACCCTATACCCTATAGATGTACATAAGGCTACTACCTTCACTTAACCCAGTTAGTATGCTTAGCTCTATTATTACATACCCTATAGATGTACATAAGGCTACTACCTTCAATTAACCCAGTTAGTGTGCACAGCTCTATTATTACATACCCTATAGATGTACATAAGGCTACTACCTTCACATAACCCAGTTAGTGTACAGAGCTCTATTATTACATACCCTATAGATGTACATAAGGCTACTACCTTCACTTAACCCAGTTAGTGTGCACAGCTCTATTATTACATACCCTATACCCTATAGATGTACATAAGGCTACTACCTTCACATAACCCAGTTAGTGTGCACAGCTCTATTATTACATACCCTATAGATGTACATAAGGCTACTACCTTCACATAACCCAGTTAGGGTGCACAGCTCTATTGTTACATACCCTATAGATGTACATAAGGCTACTACCTTCACATAACCCAGTTAGTATGCACAGCTCTATTATTACATACCCTATAGATGTACATAAGGCTACTACCTTCACTTAACCCAGTTAGTGAGCACAGCTCTATTATTACATACCCTATACCCTATAGATGTACATAAGGCTACTACCTTCACTTAACCCAGTTAGTGTGCATAGCTCTATTATTACATACCCTATAGATGTACATAAGGCTACTACCTTCACTTAACCCTGTTAGTGTGCAGAGCTCTATTATTACATACCCTATACCCTATAGATGTACATAAGGCTACTACCTTCACATAACCCAGTTAGTGTGCACAGCTCTATTATTACATACCCTATAGATGTACATAAGGCTACTACCTTCACATAACCCAGTTAGTGTGCACAGCTCTATTATTACATACCCTATACCCTATAGATGTACATAAGGCTACTACCTTCACATAACCCAGTTAGTGTGCACAGCTCTATTATTACATACCCTATAGATGTACATAAGGCTACTACCTTCACTTAACCCAGTTAGTGTGCACAGCTCTATTATTACATACCCTATACCCTATAGATGTACATAAGGCTACTACCTTCACATAACCCAGTTAGTGTGCACAGCTCTATTATTACATACCCTATAGATGTACATAAGGCTACTACCTTCACATAACCCAGTTAGTGAGCACAGCTCTATTATTACATACCCTATAGATGTACATAAGGCTACTACCTTCACATAACCCAGTTAGTGTGCACAGCTCTATTATTACATACCCTATAGATGTACATAAGGCTACTACCTTCACATAACCCAGTTAGTGTGCACAGCTCTATTATTACATACCCTATAGATGTACATAAGGCTACTACCTTCACATAACCCAGTTAGTGTGCATAGCTCTATTATTACATACCCTATAGATGTACATAAGGCCACTACCTTCACTTAACCCAGTTAGTGTGCACAGCTCTATTATTACATACCCTATACCCTATAGATGTACATAAGGCTACTACCTTCACATAACCCAGTTAGTGTGCACAGCTCTATTATTACATACCCTATAGATATACATAAGGCTACTACCTTCACATAACCCAGTTAGGGTGCACAGCTCTATTGTTACATACCCTATAGATGTACATAAGGCTACTACCTTCACTTAACCCAGTTAGTAAGCACAGCTCTATTATTACATACCCTATACCCTATAGATATACATAAGGCTACTACCTTCACTTAACCCAGTTAGTGTGCATAGCTCTATTATTACATACCCTATAGATGTACATAAGGCTACTACCTTCACATAACCCAGTTAGGGTGCACAGCTCTATTATTACATACCCTATACCCTATAGATGTACATTAGGCTACTACCTTCACATAACCCAGTTAGTGTGCACAGCTCTATTATTACATACCCTATACCCTATAGATGAACATAAGGCTACTACCTTCACTTAACCCAGTTAGTGTGCACAGCTCTATTATTACATACCCTATAGATGTACATAAGGCTACTACCTTCACATAATCCAGTTAGTGTGCACAGTTCTATTATTACATACCCTATACCCTATAGATGTACATTAGGCTACTACCTTCACTTAACCCAGTTAGTGTGCACAGCTCTATTATTACATACCCTATAGATGTACATAAGGCTACTACCTTCACATAACCCAGTTAGTGAGCACAGCTCTATTATTACATACCCTATAGATGTACATAAGGCTACTACCTTCACATAACCCAGTTAGGGTGCACAGCTCTATTGTTACATACCCTATAGATGTACATAAGGCTACTACCTTCACATAACCCAGTTAGTGTGCACAGCTCTATTATTACATACCCTATAGATGTACATAAGGCTACTACCTTCACATAACCCAGTTAGTGTACACAGCTCTATTATTACATACCCTATACCCTATAGATGTACATAAGGCTACTACCTTCACTTAACCCAGTTAGTATGCTTAGCTCTATTATTACATACCCTATAGATGTACATAAGGCTACTACCTTCAATTAACCCAGTTAGTGTGCACAGCTCTATTATTACATACCCTATAGATGTACATAAGGCTACTACCTTCACATAACCCAGTTAGTGTACAGAGCTCTATTATTACATACCCTATAGATGTACATAAGGCTACTACCTTCACTTAACCCAGTTAGTGTGCACAGCTCTATTATTACATACCCTATACTCTATAGATGTACATAAGGCTACTACCTTCACATAACCCAGTTAGTGTGCATAGCTCTATTATTACATACCCTATAGATGTACATAAGGCTACTACCTTCACATAACCCAGTTAGTGTGCATAGCTCTATTATTACATACCCTATAGATGTACATAAGGCTACTACCTTCAATTAACCCAGTTAGTGTGCACAGCTCTATTATTACATACCCTATAGATGTACATAAGGCTACTACCTTCACATAACCCAGTTAGTGTACAGAGCTCTATTATTACATACCCTATAGATGTACATAAGGCTACTACCTTCACTTAACCCAGTTAGTGTGCACAGCTCTATTATTACATACCCTATACTCTATAGATGTACATAAGGCTACTACCTTCACATAACCCAGTTAGTGTGCATAGCTCTATTATTACATACCCTATAGATGTACATAAGGCTACTACCTTCACTTAACCCAGTTAGTGTGCACAGCTCTATTATTACATACCCTATACTCTATAGATGTACATAAGGCTACTACCTTCACATAACCCAGTTAGTGTGCATAGCTCTATTATTACATACCCTATAGATGTACATAAGGCTACTACCTTCACTTAACCCAGTTAGTGTGCACAGCTCTATTATTACATACCCTATACTCTATAGATGTACATAAGGCTACTACCTTCACATAACCCAGTTAGTGTGCAGAGCTCTATTATTACATACCCTATAGATGTACATAAGGCTACTACCTTCACATAACCCAGTTAGTGTGCACAGCTCTATTATTACATACCCTATAGATGTACATAAGGCTACTACCTTCACTTAACCCAGTTAGTGTGCACAGCTCTATTATTACATACCCTATACCCTATAGATGTACATAAGGCTACTACCTTCACATAACCCAGTTAGTGTGCACAGCTCTATTATTACATACCCTATACCCTATATATGTACATAAGGCTACTACCTTCACTTAACCCAGTTAGTATGCTTAGCTCTATTATTACATACCCTATAGATGTACATAAGGCTACTACCTTCACATAACCCAGTTAGTGTGCACAGCTCTATTATTACATACCCTATACCCTATAGATGTACATAAGGCTACTACCTTCACTTAACCCAGTTAGTATGCTTAGCTCTATTATTACATACCCTATAGATGTACATAAGGCTACTACCTTCACATAACCCAGTTAGTGTGCACAGCTCTATTATTACATACCCTATACCCTATAGATGTACATAAGGCTACTACCTTCACTTAACCCAGTTAGTATGCTTAGCTCTATTATTACATACCCTATACCCTATAGATGTACATAAGGCTACTACCTTGACTTAACCCAGTTAGTATGCTTAGCTCTATTATTACATACCCTATAGATGTACATAAGGCTACTACCTTCACATAACCCAGTTAGTGTGCACAGCTCTATTATTACATACCCTATACCCTATAGATGTACATAAGGCTACTACCTTCACTTAACCCAGTTAGTATGCTTAGCTCTATTATTACATACCCTATAGATGTACATAAGGCTACTACCTTCACATAACCCAGTTAGTGTGCTTAGCTCTATTATTACATACCCTATACCCTATAGATGTACATAAGGCTACTACCTTGACTTAACCCAGTTAGTATGCTTAGCTCTATTATTACATACCCTATAGATGTACATAAGGCTACTACCTTCACATAACCCAGTTAGTGTGCACAGCTCTATTATTACATACCCTATACCCTATAGATGTACATAAGGCTACTACCTTCACATAACCCAGTTAGTGTGCACAGCTCTATTATTACATACCCTATACCCTATAGATGTACATTAGGCTACTACCTTCACTTAACCCAGTTAGTGTGCACAGCTCTATTATTACATACCCTATAGATGTACATAAGGCTACTACCTTCACATAACCCAGTTAGTGTGCACAGCTCTATTATTACATACCCTATAGATGTACATAAGGCTACTACCTTCACATAACCCAGTTAGTGTGCACAGCTCTATTATTACATACCCTATAGATGTACATAAGGCTACTACCTTCACTTAACCCAGTTAGTGTGCACAGCTCTATTATTACATACCCTATACCCTATAGATGTACATTAGGCTACTACCTTCACATAACCCAGTTAGTGTACAGAGCTCTATTATTACATACCCTATAGATGTACATAAGGCTACTACCTTCACTTAACCCAGTTAGTGTGCACAGCTCTATTATTACATACCCTATACCCTATAGATGTACATAAGGCTACTACCTTCACATAACCCAGTTAGTGTGCATAGCTCTATTATTACATACCCTATAGATGTACATAAGGCTACTACCTTCACATAACCCAGTTAGTGTACAGAGCTCTATTATTACATACCCTATAGATGTACATAAGGCTACTACCTTCACTTAACCCAGTTAGTGTGCACAGCTCTATTATTACATACCCTATACCCTATAGATGTACATAAGGCTACTACCTTCACATAACCCAGTTAGTGTGCACAGCTCTATTATTACATACCCTATACCCTATAGATGTACATAAGGCTACTACCTTCACATAACCCAGTTAGTGTGCATAGCTCTATTATTACATACCCTATAGATGTACATAAGGCTACTACCTTCACATAACCCAGTTAGTGTGCACAGCTCTATTATTACATACCCTATAGATGTACATAAGGCTACTACCTTCACTTAACCCAGTTAGTGTGCACAGCTCTATTATTACATACCCTATACCCTATAGATGTACATAAGGCTACTACCTTCACTTAACCCAGTTAGTGTGCACAGCTCTATTATTACATACCCTATAGATGTACATAAGGCTACTACCTTCACATAACCCAGTTAGTGTGCACAGCTCTATTATTACATACCCTATACCCTATAGATGTACATAAGGCTACTACCTTCACTTAACCCAGTTAGTATGCTTAGCTCTATTATTATATACCCTATAGATGTACATAAGGCTACTACCTTCACATAACCCAGTTAGTGTGCACAGCTCTATTATTACATACCCTATACCCTATAGATGTACATAAGGCTACTACCTTCACTTAACCCAGTTAGTATGCTTAGCTCTATTATTACATACCCTATAGATGTACATAAGGCTACTACCTTCACATAACCCAGTTAGTGTGCACAGCTCTATTATTACATACCCTATACCCTATAGATGTACATAAGGCTACTACCTTCACTTAACCCAGTTAGTATGCTTAGCTCTATTATTACATACCCTATAGATGTACATAAGGCTACTACCTTCACATAACCCAGTTAGTGTGCACAGCTCTATTATTACATACCCTATAGATGTACATAAGGCTACTACCTTCACATAACCCAGTTAGTGTGCATAGCTCTATTATTACATACCCTATAGATGTACATAAGGCTACTACCTTCACATAACCCAGTTAGTGTGCATAGCTCTATTATTACATACCCTATACCCTATAGATGTACATAAGGCTACTACCTTCACTTAACCCAGTTAGTGTGCACAGCTCTATTATTACATACCCTATAGATGTACATAAGGCTACTACCTTCACTTAACCCAGTTAGTATGCTTAGCTCTATTATTACATACCCTATACCCTATAGATGTACATAAGGCTACTACCTTGACTTAACCCAGTTAGTATGCTTAGCTCTATTATTACATACCCTATAGATGTACATAAGGCTACTACCTTCACATAACCCAGTTAGTGTGCACAGCTCTATTATTATATACCCTATACCCTATAGATGTACATAAGGCTACTACCTTCACTTAACCCAGTTAGTGTGCACAGCTCTATTATTACATACCCTATAGATGTACATAAGGCTACTACCTTCACATAACCCAGTTAGTGTGCACAGCTCTATTGTTACATACCCTATAGATGTACATAAGGCTACTACCTTCACTTAACCCAGTTAGTGTACACAGCTCTATTATTACATACCCTATACCCTATAGATGTACATAAGGCTACTACCTTCACATAACCCTGTTAGTGTGCATAGCTCTATTATTACATACCCTATACCTTATAGATGTACATAAGGCTACTACCTTCACATAATCCAGTTAGTGTGCACAGCTCTATTATTACATACCCTATACCCTATAGATGTACATAAGGCTACTACCTTCACATAATCCAGTTAATGTGCACAGCTCTATTATTACATACCCTATAGATGTACATAAGGCTACTACCTTCACATAACCCAGTTAGTGTGCACAGCTCTATTATTACATACCCTATACCCTATAGATGTACATAAGGCTACTACCTTCACATAACCCAGTTAGTGTGCACAGCTCTATTATTACATACCCTATAGATGTACATAAGGCTACTACCTTCACATAACCCAGTTAGTGTGCACAGCTCTATTATTACATACCCTATACCCTATAGATGTACATAAGGCTACTACCTTCACTTAACCCAGTTAGTGTGCACAGCTCTATTATTACATACCCTATAGATGTACATAAGGCTACTACCTTCACTTAACCCAGTTAGTGTACACAGCTCTATTATTACATACCCTATACCCTATAGATGTACATAAGGCTACTACCTTCACATAACCCTGTTAGTGTGCATAGCTCTATTATTACATACCCTATACCTTATAGATGTACATAAGGCTACTACCTTCACTTAACCCAGTTAGTGTGCACAGCTCTATTATTACATACCCTATACCCTATAGATGTACATAAGGCTACTACCTTCACATAATCCAGTTAATGTGCACAGCTCTATTATTACATACCCTATAGATGTACATAAGGCTACTACCTTCACATAACCCAGTTAGTGTGCACAGCTCTATTATTACATACCCTATACCCTATAGATGTACATAAGGCTACTACCTTCACATAACCCAGTTAGTGTGCACAGCTCTATTATTACATACCCTATAGATGTACATAAGGCTACTACCTTCACATAACCCAGTTAGTGTGCACAGCTCTATTATTACATACCCTATACCCTATAGATGTACATAAGGCTACTACCTTCACATAACCCAGTTAGGGTGCACAGCTCAATTGTTACATACCCTATAGATGTACATAAGGCTACTACCTTCACATAACCCAGTTAGTGTGCACAGCTCTATTATTACATACCCTATACCCTATAGATGTACATAAGGCTACTACCTTCACATAACCCAGTTAGTATGCACAGCTCTATTATTACATACCCTATAGATGTACATAAGGCTACTACCTTCACTTAACCCAGTTAGTGTGCATAGCTCTATTATTACATACCCTATAGATGTACATAAGGCTACTACCTTCACATAACCCAGTTAGTGTGCACAGCTCTATTATTACATACCCTATAGATGTACATAAGGCTACTACCTTCACATAACCCAGTTAGTGTGCATAGCTCTATTATTACATACCCTATAGATGTACATAAGGCTACTACCTTCACTTAACCCAGTTAGTATGCTTAGCTCTATTATTACATACCCTATAGATGTACATAAGGCTACTACCTTCACTTAACCCAGTTAGTATGCTTAGCTCTATTATTACATACCCTATAGATGTACATAAGGCTACTACCTTCACATAACCCAGTTAGTGTGCACAGCTCTATTATTACATACCCTATACCCTATAGATGTACATAAGGCTACTACCTTCACTTAACCCAGTTAGTATGCTTAGCTCTATTATTACATACCCTATACCCTATAGATGTACATAAGGCTACTACCTTCACATAACCCAGTTAGTGTACAGAGCTCTATTATTACATACCCTATACCCTATAGATGTACATAAGGCTACTACCTTCACTTAACCCAGTTAGTATGCTTAGCTCTATTATTACATACCCTATAGATGTACATAAGGCTACTACCTTCACATAACCCAGTTAGTGTGCACAGCTCTATTATTACATACCCTATACCCTATAGATGTACATAAGGCTACTACCTTCACTTAACCAAGTTAGTATGCTTAGCTCTATTATTACATACCCTATAGATGTACATAAGGCTACTACCTTCACATAACCCAGTTAGTGTGCACAGCTCTATTATTACATACCCTATACCCTATAGATGTACATAAGGCTACTACCTTCACATAACCCAGTTAGTGTGCACAGCTCTATTATTACATACCCTATACCCTATAGATGTACATAAGGCTACTACCTTCACATAACCCAGTTAGTGTGCACAGCTCTATTATTACATACCCTATAGATGTACATAAGGCTACTACCTTCACATAACCCAGTTAGTGTGCACAGCTCTATTATTACATACCCTATAGATGTACATAAGGCTACTACCTTCACATAACCCAGTTAGTGTGCACAGCTCTATTATTACATACCCTATACCCTATAGATGTACATAAGGCTACTACCTTCACTTAACCCAGTTAGTGTGCTTAGCTCTATTATTACATACCCTATACCCTATAGATGTACATAAGGCTACTACCTTCACTTAACCCAGTTAGTGTGCACAGCTCTATTATTACATACCCTATACCCTATAGATGTACATAAGGCTACTACCTTCACATAACCCAGTTAGTGTGCACAGCTCTATTATTATATACCCTATAGATGTACATAAGGCTACTACCTTCACATAACCCAGTTAGTGTGCACAGCTCTATTATTACATACCCTATAGATGTACATAAGGCTACTACCTTCACATAACCCAGTTAGTGTGCACAGCTCTATTATTACATACCCTATACCCTATAGATGTACATAAGGCTACTACCTTCACATAACCCAGTTAGTGTGCACAGCTCTATTATTACATACCCTATACCCTATAGATGTACATAAGGCTACTACCTTCACATAACCCAGTTAGTGTGCACAGCTCAATTATTACATACCCTATAGATGTACATAAGGCTACTACCTTCACTTAACCCAGTTAGTGTGCACAGCTCTATTATTACATACCCTATAGATGTACATAAGGCTACTACCTTCACATAACCCAGTTAGTGTACACAGCTCTATTATTACATACCCTATAGATGTACATAAGGCTACTACCTTCACATAACCCAGTTAGTGTACAGAGCTCTATTATTACATACCCTATACCCTATAGATGTACATAAGGCTACTACCTTCACATAACCCAGTTAGTGTGCACAGCTCTATTATTACATACCCTATAGATGTACATAAGGCTACTACCTTCACTTAACCCAGTTAGTGTGCACAGCTCTATTATTACATACCCTATAGATGTACATAAGGCTACTACCTTCACATAACCCAGTTAGTGTACACAGCTCTATTATTACATACCCTATAGATGTACATAAGGCTACTACCTTCACATAACCCAGTTAGTGTACAGAGCTCTATTATTACATACCCTATACCCTATAGATGTACATAAGGCTACTACCTTCACTTAACCCAGTTAGTATGCTTAGCTCTATTATTATATACCCTATAGATGTACATAAGGCTACTACCTTCACATAACCCAGTTAGTGTGCACAGCTCTATTATTACATACCCTATACCCTATAGATGTACATAAGGCTACTACCTTCACTTAACCCAGTTAGTATGCTTAGCTCTATTATTACATACCCTATAGATGTACATAAGGCTACTACCTTCACATAACCCAGTTAGTGTGCACAGCTCTATTATTACATACCCTATACCCTATAGATGTACATAAGGCTACTACCTTCACTTAACCCAGTTAGTATGCTTAGCTCTATTATTACATACCCTATAGATGTACATAAGGCTACTACCTTCACATAACCCAGTTAGTGTGCACAGCTCTATTATTACATACCCTATAGATGTACATAAGGCTACTACCTTCACATAACCCAGTTAGTGTGCATAGCTCTATTATTACATACCCTATACCCTATAGATGTACATAAGGCTACTACCTTCACTTAACCCAGTTAGTATGCTTAGCTCTATTATTACATACCCTATACCCTATAGATGTACATAAGGCTACTACCTTGACTTAACCCAGTTAGTATGCTTAGCTCTATTATTACATACCCTATAGATGTACATAAGGCTACTACCTTCACATAACCCAGTTAGTGTGCACAGCTCTATTATTACATACCCTATACCCTATAGATGTACATAAGGCTACTACCTTCACTTAACCCAGTTAGTGTACACAGCTCTATTATTACATACCCTATACCCTATAGATGTACATAAGGCTACTACCTTCACTTAACCCAGTTAGTGTGCACAGCTCTATTATTACATACCCTATAGATGTACATAAGGCTACTACCTTCACATAACCCAGTTAGTGTGCACAGCTCTATTGTTACATACCCTATAGATGTACATAAGGCTACTACCTTCACTTAACCCAGTTAGTGTACACAGCTCTATTATATCATACCCTATACCCTATAGATGTACATAAGGCTACTACCTTCACATAATCCAGTTAATGTGCACAGCTCTATTATTACATACCCTATAGATGTACATAAGGCTACTACCTTCACATAACCCAGTTAGTGTGCACAGCTCTATTATTACATACCCTATACCCTATAGATGTACATAAGGCTACTACCTTCACATAACCCAGTTAGTGTGCACAGCTCTATTATTACATACCCTATACCCTATAGATGTACATAAGGCTACTACCTTCACATAACCCAGTTAGGGTGCACAGCTCTATTGTTACATACCCTATAGATGTACATAAGGCTACTACCTTCACATAACCCAGTTAGTGTGCACAGCTCTATTATTACATACCCTATACCCTATAGATGTACATAAGGCTACTACCTTCACATAACCCAGTTAGTATGCACAGCTCTATTATTACATACCCTATAGATGTACATAAGGCTACTACCTTCACTTAACCCAGTTAGTGAGCACAGCTCTATTATTACATACCCTATTCCCTATAGATGTACATAAGGCTACTACCTTCACTTAACCCAGTTAGTGTGCATAGCTCTATTATTACATACCCTATAGATGTACATAAGGCTACTACCTTCACATAACCCAGTTAGTGTGCATAGCTCTATTATTACATACCCTATAGATGTACATAAGGCTACTACCTTCACATAATCCAGTTAGTGTGCATAGCTCTATTATTACATACCCTATAGATGTACATAAGGCTACTACCTTCACATAACCCAGTTAGTGTGCACAGCTCTATTATTACATACCCTATAGATGTACATTAGGCTACTACCTTCACATAACCCAGTTAGTGTGCACAGCTCTATTATTACATACCCTATACCCTATAGATGTACATAAGGCTACTACCTTCACATAACCCAGTTAGTATGCTTAGCTCTATTATTACATACCCTATAGATGTACATAAGGCTACTACCTTCACTTAACCCAGTTAGTATGCTTAGCTCTATTATTACATACCCTATAGATGTACATAAGGCTACTACCTTCACATAACCCAGTTAGTGTGCACAGCTCTATTATTACATACCCTATACCCTATAGATGTACATAAGGCTACTACCTTCACTTAACCCAGTTAGTATGCTTAGCTCTATTATTACATACCCTATACCCTATAGATGTACATAAGGCTACTACCTTCACATAACCCAGTTAGTGTACAGAGCTCTATTATTACATACCCTATACCCTATAGATGTACATAAGGCTACTACCTTCACTTAACCCAGTTAGTATGCTTAGCTCTATTATTACATACCCTATAGATGTACATAAGGCTACTACCTTCACTTAACCCAGTTAGTATGCTTAGCTCTATTATTACATACCCTATAGATGTACATAAGGCTACTACCTTCACATAACCCAGTTAGTGTGCATAGCTCTATTATTACATACCCTATAGATGTACATAAGGCTACTACCTTCACATAACCCAGTTAGTGTGCATAGCTCTATTATTACATACCCTATACCCTATAGATGTACATAAGGCTACTACCTTCACTTAACCCAGTTAGTATGCTTAGCTCTATTATTACATACCCTATACCCTATAGATGTACATAAGGCTACTACCTTGACTTAACCCAGTTAGTATGCTTAGCTCTATTATTACATACCCTATAGATGTACATAAGGCTACTACCTTCACATAACCCAGTTAGTGTGCACAGCTCTATTATTACATACCCTATACCCTATAGATGTACATAAGGCTACTACCTTCACTTAACCCAGTTAGTGTACACAGCTCTATTATTACATACCCTATACCCTATAGATGTACATAAGGCTACTACCTTCACTTAACCCAGTTAGTGTGCACAGCTCTATTATTACATACCCTATAGATGTACATAAGGCTACTACCTTCACATAACCCAGTTAGTGTGCACAGCTCTATTGTTACATACCCTATAGATGTACATAAGGCTACTACCTTCACTTAACCCAGTTAGTGTACACAGCTCTATTATTACATACCCTATACCCTATAGATGTACATAAGGCTACTACCTTCACATAATCCAGTTAATGTGCACAGCTCTATTATTACATACCCTATAGATGTACATAAGGCTACTACCTTCACATAACCCAGTTAGTGTGCACAGCTCTATTATTACATACCCTATACCCTATAGATGTACATAAGGCTACTACCTTCACATAACCCAGTTAGTGTGCACAGCTCTATTATTACATACCCTATAGATGTACATAAGGCTACTACCTTCACATAACCCAGTTAGTGTGCACAGCTCTATTATTACATACCCTATACCCTATAGATGTACATAAGGCTACTACCTTCACATAACCCAGTTAGGGTGCACAGCTCTATTGTTACATACCCTATAGATGTACATAAGGCTACTACCTTCACATAACCCAGTTAGTGTGCACAGCTCTATTATTACATACCCTATACCCTATAGATGTACATAAGGCTACTACCTTCACATAACCCAGTTAGTGTGCACAGCTCTATTATTACATACCCTATAGATGTACATAAGGCTACTACCTTCACTTAACCCAGTTAGTGAGCACAGCTCTATTATTACATACCCTATTCCCTATAGATGTACATAAGGCTACTACCTTCACTTAACCCAGTTAGTGTGCATAGCTCTATTATTACATACCCTATAGATGTACATAAGGCTACTACCTTCACATAACCCAGTTAGTGTGCATAGCTCTATTATTACATACCCTATAGATGTACATAAGGCTACTACCTTCACTTAACCCAGTTAGTATGCTTAGCTCTATTATTACATACCCTATAGATGTACATAAGGCTACTACCTTCACTTAACCCAGTTAGTATGCTTAGCTCTATTATTACATACCCTATAGATGTACATAAGGCTACTACCTTCACATAACCCAGTTAGTGTGCACAGCTCTATTATTACATACCCTATACCCTATAGATGTACATAAGGCTACTACCTTCACTTAACCCAGTTAGTATGCTTAGCTCTATTATTACATACCCTATACCCTATAGATGTACATAAGGCTACTACCTTGACTTAACCCAGTTAGTGTGCATAGCTCTATTATTACATACCCTATAGATGTACATAAGGCTACTACCTTCACTTAACCCAGTTAGTGTGCACAGCTCTATTATTACATACCCTATACCCTATAGATGTACATAAGGCTACTACCTTCACATAACCCAGTTAGTGTACAGAGCTCTATTATTACATACCCTATACCCTATAGATGTACATAAGGCTACTACCTTCACTTAACCCAGTTAGTATGCTTAGCTCTATTATTACATACCCTATAGATGTACATAAGGCTACTACCTTCTCATAACCCAGTTAGTGTGCACAGCTCTATTATTACATACCCTATACCCTATAGATGTACATAAGGCTACTACCTTCACTTAACCAAGTTAGTATGCTTAGCTCTATTATTACATACCCTATAGATGTACATAAGGCTACTACCTTCACATAACCCAGTTAGTGTGCACAGCTCTATTATTACATACCCTATACCCTATAGATGTACATAAGGCTACTACCTTCACATAACCCAGTTAGTGTGCACAGCTCTATTATTACATACCCTATACCCTATAGATGTACATAAGGCTACTACCTTCACATAACCCAGTTAGTGTGCACAGCTCTATTATTACATACCCTATAGATGTACATAAGGCTACTACCTTCACATAACCCAGTTAGTGTGCACAGCTCTATTATTACATACCCTATACCCTATAGATGTACATAAGGCTACTACCTTCACTTAACCCAGTTAGTGTGCTTAGCTCTATTATTACATACCCTATACCCTATAGATGTACATAAGGCTACTACCTTCACTTAACCCAGTTAGTGTGCACAGCTCTATTATTACATACCCTATACCCTATAGATGTACATAAGGCTACTACCTTCACATAACCCAGTTAGTGTGCACAGCTCTATTATTATATACCCTATAGATGTACATTAGGCTACTACCTTCACATAACCCAGTTAGTGTGCACAGCTCTATTATTACATACCCTATAGATGTACATAAGGCTACTACCTTCACATAACCCAGTTAGTGTGCACAGCTCTATTATTACATACCCTATACCCTATAGATGTACATAAGGCTACTACCTTCACATAACCCAGTTAGTGTGCACAGCTCTATTATTACATACCCTATACCCTATAGATATACATAAGGCTACTACCTTCACATAACCCAGTTAGTGTACAGAGCTCTATTATTACATACCCTATAGATGTACATAAGGCTACTACCTTCACTTAACCCAGTTAGTGTGCACAGCTCTATTGTTACATACCCTATAGATGTACATAAGGCTACTACCTTCACATAACCCAGTTAGTATGCACAGCTCTATTATTACATACCCTATAGATGTACATAAGGCTACTACCTTCACTTAACCCAGTTATTGAGCACAGCTCTATTATTACATACCCTATACCCTATAGATGTACATAAGGCTACTACCTTCACTTAACCCAGTTAGTGTGCATAGCTCTATTATTACATACCCTATAGATGTACATAAGGCTACTACCTTCACATAACCCAGTTAAGGTGCACAGCTCTATTATTACATACCCTATACCCTATAGATGTACATAAGGCTACTACCTTCACTTAACCCAGTTAGTGTGCATAGCTCTATTATTACATACCCTATAGATGTACATAAGGCTACTACCTTCACATAACCCAGTTAGGGTGCACAGCTCTATTATTACATACCCTATACCCTATAGATGTACATAAGGCTACTACCTTCACTTAACCCAGTTAGTGAGCACAGCTCTATTATTACATACCCTATACCCTATAGATGTACATAAGGCTACTACCTTCACTTAACCCAGTTAGTGTGCATAGCTCTATTATTACATACCCTATACCCTATAGATGTACATAAGGCTACTACCTTCACATAACCCAGTTAGGGTGCACAGCTCTATTATTACATACCCTATACCCTATAGATGTACATAAGGCTACTACCTTCACTTAACCCAGTTAGTGAGCACAGCTCTATTGTTACATACCCTATAGATGTACATAAGGCTACTACCTTCACATAACCCAGTTAGTATGCACAGCTCTATTATTACATACCCTATAGATGTACATAAGGCTACTACCTTCACTTAACCCAGTTAGTGAGCACAGCTCTATTATTACATACCCTATACCCTATAGATGTACATAAGGCTACTACCTTCACATAACCCAGTTAGTGTACAGAGCTCTATTATTACATACCCTATAGATGTACATAAGGGTACTACCTTCACTTAACCCAGTTAGTGTGCACAGCTCTATTGTTACATACCCTATAGATGTACATAAGGCTACTACCTTCACATAACCCAGTTAGTATGCATAGCTCTATTATTACATACCCTATAGATGTACATAAGGCTACTACCTTCACTTAACCCAGTTAGTGAGCACAGCTCTATTATTACATACCCTATACCCTATAGATGTACATAAGGCTACTACCTTCACTTAACCCAGTTAGTGTGCACAGCTCTATTATTACATACCCTATAGATGTACATAAGGCTACTACCTTCACATAACCCAGTTAGTGTGCATAGCTCTATTATTACATACCCTATACCCTATAGATGTACATAAGGCTACTACCTTCACATAACCCAGTTAGTGTGCATAGCTCTATTATTACATACCCTATACCCTATAGATGTACATAAGGCTACTACCTTCACTTAACCCAGTTAGTGTGCATAGCTCTATTATTACATACCCTATAGATGTACATAAGGCTACTACCTTCACATAACCCAGTTAGGGTGCACAGCTCTATTATTACATACCCTATACCCTATAGATGTACATTAGGCTACTACCTTCACATAACCCAGTTAGTGAGCACAGCTCTATTATTACATACCCTATACCCTATAGATGTACATAAGGCTACTACCTTCACTTAACCCAGTTAGTGTGCACAGCTCTATTATTACATACCCTATACCCTATAGATGTACATAAGGCTACTACCTTCACATAACCCAGTTAGTGTGCACAGCTCTATTATTACATACCCTATAGATGTACATAAGGCTACTACCTTCACATAACCCAGTTAGTGTGCATAGCTCTATTATTATATACCCTATACCCTATAGATGTACATAAGGCTACTACCTTCACATAACCCAGTTAGTGTGCACAGCTCTATTATTACATACCCTATACCCTATAGATGTACATAAGGCTACTACCTTCACTTAACCCAGTTAGTGTGCATAGCTCTATTATTACATACCCTATAGATGTACATAAGGCTACTACCTTCACATAACCCAGTTAGTGTGCACAGCTCTATTATTACATACCCTATACCCTATAGATGTACATAAGGCTACTACCTTCACTTAACCCAGTTAGTGTGCATAGCTCTATTATTACATACCCTATAGATGTACATAAGGCTACTACCTTCACATAACCCAGTTAGTGTGCATAGCTCTATTATTACATACCCTATAGATGTACATAAGGCTACTACCTTCACATAACCCAGTTAGTGTGCACAGCTCTATTATTATATACCCTATAGATGTACATAAGGCTACTACCTTCACATAACCCAGTTAGTGTGCATAGCTCTATTATTACATACCCTATACCCTATAGATGTACATAAGGCTACTACCTTCACATAACCCAGTTAGTGTGCACAGTTCTATTGTTACATACCCTATACCCTATAGATGTACATAAGGCTACTACCTTCACTTAACCCAGTTAGTGTGCATAGCTCTATTATTACATACCCTATAGATGTACATAAGGCTACTACCTTCACATAACCCAGTTAGGGTGCACAGCTCTATTATTACATACCCTATACCCTATAGATGTACATTAGGCTACTACCTTCACATAACCCAGTTAGTGTGCACAGCTCTATTATTACATACCCTATAGATGTACATAAGGCTACTACCTTCACATAACCCAGTTAGTGTGCACAGCTCTATTATTACATACCCTATACCCTATAGATGTACATAAGGCTACTACCTTCACTTAACCCAGTTAGTGTGCATAGCTCTATTATAACATACCCTATAGATGTACATAAGGCTACTACCTTCACATAACCCAGTTAGGGTGCACAGCTCTATTATTACATACCCTATACCCTATAGATGTACATAAGGCTACTACCTTCACATAACCCAGTTAGTGTGCACAGCTCTATTATTACATACCCTATACCCTATAGATGTACATAAGGCTACTACCTTCACATAACCCAGTTAGTGTGCACAGCTCTATTATTACATACCCTATAGATGTACATAAGGCTACTACCTTCACATAACCCAGTTAGTGTGCACAGCTCTATTATTACATACCCTATACCCTATAGATGTACATAAGGCTACTACCTTCACATAACCCAGTTAGTGAGCACAGCTCTATTATTACATACCCTATAGATGTACATAAGGCTACTAACTTCACATAACCCAGTTAGTATGCTTAGCTCTATTATTACATACCCTATAGATGTACATAAGGCTACTAACTTCACATAACCCAGTTAGTGTGCACAGCTCTATTATTACATACCCTATACCCTATATATGTACATAAGGCTACTACCTTCACATAACCCAGTTAGTGTGCACAGCTCTATTATTACATACCCTATACCCTATAGATGTACATAAGGCTACTACCTTCACATAACCCAGTTAGTGTGCACAGCTCTATTATTACATACCCTATAGATGTACATAAGGCTACTACCTTCACTTAACCCAGTTAGTGTGCACAGCTCTATTATTACATACCCTATAGATGTACATAAGGCTACTACCTTCACATAACCCAGTTAGTGTACACAGCTCTATTATTACATACCCTATAGATGTACATAAGGCTACTACCTTCACATAACCCAGTTAGTGTACAGAGCTCTATTATTACATACCCTATACCCTATAGATGTACATAAGGCTACTACCTTCACATAACCCAGTTAGTGTGCACAGCTCTATTATTACATACCCTATAGATGTACATAAGGCTACTACCTTCACTTAACCCAGTTAGTGTGCACAGCTCTATTATTACATACCCTATAGATGTACATAAGGCTACTACCTTCACATAACCCAGTTAGTGTACACAGCTCTATTATTACATACCCTATAGATGTACATAAGGCTACTACCTTCACATAACCCAGTTAGTGTACAGAGCTCTATTATTACATACCCTATACCCTATAGATGTACATAAGGCTACTACCTTCACATAACCCAGTTAGTGTGCACAGCTCTATTATTACATACCCTATACCCTATAGATGTACATAAGGCTACTACCTTCACTTAACCCAGTTAGTGTGCACAGCTCTATTATTACATACCCTATACCCTATAGATGTATATAAGGCTACTACCTTCACATAACCCAGTTAGTGTGCACAGCTCTATTATTACATACCATATACCCTATAGATGTACATAAGGCTACTACCTTCACATAACCCAGTTAGTGAGCACAGCTCTATTATTACATACCCTATAGATGTACATAAGGCTACTACCTTCACATAACCCAGTTAGTATGCACAGCTCTATTATTATATACCCTATAGATGTACATAAGGCTACTACCTTCACATAACCCAGTTAGTGTACACAGCTCTATTATTACATACCCTATAGATGTACATAAGGCTACTACCTTCACATAACCCAGTTAGTGTGCACAGCTCTATTATTACATACCCTATACCCTATAGATGTACATAAGGCTACTACCTTCACTTAACCCAGTTAGTGTGCACAGCTCTATTATTACATACCCTATACCCTATAGATGTACATAAGGCTACTACCTTCACATAACCCAGTTAGTGTGCACAGCTCTATTATTACATACCATATACCCTATAGATGTACATAAGGCTACTACCTTCACATAACCCAGTTAGTGTGCACAGCTCTATTATTACATACCCTATAGATGTACATAAGGCTACTACCTTCACTTAACCCAGTTAGTGTGCACAGCTCTATTATTACATACCCTATACCCTATAGATGTACATAAGGCTACTACCTTCACATAACCCAGTTTGTGTGCACAGCTCTATTATTACATACCATATACCCTATAGATGTACATAATGCTACTACCTTCACATAACCCAGTTAGTGTGCACAGCTCTATTATTACATACCCTATAGATGTACATAAGGCTACTACCTTCACTTAACCCAGTTAGTGTGCACAGCTCTATTATTACATACCCTATACCCTATAGATGTACATAAGGCTACTACCTTCACTTAACCCAGTTAGTGTGCACAGCTCTATTATTACATACCCTATACCCTATAGATGTACATAAGGCTACTACCTTCACATAACCCAGTTAGTGTGCATAGCTCTATTATTACATACCCTATACCCTATAGATGTACATAATGCTACTACCTTCACATAACCCAGTTAGTGTGCACAGCTCTATTATTACATACCCTATAGATGTACATAAGGCTACTACCTTCACTTAACACAGTTAGTGTGCACAGCTCTATTATTACATACCCTATACCCTATAGATGTACATAAGGCTACTACCTTCACTTAACCCAGTTAGTGTGCACAGCTCTATTATTACATACCCTATACCCTATAGATGTACATAAGGCTACTACCTTCACATAACCCAGTTAGTGTGCATAGCTCTATTATTACATACCCTATACCCTATAGATGTACATAAGGCTACTACCTTCACTTAACCCAGTTAGTGTGCATAGCTCTATTATTACATACCCTATAGGTGTACATAAGGCTACTACCTTCACTTAACCCAGTTAGTGTGCACAGCTCTATTATTACATACCCTATACCCTATAGATGTACATAAGGCTACTACCTTCACTTAACCCAGTTAGTATGCTTAGCTCTATTATTACATACCCTATAGATGTACATAAGGCTACTACCTTCACATAACCCAGTTAGTGTGCATAGCTCTATTATTACATACCCTATAGATGTACATAAGGCTACTACCTTCACATAACCCAGTTAGTGTACACAGCTCTATTATTACATACCCTATAGATGTACATAAGGCTACTACCTTCACATAACCCAGTTAGTGTGCACAGCTCTATTATTACATACCCTATACCCTATAGATGTACATAAGGCTACTACCTTCACATAACCCAGTTAGTGTGCACAGCTCTATTATTACATACCCTATACCCTATAGATGTACATAAGGCTACTACCTTCACATAACCCAGTTAGTGTGCACAGCTCTATTATTACATACCCTATACCCTATAGATGTACATAAGGCTACTACCTTCACATAACCCAGTTAGTGTACAGAGCTCTATTATTACATACCCTATAGATGTACATAAGGCTACTACCTTCACATAACCCAGTTAGTGTGCACAGCTCTATTATTACATACCCTATAGATGTACATAAGGCTACTACCTTCACTTAACCCAGTTAGTGTGCACAGCTCTATTATTACATACCCTATACCCTATAGATGTACATAAGGCTACTACCTTCACATAACCCAGTTAGTATGCAGAGCTCTATTATTACATACCCTATAGATGTACATAAGGCTACTACCTTCACATAACCCAGTTAGTGAGCACAGCTCTATTATTACATACCCTATAGATGTACATAAGGCTACTACCTTCACATAACCCAGTTAGTGTGCACAGCTCTATTATTACATACCCTATAGATGTACATAAGGCTACTACCTTCACATAACCCAGTTAGTGTGCACAGCTCTATTATTACATACCCTATAGATGTACATAAGGCTACTACCTTCACATAACCCAGTTAGTGTGCACAGCTCTATTATTACATACCCTATACCCTATAGATGTACATAAGGCTACTACCTTCACATAACCCAGTTAGTGTGCACAGCTCTATTGTTACATACCCTATACCCTATAGATGTACATTAGGCTACTACCTTCACATAACCCAGTTAGTGTGCACAGCTCTATTATTACATACCCTATAGATGTACATAAGGCTACCACCTTCACATAACCCAGTTAGTGTGCACAGCTCTATTATTACATACCCTATACCCTATAGATGTACATAAGGCTACTACCTTCACATAACCCAGTTAGTGTGCACAGCTCTATTGTTACATACCCTATACCCTATAGATGTACATTAGGCTACTACCTTCACATAACCCAGTTAGTGTGCACAGCTCTATTATTACATACCCTATATATGTACATAAGGCTACTACCTTCACATAACCCAGTTAGTGTGCACAGCTCTATTATTACATACCCTATACCCTATAGATGTACATTAGGCTACTACCTTCACTTAACCCAGTTAGTGAGCACAGCTCTATTATTACATACCCTATAGGTGTACATAAGGCTACTACCTTCACATAACCCAGTTAGTGTGCACAGCTCTATTATTACATACCCTATAGATGTACATAAGGCTACTACCTTCACATAACCCAGTTAGTGTACAGAGCTCTATTATTACATACCCTATAGATGTACATAAGGCTACTACCTTCACTTAACCCAGTTAGTGTGCACAGCTCTATTATTACATACCCTATACCCTATAGATGTACATAAGGCTACTACCTTCACTTAACCCAGTTAGTGAGCACAGCTCTATTATTACATACCCTATAGATGTACATAAGGCTACTACCTTCACATAACCCAGTTAGTGTACACAGCTCTATTATTACATACCCTATAGATGTACATAAGGCTACTACCTTCACATAATCCAGTTAGTGTGCACAATTCTATTGTTACATACCCTATACCCTATAGATGTACATAAGGCTACTACCTTCACATAAACCAGTTAGTGTGCACAGCTCTATTATTACATACCCTATAGATGTACATAAGGCTACTACCTTCACTTAACCCTGTTAGTGTGCACAGCTCTATTATTACATACCCTATACCCTATAGATGTACATAAGGCTACTACCTTCACATAACCCAGTTAGTGTGCACAGCTCTATTATTACATACCCTATACCCTATAGATGTACATAAGGCTACTACCTTCATATAACCCAGTTAGTGTGCACAGCTCTATTATTACATACCCTATAGATGTACATAAGGCTACTACCTTCACTTAACCCAGTTAGTGTGCACAGCTCTATTATTACATACCCTATACCCTATAGATGTACATAAGGCTACTACCTTCACATAACCCATTTAGTGTGCACAGCTCTATTGTTACATACCCTATAGATGTACATAAGGCTACTACCTTCACATAACCCAGTTAGTGTGCACAGCTCTATTATTACATACCCTATAGATGTACATTAGGCTACTACCTTCACTTAACCCAGTTAGTGTGCACAGCTCTATTATTACATACCCTATAGATGTACATAAGGCTACTACCTTCACTTAACCCAGTTAGTGTGCACAGCTCTATTATTACATACCCTATAGATGTACATAAGGCTACTACCTTCACATAACCCAGTTAGTGTACACAGCTCTATTATTACATACCCTATAGATGTACATAAGGCTACTACCTTCACATAACCCAGTTAGTGTACAGAGCTCTATTATTACATACCCTATACCCTATAGATGTACATAAGGCTACTACCTTCACATAACCCAGTTAGTGTGCACAGCTCTATTATTACATACCCTATACCCTATAGATGTACATAAGGCTACTACCTTCACTTAACCAAGTTAGTGTGCACAGCTCTATTATTACATACCCTATACCCTATAGATGTACATAAGGCTACTACCTTCACATAACCCAGTTAGTGAGCACAGCTCTATTATTACATACCCTATAGATGTACATAAGGCTACTACCTTCACATAACCCAGTTAGTGTACACAGCTCTATTATTACATACCCTATAGATGTACATAAGGCTACTACCTTCACATAACCCAGTTAGTGTACAGAGCTCTATTATTACATACCCTATACCCTATAGATGTACATAAGGCTACTACCTTCACATAACCCATTTAGTGTGCACAGCTCTATTGTTACATACCCTATAGATGTACATAAGGCTACTACCTTCACATAACCCAGTTAGTGTGCACAGCTCTATTATTACATACCCTATAGATGTACATTAGGCTACTACCTTCACTTAACCCAGTTAGTGTGCACAGCTCTATTATTACATACCCTATAGATGTACATAAGGCTACTACCTTCACTTAACCCAGTTAGTGTGCACAGCTCTATTATTACATACCCTATAGATGTACATAAGGCTACTACCTTCACATAACCCAGTTAGTGTACACAGCTCTATTATTACATACCCTATACCCTATAGATGTACATAAGGCTACTACCTTCACATAACCCAGTTAGTGTGCACAGCTCTATTATTACATACCCTATACCCTATAGATGTACATAAGGCTACTACCTTCACTTAACCAAGTTAGTGTGCACAGCTCTATTATTACATACCCTATACCCTATAGATGTACATAAGGCTACTACCTTCACATAACCCAGTTAGTGTGCACAGCTCTATTATTACATACCCTATACCCTATAGATGTACATAAGGCTACTACCTTCACATAACCCAGTTAGTGTGCACAGCTCTATTATTACATACCCTATAGATGTACATAAGGCTACTACCTTCACTTAACCCAGTTAGTGTGCACAGCTCTATTATTACATACCCTATACCCTATAGATGTACATAAGGCTACTACCTTCACATAACCCAGTTAGTGTGCACAGCTCTATTATTACATACCATATACCCTATAGATGTACATAAGGCTACTACCTTCACATAACCCAGTTAGTGTGCACAGCTTTATTATTACATACCCTATAGATGTACATAAGGCTACTACCTTCACATAACCCAGTTAGTGTGCACAGCTCTATTATTACATACCCTATACCCTATAGATGTACATAAGGCTACTACCTTCACTTAACCCAGTTAGTGTGCACAGCTCTATTATTACATACCCTATAGATGTACATAAGGCTACTACCTTCACATAACCCAGTTAGTGTGCACAGCTCTATTATTACATACCCTATAGATGTACATAAGGCTACTACCTTCACTTAACCCTGTTAGTGTGCACAGCTCTATTATTACATACCCTATACCCTATAGATGTACATAAGGCTACTACCTTCACATAACCCAGTTAGTGTGCACAGCTCTATTATTACATACCATATACCCTATAGATGTACATAAGGCTACTACCTTCACATAACCCAGTTAGTGTGCACAGCTCTATTATTACATACCCTATAGATGTACATAAGGCTACTACCTTCACTTAACCCAGTTAGTGTGCACAGCTCTATTATTACATACCCTATACCCTATAGATGTACATAAGGCTACTACCTTCACATAACCCAGTTAGTGTGCACAGCTCTATTATTACATACCCTATAGATGTACATAAGGCTACTACCTTCACATAACCCAGTTAGTGTGCACAGCTCTATTATTACATACCATATACCCTATAGATGTACATAATGCTACTACCTTCACATAACCCAGTTAGTGTGCACAGCTCTATTATTACATACCCTATAGATGTACATAAGGCTACTACCTTCACTTAACCCAGTTAGTGTGCACAGCTCTATTATTACATACCCTATACCCTATAGATGTACATAAGGCTACTACCTTCACTTAACCCAGTTAGTGTGCACAGCTCTATTATTACATACCCTATACCCTATAGATGTACATAAGGCTACTACCTTCACTTAACCCAGTTAGTATGCTTAGCTCTATTATTACATACCCTATAGATGTACATAAGGCTACTACCTTCACATAACCCAGTTAGTGTGCATAGCTCTATTATTACATACCCTATAGATGTACATAAGGCTACTACCTTCACATAACCCAGTTAGTGTGCACAGCTTTATTATTACATACCCTATACCCTATAGATGTACATAAGGCTACTACCTTCACATAACCCAGTTAGTGTGCATAGCTCTATTATTACATACCCTATAGATGTACATAAGGCTACTACCTTCACTTAACCCAGTTAGTGTGCACAGCTCTATTATTACATACCCTATACCCTATAGATGTACATAAGGCTACTACCTTCACATAACCCAGTTAGTGTGCACAGCTCTATTATTACATACCCTATAGATGTACATAAGGCTACTACCTTCACTTAACCCAGTTAGTGTGCACAGCTCTATTATTACATACCCTATACCCTATAGATGTACATAAGGCTACTACCTTCACATAACCCAGTTAGTGTGCACAGCTCTATTATTACATACCCTATACCCTATAGATGTACATAAGGCTACTACCTTCACATAACCCAGTTAGTGTGCACAGCTCTATTATTACATACCCTATAGATGTACATAAGGCAACTACCTTCACATAACCCAGTTAGTGTGCACAGCTCTATTATTACATACCCTATAGATGTACATAAGGCTACTACCTTCACATAACCCAGTTAGTGTGCACAGCTCTATTATTACATACCCTATAGATGTACATAAGGCTACTACCTTCACATAACCCAGTTAGTGTGCACAGCTTTATTATTACATACCCTATACCCTATAGATGTACATAAGGCTACTACCTTCACATAACCCAGTTAGTGTGCATAGCTCTATTATTACATACCCTATAGATGTACATAAGGCTACTACCTTCACTTAACCCAGTTAGTGTGCACAGCTCTATTATTACATACCCTATACCCTATAGATGTACATAAGGCTACTACCTTCACATAACCCAGTTAGTGTGCACAGCTCTATTATTACATACCCTATAGATGTACATAAGGCTACTACCTTCACTTAACCCAGTTAGTGTGCACAGCTCTATTATTACATACCCTATACCCTATAGATGTACATAAGGCTACTACCTTCACTTAACCCAGTTAGTGTGCACAGCTCTATTATTACATACCCTATACCCTATAGATGTACATAAGGCTACTACCTTCACTTAACCCAGTTAGTGTGCACAGCTCTATTATTACATACCCTATACCCTATAGATGTACATAAGGCTACTACCTTCACTTAACCCAGTTAGTGAGCACAGCTCTATTATTACATACCCTATAGATGTACATAAGGCAACTACCTTCACATAACCCAGTTAGTGTACACAGCTCTATTATTACATACCCTATAGATGTACATAAGGCTACTACCTTCACATAACCCAGTTAGTGTGCACAGCTCTATTATTACATACCCTATACCCTATAGATGTACATAAGGCTACTACCTTCACTTAACCCAGTTAGTGAGCACAGCTCTATTATTACATACCCTATAGATGTACATAAGGCTACTACCTTCACATAACCCTGTTAGTGTACACAGCTCTATTATTACATACCCTATAGATGTACATAAGGCTACTACCTTCACATAATCCAGTTAGTGTGCACAGTTCTATTGTTACATACCCTATACCCTATAGATGTACATAAGGCTACCACCTTCACATAACCCAGTTAGTGTGCACAGCTCTATTATTACATACCCTATATATGTACATAAGGCTACTACCTTCACATAACCCAGTTAGTGTACAGAGCTCTATTATTACATACCCTATACCCTATAGATGTACATAAGGCTACTACCTTCACTTAACCCAGTTAGTATGCTTAGCTCTATTATTATATACCCTATAGATGTACATAAGGCTACTACCTTCACATAACCCAGTTAGTGTGCACAGCTCTATTATTACATACCCTATACCCTATAGATGTACATAAGGCTACTACCTTCACTTAACCCAGTTAGTGTGCACAGCTCTATTATTACATACCCTATACCCTATAGATGTACATAAGGCTACTACCTTCACATAACCCAGTTAGTGTGCACAGCTCTATTATTACATACCCTATAGATGTACATAAGGCTACTACCTTCACATAACCCAGTTAGTGTACAGAGCTCTATTATTACATACCCTATAGATGTACATAAGGCTACTACCTTCACTTAACCCAGTTAGTTGCACAGCTCTATTATTACATACCCTATACCCTATAGATGTACATAAGGCTACTACCTTCACTTAACCCAGTTAGTGAGCACAGCTCTATTATTACATACCCTATAGATGTACATAAGGCTACTACCTTCACATAACCCAGTTAGTGTACACAGCTCTATTATTACATACCCTATAGATGTACATAAGGCTACTACCTTCACATAATCCAGTTAGTGTGCACAGTTCTATTGTTACATACCCTATACCCTATAGATGTACATAAGGCTACTACCTTCACATAACCCTGTTAGTGTGCACAGCTCTATTATTACATACCCTATAGATGTACATAAGGCTACTACCTTCACATAACCCTGTTAGTGTGCATAGCTCTATTATTACATACCCTATACCCTATAGATGTACATTAGGCTACTACCTTCACATAACCCAGTTAGTGAGCACATCTCTATTATTACATACCCTATAGATGTACATAAGGCTACTACCTTCACATAACCCAGTTAGTGTGCATAGCTCTATTATTACATACCCTATACCCTATAGATGTACATAAGGCTACTACCTTCACATAACCCAGTTAGTGTGCATAGCTCTATTATTACATACCCTATACCCTATAGATGTACATAAGGCTACTACCTTCACATAACCCAGTTAGTGTGCACAGCTCTATTATTACATACCCTATAGATGTACATAAGGCTACTACCTTCACATAACCCAGTTAGTGTGCACAGCTCTATTATTACATACCCTATAGATGTACATAAGGCTACTACCTTCACTTAACCCAGTTAGTGTGCATAGCTCTATTATTACATACCCTATAGATGTACATAAGGCTACTACCTTCACATAACCCAGTTAGGGTGCACAGCTCTATTATTACATACCCTATACCCTATAGATGTACATTAGGCTACTACCTTCACATAACCCAGTTAGTGAGCACAGCTCTATTATTACATACCCTATACCCTATAGATGTACATAAGGCTACTACCTTCACTTAACCCAGTTAGTGTGCACAGCTCTATTATTACATACCCTATACCCTATAGATGTACATAAGGCTACTACCTTCACATAACCCAGTTAGTGTGCACAGCTCTATTATTACATACCCTATAGATGTACATAAGGCTACTACCTTCACATAACCCAGTTAGTGTGCATAGCTCTATTATTATATACCCTATACCCTATAGATGTACATAAGGCTACTACCTTCACATAACCCAGTTAGTGTGCACAGCTCTATTATTACATACCCTATACCCTATAGATGTACATAAGGCTACTACCTTCACTTAACCCAGTTAGTGTGCATAGCTCTATTATTACATACCCTATAGATGTACATAAGGCTACTACCTTCACATAACCCAGTTAGTGTGCACAGCTCTATTATTACATACCCTGTACCCTATAGATGTACATAAGGCTACTACCTTCACTTAACCCAGTTAGTGTGCATAGCTCTATTATTACATACCCTATAGATGTACATAAGGCTACTACCTTCACATAACCCAGTTAGTGTGCATAGCTCTATTATTACATACCCTATAGATGTACATAAGGCTACTACCTTCACATAACCCAGTTAGTGTGCACAGCTCTATTATTATATACCCTATAGATGTACATAAGGCTACTACCTTCACATAACCCAGTTAGTGTGCACAGCTCTATTATTACATACCCTATACCCTATAGATGTACATAAGGCTACTACCTTCACTTAACCCAGTTAGTGTGCATAGCTCTATTATTACATACCCTATAGATGTACATAAGGCTACTACCTTCACATAACCCAGTTAGTGTGCACAGCTCTATTATTACATACCCTATACCCTATAGATGTACATAAGGCTACTACCTTCACTTAACCCAGTTAGTGTGCATAGCTCTATTATTACATACCCTATAGATGTACATAAGGCTACTACCTTCACATAACCCAGTTAGTGTGCATAGCTCTATTATTACATACCCTATAGATGTACATAAGGCTACTACCTTCACATAACCCAGTTAGTGTGCACAGCTCTATTATTATATACCCTATAGATGTACATAAGGCTACTACCTTCACATAACCCAGTTAGTGTGCATAGCTCTATTATTACATACCCTATAGATGTACATAAGGCTACTACCTTCACATAACCCAGTTAGGGTGCACAGCTCTATTATTACATACCCTATACCCTATAGATGTACATTAGGCTACTACCTTCACATAACCCAGTTAGTGTGCACAGCTCTATTATTACATACCCTATAGATGTACATAAGGCTACTACCTTCACATAACCCAGTTAGTGTGCACAGCTCTATTATTATATACCCTATACCCTATAGATGTACATAAGGCTACTACCTTCACATAACCCAGTTAGTGTGCACAGCTCTATTATTATATACCCTATAGATGTACATAAGGCTACTACCTTCACATAACCCAGTTAGTGTGCATAGCTCTATTATTACATCACCCTATAGATGTACATAAGGGCTACTACCTTCAAATAACCCAGTTTAGGGTGCACAGCTCTATTATTACATACCTACCCTATACCCTATAGATGTACATAAGGCTACTACCTTCACATAACCCAGTTAGTGTGCACAGCTCTATTATTACATACCCTATACCCTATAGATGTACATAAGGCTACTACCTTCACATAACCCAGTTAGTGTGCACAGCTCTATTATTACATACCCTATACCCTATATATGTACATAAGGCTACTACCTTCACATAACCCAGTTAGTGTGCACAGCTCTATTATTACATACCCTATACCCTATAGATGTACATAAGGCTACTACCTTCACTTAACCCAGTTAGTGTGCACAGCTCTATTATTACATACCCTATAGATGTACATAAGGCTACTACCTTCACTTAACCCAGTTAGGGTGCACAGCTCTATTATTACATACCCTATACCCTATAGATGTACATAAGGCTACTACCTTCACATAACCCAGTTAGTGTGCACAGCTCTATTATTACATACCCTATACCCTATAGATGTACATAAGGCTACTACCTTCACATAACCCAGTTAGTGTGCACAGCTCTATTATTACATACCCTATACCCTATATATGTACATAAGGCTACTACCTTCACATAACCCAGTTAGTGTGCACAGCTCTATTATTACATACCCTATACCCTATAGATGTACATAAGGCTACTACCTTCACTTAATCCAGTTAGTGTGCACAGCTCTATTATTACATACCCTATACCCTATAGATGTACATAAGGCTACTACCTTCACATAACCCAGTTAGTGTACACAGCTCTATTATTACATACCCTATAGATGTACATAAGGCTACTACCTTCACTTAACCCAGTTAGTGTGCACAGCTCTATTATTACATACCCTATAGATGTACATAAGGCTACTACCTTCACATAACCCAGTTAGTGTACACAGCTCTATTATTACATACCCTATAGATGTACATAAGGCTACTACCTTCACATAACCCAGTTAGTGTACAGAGCTCTATTATTACATACCCTATACCCTATAGATGTACATAAGGCTACTACCTTCACATAACCCAGTTAGTGTGCACAGCTCTATTATTACATACCCTATAGATGTACATAAGGCTACTACCTTCACTTAACCCAGTTAGTGTGCACAGCTCTATTATTACATACCCTATAGATGTACATAAGGCTACTACCTTCACATAACCCAGTTAGTGTACACAGCTCTATTATTACATACCCTATAGATGTACATAAGGCTACTACCTTCACATAACCCAGTTAGTGTACAGAGCTCTATTATTACATACCCTATACCCTATAGATGTACATAAGGCTACTACCTTCACATAACCCAGTTAGTGTGCACAGCTCTATTATTACATACCCTATACCCTATAGATGTACATAAGGCTACTACCTTCACTTAACCCAGTTAGTGTGCACAGCTCTATTATTACATACCCTATACCCTATAGATGTACATAAGGCTACTACCTTCACATAACCCAGTTAGTGTGCACAGCTCTATTATTACATACCCTATACCCTATAGATGTACATAAGGCTACTACCTTCACATAACCCAGTTAGTGTGCACAGCTCTATTATTACATACCCTATAGATGTACATAAGGCTACTACCTTCACTTAACCCAGTTAGTGTGCACAGCTCTATTATTACATACCCTATACCCTATAGATGTACATAAGGCTACTACCTTCACATAACCCAGTTAGTGTGCACAGCTCTATTATTACATACCATATACCCTATAGATGTACATAAGGCTACTACCTTCACATAACCCAGTTAGTGTGCACAGCTCTATTATTACATACCCTATAGATGTACATAAGGCTACTACCTTCACATAACCCAGTTAGTGTGCACAGCTCTATTATTACATACCCTATACCCTATAGATGTACATAAGGCTACTACCTTCACTTAACCCAGTTAGTGTGCACAGCTCTATTATTACATACCCTATACCCTATAGATGTACATAAGGCTACTACCTTCACATAACCCAGTTAGTGTGCACAGCTCTATTATTACATACCCTATAGATGTACATAAGGCTACTACCTTCACTTAACCCAGTTAGTGTGCACAGCTCTATTATTACATACCCTATACCCTATAGATGTACATAAGGCTACTACCTTCACATAACCCAGTTAGTGTGCACAGCTCTATTATTACATACCATATACCCTATAGATGTACATAAGGCTACTACCTTCACATAACCCAGTTAGTGTGCACAGCTCTATTATTACATACCCTATAGATGTACATAAGGCTACTACCTTCACTTAACCCAGTTAGTGTGCACAGCTCTATTATTACATACCCTATACCCTATAGATGTACATAAGGCTACTACCTTCACATAACCCAGTTAGTGTGCACAGCTCTATTATTACATACCATATACCCTATAGATGTACATAATGCTACTACCTTCACATAACCCAGTTAGTGTGCACAGCTCTATTATTACATACCATATAGATGTACATAAGGCTACTACCTTCACTTAACCCAGTTAGTGTGCACAGCTCTATTATTACATACCCTATACCCTATAGATGTACATAAGGCTACTACCTTCACTTAACCCAGTTAGTGTGCACAGCTCTATTATTACATACCCTATACCCTATAGATGTACATAAGGCTACTACCTTCACTTAACCCAGTTAGTATGCTTAGCTCTATTATTACATACCCTATAGATGTACATAAGGCTACTACCTTCACATAACCCAGTTAGTGTGCATAGCTCTATTATTACATACCCTATAGATGTACATAAGGCTACTACCTTCACTTAACCCAGTTAGTATGCATAGCTCTATTATTACATACCCTATAGATGTACATAAGGCTACTACCTTCACTTAACCCTGTTAGTGTACACAGCTCTATTATTACATACCCTATAGATGTACATAAGGCTACTACCTTCACTTAACCCAGTTAGTGAGCACAGCTCTATTATTACATACCCTATAGGTGTACATAAGGCTACTACCTTCACATAACCCAGTTAGTGTGCACAGCTCTATTATTACATACCCTATAGATGTACATAAGGCTACTACCTTCACATAACCCAGTTAGTGTGCACAGCTCTATTATTACATACCCTATACCCTATAGATGTACATAAGGCTACTACCTTCACATAACCCAGTTAGTGTGCACAGCTCTATTATTACATACCCTATAGGTGTACATAAGGCTACTACCTTCACATAACCCAGTTAGTGTGCACAGCTCTATTATTACATACCCTATACCCTATAGATGTACATAAGGCTACTACCTTCACATAACCCAGTTAGTGTACAGAGCTCTATTATTACATACCCTATAGATGTACATAAGGCTACTACCTTCACATAACCCAGTTAGTGTGCACAGCTCTATTATTACATACCCTATAGATGTACATAAGGCTACTACCTTCACTTAACCCTGTTAGTGTGCACAGCTCTATTATTACATACCCTATACCCTATAGATGTACATAAGGCTACTACCTTCACATAACCCAGTTAGTGTGCACAGCTCTATTATTACATACCCTATAGATGTACATAAGGCTACTACCTTCACTTAACCCAGTTAGTGTGCACAGCTCTATTATTACATACCCTATACCCTATAGATGTACATAAGGCTACTACCTTCACATAACCCAGTTAGTATGCAGAGCTCTATTATTACATACCCTATAGATGTACATAAGGCTACTACCTTCACATAACCCAGTTAGTGTGCACAGCTCTATTATTACATACCCTATAGATGTACATAAGGCTACTACCTTCACATAACCCAGTTAGTGTGCACAGCTCTATTATTACATACCCTATACCCTATAGATGTACATTAGGCTACTACCTTCACATAACCCAGTTAGTGTGCACAGCTCTATTATTACATACCCTATACCCTATAGATGTACATAAGGCTACTACCTTCACATAACCCAGTTAGTGTGCACAGCTCTATTATTACATACCCTATAGATGTACATAAGGCTACTACCTTCACATAACCCAGTTAGGGTGCACAGCTCTATTATTACATACCCTATAGATGTACATAAGGCTACTACCTTCACATAACCCAGTTAGTGTGCACAGCTCTATTATTACATACCATATACCCTATAGATGTACATAAGGCTACTACCTTCACATAACCCAGTTAGTGTGCACAGCTCTATTGTTACATACCCTATACCCTATAGATGTACATTAGGCTACTACCTTCACATAACCCAGTTAGTGTGCATAGCTCTATTATTACATACCCTATAGATGTACATTAGGCTACTACCTTCACATAACCCAGTTAGTGTGCACAGCTCTATTATTACATACCCTATAGATGTACATAAGGCTACTACCTTCACTTAACCCAGTTAGTGTGCACAGCTCTATTATTACATACCCTATACCCTATAGATGTACATAAGGCTACTACCTTCACATAACCCAGTTAGTGTGCACAGCTCTATTATTACATACCCTATAGATGTACATAAGGCTACTACCTTCACATAACCCAGTTAGTGTACAGAGCTCTATTATTACATACCCTATAGATGTACATAAGGCTACTACCTTCACTTAACCCAGTTAGTGTGCACAGCTCTATTATTACATACCCTATACCCTATAGATGTACATAAGGCTACTACCTTCACTTAACCCAGTTAGTGAGCACAGCTCTATTATTACATACCCTATAGATGTACATAAGGCTACTACCTTCACATAACCCAGTTAGTGTGCACAGCTCTATTATTACATACCCTATACCCTATAGATGTACATAAGGCTACTACCTTCACATAACCCAGTTAGTGTGCACAGCTCTATTGTTACATACCCTATACCCTATAGATGTACATTAGGCTACTACCTTCACATAACCCAGTTAGTGTGCACAGCTCTATTATTACATACCCTATAGATGTACATAAGGCTACTACCTTCACATAACCCAGTTAGTGTGCACAGCTCTATTATTACATACCCTATACCCTATAGATGTACATAAGGCTACTACCTTCACATAACCCAGTTAGTGTGCACAGCTCTATTGTTACATACCCTATACCCTATAGATGTACATTAGGCTACTACCTTCACATAACCCAGTTAGTGTGCATAGCTCTATTATTACATACCCTATAGATGTACATTAGGCTACTACCTTCACATAACCCAGTTAGTGTGCACAGCTCTATTATTACATACCCTATAGATGTACATAAGGCTACTACCTTCACTTAACCCAGTTAGTGTGCACAGCTCTATTATTACATACCCTATACCCTATAGATGTACATAAGGCTACTACCTTCACATAACCCAGTTAGTGTGCACAGCTCTATTATTACATACCCTATAGATGTACATAAGGCTACTACCTTCACATAACCCAGTTAGTGTACAGAGCTCTATTATTACATACCCTATAGATGTACATAAGGCTACTACCTTCACTTAACCCAGTTAGTGTGCACAGCTCTATTATTACATACCCTATACCCTATAGATGTACATAAGGCTACTACCTTCACTTAACCCAGTTAGTGAGCACAGCTCTATTATTACATACCCTATAGATGTACATAAGGCTACTACCTTCACATAATCCAGTTAGTGTGCACAGTTCTATTGTTACATACCCTATACCCTATAGATGTACATAAGGCTACTACCTTCATATAACCCAGTTAGTGTGCACAGCTCTATTATTACATACCCTATAGATGTACATAAGGCTACTACCTTCACATAATCCAGTTAGTGTGCACAGTTCTATTGTTACATACCCTATACCCTATAGATGTACATAAGGCTACTACCTTCACATAACCCAGTTAGTGTGCACAGCTCTATTATTACATACCCTATAGATGTACATAAGGCTACTACCTTCACATAACCCAGTTAGTGTACAGAGCTCTATTATTACATACCCTATAGATGTACATAAGGCTACTACCTTCACATAACCCAGTTAGTGTGCACAGCTCTATTATTACATACCCTATACCCTATAGATGTACATAAGGCTACTACCTTCACATAACCCAGTTAGTGTGCACAGCTCTATTGTTACATACCCTATACCCTATAGATGTACATTAGGCTACTACCTTCACATAACCCAGTTAGTGTGCACAGCTCTATTATTACATACCCTATAGATGTACATAAGGCTACTACCTTCACATAACCCAGTTAGTGTGCACAGCTCTATTATTACATACCATATACCCTATAGATGTACATAAGGCTACTACCTTCACATAACCCAGTTAGTGTGCACAGCTCTATTATTACATACCCTATAGATGTACATAAGGCTACTACCTTCACATAACCCAGTTAGTGTGCACAGCTCTATTATTACATACCCTATACCCTATAGATGTACATAAGGCTACTACCTTCACATAACCCAGTTAGTGTGCACAGCTCTATTGTTACATACCCTATACCCTATAGATGTACATTAGGCTACTACCTTCACATAACCCAGTTAGTGTGCATAGCTCTATTATTACATACCCTATAGATGTACATTAGGCTACTACCTTCACATAACCCAGTTAGTGTGCACAGCTCTATTATTACATACCCTATAGATGTACATAAGGCTACTACCTTCACTTAACCCAGTTAGTGTGCACAGCTCTATTATTACATACCCTATACCCTATAGATGTACATAAGGCTACTACCTTCACATAACCCAGTTAGTGTGCACAGCTCTATTATTACATACCCTATAGATGTACATAAGGCTACTACCTTCACATAACCCAGTTAGTGTACAGAGCTCTATTATTACATACCCTATAGATGTACATAAGGCTACTACCTTCACTTAACCCAGTTAGTGTGCACAGCTCTATTATTACATACCCTATACCCTATAGATGTACATAAGGCTACTACCTTCACTTAACCCAGTTAGTGAGCACAGCTCTATTATTACATACCCTATAGATGTACATAAGGCTACTACCTTCACATAATCCAGTTAGTGTGCACAGTTCTATTGTTACATACCCTATACCCTATAGATGTACATAAGGCTACTACCTTCATATAACCCAGTTAGTGTGCACAGCTCTATTATTACATACCCTATAGATGTACATAAGGCTACTACCTTCACATAATCCAGTTAGTGTGCACAGTTCTATTGTTACATACCCTATACCCTATAGATGTACATAAGGCTACTACCTTCACATAACCCAGTTAGTGTGCACAGCTCTATTATTACATACCCTATAGATGTACATAAGGCTACTACCTTCACATAACCCAGTTAGTGTACAGAGCTCTATTATTACATACCCTATAGATGTACATAAGGCTACTACCTTCACATAACCCAGTTAGTGTGCACAGCTCTATTATTACATACCCTATACCCTATAGATGTACATAAGGCTACTACCTTCACATAACCCAGTTAGTGTGCACAGCTCTATTATTACATACCCTATACCCTATAGATGTACATAAGGCTACTACCTTCACATAACCCAGTTAGTGTGCTTAGCTCTATTATTACATACCCTATACCCTATAGATGTACATAAGGCTACTACCTTCACATAACCCAGTTAGTGTGCACAGCTCTATTATTACATACCCTATAGATGTACATAAGGCTACTACCTTCACATAACCCAGTTAGTGTACAGAGCTCTATTATTACATACCCTATAGATGTACATAAGGCTACTACCTTCACATAACCCAGTTAGTGTGCACAGCTCTATTATTACATACCCTATACCCTATAGATGTACATAAGGCTACTACCTTCACTTAACCCAGTTAGTGAGCACAGCTCTATTATTACATACCCTATAGATGTACATAAGGCTACTACCTTCACATAACCCAGTTAGTGTACACAGCTCTATTATTACATACCCTATAGATGTACATAAGGCTACTACCTTCACATAATCCAGTTAGTGTGCACAGTTCTATTGTTACATACCCTATACCCTATAGATGTACATAAGGCTACTACCTTCACTTAACCCAGTTAGTGTGCACAGCTCTATTATTACATACCCTATATATGTACATAAGGCTACTACCTTCACATAACCCAGTTAGTGTACAGAGCTCTATTATTACATACCCTATACCCTATAGATGTACATAAGGCTACTACCTTCACTTAACCCAGTTAGTATGCTTAGCTCTATTATTATATACCCTATAGATGTACATAAGGCTACTACCTTCACATAACCCAGTTAGTGTGCACAGCTCTATTATTACATACCCTATACCCTATAGATGTACATAAGGCTACTACCTTCACTTAACCCAGTTAGTGTGCACAGCTCTATTATTACATACCCTATACCCTATAGATGTACATAAGGCTACTACCTTCACATAACCCAGTTAGTGTGCACAGCTCTATTATTACATACCCTATAGATGTACATAAGGCTACTACCTTCACATAACCCAGTTAGTGTACAGAGCTCTATTATTACATACCCTATAGATGTACATAAGGCTACTACCTTCACTTAACCCAGTTAGTGTGCACAGCTCTATTATTACATACCCTATACCCTATAGATGTACATAAGGCTACTACCTTCACTTAACCCAGTTAGTGAGCACAGCTCTATTATTACATACCCTATAGATGTACATAAGGCTACTACCTTCACATAACCCAGTTAGTGTACACAGCTCTATTATTACATACCCTATAGATGTACATAAGGCTACTACCTTCACATAACCCTGTTAGTGTGCACAGCTCTATTATTACATACCCTATAGATGTACATAAGGCTACTACCTTCACATAACCCTGTTAGTGTGCATAGCTCTATTATTACATACCCTATACCCTATAGATGTACATTAGGCTACTACCTTCACATAACCCAGTTAGTGAGCACAGCTCTATTATTACATACCCTATAGATGTACATAAGGCTACTACCTTCACATAACCCAGTATGTATGCACAGCTCTATTGTTACATACCCTATACCCTATAGATGTACATAAGGCTACTACCTTCACATAACCCAGTTAGTGTGCACAGCTCTATTATTACATACCCTATAGATGTACATAAGGCTACTACCTTCACATAACCCAGTTAGTGTGCACAGCCCTATTATTACATACCCTATATATGTACATAAGGCTACTACCTTCACATAACCCAGTTAGTGTGCATAGCTCTATTATTACATACCCTATAGATGTACATAAGGCTACTACCTTCACTTAACCCAGTTAGTGTGCACAGCTCTATTATTACATACCCTATACCCTATAGATGTACATAAGGCTACTACCTTCACATAACCCAGTTAGGGTGCACAGCTCTATTGTTACATACCCTATAGATGTACATAAGGCTACTACCTTCACATAACCCAGTTAGTATGCACAGCTCTATTATTACATACCCTATAGATGTACATAAGGCTACTACCTTCACATAACCCAGTTAGTGTGCACAGCTCTATTATTACATACCCTATAGATGTACATAAGGCTACTACCTTCACTTAACCCAGTTAGTGTGCACAGCTCTATTATTACATACCCTATAGATGTACATAAGGCTACTACCTTCACATAACCCAGTTAGTGTGAACAGCTCTATTATTACATACCCTATAGATGTACATAAGGCTACTACCTTCACTTAACCCAGTTAGTGTGCACAGCTCTATTATTACATACCCTATACCCTATAGATGTACATAAGGCTACTACCTTCACATAACCCAGTTAGTGTGCACAGCTCTATTATTACATACCCTATAGATGTACATAAGGCTACTACCTTCACATAACCCAGTTAGTGTGCACAGCTCTATTATTACATACCCTATAGATGTACATTAGGCTACTACCTTCACATAACCCAGTTAGTGTGCATAGCTCTATTATTACATACCCTATAGATGTACATAAGGCTACTACCTTCACATAACCCAGTTAGTGTGCATAGCTCTATTATTACATACCCTATACCCTATAGATGTACACAAGGCTACTACCTTCACTTAACCCAGTTAGTGTGCACAGCTCTATTATTACATACCCTATAGATGTACATAAGGCTACTACCTTCACATAACCCAGTTAGTGTGCATAGCTCTATTATTACATACCCTATAGATGTACATAAGGCTACTACCTTCACTTAACCCAGTTAGTGTGCACAGCTCTATTATTACATACCCTATAGATGTACATAAGGCTACTACCTTCACATAACCCAGTTAGGGTGCACAGTTCTATTATTACATACCCTATAGATGTACATAAGGCTACTACCTTCACATAACCCAGTTAGTGTGCACAGCTCTATTATTACATACCCTATACCCTATAGATGTACATAAGGCTACTACCTTCACATAACCCAGTTAGTGTGCACAGCTCTATTGTTACATACCCTATAGATGTACATAAGGCTACTACCTTCACATAACCCAGTTAGTGTGCACAGCTCTATTATTACATACCCTATAGATGTACATAAGGCTACTACCTTCACATAACCCAGTTAGTGTACAGAGCTCTATTATTACATACCCTATAGATGTACATAAGGCTACTACCTTCACATAACCCAGTTAGTGTGCACAGCTCTATTGTTACATACCCTATAGATGTACATAAGGCTACTACCTTCACATAACCCAGTTAGTGTGCACAGCTCTATTATTACATACCCTATAGATGTACATAAGGCTACTACCTTCACATAACCCAGTTAGTGTGCACAGCTCTATTATTACATACCCTATAGATGTACATAAGGCTACTACCTTCACTTAACCCAGTTAGTGTGCACAGCTCTATTATTACATACCCTATACCCTATAGATGTACATAAGGCTACTACCTTCACATAACCCAGTTAGGGTGCACAGCTCTATTGTTACATACCCTATAGATGTACATAAGGCTACTACCTTCACATAACCCAGTTAGTATGCACAGCTCTATTATTACATACCCTATAGATGTACATAAGGCTACTACCTTCACATAACCCAGTTAGTGTGCACAGCTCTATTATTACATACCCTATAGATGTACATAAGGCTACTACCTTCACTTAACCCAGTTAGTGTGCACAGCTCTATTATTACATACCCTATAGATGTACATAAGGCTACTACCTTCACATAACCCAGTTAGTGAGCACAGCTCTATTATTACATACCCTATAGATGTACATAAGGCTACTACCTTCACATAACCCAGTTAGTGTGCACAGCTCTATTATTACATACCCTATAGATGTACATAAGGCTACTACCTTCACATAACCCAGTTAGGGTGCACAGTTCTATTATTACATACCCTATACCCTATAGATGTACATAAGGCTACTACCTTCACTTAACCCAGTTAGTGAGCACAGCTCTATTATTACATACCCTATACCCTATAGATGTACATAAGGCTACTACCTTCACATAACCCAGTTAGTGTGCACAGCTCTATTATTACATACCCTATAGATGTACATAAGGCTACTACCTTCACATAACCCAGTTAGTGTGCACAGCTCTATTATTACATACCCTATACCCTATAGATGTACATAAGGCTACTACCTTCACATAACCCAGTTAGTGTGCACAGCTCTATTATTACATACCCTATAGATGTACATAAGGCTACTACCCTCACATAACCCAGTTAGTGTGCACAGCTCTATTATTACATACCCTATAGATGTACATAAGGCTACTACCTTCACATAACCCAGTTAGTGTGCACAGCTCTATTATTACATACCCTATAGATGTACATAAGGCTACTACCTTCACATAACCCAGTTAGTGTGCACAGCTCTATTATTACATACCCTATAGATGTACATAAGGCTACTACCTTCACATAACCCAGTTAGTATGCAGAGCTCTATTATTACATACCCTATAGATGTACATAAGGCTACTACCTTCACATAACCCAGTTAGTGTGCATAGCTCTATTATTACATACCCTATAGATGTACATAAGGCTACTACCTTCACATAACCCAGTTAGTGTGCACAGCTCTATTATTACATACCCTATACCCTATAGATGTACATAAGGCTACTACCTTCACATAACCCAGTTAGTGTGTATAGCTCTATTATTACATACCCTATACCCTATAGATGTACATAAGGCTACTACCTTCACATAACCCAGTTAGTGTGCATAGCTCTATTATTACATACCCTATACCCTATAGATGTACATAAGGCTACTACCTTCACTTAACCCAGTTAGTGTGCACAGCTCTATTATTACATACCCTATAGATGTACATTAGGCTACTACCTTCACATAACCCAGTTAGTGTGCTTAGCTCTATTATTACATACCCTATAGATGTACATAAGGCTACTACCTTCACATAACCCAGTTAGTGTGCACAGCTCTATTATTACATACCCTATACCCTATAGATGTACATAAGGCTACTACCCTCACATAACCCAGTTAGTGTGCACAGCTCTATTATTACATACCCTATAGATGTACATAAGGCTACTACCTTCACATAACCCAGTTAGTGTGCACAGCTCTATTATTACATACCCTATACCCTATAGATGTACATAAGGCTACTACCTTCACATAACCCAGTTAGTGTGCACAGCTCTATTATTACATACCCTATAGATGTACATAAGGCTACTACCTTCACATAACCCAGTTAGTGTACACAGCTCTATTATTACATACCCTATAGATGTACATAAGGCTACTACCTTCACATAACCCAGTTAGTGTGCACAGCTCTATTATTACATACCCTATACCCTATAGATGTACATAAGGCTACTACCTTCACATAACCCAGTTAGTGTGCACAGCTCTATTATTACATACCCTATACCCTATAGATGTACATAAGGCTACTACCTTCACATAACCCAGTTAGTGTGCACAGCTCTATTATTACATACCCTATAGATGTACATAAGGCTACTACCTTCACTTAACCCAGTTAGTGTGCACAGCTCTATTATTACATACCCTATAGATGTACATAAGGCTACTACCTTCACATAACCCAGTTAGTGTGCACAGCTCTATTATTACATACCCTATACCCTATAGATGTACATAAGGCTACTACCTTCACTTAATCCAGTTAGTGTGCACAGTTCTATTATTACATACCCTATAGATGTACATAAGGCTACTACCTTCACTTAACCCAGTTAGTGTGCACAGCTCTATTATTACATACCCTATACCCTATAGATGTACATAAGGCTACTACCTTCACATAACCCAGTTAGTGTGCACAGCTCTATTATTACATACCCTATACCCTATAGATGTACATAAGGCTACTACCTTCACTTAATCCAGTTAGTGTGCACAGTTCTATTATTACATACCCTATAGATGTACATAAGGCTACTACCTTCACTTAACCCAGTTAGTGTGCACAGCTCTATTATTACATACCCTATACCCTATAGATGTACATAAGGCTACTACCTTCACATAACCCAGTTAGTGTGCACAGCTCTATTATTACATACCCTATAGATGTACATAAGGCTACTACCTTCACATAACCCAGTTAGTATGCTTAGCTCTATTATTACATACCCTATAGATGTACATAAGGCTACTACCTTCACATAACCCAGTTAGTGTGCACAGCTCTATTATTACATACCCTATAGATGTACATAAGGCTACTACCTTCACTTAACCCAGTTAGTGTGCACAGCTCTATTATTACATACCCTATACCCTATAGATGTACATAAGGCTACTACCTTCACTTAACCCAGTTAGTGTGCACAGCTCTATTATTACATACCCTATACCCTATAGATGTACATAAGGCTACTACCTTCACTTAACCCAGTTAGTGTGCACAGCTCTATTATTACATACCCTATAGATGTACATAAGGCTACTACCTTCACATAACCCAGTTAGTGTGCATAGCTCTATTATTACATACCCTATACCCTATAGATGTACATAAGGCTACTACCTTCACATAACCCAGTTAGTGTGCACAGCTCTATTATTACATACCCTATACCCTATAGATGTACATAAGGCTACTACCTTCACATAACCCAGTTAGTGAGCACAGCTCTATTATTACATACCCTATAGATGTACATAAGGCTACTACCTTCACATAACCCAGTTAGTGTGCATAGCTCTATTATTACATACCCTTTACCCTATAGATGTACATAAGGCTACTACCTTCACATAACCCAGTTAGTGTGCACAGCTCTATTATTACATACCCTATAGATGTACATAAGGCTACTACCTTCACATAACCCAGTTAGTGTGCATAGCTCTATTATTACATACCCTTTACCCTATAGATGTACATAAGGCTACTACCTTCACATAACCCAGTTAGTGTGCATAGCTCTATTATTACATACCCTATAGATGTACATAAGGCTACTACCTTCACTTAACCCAGTTAGTGTGCACAGCTCTATTATTACATACCCTATACCCTATAGATGTACATAAGGCTACTACCTTCACATAACCCAGTTATTATTCACAGCTCTATTATTACATACCCTATAGATGTACATAAGGCTACTACCTTCACATAACCCAGTTAGTGTACACAGCTCTATTATTACATACCCTATAGATGTACATAAGGCTACTACCTTCACATAACCCAGTTAGTGTGCACAGCTCTATTATTACATACCCTATAGATGTACATAAGGCTACTACCTTCACATAACCCAGTTAGTGTACACAGCTCTATTATTACATACACTATAGATGTACATAAGGCTACTACCTTCACATAACCCAGTTAGTGTGCATAGCTCTATTATTACATACCCTATACCCTATATATGTACATAAGGCTACTACCTTCACATAACCCAGTTAGTGTGTAGAGCTCTATTGTTACATACCCTATAGATGTACATTAGGCTACTACCTTCACTTAACCCAGTTAGTGTGCATAGCTCTATTATTACATACCCTATACCCTATATATGTACATAAGGCTACTACCTTCACATAACCCAGTTAGTGTGCACAGCTCTATTATTACATACCCTATAGATGTACATAAGGCTACTACCTTCACATAACCCAGTTAGTGTGCACAGCTCTATTATTACATACCCTATACCCTATAGATGTACATAAGGCTACTACCTTCACTTAACCCAGTTAGTGTGCATAGCTCTATTATTACATACCCTATATATGTACATAAGGCTACTACCTTCACTTAACCCAGTTAGTGTGCACAGCTCTATTATTACATACCCTATACCCTATAGATGTACATAAGGCTACTACCTTCACATAACCCAGTTAGTGTGCACAGCTCTATTATTACATACCCTATACCCTATAGATGTACATAAGGCTACTACCTTCACTTAACCCTGTTAGTGAGCACAGCTCTATTATTACATACCCTATAGATGTACATAAGGCTACTACCTTCACATAACCCAGTTAGTATGCAGAGCTCTATTATTACATACCCTATAGATGTACATAAGGCTACTACCTTCACATAACCCAGTTAGTGTGAACAGCTCTATTATTACATACCCTATAGATGTACATAAGGCTACTACCTTCACATAACCCAGTTAGTGTGCACACTCTATCCACTTACCCTTAAGTCATCATAGAACGCCATATTCAGATATCGCATGTGCACGACGAGCCCGGGAAGCCAGAACAGCGTGCTCGGTTCGGGTAGACAACGCGAACCGTTCGCATTGCACTTGGTGAACTGCCTATACCGGAGTAAGGTTGTGTCGTTGTGGAGTCGGTTCGTGAACTTGTTAAAACCATCGGTCTGTTTGGGCAGCAGGGTAATCTCGTAGTCTAGCATACCATCATCCCATTCTGTTTCGCATCGCTGCCAACACCAGAGGAGCGTCAATAGTCTACACGCGGTGTGAACTACAGCCATCCTACGGCGAAATCACGCACTAAACTAGACGGATATACCACGTTATATATACGTATTCGTATCTATATGTATATGTATATATAGACCTATAGCAACGTATAGTATGTTAGTTATGCTGGTAAATCGTAGAGATTATATGTATTAACATTGGATGTCGGGTATTACGCTATAGTTGTTAAACACGTACGTCGTTATATACAAGCCCGCTTCCGGTTATGAATTATGAATACGTGTTATATCGTGATACTATGTTCACTTACAAATATACAGGTTAACAATATTCATTATCTATTTATAGAGTTCAGTATTATCATTACAAGTACAGGTATCGACATATACCGAACTCATTGTTATTAATGTATTATATATATGTATGACTAATTATATAACCTTTTATATTGGGTGGGGTTAATATTAAAATATGTAAAGGGTATGTGCAACCTCTGTTCTATAAATATATTTTACATGTATTTAATAGGAAACATAGTGGTCTAAAAAGTGTATTACCTTATTTGTTATTGATTTTTTTATTACAATATATATAACAATGATATATATTATATAGATCTATAACAATTGCATTTGTTATAGAATACCCAGTAAATAGAATTCTCACTATTTTGGTCTCGAAAACTTTCATTTTAAAAGTTGTAGAGACTTATTATTTGAAAATCAATTATATAAGATATTATTATATAATTTAGATCGATTATAATTGTATTCAACATAAACAATGTTAATGAACGATTATAATACCATTAATTATATATAAATAAAACATTTAAATATTATATTAATACTTTAAAAAATATATTTAGTGAGTTTTCAAAACCAACATTATAAATGTGTTCGAGACTTTATGAGGATTATTTTTTTAATTTATAATAAAATTAAGGTTATTTTATTATTTATATTACAAATATATACATATATAGCACATTACAAATTATAATTAGTAATATTAGATTATATGTAGAAATATTATAAATAATTATCTCAACAATGTTTACTTAGTAAGTTTTGAAAACCTACTATATACTTTTTGTTGAGATTTAATATTTATTCAAATTCAAAGATTATTTTTGTATATATATTTTTATATATATGTACATATAATAATATTATTAATAATCTAATATGCTACGACAATATAAGTTTACAAAATCTAGTTTTCAGTCGAGTATGAAAATCTAATCAGATAAATAAAGTAGACAATTAAATACGATAAGTTAAGTAATGAAAGTAAGAACATCTAATCTAGTATGACAATCAGGTATACTAAAATAATATAATTTTACAATCAAGTAGTACATACTACAAATTAGTGATCTAAAAATTCAAATATTTGCTTGGCTTCGATGACTTTCAAATCACTAAAAAAATGTTTGGAGACATCAAATATCTACCAAGTCCTGTATTCGAAGACTTTCAAATCATAAAACAATGTTTTTCACATAAATTATTGAATTTATTGATAGTAAAAACTTCCTATCATCTAAAAAACAGTTGATCCCCTTTACTTCTACAAACAAAGTCTAATATGAGAGCACAGTAAACCTAAACAAATTCCATTGAAGATTTCCTACATACCTACTATAGCTACATATCTACATGAATACCTACTTACCCACCTATATACCTACCTACTTACAAATCTAAGTATATTCATGACTACCTACCCACTAACCTACATGCCCATATACATACCCTACCAACCCACCTATTTTCGGAAATTGGTTGGCTTGACAACCAATTACAATTATCCCATTTATTGACGTTATAAACAAAATATGGGAAACAATCTACTAAAACATTCTTATTTTGAAATCAAGTACGACAAATAGAATTAAGTATGAAAATCTAATCCACACTCATTTTTAAAAATATAATCCTATACAAAAGTTCGACAATCTAGTAATATATAGCGAATCCAGTATAATAATTTAGAGTCACATTCATTATCGACAATTTAATCAGGTAAACTAGTTTGAAATTCAAGTATGATAACACGATCTAATTTTACAATCAATTTCGACAATATAGTATGACAAATCGAATCGAGTATGAAAATCTAGTTTGCAATCAAGTATGGAAATCTAATCCAATAAATAAATTCGACAATCAAGTACGCTAGTTTAATTCAATAGGAAAGTAAGAAAATCTAATCTAGTATGATAATCAGGTATAGATACTAAGAAAATCTAATTTTTAAATCAAGTACGATAAATCGAATCAAGTATGAAAATCTAGTCCACAATCAATTTCAAAAATATAATCCTATACTCAAGTTAGACAATCTAGTAGATATAGCGAATCAAGTACAATTAAGATACATATAAATTATAATGATTATTAATTTATATTAATTAAATAATGAATTACTACGTATTACTTTCTATTATACATTAATTTAAATTATAATTTATACTTATATTTTAATATAAAATGCATATACCTAATTCAAATCTAAAAATAAAAAATTATTCTAAATGGTATTTATAAATAGTATAATTGTATTATCTAAAAGTTTGGCATAGATGCTTGATTATTTAAAATGTTTATATTTATAATTAAATAATTACTTATGTATATAATATTTTCCATTAATATATCTTCCCATTATTTGTTATTCATATTACTATAAATATATTTAGCCCGTCATTTGCCATCTTTAAAAATGAATAAATCTACATCTAATAATAAAAATAAAAATACATTATTCTGGTTTATATATAATATTGTAGTTATATTAGCTAAACCTTGGGCATAATTTAGATGCTTAATAATGTATACTTATATCTTAATATATATATATATATAGAATTGATAAAACTAAATAATTTTAGATAAAACTAATACAATTGTTACAAATTCATTTATTAAAAGTAATATTTTTCTATAAAATAAATTATCTATGGTAGTATCAAATATGGCATGGACTTTTTTATTGTGATTTAAAATACTTGTTTCGGCAATTGACATACAATTTTACATTATAAAATTATATGAATGATGAAAATGTAGTATATATCATAATATATATAAATTAGCTATTATTATAATATGAAATTATATAGCAATACTTGTAATATATTTAAATTTGACCTCATAAATGTATCAAAATATATGTGGCTATATTCGATATTCTCTAAATAAATAATAATAATATTTATATCATAAGTTATAAAATATAGTATTAAATTATAAAATTATAAATAACTAAGTCAAACGTATTATATTATCACATATTATTCAAAGTTATAATTTATTCGTAAGCTTATATATTTAGATATATAACATTTTATAAAACTAAATAAAATTAATAATATTGTTTTCAAATTCAAATTAATATTGTACTATAAAATAAATAATAATAATAATTCTTACGAAATATACTATTAAATTATAAATAAATAAGTGTAAACATATAAGAAAATAATATAAAGAATGGTGCACAGATAAAATATATATTTTATAAAAATATAAGTTAAAAATATATTGTTGTTTCATAGTCTTCTGACATTCCATTACTTTGTTTACACTATTTGAAATAATGATGATAACAATTTAAATAATTATATAAGTACACACTTTTAAATTTATTATAATAATAATAACATTATAATCCGTTATAATAGGATTATTATGTTCTTATAATCCGGATTATAATGATAATAAACACTGTTTACTTTCTTTCCCCACCTGGAGAATTACAATTATTTATTTTATATAAATTTATATAATTGAAACTATATATTACGCGTAAAAGGTACATAAATTGTATATTTATTATACATATAATATAATAACGAATATAATATATTAAATATATATATAACGAATTTAATATATGATATATTGAATTCATAATTGTTATCACTACATTTATATAATTTAAACTATATTACGCATCATTTATTATATTCTATCCCCTTTAAAATGGGTTTCACATCAGTTCGAACGCAATTGTTAACTCTAATTATTAGAGGTTAAGTTTAACTATATTATTTAAATCTCCGTAAAAGGGGTTTTACAGCTAATTATTAGATTTAATAATTGCGTTCGAGTTGATGTGAAACCCCTTTTAGAATATAATACATTATTAAATATATGTATTTAATACTTATATAATTAATAAGTTATGTACGAATTTAATATGTATAATAAATATACAATTTAAAATTGTATATTTACGCATTAGCATAAAATGTAACTAAATTATATATTTATTAAACAAATATATTGTAGGCGTAATTTGTATCACTAAAACATAACTTATTAATTATATAGGTATTCAATAAATCTATCTTATTATTTATTGTATTCTAAAAGGGGTACCACACCAACTCGAATGCCATTATTAACTCTAAAAATTAGGTGTAAAATAATATATAGATTTAAATAATATAGTTAAACTTTAACCTCTAATGTGAAACCCCTTTAAGAATAATTCTTATAAGAATAATGTTTTAATAGATTACAATAGCTCATATTATATAAATTCTGATATGTATAAATGATACTTATTATTATTAGAATAATTATTTATTATATGCCTATCTACTATATAGTTTAAATACCATATCGAGCTGCTAAAGTGTTAGCATACTATATTTCGTAATAGAATGCTATAAGCTTTCGTACAGCATGACATGTAGGAATATTTTAACCCGAGTTTTAAAATATTTCCAGTTATGATATAGTCATATATAGTCTATATTTAATAAATATATTAGTTAAAATTATGTATAATTATGTAAAAATATGTCCGGACGAAACGACTATTCATATCGGACGAAATGACTATATTCCGGACGAAGTGACCACATTTTGCGGAAGAAGTGAAGGACGAGATGACCAGCGGACGAAGTGACTCTAATTCATTAGCCTATTATGATTATTATTAAATGTTATTATTATCAATTATAACTTTATTAAATAATCATCAATGAAATTCAATAACATTAAAACCTCTTGTAATGTATTCTTATTTAAATTTAAAATAAACGTGGTATAATAATCTTTTTAAAATTCAAAAAATCTATTACACTGGTTGACATGATTTTTGAGGTTTGGGTTTCATAAATATTTTCTAGACTAGTTTTTTTGCACTGATTATAAATATGTAATTAGTTTTTTCAGATCAGATCAAGTTTTTTTTTTACATTGACATTTTTTGAAAAAAATTTCAAATTTGTCAAATTTTCAAAAATTTTGAAATACATGTATACATATTACTATTTAATATAGATGCATACATATTTGTATATACTCTATATGTATTGTATATACTATATTATATTTAATATACTGTATACACTATATTATGCATTATATATATATATATATATATATATATATATATATATATACTATAGTATATACTATATTATATATATGTATATTCTGTTATATTATGTATATATGTATATATGCTCATTCTGTCTCTATCGTTCAGAGTGAACAGTCGTTTTTTTAAATATATAGTTTATTTATTAGTAAATTATAATTGTGTAAAAATAATTAAATCTATAGAAAATAAATAATTATGAATTCAAAAGAATTAAATTTAAATAAATTGGAATTTGAAGAAATTTGATTTTTTTTGTTTTTTTTGATTTATAAATCTATAGAAATCTTTTGAATTTAAAATAAATTCCAGAAATCTGATATCATGGTTTGTGACTTATTGATTTTATAAACTTTGTATTTTTGTATGCAATACACTTATATATTTATAGTTATATAATAAATTCTTATTTATATATACATATATTTATATTTATAAGTGTATAAAATATAAAATATAATATAAAACAATAATATAAAATATAAAATATAAAGTATAATATACTATATTACTTGAATATTAGTATATAGTTGTATAACCTAAGTATATATATATATATATATATAGATATATATATATATATATATATATATATATATATATTGAATATATATTAAAATGGTAAAATCAAAAATAAAGTTACCAACTATTGACTCACAGACAGATATATTAAATAATAATGAATTAAAAGAAATAATTAAAAATCAAAACACAATAATAAATAATCAAAATGAAATTATAGAAAAACTTAATACCTCAATAGAAAACCAAACAAAACTACTTAATAAAATGACTGAAAATCCAAATAAAAATGATTTGAAAACTTTTGTTGAAATTACAAAAAAAAATATAGATTCATAAATTCATACAACCATAACCAAAACTATAAATAAAACAATCAATCAAAACAACATATTAAAAACACGAAACAAAAAAATCATCTTATATAACATAGAAAAAACAAATGAAGAAAATTATAACAAAAGAAAAGAAATTGAAAAATCCAAAATAGAAGAAATACTAAACATAACAGAAACTAAATTGACCATACTAGAACATATGAGGATAGGAAAATACCATGAAAATGAAAATAAAAATAGGCCAATTAAAATTATACTTGATTCGGAATTTGAACGCAACCAAATACTGGCAAACGCAAATAAATTAAAAAATAACAATATCAATAAAATAAGAATTTATAGAAAATTTTCAAAAGAACAACTTGAAACAAGAACTAAATTAATAGAAGAAATAACAAAAAACCCATCAAAAAACGAACAATCAGTTCGATTCATCGATAATAACTTTAAATAATACAAATCCGCAATACTTAAAATAAATGATCAATATAAAACAATAGACCAATATAAAAATGAAATAACACAAGATAAACTCATAATAATACACATAAACATAAGAAGCCTACAAAAAAACTTTGACATATTTAAAACGTTAATAAATAACATAAAAAAAGAACCTCATGTAAAATGTCTTACAGAAACCTGGCTAAATGACTTAAATAACACTAACTTAGAACTACTTAACTATACTATGGAATATAAAAACAGGACAAATAACACAAAAAAGAGAGGCGGCGGAGTTTGTATTTACATCCATAAAAGTATTGAATACAAAATAATTAATAACTTAACTTTCAACATAACTGACAACTTAGAAATACTATCAATTGAGATAAAGCTAAACTAGTCAAACAAACTACTACTATCCATATTATACAATAGCCCATTTCACAGACAATCAGACTTTCTAAACATACTATATGAACAATTTCACACTCACATAAATGATAATATTATATTACTCGGTGATTTCAATAATGACACAAACACATCGACCACACCTTTAAACCTTCTCACTATCCAACTTAGACTTAAACCAACAATAACTCAAACTACTAGACCAATACACAACACATCTGCAAACATAATAATAGATCAAATCTATATAAACCCAAATTACCACCCAAGTACAATATTAGGTATTCTTCTTACCAATATACATTTTAATAGCTAAAAATAAAAATAATCAAAAACAAACTGATACCGTCACTACAAGAAATATAACTAGAAAAAAACATATTAAATCTAGTAAACTCAATTAAAAATTCTAAATGGAACGAAATATTTGATATAAAAAAAGCTGAAATGGCTTACGACACCTTTCACTCCAAATACATATCAATAATAAATAATGTCTACCATTAACAACTAACAACATTAAATCTAAAAAAATTCAAATTCTGTGGTATTATAATGTATCAATTTGATTATGGATTAGACCGTTAGGAGAGTGCCGAATAGATGTTCTTGATTACTATTTTTGGTGTAAAGTATTTTGAGTAAAGTGTAAGGTTAAGCTTTGTCTCAAATTCAAGATGTCCAATTCCTCATGAGTTAGTATTACCTAGTGTAAATTTAACTACAAAATGTATTCACTAATTACCAGAATCACCTAATGCTGAATTCCAATCACATTGAACAATCTAAATGTCTTTCTTATGTGTATTTGACATAGTATTTCTGACGTTTCATAAAATATTTCAATCTCTTCATCATCATAGTCACATGTGGGCAAATATCTATACAATTGTCATCTTCTCTGGATGGCAAGCTAATCTAATTGATATTTTTCAACTAAGACTTGAAAGAAGTGATACTTTTATTGTCCACTGTAAATAAATAAGTGACCTTCGTTAGTAATTATATCACTCGATTTATACTATATTGTTTCAGCAATACCTATTATTTTCCATCTATGTCTATTTAACTATCTTGTTAGTTCGTTAAGTTTACCTACACCTATAAGTATGCGAACGTTCCATGTACCTATAGTTGAGATACTCGATGGTAGTATCATTCTTATTGCTGTCGTTGTCGTTATTGTGCTGTTATCTTTGTTATCAATATTTCATTCAATCCAGTAACTAACTTATCACATCCATCATAGGAATTACCGTTGAGATACACGGTCGTTTTTGAACCGTGTCGCGAACGATACGGCATTGAAATTGTTATATTTGTATTCGTATTCATGAGCTCTTTCTTTAGGTATAATAAGTCCGACGTCTGTACAGCATTTATCTCATCTCCAAACGTGGACATTCTCAACATATCCCTTCTTAAATTAAGAATGTTGTAGTAGGAATACATTGTATAACAACCCCTCTCCACCTACACCCTATATATATTAATTCAGTCTATTAATGGTATGTGCGAACTTTGAATTTGAGAAAGCAAAATTGTTTTTTTTTAATTTTTTTAATATAATATCAAATATTATATTTATAATGATATATAAATAATGTTTTTATGTCAAATATAATAATAAAATAAACACGTTTAAAATTGTTTCATTTAAATAAATTATAATAATAATTAAATTTAATAATAGACTTAATTTAATGATTATAATATCGTTTTTGGAATTTGATAACTTAAAAAAAGAATATCATATATGATATTTATATATATATATATATACATTTAAATAATCAATATTCATAAATGGCTCTTTATTTATAATAGCATACGTGATAAGTTATAGTCTGTTTAAGTCCTATATATTTCATACATTTTTCATAATTATATTGTACATTTTTAGAATCAGAATAATTCAGAATAATTATGTTGATATATGTCACTCATTCCAACATTAGTAACTTATTAAATAATTCCTTAACTTAAATTAAATTTTCAGATAATGTATAATATATATATATATACAATATTTGTATTTTTAAGATTTATAATCAGTAAAACTTAAAATATTCATAATTTTACATTTTATTTTCAAAATAATAATAATGTATTAGTTAAACATAATTTATATGAAATATTTTATAATTTTACATTTTATTTTCAAAATAATAATAATGTATTAGTTAAACATAATTTATATGATATATTTTCTTATATATATACTATAAAAAATGTAATTATTATAAATCTATATAATATATATCATTGTGTTATATATTGTAATGAAAAAATCAATAAAAAATAAGGAAATACACTTTTTAGACCACTATGTTTCCTATTAAATATATGTGAAATATATTTATAGAACAGAGGTTGCGCATACCCTTTACATATTTTAATATTAACCCCACCCAATACAAAAGGTTATATAATTAGTCATATATAATACATTGATAACAATGAGTTCGGTATATGTCGATACCTGTACTTTTAATGACAATACTGAACTCTATAAATAGATAATGAATATTGTTAACCTGTATATTTGTAAGTGAACATAGTGTCACGGTATAACACGTATTCATAATTCATAACCGGAAACGGGCTTGTATATAACGACGTACGTGTTTAACAACTATAGCGTAATACCCGACATCCAATGTTAATACATATAATCTCTACGATTTACCAGCATAACTAACATACTATACGTTGCTATAGGTCTATATATACATATACATATAGATACGAATACGTATATATAACGTGGTATATCCGTCTAGTTTAGTGCGTGATTTCGCCGTAGGATGGCTGTAGTTCACACCGCGTGTAGACTATTGACACTCCTCTGGTATTGGCAGCGATGCGAAATGAAAGTATGGAATTATCGTATACTAGACTACGAGATTACCCTGCTGCCCAAACAGACCAATGGTTTTAACAAGTTCACGAACCGACTCCACAAAGACCTAACCCTACTCCGGGATAGGCAGTTCACCACGTGCAATGCGAACGGTTCGCGTTGTCTACCCGAACCGAGCACGCTGTTCTGGCTTCCCGGGCTCGTCGTGCACATGCGATATCCGAATACGGTGACCTATGATGATGTACTGGTAAGTGGATAGCGTAATCTTTCGTAATCGCGCTAATAATGATGTCATTTCACACAATTTAGTCGAATATATCAATTAATTTATCTAATGATATAGTTCAAAGTAATTATCAATAAAATAAGTGAACGTTTTCTCTAAAATGTAATACAAATTATTAAAGAAAGTAAACGTTTTTGGAACTGAATTGTAACTTGGGATATAAATGTACAATTTACTAAAAGTAAACAACAAAAAATAATTATAATCTTATAATTTAAATAGAAAGTTTAAAATTTATGATTATTTAAATAAATATTATTCTTACAAACAAATAGTTCGAATTTATGATACATATACTGTATATTATACGTTATTAAAAGTATAATGTTCTCCTAGTAATAGTTAACCTTAGTGATATATCAAATGACATTTTATATATTGATAACATAAATATATTATATAATTTTATTAGCTGTATTCAACAAAATAATAAATGATAATTTTCTTTTTTTGTTTATATAACTAAATATATATTTGATAATATATTAATGGTACCTGTAATATTTAAAATAGACTTAAGAAGTTTAGGATAAACTTTAAAAAGTTATATTAAATATAAAAATAAAATAAAATGTGTATTATTAAAATTACCTATAGAATCATGTATCGAACATTTCATGTACACTTGATATCTCAACATGACATTTAAGTATGTCGTCACATAAATCACCGTTATTATTAAGTATAAACGATACAATTGTTTTTAATTAATTATAATATATATATATAATAATATAAAAACTATATAAGTATATAAATATATAATATATTTGTAAGTATACTTATAGTTAACTACTAGTGCTGTAAAATTTCAAATACTTGGTTGTTCTCGAGAACTTCAAATCTTAAAATTGTTTTTCTCGGGAACTTCAAATCTTTAAAATAATATCAGGTTCTCGAGAACTTCAAATCTCTCATATTTAGGCATATTCTAGAGAACTTCAAATCTTTTGATAATAAATAATTTAACGAATTAAAAATAAAATAATGTTTAATAATTTATTTTAAATTTTGATTTAAATACACAAGCATATTATCTGTATCATCTAATCGATCCAATTGCGGATGAAGATTTTTGTATTAAAGTACTATCTGAAGTAGAAGCTGAATTCACTAATGGCTATTAAATGTAATAATATATATGGATTATATAGAATAATTAATTTGATAGAATATTAAATTGCTAATACTAAATAATGCTGGATCTTTGACATTCTGATAATATCGACCCTCCGTATGTTCTGATTATGATTACTAAGGTCACATTTTTAATATTTTACATTTATAGCTAAATATGTTTATATATTTTATATATTTTTTTATAATGATGATAGATTACAAGGACTTTTTAAAAAATATTATTGTATGTTTATTATGTTATCTATATCATGTTCTGCTCTATATATAGAATATAAACTTATAAATTATACATTTTTTCTTTTATTACATTTATATATTTATATTAAAGAGGTAGTAGAATAATTATGGAATTTGTTTTTTTTTTGGTATTTCGTTGACTTTTAATTCATTAATTTGTCATCTTTTATATCGGGTAGTATAGATACATTTGCTGGCTCCAAATGTTACCTGTCTATGCTATTGGCGAAAGTATATTACCTATGGTTTTGTACTTGATGAACCCATATTAGGAAATTTGATGTACTATTGGTGTTTATGCTTTATGAGTTGATGATTTATTTTAATAATTTAATTTTGTACTCTATTTATTGTTCTACTATTTCTTATTTTTAAATATATTCCTATTTAATTTATTCACCTCGTAATCATACACGGGTGAAATACTTGATAAGCTCTGCTTCTTCCTTCACCCAGGAAATTGCCAAATATGATTTTATCATTATTATTATTATTATTATTATTATATATATATATATATATATTTTTTTTAATTGGAATATAAATATATAAAATTAAAAGAGTTAGCATGTAATTATAAATGTTATCTATATATTATACACATTTAAATTATAAATGAGCAATAATAACATAGTTTTACTTCTTCAGTGAGATTACTTACTTCAGAGTGGTATTGGGCAATATAAACATACTTAGAAATTCAGGTTTAAAGTGGTAATCCTAATTTACCATATATTATGAAATATTTAAATAGAGATAAATTATAAACGAAATAAAAATATACTTAATAATAAATATCAATATAATTTATTATAAAATATAATTGTTATATAATAAGATACATATACACAACTATATATATATATATATATGTAACTGCCTGTGTGGCTGAGTTGGCTAAGGCGCCAGACACACAAGCAGTAGGACACGGGTTTGAGCCTCGTCCGGACCATTAATTCATTTTATAAAATGGGTCTTAAAATATTATTTAGAAGTGACCTTATATAATTGTTTATAAATAAATTATCTTCTCTCGTTAAAACCATGGATGCCTTAACATGATAGAAGCTTCGTAGAGACATTAGAGCCATATATGGTTATAAGCGAAAACTTTATATAAGTTCCTGGATAGGATAAAAGGACTCCACCAAATAAAATAACAATAACAATATAAATATATATTGCACGGGGCTATGGCTTAAGGGAAAAGTAAATTGCTGGAAGGAGAGATTTCCCGTGATAGATCCCAGATAGTTCTTATTTGTTCTCTTGGGTTTATATAGAACTTAATAAATTATAAATCAAAAACAATAAGACCATTTTTTACTGTTTGTATTATATGGTCCTGGGACCCTCAACATTATTGAAAACATGTATAAGTCTAAGCCTTTTTGATGGGTCAATTTGTATCCGATATTTGTATTGTATTAAAAGTGTATATGATTTAAATAAATAAATGTTATTATTATTATTATACTGTTAGAAATTAGCATATATACTGATAAATTATGCTGAACGATTATTTTTTTAATTTATCATTATATTTAAATAATATGGTTATAACCAATCAATTACGTAATATTAATTATTCATAAATATTAATTTAACAACTCGCGAGTTATACAGAAGGTGTATAGGGTTGCTATAAAACAAACTTTTCCGACATCGTTAACTATGCCAGTTATTATAAAACATTTCTACATAATATTAACCATAACACTCGATGTAGATTGTATTAGCGTATCTATGCATATGTTATAAGAGTAACATTTTACGTGTACTATTACATTGCTTAGCTCACATATATGTGTAGTTGCTATCGATATATAGGCTATTTGCAACATTACGTGTGCTGTGTATGACAGTATTCTAACGTAGTATTTATTAACAATTAATTATTAACTAACGTGTCTATCTACCCTTGGTGCACCCGTTGTGTTTGTGAATTGAACTAAAACCTCGATTAGATATAACAATGAAATGTGTTTATACAAGTTTATCGATATAACAAAAGTATTCGATGATGTTTCTCGTGAAATGAAAATACAATTATAAATATAATTATATCAGTTTAATATATAGATTATATTAATTATTTCTAAATATATTATTTAATAAAAAAAAGTATATATAATTTTTTTTTTTATATTTTTGACAGAAATTATTAATTTAATATATTATTATTTGTTGATTAAATATATTTGCTATTCTTGTTTTCTTGTTTTCTTGTTAATTATATGATTGTTTCTTAAGATATAAAATTTAATAAATTATACAAATATTACAAAATTAAAATATAAAAAATAATAAAATATTAATTAAAATATTAAAGACAAATAAAGTATGTATTACTATGACATGATATATACAGTTCAGTGTACTAGTGTTCCCTTTATTAATAGTTCGAATAACGAATTATCAAACATGTCGATGATCTTATTTATCTAACGATACACATTGGCGGAATATATATACACACATATACACACACATACACGCACATAAACAAATCTACACACATACACACACATACAGATACATACACACACATACACACATATACATATAAACACATACAAACACATACACAGAAGACAGACATAACCAACATTATAATTAGAATTATATTCAATACGATAAAAAGAATCACCTCCTCCTAATTTGTAGAGTAATATACAATCGTCTATATTTTGTATATATAAGTATATATTATATATTATATTATATCTATTGTATTTCACAATATCCTAGGGAATGTATGTAACCTACTGAACGTCGTACACTGAACGGTAAGAGCGAGTATTTGCATTTACGAGATATTTTTTTTTTTCGAAAAATAAATTTTGTTTACAACTTTTAAATTTTAAAATGAGTTTACTTATGTTTATTGATTTTTAATAAATGTATTTTATTTAATTAGTATTTATTATAACTAATATATAAAGAAGTTAGAATTGAAAAAAAAAATTATTTTATTAGATATAGTAATTGTATTTGTTTTTTAAGATAATTCAAGATTAATTTTGAACTTCATTGTAGCAATTTAATTTAACATTTTTTTTTAATATAGATTTATATATGAATTAAACCAAAACTATGATATATATATCATAAAGAAATTAATCAGAATGAAAATAAAAAATATTTTATTATATAAAATAATGTATAAATATATATGTATAAGGATATATAAAAACTGTATAATAAAATGACGCTTCGACGAAGCATTAGGAAAATATATATTATAATGTATGATTTTATTAAATGACACGTCTATAAAAATGTAGTTTAATATATATTGGTTTATATACTAATATTGTATAATTGTTATAAAAGTATACAATGAAAAAAAAATTATAAATATATACATAAGAATATATATAAACTTTACAATAAAATATCCCTGACGAAAATGATGATATTTTATATATCTTTTTTATATATTTTGTAATATATTTTATTTTAAGATAAAATCACGCTTTTATGATAATTTAGGAAACTATATATTGTATTGAATAGTAATAATGTATACGTGTTATAAAAGTATAACAATGAAATAACAATACAAATATATACACATAAGGATATATAAAAACTGAATAATAAATGATGCTTCGATGAAAAGTTAGGAAAATATATATTGTATTCTATAGTAATAATGTATATATGTTATAAAAGTATAATAATGAAATAAAATGAATGAAGTAATTACTATAATAGTAATAATTTATAAATGTTATAAAAGTATAATAATGAAATAAATATTAAAAATATATACATAAGGATATGTAAAACTTTACAATAAAATGACGCTTCTACAAACATTTATGAAAATATATATATTATTGTACAAAATAATGACATTTTGAGTAAATTGTAAAAAAAATATATATTGTATTATATAGTAATAATGTATATTATCAATATAGGATTTACTGAGTTTTGGTAACTATGTACGAATCCAAATAGTAATCATGTTATACTAGTTTTCTTCGACACACTATAACATGGTTTTAGAGATAAGAAATGCTTATAAATATCTACAAAATAAAGTAACGTGTATTTAATCGACTGTAATCATGAATCGGTATTATATATCAATGCTACATACATAACTTATGAATACTTTCAAAGAAAACACGGATCTATTTTGATTGTATATAATAAATCACATGGTCTCGGTATTTGGGTAATTTAGGGTGTCGGTAATAGGAAAATAATATGGGTTGTTAGAATTAAGTTATCTTGGTAAATATTTATAAAAAATTAAATAATTGTTATAATATATAAACATTAATTGATCTACAATATTTTGCATAGCATTACGTTTTGTTTTTATTTTCAAAGTATTTACATCGATTTAACAAATTTATTAATCAAATATTTAAAAAGTAAATCTCGAATATTACATTTTATCAAATAACAATTGTAGGATTTAATACTTTGGAAAACAAAATAATTATTCATAATTACCATTAAATTACTATCAGTTTATATATATATATATATATAAATTTTTGATACCTAGGTATCAACAGAATAATAGCTATTATAGTTACTGAGATACGAGAGCGGATCGGTAATTGGAGACTTTCCCCGGTATATATATTATAATATGTATGAATATATACAGTAGATATGGTAAGAAGAAGTTGGAGGCGTATGTTGTGTTGGATTAATGTTTAGCTAGATTGAAGAGATAAATACTTCAGTATACAGTGTATACCTAAGAGGTCAAATAATACACACATAGGTATATTTATATATCCTCGGGATTGAAATGAAAGAAAACGGAATTGAATTTCTGACCTTACTTCATCCAGTGGTCCCTATGAGATGTTCTGACAATGAATGTTCCTTTACAATTAATAATTTTATTGGTACTAGAATTTCTACTGTTTTGAGTCACACATTTTTCGTAAGCATAATCTGCCAACATCTAGATGCTGGAAATGTTAATATTGTAATAAACTAATGTGCGGTGCTACAAAAAGGAGGTATATATGTACCGACACAAGTCAGGTTTTAAATTCATCAAATGCAAGCAGCATTAGCATTCCTATATTTACTTCTACACAAATGGACTTAGATCCTAGAAACGCTTTATATACATCAAATAGCCTAATAAACGCTAACAACAGGAAAGGCAAAACTCGACACACTCAAGTCAACATACAAACACCAGTCCACCAGAAACTATTATTAATATAAATAGTTATATAACTGGAAAGATAAATTATAAAATGCTCAGATAAAGAGAAACTGAACTCAATAATAGTATCACTATGCAAAATTATACTAACAGAAGGAAATAAACTCCTCACATCAGAATAAATCTTAAATGATAATCAGACACATAGTTCAAATATCCAAAAGAAAAACACGTGTCGTAATCAATCAAAAAAGCAACAAAAATGTCGAATTTATAGAACAGTTTAGGCTAGGAAAGCGGAATGCATCCAGTCACTATATCGGAGATTTCATAGAAAAGCAGCTAGAAAGATATTTGGCCATAAAAACGAGGAATATATTGGGTCGATAAATGACTTGAAAGAATTTGTAAATCCTCAAAATAATTCTTCCAGCTCTTAGCCATATACATATATCCACTGGAATACGCTTGATACTGACGACATTAATATGTTATCCGCTCCTCCTTCAAAATCGGAAATAATGAAAAAGCTTAAGAAGGCTAAAAATACCTCTCCCGGAAAAGACAAGATTGAGTATTTACACCTTAAACTATTGGACAAAAAATGTCTATTACTTGAAAAAATATTCAAAGCTGTACACATAATTGTAATACCTGCGTGTTGGAAAATCAGCAAGACTATTCATATAAATAAGAAAGGCCGAACTGATTTACCTTCTAATATCCGTCCCATCGGTCTACTTCCTACTATGTATAATATCTACTCTGGGATACTATCCAACAGAATAATAAAGGTTGCTGTTTCAAAATAATGGATATCCTCTCAACAAAATGGATTTACTTGGATTGAAGGGGATACAAGAACATACTTTCCCACTTGAATCAGCCATTATAGAAGCGAAGAAAATGTACGATGATCTACATATTGTATGGCTTGGTTTGTCTTACAAGTTTGGTTCGTTATCACACTCAATAATGAATAAGTTATTTGAAACATTTCATTTGCCTGCTCATACCTCAACTATATTGAAAGACATGTATACTAATAAAATATGTGAATACAATGATGTTATAGTACAACCATCTTTCGGAGTAAGACAGGGTGATTTTTTATCAACAATTATTGTTAATATTGCTTTTGAACCTATCATAAGAAAAGAAATTGAAATAGCTGATTAGGACCTATTCGAATCTAAAGCTAAACGTATAGCTTACGCAAATGATTTAGCAATAGTCACTGGATCTCATCAGGAAATGAAGTCGGCACTAGATGGAATATTGGAAGTATCTAGTTGTATCGGTCTCAAGTTCAATCCAAGAAAATGCACTAGCATTACTTTCAACGCGGCAGTTATTGAGGATCGGCAGTTAATGTTAGGTCATATAAGAATTTATACATTTATTAAAACGCTCCATATTGGTGAATTTGAAAGATTCTTGTGTATACCAATTAGATCTAAGTTATTTCTTAATGTTACTACTGCTATACTAGTACAACTTAATCAACTTTCATACTCTGGACTAACTCCATGGCAAAAAATACAGGTTTTGAGAAGTCACTTAATCTACTCTCTATCTCATGAGCTCTCATCTTGACGAGTCACGAAGGATTTACGATCTGGATAAATCTATAAAACTGTTCCTAAGATATAATACAAATACTCCTCACAATGTTGCTACTCCTTTCTTCTATGACGATAGAAATCTCGGCGGCCTGGGGATTTGTAAAATCAGCTAGGAAGTAGATATTTGGACCATCTCTAAATCAACGTCATTACTATCTTCTAGGGATATTATGATATCCTCAATTGCTAATCGCCAACTATCCAATACCCTAAAATGTGATATCGGATATGATCATGAAATACCACTCTCTGAATTTCTATCCGGTAGCCAAACGCATGGGTTGTATGGTTATAGATTTTATAGAAAAGGTGCTACTTTTGACGCGTACTCGACATGCAGCAACACACCTTGGAGCTCGAATTGATATATCCAATGGGAATATAATCATAGCAATCGATTATATCAGATCAACTCCTGCTAAGATTGTCAAAAGCATGCGACTTAAGCTGAGAAAGCAATGGACAGAAAATTCGTGGAACTTCCGCTACAGAGCTGTGTAGCTGAGTGTTTATTTCAGGATGCAAATTCTAAGGTAATCACAAAGCTAATATTACAAGAATCAAACTATATTTCAATCCTGGAATTATTGGCATATGGCTATAACTTAGACTCTTCCAGTAATATCATTTCCAAGCTCTACTGATACAAAATGTAGGCAATGCAACATCAAGGATGAAACGATGATGCAAATATTGAATATGTGTACTGCATCACTAAAAATGATGACAGAAATACATGATTCTGTCCTTATAGTACTAACTAAGCTCATATGTGAATGCCATATTGATACTAGCTACATCTCACTAGATAATTTAAAACCGGATCTTGTGATCAAATATAATAACTCGTTTATTTTCTCGACATCACAATTCCCTACGATTTGATTACAAATATGGAATCTGCCGCTAACAGGAAGATAGAAAAGTATTGCCACCTCGGATATGTAATTCCCTTCTGTGTTGGTTCTTTGGGCTCTTGGTACTCGGGAAACAAAATTCCCAATACAGAAATGAATTTTGCTTCAAATACCCGGAAAACATTGAAGACCGCCAGTATTAAAGAATCAATAGAATGTTAGGGAAGAATTGTATCGAATTCTTCAACTATTTTTAAAGCGTTTTATTATTTTACTCATCATTTTATCATGTATCTTTAGTTTATTATCTTATTCTCTACCTTTATTCTATTGTTCATTTTTATCAATTTTTATTTTGTTTAATTATTATAGATATTTTTATACCGTTTATCTCCGTTTTAGTTTTAGGATCACTAACTATGATGAAGAGGTAATAAGCTCAATATATGTGCTTAATTGATGTTTCAATAACACCCTTCTGAGTTATGTATATGTATATACACCTATATATATATATATATATATATATATATATATGGTACATTTTATATATAAAGGTGTATTATTTAATGTCGCAAGTAGATAGTCCAAACTCTAAATAAGTGTATTTAGTTATAAATAGACAGGTATATACATTACATCTGCTACTTTATTGAATTGGGGGTTGCACATTATATATGGTCATTGAGATACTGTATCCATCAGCTTTTAATAACTCATTGTATATTATATATTAAACTATCTTCATATATACTGACAAATGTTCTATATTTTGTAGAGGTGGGGACAATAATTATAAATATATGATATGTAAGTACATATAAGGACATATACACTTAACAATGAAATAAATAAAATAATTTAATTTAATTTTCATTTATTTTAACTATTTTAAAATTCTCTAAATACACATATAAAATAAGTAATTATTATATAGAAAGTGTATGAGTTAAATAATGTTTTAAGAGTATATGATTAATAATATTTTCCTAGACTATTAAAATTTCATTTGATTTTTTTTAACTTGTAATTTTCCTATTTTATGTGCTTTTTATTAATTTACTAACTTACTTACTTTTATCAAGTTCTCGCTCTACACAATGTTGATAGTTTCTTCCATCAACCATGATCTATCATCACATATCGTATTTCATGTATGTCCTCAAGGCCAGTCTGAAGTTTTAGAGCCTCTATAAACCTAAACTGTTGACGATCTCTTCTTTTTTTTATCTCGTGTGGGTGTCCAAAGAATTATGTTATAAACCATTTCTTCTTTGTGATGTATACAGTTGACAGCAAGATTTAACATTCTTTCATAGATTATATCTGTTGCTTTCTGTGATCCATTATATAGTTTTTGGTTGCTGGTTTTGCTTTTCCAGGATATATTCTGAGCCATGTAAGCTAGTATAGTATCCATCTATCCGTTTTCTCAGCTTACTGTCTAAGATCCAGCATTGACTACCATATAATATAACTGTTTCAATAGTATCTTTAAAGACCCGGATCTTTAACTTGTTCCTTATTTTAGATCTCTATATGCATGTCATTCTATGCATAACCGTTCAAGCGAGAGCCCTTCTGATTTCGAAGTATATTTCAGAGGTTGCTATTCATGCTCCAAGATATTTGTAATTAGATACTTCTTTATTTGTTACACCATTTATTGTTTTAATTAATGGTGATTGTTGAAGGTTATATCAAATAACTTCTGTATTTCTAGTGTTTAGCGTGAGCCCTATTTTTGCAGCTTCTATTTACCTCTATTTAACAGTTCTTGAGCTTGGTATAGTTCTTGAGATATCAGTTCACCATGCATTCACCACCAATGGTAACTTCATCTTCCACACAGAATATTAAAGCTGCCACTCTTAATATCCGATCAATAAGAAACAAAATTGAAATCATCCTTGACCTATTCAATGATCTAGATCTAGATTTGTTATGCCTTACAGAGACCTGGTTATCTAATAATGATACACCTATTATTTCCTCACTGAATACTGATACACACTGTTTTGTCCACCTACCTCGGGATGGTCTCCATCTCGGTGGTGGAATCGGACTACTTTATAACAAAAATATCAAACTGACTAACAACAAAGACCTGAAACAAATATATTCCGAAGCCTTATCATGCACTTTCCACCCCACTAACTCACAGCCCATTACATTTATCACAATATATAGACCACCACATCAATCTATCCCTCTCTTTATTGATGAACTGAATGAACTACTCATAACAACGAATAAGCACACTATAATTCTAGGTGATTTTAACATTCCAATATCACCTTCATCGCACTATTCCAAACTACTCAATCAAACTATAAACTCTCACAACTGCACACAATATGTTACATCATCTACTCATTCATCAGGCAATATTCTTGATCTGATCATAACACATAATACGAATACCTCCATCACAAATACATCCGTTAATAGACTTATCACAGATCATCACATTATTACATTCATTGTTAAATCTCCCAAACCTAAACGACAATCACAAACTATACATTACAGAAAATCTAACAACATAAATATTACTGATTACATGCGTGATTTTACTGACCTACTAAATACTTCCAAAGACCCTACTGACACTACCAACCTTGATATAGTTCTTCTTAAAACACTGGACAAACATGCACCCATCACAACAAAAATTATCACTAAACGTAATAATATAAAATGGTTCAACCCCACACTTTCCTTATACAAACGTAAACTCAGATCCGCTGAAAAAACATGGAGAAAGTTCAGAAGCCATGACAACTTAATTTCTTTCAGGCAACATATCAGTGAATATAGGTTTATGATAAAGAAGGCAAAACATGATTATTACACTGACACAATTAAAGCTGCTGGAAACGACACAAAAAAACTATTCCAGATATCAAATTCTCTACTCGGTCGTATAACCCCCCGTATTCTCCCAGAGGGCACCCTATCTTCCTTACCTGCATTATTTGATATATACTTCAAAAACAAGGTACAGATAATAATCAATTCCCTTCCTCCTCTAACGCTTCCACCACTAACAACATCTATATATAAATTAGATTCCTTTACCATCCCAACTGCAACAATAATCGACAAGCTTCTTCAAGCCGTCAAGTCATCATGTAAGCTTGATCCAATACCAACAACACTACTACACAAACTATCCACTCATCTCACTCCATACTATAAAAACATAATAGACAGGTCTCTTATATCAGGTATTGTCCCCTCCTCAATGAAACATGCACATGTAACTCCAATAATAAAGAATTCATCACTAGATAAATCAGACCTATCAAACTACCGCCCCATATCAAACCTATCGTACATTTCAAAAACTCTCGAAAGAGTAGTCTGCTCCCAACTTTCAAACTACTTAGATAAACACAAATTATTAAATAAATTTCAAAGCGCCTACACTAAAAATAAAAGTACCGAAACTGCATTAACCCACATATTAAACAAAATAAGACTGTACCCAACACAATACTGCTCCATCATCATCCTACTTGACCTATCAGCTGCATTTGATACCATTAGTCACAACATCATGATTCATCGACTGGAGTATATCGGCATAACTGGTACGGCACTCGCATGGTTCTCTTCCTACCTTAGCGACCGTACCTACTCGATCTCCATCGAATCACACACAACTGACCCCAGACTTATATCACATGGAGTTCCTCAAGGCTCCGTTCTTGCTCCCATCCTCTTTAATATTTATATATCTCCCCTATTAGACATATTTGATAACTACCCTGACATTTACTTCCACACCTACGCTGACGACTTACAAATTTACTGCAACTTACCCAACCCATCAACAAACATAGCCACACTAAACAAATGTCTAGAAGACATTCGACTATGGCTCTCAACCAACTCGCTATCACTAAACACCCACAAAACACAAGCAATACTAATCAATACTACTAAAACTGTTCCAATCGTCCCACTCATTCAGATAAACAACCATAACATAAAATACTCCCCCTACGTAAAAAATCTTGGAATTACCATTGACCAATCACTGAATTTTACTCAATACACAACAGACTTATCAAAATCCATTAACCGAACACTACACACAATCAGACTAATAAGACCATCTATAACCACAGAACTATCAAAATTACTAGCAACATCCCTCATACTTCCACGACTTGACTACTGTAACTCTATACTTCATAGACTCCCCAAAAACTCACTAATACCACTCAACCGATTACTGAATTCCACTGCACGAACTGTCCACAGAATCCCCAAATACTCCAGGACTCACATAACTCCATACCTAAAATCTCTTCACTGGCTTCCCATCACACAACGTATCCAATACAAAACCTTACTTATATCCCACCAAGTCATTCATCACAATCACCCCGACTACCTAACTGACATACTAATAGAAAATAACACATCTAGAATACAACGTAAAATCAATAAATACAAATTACTTATACATAATCCAAAACACATATCACGCAAACAAGAAACAGCATTCTCAATATCTGCCCCAAAATTATGGAATAACCTCCCTTACAATATAAGAGAAATCACCTCAACCCCACTCTTTAAACGTAAATTAAAAACACACCTGTTCGAAATCGCATATAAATAAACCACGAAAACACGGCCAAAAACTCACACGATGTTGATGGCAGTGTATAAACCATTAGGTTACAAGGTTACAAGTTCTATATCGTCAGCATAGCTTAAATCGGTTATAACAACTGCTGGTTCCCTATTTCATCTTCTCTCTTTTATCTTAAAACCAAGATTGTACTCATTTTCTCCAATAACTTGACGCATTACGTAGTCTAGAGTTTTGATAAATAAGAAGTGTGCTAGAATGTCACATTTTAGCACACCCTTTGACATTTTGAATAATTCAGTTTCGTCATTAGATGTTATAATTCTCGCTTCAGTTTTTTCATACAATAGTGATATTGCATTGATTATGGTAGATGGTATACCATATGCCGCTAACATTTCTAGTATTTTTCCTAGATCAATACTATCGAATGCTTTTTTGAAGTCAACACAAATTATAACTGCATTTAGGTTATGGCTTTTAATTTCTTCAATTAATCTTCTAAGTGCAAGGATGTATAAAATTGTAGATATACCTGATCTGAACCCGTTTTTGTTAGGTCATAATAGAGGGTCAATATACGGTTACATGCGATTTAATAGCATCTAGTTTATTATTTTTGCGATGACTACTGATAATTCAATTCCTCTATAGTTACCTCTATATTAATTTAAAATTATATAACATATGTACATAAACAGCATACGTGGTTGTATATAATTGTGTGTAATTAATAAAGTTTTAAACGTAATTTTATCGATTTTAATAACTATATTAATTGTAATTTTCATAGAGTGTTAACAATAACAAATGAAATACGCATGGGTAAGAAAAGAGGCGGCACTATTTTTCGAAATTAACATTTTTCCAATTTAATTCACATTATTTAAATTCCTATACCTTATACCCTATACCCTATACCCTATAGCCTATACCCTATATCATAGGCTAATAGCTAATAACAAAATGTTTATAGATATAATTTCATAACTATCTATCTTATCAAGTTGAATAATGTATATATTATAAATATGACCGCACCGAATGCATATACCCCTAAGCCCCGCCTTCTATGACATCCCTTAAATACACCGTAGTAGTAAGATTAGGTTACATCCCTTACAGCGAATAATTCACCGACACGCCACCAGGTGGAGATCCGCGGTAATTATCTGAAACCGTTAAAGAAGTACGTAACCGTTATGACCAGAGCAATGTTGCCCGAAGGACGGGAGTGCTCTACGGCCGGCCTTTATAGGACGTGTTTATCTGAACAAATTCCCTTAAATGAAAAAACTTACCTTAGATGGAAGTAAGTATGTTCGCGTATTCACCATGTACATAAATGTTTATACACATATATATATATATATATATATATATATATATATATATATATATATATATATATAAATACTTATTTATTTATTTATTAATTGATATATTTTCTATTTTTATTTGACAACGTTATCGAAATAAACAAGTTATTATACGTAATAAACACAAATTGGATTATTGTTACAAGTTATAATCATAGGTTATAGATACATTTATAGTTGTAAGTTATAGTTGTGAGTTAGAGTTGGAAGTTATAGTTATAAGTTATAGTTGTAAGTTATAGTTGTAAGTTATAGTTTTAAGTTATAGTTAACTATTATGATTTATCTTATAATTGTTGAAGAAAATCTCAAATCTAGATATAAAAATAGTACAAATATATCTGTAGATATATGTCCATGGGATAATAAGCTGTGCGAGTGAGTAACGATTCATTTCTCTGTAGTGATTAACTATATATATATATATATATATAAGTTGTATTTATTATATAGGTTAGAATGCTCGTTTGCAAATTAAATCATATGGAAAATATTTATTAATAACATTTCGATACTCCCATATTATCGCTATAAGTACTTGGTATCCCTATAATAAATACTTACTAAATACTACCTATACATTATATATAATAATAGAGTTAATACACATTTTGTATTACAAACCAATGTCAAATATATATATATATAATTTATATAAGTATTATATATGTGTATATACATACATATATATATATTGGTATAATTGTGTATAAGTATATTATAATTTGTATAAATTGTGTAAATTAATATGTTATCAACATTGACAAAACATAATTTCAAATGATATTTTTTAATTACTTTCTAATTAAAATTATTACAATTCGCACACATTTATATACTATATAAATGTAATAAATAATTACCCTTGGTCAACTTGAAAATATCTTATATCTATAATTTCCATTAAAAATTATATGTAAAATATAAAATATAATATATTGTTATTTCCTATACAAATATATATTTATGATTTGCATAGAGCATTTGTTTAAGGGTAATAGGGTAATCTATCCTTGAGAATATCTTTGAAATTATTATCTTTCCAAGTATATTTAATAATTTAATATTATCAACTTTTACTTTGAACTATGTATAGGTCATTTGTATCAAAACATACCTACATTTTTATCATTAGCCTTACAAATTCATAATCAACCTTCGCGAATTACGCGAATCAGTCCTAGTTCAAAGTTCAAAAGTTAACTTTGATTAGCTTTCGAAGTACATAAACATCACTGATAACAATACATGTAATGTAAAATGTTAATTATTTTAAATTAGAATTTAATTGAATAATGTATTTAACCATCAATAACGTGTTGAAAAGCCTCTTCGACAGAGGTGAGTCATCGACAACAAATCAATGTAATGTAATTAAACAATGTACTTAATAAAGACGTAGAATATAATGTTTAAAATATCGGGGGGAGGGGGAGTTTATTTCGAGCGATATAAGGGAGACAGGAGAATTAAAGTCAAGATGTTTTAAATTAAATAAAACTGAGACACAACATCGTGAAATGTTAAAGATTACGACGCCGGGGTAACATAGTATCATCGTAGGGCAGCAGTAAATATAAACTTCCGGGCATATAGAGAAGCGGAAAATCATTAGTTTTCAAATGATATTTATTTATCAAAGAAGTGTATTTATGAACAATGAACGTTATATAATAGATGTAACTCGAATGGAAGATATATATATCTACGCTATACTCTAGAGTATGTTATAATAATGAACAGAGGTGATAAACTCTAGAAATAACCACTATAGGTACGAGACACTATTAAAGTTGTTTTAAACAGAAATGCTAAAAGGCTACTAGTCCTAATTTATGGCTTAAATGTCTAATACAACGATCATTGCATTAGCGGATTGTGTAACAAACGTTAGGATGTATTAACAATATACAATATGGGATACGATTACTTATTATAAGACTATGTAGTGTTAACTGAGATAATAGCGTAACCTTTAACCTACAAGTTATACCTATATTCGTACTAATATCGCACGTGACTTGCGAGTTATGCTGAAAGTATGATATCCGTGTGTTAAATCTCCAAATAGTCTAGCCTTAAATATAATGAGACATTTAATTTAATGTCTCACACTTATTATATATATATACATATACCTCATTCATAACCAATCGAACTTCCTCAGTTTTAGTTCACTCAACCCGTTCATCTTCCCGTCTTGTAACACATGGTGTTCCCCAAGGGTCAGTCCTTGGACCAATACTCTTTAACATTTACATAATTCCCTTTATACACCTTATCTCGAATTCTCAAGTTAGCTTCCATACATATGCAGACGATATCCATCTTTATGTAAAATGTACAGAAAATGTTAATTTTGCACCTGACATCCTTTCCTCTACTATTACCACCATTCATAACTGGCTCACAATAAACTCCCTCGTCTTTAACCCAATTAAAACCGAGGCTATCTTCCTTCACCTTCCACTCCGAAGTAAAACTTTACAACTCCCCCTCCAATTAACATTAATGGACAGCTCATCATGTACTCAACCCATGTCAAAAATCTTGGTATTATATTTGACAATAATTTTAATGTTTACAGACAATTGTCCCACATAACAAAACTATTAAACTATCAACTACATTCACTACGCCTTATTCGTCATTCAATATCAATATCCACCGCTACTATTATAGCTTCTGCTTACATCCTACCTCTATTCGACTACTGCAATTTTATCCTTTACAATACCCCCTCATCGTATATTACTAAACTCCAAATTCTTCAAAATTCTATAGCTAGGTTATATTCAACATACCAAAATACTCCCATACTCATATATCTCCATTCCTAGTTAAACTCCACTGGCTACCTGTACGCTATAGAATCCTATATAAAACTCTACTACTGGCTCATAAAGCAATCCACCATGACTCTCCTTACTACCTAGAATCCCTACTAAAACTTAATTAACCAACTAGTACCACTACACACTCCACCAATACGTTTCTACTTCAACTTCCTCCTAAACACAACTTACATTCAACCAACACTCGCGCATGGGCAATATCCGTCCCATACTCCTGGAACTCCTGGAACACTCTCCCCACATCCATCCGTATTACACCATCAACTCCCAACTTCAAGAAACTACTGAAAACCTACCTATTTAATATGAAATATTAACTTAAAATATATATGGACGGCCGATTGCTTTATAAGCACAGTTTCGCAGTCCGAAAACCGAAAAATGTAAAAAATGTAAAATGTATATATATATATACATATATATATATATGTGTGTTATTAATATGTTACTATGTATAATATGTATATTAAGTATAATTTATAATATTTTATATTAAATTGGTATTTACTAGAATATTGAATGATGTATCAATAACTAAATATGGGCATCTGTTCACATAGGCTACAATGCTATATTTCGCGATGTTAGCGCAATCTCGATAACGTATTCAATATAAATGATATTTCACATTAATACGGGTACTAGTTACGAGATACAAATAACTATGAATACCTCCACTATAGGTGCGAACAAAAAGATGACGATACATCGAAATCCGAACATATTATTATTTTAAGAATAAGTGAAGAAGCAACAACACGACATCCATCTATCTTGATCAGTGAAATATTTGCAAGAAGACGTTAATATATAGTAATGTTAAATATATATATATATATATATATATATATAACTAGGTGGGTTTCTATCCGATTTCACCCATGCAGCGTATTCCATAAGTTTAAATGTTAAACGCATACATTATCTATAACTGATACATTTATAGTTTAAAAATAAATCTTATGTGTGTATCATTTTGTTTTTTATTTTAGTATTTTTATTATTTAATTTCATTTGCCTGTATATTTTATTATAAAATTGTATTTACCATGATTTATGATTTAAATGATTTATTAAATATATCATAACATATTACTTTAATATATTATCAATTATTATATAGATATATATATATACATATATATATATATATATATAATATATATAATATATATATATTATATATATTGAATAATATCAAACCAAAATCAAAAATCAAAACCTAATCAAAAACTAAATCAAACCCAATACATAAAATACACAATTGTATACATGATGCAGATTATTAGTTATGAGCTTGAATATTTGTCAACATCAATTAATGTATTGCATACTATAAATTTCTATTTATGTAGTAGATACTTAACAATTGTTTAAATATCAATATCATTATATATAGATAAATATAAATATATAATAAACATATTTAATAAAACCAAATAATAAATCAAATCTAATTCAAACTAAATCAAAATACAAATTAAAATATATATATGTGGGTCGTCACGGCATAATGTATTCATTATAAATACATATTGTACACAATAAGGATACCTCAGTTCTAAAATAAAAATTATTTTTGTACTTTTTTTAGAAAAATCATATGTTAAACTAATAGATATATCATTAAAGTTGAAGAAATTTCGAAAAGAAATATGCATTAAAATAATATAAAATGCATGTTTTCTGGAGGTGGTATAAACAATAAAATTATATCTAATATAGATGTATAACATAATAATAATCACATTTAAATTTAAATATATAATATAGTTTATATATATATATATATATATATATATGTATAATATACATTTTATATATAATTAGTATATATATATATATATATATATATATAATATATATATGATGTAATAAACACTGTACATGAACCTACAATATAATTTAACTAAACAAAAAGTTTAGACAGAATTTACTCAGAATAATTATTTCTAACACACAGGTATCTTGTAAATGATGTAAAAACTTAAATTGTTATGATAATTGCTCAATTTCTTTTGTTTTGGCAGTAGAATATATATAGATCTAATCTCATCTTAAGATATTTGTCATTATCAACTTTATATCCTAAAATTATCCTAATATATTCATTATATATTGTTTTAATTTGTCATAATATTCAGGTACAATTAATATAATGTATATTTTTGGTATATCTCAACATACATTTCAATCTATGTATATACATTTCATTCTATATCTATACACTCTTAATATAGGTAAAAAAAATCTCGGAATTATTCCAAAAATTCAAACTGCTACTACATTTTGAATACATGCATTACATTTGAATCTTCAGGTGTTAAATTTGAGAACTGGGATATCCCCTTAAACCTTTATATAATAAATGTATACTTACAATAATATCTCTATATAATATAAAGTGTATATATAATTAAGAAATAAAATATTAAATATTAAAAAATCTCAATCCCAACAGTAATCACTCTGACTTATTAAATAGCAGATTTCTTGTAAATACTGTTCATATATACTATGTATCTGTGTATGCCATATCACTAGAGTTCATTATTTAATAAAGCATATGCTATGTAATATTAAAAAAGTATCACTTATAAGTGTATTCATTTTCTACTTTTTTTAAATAAGAAATTACTTACAAAGCAATAATATATAGGAATTTATATTCGAAAAATAATATTGATAATTTATTTTTTTAATATCGATATTGAATTAAGTTACATATTGTTACTTTATATTATTATCCGAATATGATATGTTACTTCTACTTGAAATAAAACTGCCTTTCAGAAATTCCTAATAATTCCTATTCCTGTTCTTGTTTCCGTATTCTTCTTTTTGGTATAAGCACTTTGAAATATATATGTGTACAAATTATATAGCCATTGAGTTAACATTGAGTTAAATATCTATAACTTTTTTAAGTATATTAGAAATATATTAGAGGTATGATATATGTCGTTAACTCATAAGCAGTGCTGTATTAAAGTAAACGTTTTAATAGTAGGAGTAACTTTTCTAACTTCATACAAGAAGGTATATGAGAATACTGTTTGCTGTGTGTAGTGACATTTTGGAATAAATATGGGATTCAAGTACGTCGTAGAGATGTCGAGAATAATGTGAAGCAGGTGTAATAGTTATGTTAAAATCACCAGTTAGAATAGTTTTAAGAGTTGATGAGTAAAGTAGAGTATTAAGTTCTTCAATAAAATTAGGAATATATTGAGGCGGTGGTTAATAATTGGTTATGATTGTAAGTGGAAGTGAGTTTTTAGGATTGAATTTGAAGGAAAGAGCCTCAAATATTCAATAGAAAAGTTTTTATAGTTTATTTGTTTTATAAACTAGTTATATAACACAGCTAATTCTCCATAGAAGTGGAAACTAGGTCTGGGAAGGTTAACGAAGCATAATGTATGTGTGTTTAATGTGGCAATCATGGGGGTATCATTAAGAGTAAGCCATGTTTCTATAATAAACATAATATCTAAGTTAAGATCTGTGAATAAGTCAATTATTATATCGTTTTATTTCTAATAGAGAAAATATTAAGTGTTTCATTCTTAATATTAGATGAATGTTGAATGTTATACAGTGTAGAAGGGTAATTGATATTGGAGGTGATAGGAAAGGGTTGATTGAAATTGTATTGTGATTATGAATGATATATGTGTAGTATTGTTAGGATTGGTGTAGGTAGGATATATTGTTCTGAAGTGGTTGTCATATGTGATTGTATGTCATTGATTGGGTTGGTCATTGACTGAGTTATTGTATTAATAGTATACTAGGTATGTAAATAAGCTTTATAAGAAGTCTTCCTTCCATTGAAATCAGGTTATATAATGTTTATGGGATTTCTGGACCAATCTAATTTAGAGTTGTTAGTTTTTTGTAGTTCAAATGTACCATTATTAGTATACCAACTTGTATCAGCTAGTGATAAACTCTTTTTATGGCATAGTAGATTATTCTACCTATGAATATGTCACTAGCTGAGCGATGTCACAAGCTGTCGTCTTTTTTGATATGGTTTATATCGAATTCAAACTGCTATATCATAACATATATATATATATATATATATATATATATATATATATATATATATATATATATTGTTATTGTTATTGTTATTTTTATTTGGTGGATTCCTTTCATCCCATCCAGGAACTTAGATGAAGTTTTCATTTATAACCATATATGGCTCTAATGTCCCTTCGAAGCCGCTCTCATGTTAAGGCATCCATGGTTTTAACGATAGCCAATCATTTATTTATACACAATTATATAAGATCACTTCTAAATAATATTTTAAGACCCATTTTATAAAATTAATTAATGGTCCGGACGAGGGTCGAACCCGTGTCCTACAGCTTGTGTGTCTGACGCCTTAGCCACTGAGCCACACAGGCAGTTATATATATATATATATATATATATATATATATGTATATATATATGAACGTATATAAATAGTATATTAATAGTGTAAGAATAGTGTAATTATAATATGAATAAAGAGATTATAAAAATATGTAATAGAGACAAATATAAACAACAAAATACTATAAATGTGATGTTCCAGTTAATTTGATAAGTTATGAAATACGAATGATATATAGTTGAGTACATTAATAAGTAATGAGTTAAAATAATACATAAAAGAGGACAATGTGTATTCTGTGTCTAATCGTGAAATACAACATTGGAATGTTGTTGTCTGGATTGGCCTATGTCGTTATTCAACTGGCTTAGGGCTAGCTAGACTGGCCACAATACAATCAAGGATAGTTGGAAAGTCAGTAATTAAATTGCTTTATATAAGGCACAATCGGTAAGCTGTATATCTGTTAACCTATCCATATGTCTTACTACAAAAGAACACCACTAAAAATACAAATAACATCTCATCTAGTATTTAATGGTTATTTGTATTAGGTTCATAAATCAAAAATATATACTCTTCCGCGGTATTTAGTAATCACAAATAAATATATTCTTAGGCTATATTGTAAACGATAATATACTTTTAAAATTAATAGTAGCATAATAATAGCATAATAGAATATAAATGGCAACATAACAGCAGCATAATATCATGACAAATTAATAGCATAATAGACATTCAATGGCAACATAATAGAAGCATAATAGCACAATGTAAACATTTGATTCTATTATTTTATTATTATGAGGCTATTACTGTTAGCTGGGAAGATCCAATCGATATATTGAATAAGGGTTGTATAATACCTATACCATAGAAGGGATATCTGAGCTATACAAACAACTACGTGCCATTACTTTAACAGCTACTATCCTTTTCATCGATTTCTCCAAAGTTTTCGATTCCATACATCGAGGAAATATGGTAGAGATACCTAATGCGTATACGCACCATATATGGTATAGCAGATGAGATTATAATAACATAAAAAATAACTAAATCTATTGTGAGAACTGATGATGGAGATACTGAATTTATAAAAAAATCTGGTGGAGTTTTTCAATGTGATACACTAGCCCCTTTTCTGTTCATTAATTGTCTTGACTATGTTTTGAATACATTTTAGAAAGTTACCGAAATAATGATATTTATTTACCCTCATTGAGAGAAGGAGCAAAGGATAACCAGCAATACAAATTATAGATGGTAATTATTCGGATGAACTAGTTATAGTAAACCTATAAAACCTATAAAACTATAAATAACCTCATAATAGCAATATAATAGCATATATAGTAGCCTCAAATGTACACATTGTTCTATTATGCTTCTATTAATTTGTCATGCTATTATGCTACTGCTATACTAGAATAGCAACATAATAGCAGCACAATATACTTTATAATTAATAAAAGCAGCATAATAGTATAATAAATGAATAGAAGCATAATATACATTTAATGTCAACATAATAGCAGCATAATAGTACAATGTAAACATCTTAGGCTATTATATATGCTATTATGTTGCTATTATTAGGCTATTACTGTTTGCTGGATTGTACATAAAATGAACATAATGTAAAATAAATTGGGCTATAAATACTGGAAAGATGGAATTCATCAGTATAAATCAAGGAACAAATTAAGTTATCAAAAACCTAAACTGTAATAATATTAAAGAAGTTTCTGATTTTAAGTATCTTGGAAGCTATATTCAGTCAACAGAAAAATATATCAATATCAGATTAGCTAACATCTGAGAAGTCTTAAATGAGATAAAATCATATTTAGATCAAGACTACCTGATAAAATGAAAACTTTTTAAGATAAAGTGTGAGTCGATTATAATTGTTAGCTGGAATTTAACAAAATAGATTGAAAAATACTTAAAAGAAATTACACTCGAATTCTACGTGCTATCCTATATATATATATATATATATATATATATATATATATATCTTAGATATATTATCCAAACATACAGCAAATATTGCGTTTTTCTGGGCACTGTTGGAAAAAAGGACAATCCCGCAGTACCAACTGATGGATGGTATACCATGTGATGTACACGATATAAAAAAAATCGATGAAATATAGAGATGGTTGGAGGAATATAGTCGAAAACTGCCTTAAAAGCTCGACATATAGGGTAAGGTATATCACTAATAATCTCAAGTATTGTATATACTCTTTTATAGTGTATTTTAATAATATTTGCAATTATTTATATTATATTAATTTGATTAAAAATTAATGTTCATAGATTCTAAATTATCATATTATGTATATATATATATATATATATATATATATATATATATATATATATATATTAATTTAATATTTCATATATATTTACGATATCTTACTTGTAATCTATGATACAACATAATACATCATCATTCATCATTATAAATCATCACATACATGATCAATTATGTAGTCATTATAATGAATGTTACTAATTTTTAAATGAAAACGTTCTAAAATGTTGGTATACTTTTACAAGCTATTGTATATTGTTAAATATTTTAAATCAAAGATTATTATATTATTGTTTACCTTTATGAAATTTTTCTGAAAAAAATTGAAGGTAAATACCCTAAACTTTTAAATTCCGTATATAAAATATAAGATTTGTACATTTATCATTCTATATAGTTTATATTTATATATTAATTAACATGAATAAAATAGTTAATGTTACATATTTAGTGATACAATAATACTCTATTTATATATTATTCGGCGATATTCATGGGCGATAATTATTTAATAATTAATATAACGTATCTATTAATTTAAATAATATTATTAAATGTTTATATAAAATGTATTAGAATATAAATAGAGTATTGTATTCGTAACTTTCCATATTAATATCGGTTAATCTGATATATGGTACTATCATAGTACCTTACTATAACTATTTATACAATGCAATTTCAAATTGCCAATTTGTATACATTTTCTAATGTAAGCGTAGCTTTATTTAAAAATCGCAAAGCTTTTTAAATCATAAACTATGATGCATAATACAATTTATATTTTAGTTTTTACAAATGTGTATTTAAACCAAAATTATTATAAAAATATGTCACAAATGTAATCACTGTATGCATATTTTTCTCATTCAATACATACTCTTTTTAATTTAATTTAATTTAATTGATAAATCGGATTATGGTCAAAATCTTCGCGATTGATGCATGATTTGAACGCCCGCAAACTTGTTTATTCGAATTAGTGATTTTACAATAGCTTATGATTGGCCATTATAATTAGGGCATATCTATGTATAGACTAGGGATGTAAATGATGCTCAAATGTAAAGCATGATGCAGTCTCAGTCTCGGTTACCCAAATCATCGATGCAGTCTCAGTCTCGGTCACCTAAAGCATGATGCAGTCTCAGTCTCGGTTACCCAAAGCATCGATGCAGTCTCAGTCTCAATACCTAAAGCATCGATTCAGTCTCAATGTAAATAACAATAGCATCGTTTAAGTCTCAGAATGGGTTACCTAAAGCATCGATGAAGTCTCTATAAAATGCATTGCTATTAACTCATGCTTATTAAAGGCATCATTCAATTGTTAGTCTCAATTTTCATAAGCTCAAGTTTTAGTGTCAATTACCAAAATCATTGTTTTGTATATCTAACGAAATTAATTTCATTACAATACAAACTATCAGATAAGTATCATAAATAACTACCAGGAGTGTGTATTGATAAGAATCTTAATATGTTCATAAACACAAAAGTCAAATCAGACAACTATCAATTGCATAATATTAGAATTAGGACAAATAAGAACAAATATAAATTGTAATACATGTAAATTGCTAAATCAATTCTTTATTGGACTAATGTAAGTTACCATTTGTAACATACTTTTAATTAATTTACCTCCTTATCAGTTAATGCCATTAAATAAAATAATTCGATCGTCATTCGCGTAATATATAAATTAACACCAAGATCAATAATTTATCAGAATAACTGAACTGATGCTACAACAGCACCTACTATAAATTAATGTCCATGTTATTTATAAATTACTGGTAACTACACATTTTGCATATCATCACAAGATACCAACATAGCTCGCGAAATTAATAAAGCCATATTCAGGTCTGAGAGTACAGAGAACACATAATCTACTTCAAATTAAAAGCAACACAACAAAAGAATCGGCACACAACAGCAGATAATTTAGTATAGCGGCAATTATAGAGTGGAACAAGCTCGATATTGATTTAAGAACTTGTGCATCAACATCATCATTCAAGACATTATTAAAAACTAATTAATTTCTAATTGCTTATGGTTTAAGTATTTAATGATTTAAAGTATTTTTTGTTATTTAATATATCACCAGCATATTTTATTTTTTATCTCATATTACTTGTTATTATAAAAACTTTTGTTAATTATCATTTAAAAAGTGTATAAACTAAAATAAATAATAATATCTAGTTATCAAAAGAATTTTCGATATAATATTAAGATAATATAAATAGCGATTAAAATTGAAATCAAATAATTAAGATATTATCATACCTATTAGTCATAGGCTATTAAATATTAAAATTATGACATATATGAAATCTTTGAACGAACATTTGAGTATATTATAAACCAAATAACCACCTATCGATACATATAATTAATATTATGTCACATGAAATAGGAAACATTAATAAAAATATGGATAAATATATAAAAATGATGTTTAAAATGTAACTTCCAAAAAGCATCATTTCGGCTCGATTAAGTTTTGTAAGAGTCTCATCTCGGCTCGGGATCGTTTGATTAGAGTCTCGGATCGTTTGACTAAAGTCTCGGCTCGGCTTGGGCTCGTTTAGCTAAAGTCTCGGTTCGGCTCGGGCTCGTTTTGCTAGAGTCTCGGTTCGACATGGGCTCGTTTTTTTTCAAAAAATGAAAGTCTCGGCTCGGCATCAAAAACCAATAGTCTCGGCTCTGCATCAAAAGCTCGGCATCATTTACATCCCTAGTATAGACTATCATACCTGCAACGGCTTATCATTACCATATATATATATATATATATATATATATATATATATATATATGTGTGTTTTATTGGCTCACGCGGGATGTAATGCAGCTAAATAAACTTAGCAATATTAAAACTAAACCCAACAAAACCAAACCAAACAAGTGAAAATAACTAAAACCAAAAATATTAATGTTTGTACAAACAATCATACGCTATTGTAAATTCACTAATTCGAATAAACAATTTTATGGGCGTTCAAATAGCGCATCAAATGCGAAGATTTTGACCAGGTACCGTAAATATTAATTTAAATATGATTATTAAATGTTTATATAAAATGTATTACAGTATTGTATCCGTAACTTTCCATATTAACATCGGGTAATCTAATAATCTGGTACTATGAATATTTATACAAGGCAATTTGTATACAATTTATAACATTTAAAGCGTAGATTAAAGCGTAGATTTATTTAAAAAGCGCAAAGCTTTTTAAATCATAATACAATTTATATTGAAGTTTTTACAAATTTTATTTAAATAAAAAATATTGTCAAAATAAGTAATACATTTAATCACTGTATGCATATTTTTCTCATACAATACACACTCTTTTTAATTTAATTTATAAATTGTTAATATCCAAGCCCCGCAACTCGGGATATTTTGTGTAATGTCGACCACGTGGTAACAAATGTAAACAGTTGCCATTGAGGATTGTAGATTTGAATTTATTTGAATTTTTATAATTATTATATTCGTATTTATTATTTAACCTACTCTATACATTTTATATAACTAAATAATGCCTAACCACGGAGTAATATGCGCTGTATTTGCATGTATACATTATAATATCAATATGGAATTTCAATTTCACAGATTTCCAAATAAAAAGTATATAATATATATTTTAATATAAATATATTAAATTAAAACTATTTATATATATGTATTATTACCTATATTGCACACATATATTTTATTTATAGCATAAATAATTAAAATGATATTAGAATAACCAATTTTATATTTTAATAAAATATATTTAATGAGTTATTAACTTAATAACGTATCATACTGTCACGTTCCACCATAAGGTACTATTACGTTCTACCATAAGGTACGATTACGTTCTACCATAATGTATTATTATGTTCTACCATAATGTATTATTACGTTCCACCATAAGGTACTATTACGTTCCACCATAAGGTACTATTACGTTCCACTATAAGGTACTATTACGTTCAAACATAATGTATTATTACGTTCTACCATAATGTATTATTACGTTCCACCATAAGGTACTATTACGTTCCACCATAAGGTAATATTACGTTCTACCATAAGGTACTATTACGTTCTACCATAAGGTACTATTACGTTCCACCATAATGTATTATATAACTGATTTGTATATCCCAGATTTATAAGTATTAATAAATAATTAATTACATAATATTTGTTAACGACTTCATTATTTAACCATTATATATAACATATAATATAGTATCATATTATTTATATGTATGACTTAATATATAATCGTACAAATAATATGAAAGTTTAAATTATAAATTACTATGCCATTGATTAGTGATATTATAATTAATATTTTTATTAAAAGTAGTATATAATTATATAACTATATAGTATTACTGTAATCTTAATTTTATTTATATTAAAACTGAAATATAAATTTCTATGTAAAAAAATAAAATATTCCATTCACAAGATATACGATTTGAAATCCATATTGCTAACTGATAGGAATATTTGTTTCGTATTCATAATTATATGATTTTCAAATGATACCAACTAATACAGTACTGGTGCACACATGACTGACTGGTTATCCTGCCTAGTATCCAGCAGAAAATTGAACAGTATAATCTGAATACGCATTGACCTGAACGAAGCTATAAAGATGGCACACTGCAACGAAAGCGTTGGATGAAATAACATACCAATACTTCTTAACCAGGTTTTTTTTTGAAACACGACTTTCGTGGTATTGATCCATTCACCTAGATTAAAGTCGATATTACATCAACAAATACAACCCTATAACGATCTGATATTTCTGATAATAAAATTGCATAGAATTTAAAAATATTATATCTATATATATATAACATGTACTTATATAAACTAACATGTTATAATTATTTTAATATATTTTTACAATAACACGTACAAAATAACTACAAGAAAAATGTACTTGTATTTGTTAAAAATCTATAATAATTATAAGATTTTTAAATGATACCAACTAATACAGCAATGGTACATCGTCTGACTACACAAGTCAGACATGGTATCCTGCCTAGTATCCAACAGAAAATTGAAGTGTGTAATCCGAATATGCCTTGACCCGAGCAAAGATCTGCCCAGACTATGCAAAGAATGCGCTGGATGAAATAACCTCTCAGCTATATCTTAACCAGGTTTTTTTTAAACGCTAATTGTATTGGTTAATTCACCTAGAACATATACTTATAACAACTAACATGTTATAATTATTATAATATATGTTAACAATAATATGCTATATTGCCAATTAAAGCATAAAATGCATGAAAATAGATTATCCATATTAATATAATATGGTATAAATAAATATGAACTCTATTCATAAAATTTTGAAATAATACTTATTTATACCAAAATAATGTGTTTTAATCAAAAAACGAAATATAAAACAAAAATGAACTGTGACGTCATAGTAGGATCCTAAATGTAAATTCTCGGATATTTGAATTTTAAATTTTAAAAATATTTTATTCAATTTTTATTTTATATTATATATAGTTAAATAATTGATAATTATTTCGTAACTTTTGGATTCTATTTAAGTTATAATCAAACATTTAGAATTACAAAGGATAATAAAAATAGTAATATATGTAGATAGGTTTAGTAATTTGAAATATAAATGATGTATAATAATCAAAATAAATGAGGCTGTGAATTGTTCATTTTAATATAATAAATTTAATGTGAATCCAAGTATATAAATGTTATTTCTATATTATATTATGTACATATATATTCACCTAACATAATATTACTAAGAATAACATAATATATGTACATAATATTCTTAATTAATCAAATTACTAAGTATGATAAAACTTGAAAATATCATAATTTGTATGACCTAAATATATAGGTGTATATTTAACTGCCAGATATGCGTATTGCGATATATATATATTTCAATTAAAATTAGTAACTATGATCTATATTTAGATGGGAGTGACATATCATATATAATATTGTAAATTACTAGTGATAAGATGTATATCATATTTACTGCTGGCAATATAATTTGATAAAATTATATAGAATGATCAATTATATTTGTAAATAGTAATAATATACATGCTTATATTAAATATAATATATAATCACTGAATAATGATATGGGAATATAATAATGAAATATTATTTATAGAATATAATAATAAAACTTAATATTAAAATTAATTAATGTGTTAAAAATATTAAAATCCTTTGATGTGTTTATAAATTAATTATAATTCTATTTACATAATTATAATTTTTGTATATATTTATATATTTCATATATATATATATATATATGAATCAGATAGAGTGTAAACACTCAGGAAAATACAAAAGCAAAGCTTGACTAGGTATTTTCCCACTCAACTTGATAACAGCATTACAAGAATAAAAAATAAAACAAATATTAGTAAATTATAAAATGACAATAACTTATTTTAAAATTTCAATTTTGTATATCATTAGAACTATAATTTTGTATATATATATATACTATTGTATATATTATTAAACTTATTTGATTTGTAAATGTGATTCGTGTAAATGAAAATCGTGCTGAATAAATAAGTAAGAATATACTTGAATATTGTTATCAAGGAGAGGTCATCATTTTCAGTTAAATACAAAATAAAATATAATAAATAATAAAAGTATATATAAATAAAATAAATGTATATTAAAAGAAGAAAAATATATAAAACAAATGAAATAAATGCATAAAATATGTAAAAAATATAATAATGAAAGAGAAAAAGATAAAGAAACTAAACACAATAAAAAATATAAAAAGTTAACTAATACGAAGAGGTAATAAATAATTTAATATTTGTTTTAAAAGTTTTTTTATTCATTAATTTGTGAAAAGAAGCTGGTAATGCATTCCATATCTCAGGAGCTTTGTTAGTAAGGCAAAACGATTTTCTATGTGTTCTAATTTTGGGTAAAACCAATTTTTTAGATAAAGGCTTATAAATATTTGAATTTTGTGTAAAAAGATATTGTAAAATTATAGGCAAAGATTTAGTCATATATCTATTTATATATTTTAAGATATTAATCTTTATAATATCTTGAAATTTTAAAAGATTGAATTTTTTATAAATTGTATCTATATCTACATTAAAAGAAAAAAACAAATTTTTTATTACCCTATTTTGCAATATAATAATTGGTTGAATATTAGACAAAAATGTACTACCCCAAATAGATGAACAATAATTTAGATGACTTTCAAAAATACTATGATATATTTGTATACGATTTTGTAAAGGTAGTTTATGTTTTATTTTATTTATAATAGCAATGGATCTACTTAGTTTTGATCTGATATAATTTATATGATAATTCCAGTTACATTTATCATCAAATATATATATATATATTATATTAAGATATTTATATATATAGTGTATATTATAAACTCATGTGTATTATAAATTTTATATAATTAAACATTTTATATAAATATTATAATATAACTTTATATTGTAATCATTTATTATTTAATATAAGAATTTGTACTATAATATTGTATATATGCAAACATTACTTATATAACAGAGTTGTACAGTTTTGTACAAAGTATTCTTCTCAAAGTAATTATCCATATCCATATGACATTTTTTAAAGTAGATTAAATCTTTAGTTATATGTGTACTATACAATAAATTAGTGCATAAGCAATGCCATAAGACATTTAATCATAATTTATGGTAAGTAAGCTATATAATTTAAAGTAAACTTTGATATTTTCCAAGAACACAACAATTTCACGAAGCAATATTTTATGATTTATCCTTCATAAAACCTCTGATATGAAGTTAAAGTAGTCATATTTAATTATAGTAAGCACAAACACCCATGTACAACTATACATATACTGAATATTAAAGTTCAGTTATTATTTAAAATATGTATATAATATTGCCATGAATGCAATACCAATTCTTATATGGATGATAGTGATGTGCAGAATATATATATATATATATATATATATATATATATATATAACATTTCATATGTAAATAGAAACACTATTATTATAATATTTAATAATATCTATTATTATGTACATTTTTTAAAAACCTAAGTAAGAAATATTCATGATATGGTATTGGAAGTGTTTAAAATGGGTATAAAGTATTTCACAGTCAATGAGATGATTGTGATAAAATCATAGACATTAGAGGTATATATATCCCATACCCCCACTCTATAGCTATGGGTAAATTACTACTTACAATATCACACTTATGTGTGTTTAAACTATCCAATTATTTGTATAAATAAATACTTTTTTTATAAACTATATTTTATATTTAGGTGATATGTATCATTACAATAAATCATAGATAAACCAGGCTCTTAATTAATAAGATATTATATAATACTTCTTACACTAAATAAACATAAATGATATATTAAAAGTATTTTAAATTAAATTATTATTTATTTTTTAAATTATTTAGCAGTCAATAATCATAAACTGTCCCACTATGACGTCACAGTAATATTAGTTTATTTATTTCGATTTTGAAAAATATGCCAAAATAGCACTTTTAAACTCATATTATGAATAAACTATACGTTTTTGTAATTTTTTAACTCGACACGTATTATTAATTAATTAATATTAAATATATTATGATAAATCTATTTTCATGCATATTATGCTTTAAATGAAAAATGTAATTGCATTTGTATTTTTTTCTAAAAAACCTATAATAATTATAAGATTTTCAAATGATACCAACTAATATAGCAATGGTACATCGTCTGACTACACAAGTCTGACATGGTATCCTGCCTAGTATCCAACAGAAAATTGAAGAGTGTAATCAGAATATGCCTTGACCTGAACAAATCTCAAGAGTAAAGAAAGCGCTGAACGAAATAACCTACCAGCTACATCTTAACACGGTTTTTTTTAAACGCTACTAATTCGAAACATATATATATATATTACATATACTTATATTTACTTTTATATTTAATAACATGTAATAATTGTTTTAATAAGTAAACAATAACATACCATTTTCTAACTTTTTTAGAACATTGGTCTATATTTAATGCCCAATATCGGCTTATAATTATATCACACCAGAACTGCCCTATATTTATGTTCGGTAATGATGATCAAATATTTTGCGAAGATAATATATAACACTCCCTATGCTTGCAATGTAATTTAGTAATACCCGATGCCACTGCTAGCAGTAGTATCGAATCACTGAAATATATTTAGGTTCGGCTTGTTTGCATACAATAATGTTTTCATTGCTCTATTAAATTATATGCAATATAAAATAGCTTTTAGTCACCATATATATACTCATAGCATTTAAAACATACATATCATATTTGTTTGTTATATATTAATAAGAAACACTTGGTTTTCATCATATAAATACTAATTTAAGGGGATTAGCGCGCGTTGAAATATGATTAATAATTTATTTTAAAAAAAAAATTGTATTACATATTATCCAATTTCGGTATCTTATTTTATCACATTATAAAAATTGCAACTTATTTTTAGCTAAATCTATTCATAAACAGTGTTATAATAAATCATATGAATTACAAAAATTACGAAAGTGACATGAAATTAATTAATTTTTTTTGTATTTTAATAAAATCTTAAGTATTTTATTTAAAAATTTCTGTTTTGAATTCATTGATTATAGATTAAATAGCATTAAATAAATTTAAAAAAATCATGTGTCTATAACTACATATCATTGATATTATCAGATCACGTGGTATGGCTAATTATTCAGTTGGTAAATTTTGATTGTATGTATTTATATTATTTTATATTATTCTTCCTCACTGTTGTGTATATGTTTTTGATTAATTATTTTTTTAATTCTAACCTATTTTATGTGTATATAATATTTTGTTGGTGGATAACCTATTGTATGTGTATATAAACTTTATGTATATATTATATTTGTATTTTATATTATTCTTGTTGTACTTCTTCACTGTTGTATATGTATATTCTGTGATTTTGAAAAAAAAACTTTAATTAAAACTCTAATTATCTCAAGTTTTTACTTTTTCACTTTTAGGCATATTTAAAAGCCTAAAACTCCTTTGATAACGAACATTTTTATCTTAAATTTTTACCATCTATGTATAACATATATATTTATAATTATTGTGTATAATTATCATGTACAATTATAAATTCTTATTCTAACTTTATATTATGAAAAAAAGATTATAAAATACTGTTTATTCAACAACAAAATATTTAACTATTTTAAATTATTATATTTAAATAATTATAATTTATTATATTTAAAAAGCTACAATATAAATATAAAGTACAATTATATCTATTGAATAAAAAAAAATTATTTAATTAACTTAAGTAGTTATTTATAGGTTGAGTTCTAGCTAGAGCTATAATGAATGATGATTGACATTGCAATTGCGAACCCGCGCTAATCCCCTTAAAGCATATTATTTAACATTTTAAAAGTGTATAATTTGATACAAATTTACATTATAAACAACACATACACTGTTAAAAAATAGGGTACCGAGATTTGCCAGTTACCTAAAATAGGATACCTGACTGTTAAATGCACTAGGGTACACTCTATATATTTATTAGCGTACATCTATATTAAATATTAATGTACGTGATTATTCAAATTACATATCATGCAATTCAATTACGTTATATATCATATAATTGCATTAAGGTATACACGCTAATATTCTTTAGGGTACAGTTTGATTATTGTTTGGATATTGATCGTATTTATTCAAATTGTACCCTAATCAGGGTACGGCTATGGGGACACTACTTATACCCTAAAAAAGGCACTCGCTGTACCCTAATTTGTAACACTGTAGTTCCTAAAAGTAACCCGATATAGGTGGTACTGGGATATTTTGTATACAAATTTGAATTACACGATTTCGCGTAAGTGTTATATCTTTCCTTAGAAAAATATTTGATATGGTTATCAAATTTGGACCGATATCTAGCTGTATTTTTTTATGTGGTCGCGGCTTAAGCCTTGAGCTACCTAACTATATTCAATAGTTTATTTGGTAGATACTTATTTACTAATATATTCAATATATAATCATTAATTAATTTTTACAGAAGCTGTTCACAATGTTTCAAAAAAACACAGTAATGCGGTTATTTGAGATATTATTGGACAATATCTAATATATATCAAGAGAGAAAATTAATATATAAAACCAAATATGTTTTTAAATGACTTATGTTATTGTCTGTTTTACAAGTTATTTTAAAAACATGATTTCTTTCACTTTTGTTTACAGGGTTGTATATAGAATGCCATCATTGATAAATGCCCAGCTAATGTTATTATTTATATACTATTTGTTTAATATCTTATTGTAATAAATCATTTATAAATCATTTATATTTTAACCTTCATAAATCATTTATATTTTATGTATACTATATTTTATCTATGAGTATCTATTTTAGTTAATATGTATACAATTAATAGTTTTATTAATTGGATTAATAATATTTATCTTGCATATAAATTTCTACAATATAATTAAAATGTAAAAATATATTATTACAAGCAAATTATATAAAGTATATATGTAATAAAATGTATTAAAAAATGCAATAAATATCTAAAAATAGCTTAAAATAGAGTAAGCTAATATAGGAAACAAAAATTATGGATATAGGTCGATTGACTAATGATATTTTAAATGTGGGTCATTTGACCTATTTAAAAATAAATAATTTGACCAACTTTATTTAAATGTTGTTCATTTGACCTATTTAAAAATAAATAATGTGACCAACTTTATTTAAATGTTGTTCATTTGACCTATTTAAAAATAAATAATTTTACCAACTTTATTTAAATGTTGTTCATTTGACCTATTTAAAAATAAATAATTTGACCAACTTTATTTAAATGTTGTTCATTTGACCTATTTTGTATAGAATAAATGTGGGTCATGTGACTAACATTTTATAAATATCAGTAAAACTTTACACTATACTTTTGACCCACATTTAGGGCATAATGTTAGTCAGTTGACCAAGTTATTTTTATGAGTGTAGTAATACACATACAACGATACTAATGATACCGTATGATAGCGTACCAGATGTTGATGGCTAATGCTGTAGTTCTACTATTATTGCTGATGTTACGACCGTTTCAACAGTTCGTGACGATAATATAACTATAAATAACACTACAGACGACTAAACTCTCTAAATTAATATCTATATCGCTCTTTCTTTGTGTGTTCATGTGGGTATGTGACTCACACTGCGCTTCATTAATTCCCATTAACATGCATATAATGTATTGAGTGTAACATTATTTCTTTTGTATGAAAATAGTATTATGTTATGATAACATATATATATATATATATTATAATTTGATTAAACTATTAATTATATATATATATAATAATCATAATTTAATAACATACATATAAGTACATATGCATTTACGCATACAAATACACATACATATAATGTAAACTATACAATTCCATTATTATCACATGATAAGAGATATTTGTCACGTGTAACCAATGTTTACTAAATGCATACTAATCGGTAAGTGTAATACACCTAAATATAATAACCCCTAGCAACACTCCAATGGTCGAATATTGTACGTTGCCTAGACATATAAACATAGATAATTACGTAAGACATGCATAATCAATAATCAATACTAATCGATATCAGTCGATAACGATATCGTTTAGAAACCATCGCAGCCAGATGTAACTTAGATCAGTGCGATGTTTGCAACATACTTGAACAAATAATATGTCATTATATATGTTTAGATACGTGTATTTGTTGTATACTATTTATAAATATGTATCTCTCTATATATATATAATATATAATTATAAACTTTATAATATACCGTGTATAGAGGTGGAATATCCTATACTACCGTCATTCATTGTTTATGATCACGTGACATGACGTAATAAGGAGGGTTACGTGTATTTTAATCACGTGGCCGAAGATATATTGCATTCAGAATCGCGTGACGTAACATTGTTCTGACGTAACGAGGCTTTAGTTAACAGTTAGCTATTGTTTTACGGGAATACAATAGACGTATTGTAACGGTAATCTTAAGCAGGCTATCCATAGCTTAGTTAATGTGTACTCAACATAATCTAGTATATAGCCACTCGTTTAATATAGTATGTTTATAGATAGAGTAATCGTATTAATAGATACATGTCTATAGACTCCCTATGGGAAGTCAGTAAGATACTTGAAACTTGAATGAGGATATTGGGTTGAGTGAAATCACCAAGGATAGTGTTTGGAAATAGGAATATTAAAAATGAGATCGTTAAATTCATTAAAGAACATAGTATATTCAGGCTTTTGAGGTATATTAATAATATAAATACAAATTTAGTGTTCGTATTGGATAATGAAGCGGAAACGGAGAGACAATCACTATACGAAAAGTAGGATGGGTATAAGTAGGAGTAAGTAAATCATGATGTATACGAACTCCTACACTTCATATATATATATATATATATATATTAATAAAATAATACATGTAAGTTTATTTAAATCTGTTAAATTACTTATAATATGAATTATGATGATGAAGATATCGAAAATATGGATAGAATATATATTGTGAATCAGATAGAGTGTAAACACTCAGGAAAATACAAAAGCAAAGCTTGACTAGGTATTTTCCCACTCAACTTGATAACAGCATTACAAGAATAAAAAATAAAAAAAATATTAGTAAATTATAAAATGACAATAACTTATTTTAAAATTTCAATTTTGTATATCATTAGAACTATAATTTTGTATATATATATATACTATTGTATATATTATTAAACTTATTTGATTTGTAAATGTGATTCGTGTAAATGAAAATCGTGCTGAATAAATAAGTAAGAATATACTTGAATATTGTTATCAAGGAGAGGTCATCATTTTCAGTTAAATACAAAATAAAATATAATAAATAATAAAAGTATATATAAATAAAATAAATGTATATTAAAAGAAGAAAAATATATAAAACAAATGAAATAAATGCATAAAATATGTAAAAAATATAATAATGAAAGAGAAAAAGATAAAGAAACTAAACACAATAAAAAATATAAAAAGTTAACTAATACGAAGAGGTAATAAATAATTTAATATTTGTTTTAAAAGTTTTTTTATTCATTAATTTGTGAAAAGAAGCTGGTAATGCATTCCATATCTCAGGAGCTTTGTTAGTAAGGCAAAACGATTTTCTATGTGTTCTAATTTTGGGTAAAACCAATTTTTTAGATAAAGGCTTATAAATATTTGAATTTTGTGTAAAAAGATATTGTAAAATTATAGGCAAAGATTTAGTCATATATCTATTTATATATTTTAAGATATTAATCTTTATAATATCTTGAAATTTTAAAAGATTGAATTTTTTATAAATTGTATCTATATCTACATTAAAAGAAAAAAACAAATTTTTTATTACCCTATTTTGCAATATAATAATTGGAATATAAATATATATATATATATATATATATATATATATATATATATATATATAATTCAATATATAAAAAGAATTAATGTTATCATAAAATGTAATAACATTTAGTATGAAATCTCATTAAAAAGTAATATAAATAAGTTATAAATAGAAAAGCGAATTAAATCTTATCACGGTATGACAATGTAAAAATAGAAGTATACTTCGACGTATACCATTTGTTGATTCTCAAAGATGAAGAGATTACTGTAGTAATATTACTAGGTATATTTAAATCAATGAATTATTTTTTATAAATAAAATATATGAACCATATTATAAAATACGCATACATTATATATATATATATATATATATATATATATATATATATATATATATATTGCAATTTTACACAAAGTTAAAAATAAATTATATGAAATCTTTAATTGTATTATATAATTATTTATTTTTATTACATCTTAATTATTGTTAAAATATTTGGGGGGATACCTTCAGATCCAGTTTAAAAAATATTGTTATTTTACAGAAAAGAGCAATTAAATATATTATTAATAATAATTGTATGCATACAAATTTCCATACTATTTCTAATTCTCTTAAATTTGACGTTATTGTTTAAAAAAAATGAATAGTATAAAATTTATGTTTCGAGCTCGGAATAATGTTTTACCTAAGAATTTACAATTATTATATAAAGCTAAATATTATAATGGAAATCTGTTTCATAGAATAAAAGTAAGAACTCACCAAAAAGCATGTTGTTTATCGAATACAGGTCCAAGCAACCAAACACGTTGCCCGTCAACGTAAAATATATAATAACGTTCAACTATTGTATATATTATAGGTCAAATAAACACTTTGGATATAATTATTTAATTTATGCAATATATGTTCCAATTTTGTATATATTATAGGTCAAATAAACACTTTGGATATGATTATGTTATGTATTCAATGTATGTTCCAATTTTGTATATTTTATAGGTCAAATAAACACTTTGGATATAATTAATTTATGTATTCAATATATATTAAAAAATTTATATTGTATAGCTCAAATAAACACATTGGATATTACAACAGCGATATCTATTGTGAAATATTATATTTTATAAAATGTATCTCTTATCAATAATAATTATTATTAATAGAATTCTATATCAATATAATTGTATAATATATACAATAGTACACAAACAAATACATACACACACATACACACATATAAATATATATATATATAAATATATATATATATATATATATATATATATATATATATTATCTAATAGTGTTAATGTATACACTTTTTCTGTTTAATATTTATGTGATTTATTTCACATCCCACATTAAAGTAATAATGCACTAATGAACAAATTAGTTCATTAGTTTGGAAATATACATTATTATAATGGAATATGTATATAAGATATAAGGTAAAACAACTATTAATAATATGATTATATATATATATATATATAGTCAAGTATATATATATACTTGTTATTAATATATTTTAATCAACATATATTTATAAAATAGTTACACTATATCAGATAGTTTAGTCTTTAATATAATATTATTGCGCAATAGATATTAGATATTTTCTAGGTGTTCTCCTACATATCTATAAATAGAGGTTCATAGCATTCCATGAATGTATCATACATGTCGTGAATACTGTGTGAAATGAAGCGTTACGATAAGACACGCCCAAAGGGCGTCGCCCATTGCATCATCCACTGCGCAGGTAATTGTGTATGGCGCGAAAATTGAAATTAACGGTTTTGTTTATTCACCTCCTCATTGGAATACTTCCTTTTTATTCTACTTCGTTTATAGATATTATACCAATATTTAGATTATTTATCCTATACTACGAGTTGATTTAATAAAGTAATATAATAATCTTATTGTTAAATATAAACATATATAATTATATACTTGATAGCTATCAAGTATATAATTATATATGTTTATATTTAACAATTAGAAAACCTAGGTTTTATCCAGAATTATATATAATAATATTTTGTGATGTACTAAAACGCAGTTGTAATTTTATACTATATATATAATATATTATATTATATAATTTATATATTATAATCAATAAGTGATATTAAATATTCAAAATAATAATGTATTTATAGTACAAATTTAGGTTTTAAAGATTGTTATTAATATTTTGTTACTCAGTAATAATTTTATAACAATGCATAACTTGCATACATATACCAGTAGTAATTTAAATACATTCAAAATAAATGTGTTTACTGCAGTAGTAATTTAATAAGTAGTAATATAGCCAGTTATAATATACATATACTAATAGTAATACATATATATTATAACTGGGCATATCAAGTTGTATATATAATTAGTAATTACTATAGTAATCAATTATAATTGATTAAAATATCCGAAAAAATTCCAAGTTTTACTCAATTTTGTGAAAATATTTACGAAAATATATTAAAACTACTATTAGGCATTTTTTTTTAAATTTATGAAATAATTATATTTATATTATACTGTATTATACCATATTATACTATATATTATATATAGTATCAACTTGTCAAATTGTGTTTAACATATGTAAATATGTATTAATATATTAATTACAACTAAATATATCTTTAAATATATAATGTATACACAGTATGTATTACATATTATGTATTAAATAACATACTAGATATATTTGAAATGCACTCTGCAATCTATTTCACAGTGCAATCATACCCGACAAACAATTGCATGCATAAATTCCGTTTTAATATACTTATTTATCCTTATAACACACTGATCAGTATAAATGTACTGTGATACTACTGTAAAGGGTTTGTAATGTTAAAAATGTATACCAAATAACTATGCAGAACTTTACTTTTTATGTCCTTTATATACCCTGCTCAGTAGTATAATATGTTACTGAGCAGGACATCTACAATAGCATCACAGTAACATTTGTATAGCTATAAATAGAATGCAGAACTTTACTTTTTATGTCCTTTACATACCCTGCTCAGTAGTATAATATGTTACTGAGCAGGACATCTACAGTAACATTTTCATATCTATAAATAAAATACAAAACTTTACTTTTTGTGTCCTTTATATACCCTGCTCAGTAGTATAATATGTTACTGTTAATTTATATGTTTATTAATTATTAATAAGTATATATATACTTGTTTTAATATAGAAAGAATAACATATTATACCTTTTAATTATTTTAATATATTGATTTAATTTTTATTTATGCAAATTAATTATTAATTATTATTTTACTTTTATATTTAAGTTAATATACTGTTTTTAATAAATAAAATATTATTCTAAAAACTAAAATTATTTAAGTAATCCTATGTTTTTTCTAAATTATCATAATCTCATTAAATTGACACATTGAACTAAAATTGTAATCGTAATTATATTGATAATATAATTGGAAATCATATTGAACTTATTGCTCAATATTGAATATATTCAATTCAATTCAATTCAATTTATTTTAAAGACTCTTTGTGCCATAGCAAACAAGCGTCTAAAGTAAAAACAAAAAACAATATAACGGAACATAAACGAAAATAATAAACTAATAATAATATAAATAGAAATACAGAAAGTACTCAACATTAATATAAATTGTAAATAAAATTGTAGATATTGATAGATAGTGATAAAAAAAAATGATCAGGGAAATGCAATAGTAAATAGATATGTTTTTAATATAGATTTAAAAGAGGTGGTGGATTGAGTGGAGCGTAGATTATGTGGTAGTTTATTCCATAGATAAGGGGCCGATATGTGCCATGCACGAATATTAGTTGTATGTATATTAAGCTTAGAGGGTAGATGTAGAAGGTAAGAAGTAGTTGAACGGAGAGAGATAGTGTGAGTAGGAATAGAGATTAAGGAAGATAGATATACAGGTCGGTTGTGGTGAAGAGAGTTATGAGTTAATAGAAGAACTTTAAATATTATTCTAAATTTTATTGGTAGCCAATGCAATCTATGTAAATATGGGGAAATATGTATTTGGGAAAAGCGATCAATTTTAAAAATTGATCGTACTAACGCATTCTGTAGTTTTTGTAATTTTTTAATTTGATAGCCAGGTAAGGAGAAAAGGAGAATATTGCAGTAATTGAAAAGAGGTAATATGAAAGATGATGCGAGAGTTATAGAAACACTTAGGGATATGGAGTTACGGAAAAGACGGAAAGAGTGAATATGAAAGTTTATAGAGCGAAGAAGATTTGAGATATGGCGATAAAAAGATACAGAACTATCGAAATAAACACCAAGATATTTAACATTATCAGAATATAAGATATTATGATTGTTAACCATGATAAATAACCATGTACTGTTAATGGGCGTCTGGGAGAAGGAAGGTGAAGAAATATAGTTTCTGTTTTATTGTGATTCAGTGATAGAGAGTTATTTGAAAGCCAAGTATGTATAGATTTAATAAAGTTAGACATAATATTGGGAGCAAAATTGATATCAGAAGTGCATTTTACGTTAAGTTGTATATCATCAGCGTAGGAGTGGACTGATATAAGGGGAAATTTAGAAATTATATCAAAAATAGGGAGTAGATAAATATTAAAAAGAATCGGTCCTAATACAGAGCCTTGGGGGACTCCGTAAGAAATATTTCTAGGAGATGATATGTGCCCATTGATAAGAATAGAAGAAGTACGATCAGAAATGTATGACGTAAACCATTTAAGTGCATTACCGGTGATACCAATATTAGCCAAACGTGATATGAGAAGACAATGGTCAATTGTATCAAATGCTGAGCTAAGATCAAGTAGAACAAGAATTGTTCCATATGTATTATTAAGGTCACATAAGATATTTGTTGTTACCCTGGTTATTGCTGTTTCAGTAGATTTGTTCGGTACATAAGCACTTTGGAAAGTACAAAGTATATTATTAGTAGTCAGGAAAGAAGATAGTTGTTTTGAAACGACTCTTTCTAAGGTTTTAGAAAGTATTGAAAGATTGGAAATAGGTCTATAATTATTAAAGGATGAGAGGTCAAAAGAAGGTTTTTTAATGATAGGAGTGATAAGAGAATGTTTGAAAATGAGGGGGACAGTACCAGAAATAAGTGATTCATGGATAATATGAGCTATATTTGATATTTAATAAGGAGCATATCATTTAGTAATTTTAAAGGAATTGGATCAAGAGAAGAAGAGCTGCGAGAATTTTTAAGTAAAAAAATTAGTTGATCATTAGAAGGTAGAAAAAAGGAAGTTAGTGTATTAGTTGTAGAGAACGATAGAGCTATAGATATAGGTGTGGGTAATGACGAAATAATATTGGTGATTTTATCATTGAAAAATGAATCAAATAAATTAGATAATTCATCATTAGTAAAGTCAGGATATGGCGATTTTTGTCTTCTACCAAGTATGCTATTTGCTAATTTAAAAAGTGACTTGCTATCATGTTGCATAGAAATAAACTTGTCATGAGTAAACATATCTTTAGCGTTAATGAGATCGATACGATGTTTATTTTTCAAATTTTTATATATGGTTAGTGATGATATAGATTTATCTTTTTTCCATTTAGATTCAAGCATGCGTAGACATCGTTTTTGACGATAAAAGTCAATAGTATACCATGATGTATTAGGTCGTAATATAGTAGTTTTGTTAAGTACAGGAGCATGGATGTTAAGTGTGTGGATTAGTGAATTATGAAGAGATTGAGCATCATATGTAGGCAACGTATTTAAGTCAGTTAAGAACTGCGATATTGATATATGATTTAGATGACGAGTAGAGCGAGAAATTGTAGGACGTTTAGGCTTACTAACTGATATTTGAAATAGTAGGGCGAAATGATCGGAGAAAAGAGGTCCAGCTCTTATCGAATGAACTAAATTTGAATCAATAGGGTGCATAATGATATCAAGTGTGTTTCCTAATTCATGGGTGGGAAAGTTGACAAGTTGCGAGTAATTTAAAGAGTTGAGTATATTGTTAAGTCTAGTAGAATATTGATAGAGTAAGTTAGTAGGGATATTAAAGTCTCCTAAAATAATATTTGAATTATAGGGATGAGTGATGAAATTATCAAATTCATCGAGAAATGGGGGGATTGGATAGCTAGGTGAACGATAAAAGACAGAAATATTAAAGGTGCGTGAGCGGGGTGAGCTTACCGAACAAGAAAAAGCTTCACAATAAACGTGTCTGTGGTCAATTAGTGGTGAAATATGTAGAGATGACTTGTATAAAATGCCAAGTCCTCCTCCTCGCATTCCTAATGATCGCGGTAAATGAGAGAGAGTATGGATCTATATTTAGGGAAAACAGTAATGGGCAATCTTTATGGGATAGCCAAGTCTCTGTGATTATTAATATATCAATTTTAAAGTCATTAAGAAATTCTATAATCATAGGAACCTTGTTACGTATTGAGCGTGAGTTGACAAGTGCAGCACGGATATGAGGAATAAGTAAGTCTGTATGTTTAGTAAAGTCTGTTTCTAGTAAGTTTTTTTTGTTTTTCCTCGTTATAGGAATCCAGTGATTTACTCTAAATTGAATGTTCTTCATCACTTGGTATATACGGGTCACATTTCCAATCAATATACACACTAGATGAATTTGCACGGTATTTAAGTGGACGAAGTTCGTAAATATTTGTTGATTTATTAAAGACACATTTCAACTCGGTTAGAGAGGACTTGTGTGCATGAAAATAAATTCTACCGGTTTTTAATGTGGCGGGTTCTAAATAAGGGTGGACATACAGATTTTTGAAGGAAGAGTTTATAAGAATGGGACGAGAATTAAGAAGACTATCAGATATACACGGTGAAGATAAGCTAAGATTTACATAATGCGACCTGAAAGAGTAACTTGTAATGCAATTTTAATCTAGACTTAGAGCTAGAAATAGAGATTTTATATACAAGATATTTCGATCAGTGGTTGAAATGTGTTCGATAACTATGGATGGATTTATATTTGATGTGTTCGATGACTGAGATGATGATGGAGTAGTATTTAGTGGTGAAGATGTCACAAATTTGACAATATCTGCAAAAGATTAGAGGTAGTGGAGTTGATGGTATCAGATAAGTTAGTAATAGAGTTAAGAAGTAAGGAATCACCGGGTTGCTTATCCCTGATCAAATTTGTACATTGGTTTGAGTTAATTGATCTTTCAAAGATTCTGTCTGACTTTTAATCAATGAGTATATATTACCAATTGACTTAGATTCGATACTAGAGAGTTTAGTATTAATACAATTATCACATGTGAACGATATGTTCGGGAGTGAGATACTAGCTTTAAAATATGTAGGCATATTTTGTGCTCTGCACTCAGTCGATAACATATTAAATAAACATTTTTCATGGATATACTTATTACATAAGATGCATTGCATCGAATCATCAATGGATAATGTGCTAAGGCATTTAATACAATCCATAGTAACTACTAAATGATTGATATTAAATCAATTGATGTACGATATTTAAACTAGTGTGATGTATTACAGTGTAGTAATTCAGACAATAGGACGGTGATCAATGAATTAATTATGCATGCGGCGATCACATTAAATTTAATTCAAATCGATGTTTTCAATTCAGTGGACGTTTGTGTTGACAACGATACGGTCCAGCGGTTGCAGTAATCTAACAATATTAATAATACTGGTCAGTACTAAATATAGATTTATGATATAAATTATATAGATAGAATCTATATTTATATATACAAAATAGATGTATAGTATAAATGATACTGTGTTATTTATTTACTAAGTTATTTTATAATTGTAGTTATGACGTATTGATGATGCAATATGTATAGTCAAGTATACGATATTACTAAACTTAATGCCACGACGGTTTAGTGACGGGTAACCGACAACCAGAGCAAGCCAGGCACGGGATATTCCTCCTGGACAGTGGACGAGAATAGTATACGAGATATAATTGATCGAAGTAGATATACACGCTAGATATTTAACGAATTGCCGATTGTAAAACAATATAATTTGATTGTTTCAAAACACGTCTGTTCAGTATGAGAGATAGAAACAGAAAAAATATATAGCTATTGAATACTGATTAAAGTGTACATATTAAAATGTTATTATTATTGAATTTAGAATTTAGTTTATAACTTAAGTTGAACTTAAGTTAATTAGTTACCATTGACTTAAGTTGAACGTACATTTTGAACTTAAGTTTTTGATGTAAGTTGAATTCTGGGTTATTATATATAGGAATAGAAAATACTTTATATGTCCCTTATCCTATACCAGGATTAAAAAATCATTTATTTTGTCCTTATTTATCCTTAGCAGGATTAAGAAAGTTCGTTATTCAATCCTTATTTATCCTTAGCAGGATTCAGAAAGTCCGTTATTTTGTCCTTATTTGTCCTTACCAGTATTCAGAATGTCCGTTATTTTATCCTTATTTGTCCTTACCAGTATTCAGAATGTCCGTTTTTAGTCCTTATTTGTCCTTAGCAGTATGCAGAAAATTCTTTTTTTAGTCCTTATTTGTCCTTAGCAGGATGTAGAAAATTCGTTTTTTAGTCCTTATTTATCCTTAGCAGGATGCAGAAAATTCGTTTTGTAGTCCTTATTTATCCTTAGCAGTATGCAGAAAATTCGTTTTGTAGTCCTTATTTGTCCCTGCTTACATGTATAATAGATAGGCCGATTGTTACAAATAAGGACTCCTGCAGGAGTCCTGTGCAGTACTAATTGTTTGTCGGGATACTATTGTATACACTATAGTATATAAAATAACATAAGTACAAGATACGAATTATAAATTATAAATTATAAATTTAGTGTATTAAATTGAAATACACAGATATATTATATATATATATATATTATAGATCATTGACTTATTTATATTAATACACAAATACTTTTATGTTGTACACTATACAATACATTCCTTGTTTTCTTTTTGAAAAAATTCCAAATTTCCGAATATATAATGTATACATAGTATGTATTACATATTATGTATCAAATAACATACTAAATATATGAAATGCAAACTGCAATGAATTTCACAGTGCAATCATACTATTGTATACACTATAGTACATAAAATAACATAAGTACAAGATACAAATATTATAAATGTAGTGTATGAAATTGAAATACACAGATATATTATATATATAGATTATTATTAATCTAATAATAAATCTAATAATAATAGTTATTTAACTAGTAAAATTGTATAAAGATATATGTATATATATACACACACACATAGTACATACAAATATACTTTGCATGAACAATAGGTTACACGCCTATCTGTGTATGTTAACAAGTACACTGTATATATGTATATATGTAATATAAATGCATAGTAATAAAGAAAGCATTGTATAATTTGAATCCCTTGCTGACCTAGATAACTGTATGCATAGTACATTATCTTATGATCATGATTCACGTTTCGTGAGTCGTAGTTAAATATAGAATATTCACCTAACGTAGCGCGCATTCGCGACGTCCGTCAAATAAATTAGGAGGCGTCATTCCGAGGAGGCGACATCATCGATATAGAAAGAAAGACTTTTTTATATCGATGGGCGACACTACAGATAGACTAAAATTACAACTGGTTTACAACTGTGCAAAAAAAAATTAATAATTATCTTTAAAATCTACAATTTTACAATAAATACATTATTATTTTGAACATTTAATATCACTTATTGATTATAATATATAATATATTATATATAGCATAGATTTAGAGTACCATGGTACTATGGTACTATATATCTATGATATATAGTAACAAAATATTAAATTAAGTATATTATATACAAATAAATAGTATAATATGTATACATCCCAGTAAACCAATGTGTTAATGTAACGTGCTTAACACCAGCCATATGTCACGAATTGAACACTTTTGATTTTTAAAATGCTCTTAATTCTTAATCAATATATGGTTTTAGAATATGTTATGGATTTATAATATATTTATGATCTAGTTAACTATAATATAATAATAAATGATCTCAAACTTGATTTTTTGTTTCAAAGGTGTTAGACTCATAACCAATGTAATGTGTTAAGCACACTCCATTATGCTGATTTGAATATCTTTGAATTTAAAAAATTACTAGATGTTAAATAATTATCATTTTAGACATAATCATAATATATATATATATATAACTAGTAACCTATAACTACACTCACAAAAATATCCTAGTCATTTTCACTAGGTAGCCTAGTAATTTATGTAATAAGCTAGTCATTTATATAAATGACTAGCTTGTAAACGTATTATTTCTTATAAGCTAGTATTTTTTCAAACATGTATCATCCGCTAAAATTTATAAAATAAGTTTAACATGGTAATATAGAAATGACTAGCTTATAAATGATAAAAACCAAAAGGCTAGTAATTTTAAATAATAAATGACTAGCTTGTAAACTAAAATGACTAGGTTATACGTTTTATAAAATGTCTAGGTCAGGATTTCACAATATTTCTTAAAGTTTAGGCTAGTAAAGATGACTAGACTAAATGTTAAATGTATAATAATAACCTAGTCATTTATATATTCAAATAAATCTATATACGCATATATATATAACAATCAATCAATATATATATATATATATATATATATATATATATATATATATAAATATATATATATATATAAATATAATCAAGTGATATAACTTAAATATTAAATTGCATGCAAATAGATGTATACAAATATATTTAATATTAATTAGTTAATAATAAATATATAGTTAATAAAATATCCCCCCTAAAAAATTATTACAAAATAAATTATTTAAAATGTATAATAATCATAAATATTAGACATTGAGAATATATAATCAATTTATATATTATTAATATATGTTGCATTAAATACATATTTATAGACTCAAATGTCAATGATATCTGAAATTAAAAATATTTAGGTTGTCAAGCAGAAATTTAAAAAAAGTTTAAACAATTATTTCAAAATAATGACTCTTTTCTGTAGAATTGATGTAAATATGACTAAATTAAAGTTATATTAATTATTTAATATAGAACAAATAACATATTATACCTTTTATTTATTTTATTATATTTATTATATTGTTGTTTATCGAAATTAATTATTAATTATTTTTTTAATTGTATATTTAAGTTAATATACTGTTTAATAAATAAAATATTTTGTTTTAAAAACTTAAATTATTTAAGTATCCTATAGATTTTTCTAAATTATCAACTACAATTTTATCATAATTATATTGATAATACATTTCATGTTGAATAATTGTTCGATATTGAATATGTATCAATTGAATATTGATTAAATATTATATTCAATATTACAATTTTATTATTATTGAATTTAAGTTTTAATCTTACTTAAATGAAATTATATAATATATTGTAATATACGATTTAATTCTTTCATGTTACGATACTATTTAATAAATAGTATTTACTACACTAAGATACTAATATTTATTTTAATATTTTATTTTATATTTAAAACTACATCAACAACTTAACTTATTAATAGCTATAATAATATGTTAGTAAATAGTTTTTATATGTATTAATAGCTAGAAAACTCTTTTAAAAAATTATAGTAAACAAATATTAATTAATATTAAATAATAAATTATTTAAACAGAAATAAATTAAAAGCTAGCCTACCTAGTAATATTTATATTAAAATGACTATCCTATCTAGTAATATTTGTTTTAGAATTACTAGCCTACCTAGTAATATTTATATTAAAATGACTAGCCTACCTAGTATAATTTGTTTAAAAATAACTAGCTTACCTAGTAATATTTGTTTTAAATTTACTAGCCTACCTAGTATTGTTTATTTAAAAATGACTAGCCTACCTAGTAAAAATGACTAGCCTACCTAGTAAAAATGACTAGCCTAACCAGTCGTCTTAGACCAAATCAAAATGACTAGCTTACATGTCTAAATGACTAGGATATTTTTGTGAGTGTAGTAACCGTAACCTAACTAGGAATGGAACACCCGCCATGAATCAGTAAGAGAACCCTTTCTGCTGTTGGCCCAGTTCTTATTGTACGTGGAGGAGGATATCTCTAAGCTGTAACCAGTGGACGCTGTTTAAGAAATACGGATCATAAAATGGTAAGGTTAAACCTAAGTTAAATATTATATATATATATATTAATATTACGAATTCATATCTTTAATATTTCAATATATATTATATATAGTATACATATATATATATATATATATATATATATATATATATATATATATATATATATATATATATATCATATGATTCCGATAATAATTATTTCTATACATATATATATATATATTTATATATATATATATATATATTACGAATTCATCTCTTTAATATATTTATATTCACATATATTTATATATATATATATATATATATATATTACGTATTAATAACTTTAATTATATATAAAAATATATATACCCAGTAAATAGAAGTCTCACTATTGTAGTCTCAAACACCTTCATTTAAATGTTGTAAATACTTATTATTTCAAAATCAATTATATAAGATATAATTTAGATCGATTATAATTTTATTCAACATAAACAATGTTAATAAATAATTATAATACCATTAATTATATATAAACAAGATATTTAAATATTATAGACTTTAAAAAATATATTTAGTGAGTTTTCAAAACCAACATTATACATTTTTCGAGATTTTATGAGGATTTTTTTTCATTTATAATACAATTACAGGTTATTTTATTATTTATATTACAAATATATACATATATAGCACATTATAAATTATAATTAGTAATATTAGAGTGTATATAGAAATATTAGAAATAAGTGTCTCAAAAATGTTTATTTAGTAAGTTATGAAAACCTATTATATACTTATTGTTTCAAACATGTTTATTTAGTAAGTTTTGAAAACCTACTATATACTTTTTTTTGAGACTTATTAATTCAACGATTATTTTTGCGTTTCGAAGACCTACTATATAAATTTATTTGAGACTTTCTATTTATTCAAACTCAAAGATTATTTTTGTATATATATATATTCTATATATATGTACTTATAATAATATTATTAATAATCGTTTCCTACTTAATAATACTTTCTCTATATACCTCCCTACCTCTCTAACTAGCTATAGCTACCTACTTATCTACATACCAAATTACTTCTCTATATGCATACCTACCTCTATACCTACCTATGTACCTACCTAGCTACCTATAGGTAGCTATGTAGGTATAGAGGTATGTATAGAGGTAGGTATGCAGGTAAGTATAATAAAGGTAAGTATACTTACCTACCATCTACCCAGCAAACAGTAATAGCCGTATAATAGCAGCATAACAGCATATGTAATAGCCTAAAATGTTTAAATTGTGCTATTATGCTGCTGTTAATCTGCTATTTAAAGTATATTATGCTAATATTATGCTGCTATTAATTTAAAAAGTATATTATGCTGCTATTATAGCAAAATAGCAGCATAATATACTTTAAATAGCAGCATAATAGACATTTAATAGCAGCATAATAGCACAATGTAAACATTTTAGGATATTACATATGCTGTTATGCTGCTATTATGCGGATATTACTATTTTCTGGGTAGATTGTAGGTAAGTAGGTATCTAGGTAGGTATAGAGGTAGGTATGCATATAGAGAAGTAGGTAGATAAGTAGACAATATAGGTAGGTAGGTAGGTAGGTATAGAGGTATAAAGTAAAACAGTAATAGCCGCATAATAGCATAACAGCATATGTGATAGCCTAAAATGTTTACATTGTGCTATGATGCTGCTATTAAATGTATATTATGCTGCTATTTATTTGGCATGCTATTATGCTGCTGTTATTATGCTATTTAAAGTCTATTATGCTAATATTATGCTGCTATTAATTTAAAAAGTATATTATGCTGCTATTATGCTGCTATTATAGCAAAATAGCAGTATCATATACTTTTTAAATTAATTGATGAATAGCAGCGTAATATTAGCATAATAGACATTTAATAGCAGCATAATAGCAGCATAATAGCACAATGTAAACATTTTAGGCTATTACATATGCTGTTATGCTGCTATTATGCATCTATTACTATTTTACTTTATACCTCTATACCTACCTACCTACCTACCTATATTGTCTACTTATCTACCTACTTCTCTATATTCATACCTACAGGACGCAGTTTTTGTTTATTTTGATATATAATATTCTTTAATAAAAATATATTATCAGCAATACCGTCTCTTCTAATGAATGCCTTTTGACGAAGATCCATCACTATAGTGTATATATGGTATTTATAATAGCAGCATAATAGCACAATGTAAACAGTTTAGGCTATTACATATGCTGTTATGCTGCTCTTGTGCGGTTATTACTGTTTGCTTGTATATGTTACTCTCTACCTACCTACATACCTCTATACCTACATATCTACCTACCTACCTATATTATATACTTATCTACTTACTTCTCTACATACCTCTCTATATACCTATCTACCAGCCTACCTAATTTAAAACCATATCTAACAACATATCTTCCTCTATATATATACATACTTATATACCTACCTTCCTCTCTATAGAGGTATACCTACCTATCTACATAGATATCTCTCTTCAAATGCTTCACACTTTTAATATATATCAACAATTATTTAATAATATTGCATATTATATTAGTAGTATATATTGTAATAATTAATAGTTAAATATTCAAATTATTATATAAATATTCAATTTAATCGAAGAGTGAAATTATTCGATATTTTCTAATAATTGAATATTTATTGCAATTAAGTATGTATATCTAATCCGATAAATAAATTTGACAATCAAGTACGCTAATTCGATAGGAAAGTAAGAATATGTAATCTAGTATATACTATGATAATCAGGTATACTAAGAAAATCTTATATTGAAATCAAGTACGACAAATCGAATTAAGTATGAAAATCTATTTCACACTCTATTTCAAAAATATAATCCTATAATCAAGTTAGACAATTTAGTAAGTGTAGCGAATCAAGTATAATAATCTAGAGTCACACTCATTATCGACAATTTAATCAGATAAACTAGTTTGAAATTCAAATACTATAAGGCGATCTAATTTTACAATCTATTTCGACAATCGAGTACGATATATCTAATCAAGTATACAAATTTAGAGTCACGTGAGCGTACGCTCATATTCGATAATTTAATCAGATAAATTAGTTTGAAAATCAAGTACTATAATTTAATTCGATAGTCTAGTAAGAATAACTATGTTGAAAATCAAATATTCTAAGAAAATCTAATATACTATATATATATTATAATATGTATAATTAAGATATATCTAAATTATTATAATTATTAATTTGTATTAATTAAATAATAAATTACTACGTATTACTTTCAATTATACATTTAAATTATAATTGATACTTATATCTTAATATAAAATGCATATACCTACATCAAATCTAAATATAAAAAGACATTATTCTGATTTATATATAATAGTGTAGTTATATTAGCTAAACGTTGGGCATAATTTAAATGCTTTAATAACTTATACTTATATATATATATATATATATATATATCTTAATATATATAGAATTTATAAAACTAAATAATTTTAAATAAAACTAATACAATTGTTACATATTAACAATAATATTTTGTTATAAAATAAATGGTCTATGGTAGTATCAAATATGGCATCGATTTTTTTTATTACGATTTAAAATACTTGTTTCGGCAGTTGACATTTTACATGATACAATTATATGAATGATGAAAATGTATTATATATCATAATATATATAAATTAGCTATGATTATAATATGAAATTATATAGCAATACATGTAATATATATTTTATATATATTTAAATTTGACCATATAAATTTATCAAAATATATGGGGCCATATTCGATATTATCTATATAAATAATAATAATATTATATCATAAGTTATACAATATAGTATTAAATTATAAAATAATAAATAACTAAGTTAAACGTATTATATTATCACATATTATTAAAAGTTATAATGTATTCGTAAGCTTAAGCTTATAATTATATCTTTAGATTTATAACATTTTATAAAACTAAATAAAATTAAAAATATTGTTTTCTAATTAAAATTAATATTGTACTATAACATTAATAATAACAATTGTTCTAAAATATACTATAAAATCATTTATAATTGAGTGTACTAATTTAAGAAAATAATATAAAAATTGGTACACAGATAAATTATATAAACTTTATAAAAAATACCAATTAAACATATATTTCTATATTTCATAGTCAATTTACAGTCCATTAAAAATATTACGTTGGTTACTCTATTTAAAAAAATAAGATAAAAATGAACACTAATGATTAGTACAAACTTTTTAATTTATTTTATTATTATAAAAAAATAATGTCATTCTAATCCGTTTTATAGGAGTATAATTTTATTATAATCCGGGTTATAATCCGTAACGGATATTATGATAATAAACATTGTTTACTTCCTTTCCAAACCCAAGGATTTACTATTAACAAATTATATATCTCTATAAACTCTATATTACACGTACAAGGTATTTACATTGTATATATATTATACGAATATATTTAATTTGTAATTGTTATCACTTTAACCTAACTGAAGTATTCGATACAATTTATTATATATTTATTTAATATCTATAATCATTAATAATTAATAATATTTATTATTATAATTATAAAAATTATATTCTAAAATAATATATTCTAGAATAATTCTTTTTAAATTTATGTTATGTTATTATCTATCAAAATTGTATTATTATAAATTATTAATTCTTATATGTATAAATTATACTTATTATTATAATAATTAATAATTAAATTATAATAATTATATTCTAAAATATTATTTTCTAGAATATTCTTTTTAAATTTATGTTATGTTATTATCTATCAAAATTGTATTATTATAAATTATTAATTCTTATATGTATGAATTATATTTATTATTATAATAATTAATAATTAAATTATAATAATTATATTCTAAAATATTATTTTCTAGAATATTATTTTCTAGAATATTCTTTTTAAATTTATTTTATGTTATTATCTATCAAAATTTTATTATTATAAATTATTAATTCTTATATGTATAAATTATACTTATTATTATTGTAATCTTAACAGTATGTATATAATACCTTATGTGTCTGTAGATCTTCTGGGAGTCGACTCCGTTCCGCAAGTAGTCAGTTAGTTTAGTAATAGTTATATGTATAGTTATAATGAAATATTTTCTTATATATATATATATACTATTACAAATTTAATTATTATAGATCTATATAATATATATATATATATATATATATATATATATATCATTGTGTTATATATTGTAATGAAAAAATCAATAAAAAATAATGTAATACACTTTTTAGACCACTATGTTTCCTATTAAATACATGTAAAATATATTTATAGAACAGAGGTTGCACATACCCTTTACATATTTTAATATTAACCCCACCCAATACAAAAGGTTATATAATTAGTCATATATAATACATTTATAACAATGAGTTCGATATATGTCGATACCTGTACTTGTAATGATAATACTGAACTCTATAAATAGATAATGAATATTTTCACGTGTATATTTGTAAGTGAACATAGTATCACGATATAACACGTATTCATAATTCATAACCGGAAACGGGCTTGTATATAACGACGTACGTGTTTAACAACTATAGCGTAATACCCGACATCCAATGTTAATACATATAATCTCTACGATTTACCAGCATAACTAACATACTATACGTTGCTATAGGTCTATATATACATATACATATAGATACGAATACGTATATATAACGTGGTATATCCGTCTAGTTTAGTGCGTGATTTCGCCGTAGGATGGCTGTAGTTCACACCGCGTGTAGACTATTGACGCTCCTCTGGTGTTGGCAGCGATGCGAAACAGAATGGGATGATGGTATGCTAGACTACGAGATTACCCTGCTGCCCAAACAGACCAATGGTTTTAACAAGTTCACGAACCGACTCGACAACGACCTAACCCATCTCAAGGATAGGCAGTTCACCACGTGCAATGCGAATGGTTCGCGTTGTCAACCCGAACCGAGCACGCTGTTCTGGCTTACCGGGCTCGTCGCGCACATGCGATATCCGAATCCGATGCCCCATGATTACTTAAGGGTCAGTGGATAATCGTTCGTAATCGCGCTAATGATGATGTCATTTCACACGATTTAGTCGAATATTTCAATTAATTTAACTAATGATATAGTTCAAAGTAATTATCAATAAAACAAGTGAACTTATTCTCTAAAATGTAATAAAAATGACTAAAGAAAATATATGTTTTTAGAACTGAATTATAACTTGGGATATAAATGTACAATTTAATAAAAGTAAACAAAATAAAATAATTATAATCTTATAATTTAAATAGAAAGTTTAAAATGTACGATTACTTAAATAAATGTTATACTTACAAACAAATAGTCTAATATTCAAATAATCAAACACCTAGTCTAACTAAATAGAAATTTGATAAAATATTAATTGTATATTAACATGTATCGAACATTTCATGTACACTTGATATCTCAATATGACATTTAAGTATGTCGTCACATAAATCACCGTCATTATTAAGTATACACGATACAATTGTTTTTAATTAATTATAATATATATATAATAATATAAAAACTATATAAGTATATAAATATATAATATATGTGTAGGATTAATTATACTTTGTAGGTTAATTTGTAAGATTAATTAATTATACTTATAGTTAACTACATATATACTTATATACTTATATATATATATATATATATATATATATATATATATATATATATATATATATATTATAGGTCCTAGCTTATGGGTTAACTTAGATAATTCCATAAGAAAATATTAATATTATTAATTTTAAATTAATTTATAAAACTATTATATTATATTATATTATATTATATTATAAACTAAAATATTATAAGACTTTTAATTATTAGCTGAATCAAGACATAATTTTATTTAACTTTTATCTTTGACTTATAATATAATTTACTTTTAAAATAACTTATTGAAAATTGTAACTGACTAATTTATTATAATACTATTATCATTATTATTATTATTCTAATATTTACTTTTATTTTATTTTTATTTTTTTTTCTAGGTTCTTTTTTTCATATTATTTGGTTTACTATAACTTTTTAATATATTTGTATTATTTTTTTATTTATATGTTTATATATTTTATATATTTTTTTATAATGATGATTAGGTTACGAGGAGTTTATTAATAATATTATTGTATGTTTATTATGTTATATATATCATGTTCTGCTCTTTATATAGAATATAAACTTATAAATTATACATTTTTTCTTTTATTACATTTATATATTTATATTAAAGAGATAGTAGAATAATGATGGAATTTGTTTTTTTTGTATTTCGTTGACTTTTAATTCATAGATATGTCATATTTTATATCGGGTAGTATGGATACATTTGCTGGCTCTAAATTTTACCAGTCTATATGCTATTGGCGAAAGTATATTCCCTAAGGTTTTGGACTTGATGAACCCACATTAGGAAAGTTGATGTACTATGGATGTTTATTCTTTATGAGTTGATGATTTAATTTAATAATTTAATTTGTACTCTATTTTTTGTTCTACTATTTCTTATTTTTAATTATATTCCTATTTAATTTGTTCACCTCTCAATCATACATGGGTGAAATACTAGATAAGCTCTGCTTCTTCCTTCACCCAGGAAATATGATTTTATTATTATTATTATATATATATATCTATATTTTTTAATTGGAATATAAATATATAAAATTAAAAGAGTTAGCATGTAATTATAAATGTTATCTATATATTATACACATTTAAATTATTAATGAGTAATAATAACATAGTTTTACTTCTTCAGTGAGATTACTTACTTCAGAGTGGTATTGGCAATATAAATATACTTAGAAATGCATTTTTAAAGTGGGAATCCTAATTCACCATATATTGTGAAATATTTAAATAGAGATAAATTATAAACGAAATAAAAATATACTTAATAATAAATATCAATATAATTTATTATAAAATATAATTGTTATATAATAAGATACATATACACAACTATATATATATATATATTTAACTGCCTGTGTGGCTGAGTTTGCTAAGGCGTCAGACACACAAGCTGTATGACGCGGGTTCGAGCCTCGTCCGGACCATTAATTCATTTTATAAAATGGTTATTAAAATATTATTTAGAAGTGACCTTATATAATTGTGTATAAATAAATGATCTTCTCTCGTTAAAACCATGGATATATGGTTATAAGCGAAAACTTTATATAAGTTCCTGGATGGGATAAAAGGACTCCACCAAATAAAATAACAATAACAATATATATATATATATATATATATATAAATATATATATATATAAAGTAAATTGCTGGAAAGCGAGATTTCCCGTGATAGATCCCAGATAGTTCTTATTTGGGTTTATATAGAACTTAATAAATTATAAATCAAAAACAATAAGACCATTTTTTACTGTTTGTATTATATGGTCCTGGGACCCTCAAAATTATTGAAAACATGTATAAGTCTAAGCCTTTTTGATGGGTCAATTTGTATCCGTTATTTGTATTGTATTCAAATTGTATGTGATTTAAATAAATAAATGTTATTATTATTATTATACTGTTATAAATTAGCATATATACTGATAAATTATGCTGAACAATTATTTTTGTAATTTATCTTTATATTTAAATAATATGGTTATAACCAATCAATTACGTAATATTAATTATTCATAAATATTAATTAAACAACTCGGATTATACAGAAGGTGTATAGGGTTGCTATAAAACAAACTTCACCGACATCTATAACTACGCCAGTTATTATAAAACATTTCTACATAATATTTACACTCGATGTAGATTGTATCAGCGTATCTATGCATATGTTATAAGAGTAACATTTTACGTGTACTATTACATTGCTTAGCTCACATACATGTGTAGTTGCTATCGATATATAGGCTATTTGCAACATTACGTGTGCTGTGTATGACAGTATTCTAACGTAGTATTTATTAACAATTAATTATTAACTAACGTATCTATCTACCCTTGGTGAACCCGTTGTGTCTGTGAATTGAACTAAACCTCGATTAGATATAACAATAAAATGTGTTTATACAAGTTTATCGATATAACAAAAGTATTCGATGATGTTTCTCGTGAAATGAAAATACAATTAGAAATATAATTATATCAGTTTAATATATAGATTATATTAATTATTTCTATATATATTATTTAATATAAAAAGTATATATTATTTTTTTTATATATTTTTGACAGAAATTATTAATTTAATATATTATTTTTGGTTGATTAAATATATTTGCTATTCTTGTTTTCTTGTTTTCTTGTTAATTATATGATTGTTTCATAAGATATAAAATTTAATAAATTATACAAATATTACAAAATTAAAATATAAAAAATAATAAAATATTAATTAAAATATTAAAGACAAATAAAGTATGTATTACTATGACATGATATATACAGTTCAGTGTACTAGTGTTCCCTTTATTAAGAGTTCGAATAACGAATTATCAAACATGTCGATGATCTTATTTATCTAACGATACACATTGGCGGAATATATATATATACACACATATACACACATACACGCACATACAAATACATACACACATACACACATATAAACAAATTCACATACATACACGCACATACAGATACATACACACATACACATATACATACATATAAACACATACAAACACATACACAGAAGACAGACATAACCAACATTATAATTATAATTATATTCAATACGATAAAAAGAATCACCTCCTCCTATTTTGTAGAGTAATATACAATCGTCTATATTTTGTATATACAAGTATATATATATATATATATATATATTATATTAGATCTATTGTATATCACAATATCCTAGGGAATGTATGTATCCTACTGTACGTCGTACACTGTACTGTAATAGTGAGTATTTGCATAGTCATTTTTAATAATCCTATTCTAACAAATGTTATACTATAGAGTTATATAATACTAAACTACACACAAAAATAGTGTAATTGGACATATTTTGGAATAGATGGAGCATATTGAACATTTGCATGTGCTGCATAGTATAATTTAAATTAATTTACATTAAAAAAATAAAAAATAATTAATGGCATTTAAATCTCTATTTATGAATATAAAATACTGAAACGTCGTTTCTAGATAAATTACATATTGTTTTTAGGAAATAAATCAACAATAAAAACATCCGGTAATTTATTTTACATTTACGCATAGATTTATAGTTTACAATAGTTGTAAATTACAAATATTTTTTTTTCGAAAAATAAATTTTGTTTACAATTTTTAAATTTTAAAATGAGTTTACTTATGTTTATTGATTTTTATTAAATGTATTTTATTTAATTAGTATTTATTATAACTAATATATAAATAAGTTAGAATTTAAAAAAAAAATTATTTTATGAAATATAGTTATTTTATTTGTTTTTTAAGATAATTCAAGACTAATTTTGAACTTCATTGTAACAATTGAAAATTTAATTTAACATTTTTTTTTTTAATAAAGATTTATATATGAATTAAAGCAAAACTATGATATATATCATAAAGAAATTAATCAGAATGAAAATAAAAAATATTTTATTATATAAAATAATGTATAAATGTATATTCATAAGGATATATAAAAACTGTATAATAAAATGACGCTTCGACGAAGCAATAGGAAAATATATATTATAATGTATGATTTTATAAAATCACACGTCTATACAAATATAGTTTAATATATATTGGATTGTATACTAATATTGTATAATTGTTATAAAAGTATACAATGAAAAAAAAATTATAAATATATACATAAGAATATATATAAACTTTATAATAAAATATCCCTGACGAAAAATGATGAAATATATTTTATTTTAAAATAAAATTACGCTTTTATGATAATTTAGGAAATTATATATTATATTGAATAGTAATAATGTATACGTGTTATAAAAGTATAACAATGAAATAATAATACAAATATATACACATAAGGATATATAAAAACTGTATAATAAATGATGCTTCGATGAAAAGTTAGGAAAATATATATTGTATTCTATAGTAATAATGTATATATGTTATAAAAGTATAATAATGAAATAAAATGAATGAAGTAATTACTATAATAGTAATAATTTATAAATGTTATAAAAGTATAATAATGAAATAAATATTAAAAATATATACATAAGGATATGTAAAACTTTACAATAAAATGACGCTTCTACAAACATTTATGAAAATATATATATTATTGTACAAAATAATGACATTTTGAGTAAATTGTAAAAAAATATATATTGTATTATATAGTAATAATGTATATTATCAATGTAGGCTTTGCTGAGTTTTGGTAACTATGTACGAATCCAAATAGTAATCATGTTATCATAGTTTTCTTCGACACACCATAACATGGTTTTAGAGATAATAAATGCTTATAAATATCTACAAAATAAAGTAACTTGGGGTATTATATTGTTAGAAATATGTAGTATATATTCATATGTTATCATGATATCAAAGCCTTAATAGGTAAGAGTATAAATGTAATCAAATATAAAAATAAAAAATTCAAATTTAAAACAATAACAATGTTTCTTTAAGATTTCAGATGTTTAATTTGTATTAATTAACAGCTTAAATTGAGTGTATGGTATTATATATAGTAGTATATATAGGAGAAAGTCTCCAATTAACTTAAATTACTATTTTTAATAACTTATTCAATATGTAATATATTTATTTAAAATGTTGTAATTAGGGTAATATTATGGCAATAAATAATGTTGCTATTTTTAATTTTTGATACAATTTCATTGAAATTAATAAATAAGGTGTGTGGATATATTTGACTAATACATAGCCCTTATCTAATTACCGACCACTAGAATAATCATAGTAGAAATAATTGTAGTATTATAATATCCAATACAAATAACAGATATAAATAGATTTAAATAGTTACAAAACGCACGAAATTTATTATTGAATTTAAGTTTAAATATTCATATTAAATTTATTTTTAAACTGTATATGTTATATTAAAATAGTGCATATTATTATTTAATATTTATTTATTAAACAATGCGTATTTAATCGACTGTAATCATGAATCGGTATTATATATCAATGCTACATACATAACTTATGAATACTTTCAAAGAAAACACGGATCTATTTTGATTGTATATAATAAATCACATGGTCTCGGTATTTGGGTAATTTAGGGTGTCGGTAATAGGAAAATAATATGGGTTGTTCGAATTAAGTTATCTTGGTTAATATTTATAAAAATTAAATAATTGTTATAATATATATATAAACATTAATTGATCTACAATATTTTGCATAGCATTACGTTTTATTTTTATTGTTAAAGTATTTACATTGATTTAACGAATTTATTAATCAAATATTTAAAAAGTAAATCTCGAATATTACATTTTATCAAATAACAATTGTAGGATTTAATACTTTGGAAAACAAAATAATTATTCATAATTACCATTAAATTACTATCAGTTTATATATATATATAAATTGTTGATACCTAGGTATCAACAGCATAATAGCTATTATAGTTACTGAGATACGAGAGCGGGTCGGTAATTGGAGACTTTCCCCGGTATATATATTATAATATGTACGAATATATACAGTAGATATGGTAAAAATGTAGATGTAGGAGGCGTATGTTGATCATGTGTAGGGTTAATGTTGAGCTAGATTGAAGAGATAAATACTTCAGTATACAGTGTATACCTAAGAGGTCAAATAATACACACATAGGTATATATATATATATATATATATCCTCGGTCGATATTGAAATGAAAGAAAACGGAATTGAATTTCTAACCTTACTTCACCCAGTGGTCCCTATGAGCTGTTCTGACAATGAATGTTCCTTTACAATTAATAATTGTATTGGTACTAGAATTTCTACTGTTTTGAGTCACACATTTTTCGTAAGCATAATCTGCGAACATCTAGATGCTGGAAATGGTAATATTGTAATAAACTAATGTGCTGTGCTTCAAAAAGGAGGTATATATGTACCGACACAAGTCAGGTTTTTAATTCATCAAATGCAAGCAGCATTAGCATTCCTATATTTAATTCTACACCAATGGACTTAGATCCTAGAAACGCTTTATATACATCAAATAGCCTAATAAACGCTAACAACAGGAAAGGCAAAACTCGACACACTCAAGTCAACATACAAACACCAGTCCACCAGAAACTATTATTAATATAAATAGTTATATAACTGGAAAGATAAATTATAAAATGCTCAGATAAAGAGAAACTGAACTCAATAATAGTATCACTATGCAAAATTATACTAACAGAAGGAAATAAACTCCTCACATCAGAATAAGTCTTAAATGATAATCAGACACATAGTTCAAATATCCAAAAGAAAAACACGTGTCGTAATCAATCAAAAAAGCAACAAAAATGTCGAATTTATAGAACAGTTTAGGCTAGGAAAGCGGAATGCATCCAGTCACTATATCGGAGATTTCATAGAAAAGCAGCTAGAAAGATATTTGGCCATAAAAACGAGGAATATATTGGGTCGATAAATGACTTGAAAGAATTTGTAAATCCTCAAAATAATTCTTCCAGCTCTTAGCCATATACATATATCCACTGGAATACGCTTGATACTGACGACATTAATATGTTATCCGCTCCTCCTTCAAAATCGGAAATAATGAAAAAGCTTAAGAAGGCTAAAAATACCTCTCCCGGAAAAAACAAGATTGAGTATTTACACTTTAAACTATTGGACAAAAAATGTCTATTACTTGAAAAAATATTCAAAGCTGTACACATAATTGTAATACCTGCGTGTTGGAAAATCAGCAAGACTATTCATATAAATAAGAAAGGCAAAACTGACTTACCTTCTAATATCCGTCCCATCGGTCTACTTCCTACTATGTATAAGATATACTCTGGGATACTATCCAACAGAATAATAAAGGTTGCTGTTTCAAAATAATGGATATCCTCTCAACAGATTTACCTGGATTGAAGGGGATATAATAACATACTTTCCTACTTGAATCAGCCATTATAGAAGCGAAGAAAATGTATGATGATCTACATATTGTATGGCTTGGTTTTGCTAACGAGTTTGGTTCGTTATCACACTCAATAATGAATAAGTTATTTGAAACATTTCATTTGCCTGCTCATACCTCAACTATATTGAAAGACATGTATACTAATAAAATATGTGAATACAATGATGTTATAGTACAACCATCTTTCGGAGTAAGACAGGGTGATTTTTTATCAACAATTATTGTTAATATTGCTTTTGAACCTATCATAAGAAAAGAAATTGAAATAGCTGATTAGGACCTATTCGAATCTAAAGATAAACGTATAGCTTACGCAAATGATTTAGCAATAGTCACTGGATCTCATCAGGAAATGAAGTCGGCACTAGATGGAATATTGGAAGTATCTAGTTGTATCGGTCTCAAGTTCAATCCAAGAAAATGCACTAGCATTACTTTCAACGCGGCAGTTATTGAGGATCGGCAGTTAATGTTAGGTCATATAAGAATTTATACATTTATTAAAACGCTCCATATTGGTGAATTTGAAAGATTCTTGTGTATACCAATTAGATCTAAGTTATTTCTTAATGTTACTACTGCTATACTAGTACAACTTAATCAACTTTCATACTCTGGACTAACTCCATGGCAAAAAATACAGGTTTTGAGAAGTCACTTAATCTACTCTCTATCTCATGAGCTCTCATCTTGACGAGTCACGAAGGATTTACGATCTGGATAAATCTATAAAACTGTTCCTAAGATATAATACAAATACTCCTCACAATGTTGCTACTCCTTTCTTCTATGACGATAGAAATCTCGGCGGCCTGGGGATTTGTAAAATCAGCTAGGAAGTAGATATTTGGACCATCTCTAAATCAACGTCATTACTATCTTCTAGGGATATTATGATATCCTCAATTGCTAATCGCCAACTATCCAATACCCTAAAATGTGATATCGGATATGATCATGAAATACCACTCTCTGCATTTCTATCCGGTAGCCAAACGCATGGGTTGTATGGTTATAGATTTTATAGAAAAGGTGCTACTTTTGACGCGTACTCGACATGCAGCAACACACCTTGGAGATCGAATTGATATATCCAATGGGAATATAATCATAGCAATCGATTATATCAGATCAACTCCTGCTAAGATTGTCAAAAACATGCGACTTAAGCTGAGAAAGCAATGGACAGAAAATTCGTGGAACTTCCGCTACAGGGCTGTGTAGCTGATTGTTTATTTCAGGATGCAAATTCTAAGGTAATCACAAAGCTAATATTACAAGAATCAAACTATATTTCAATCCTGGAATTATTGGCATATGGCTATAACTTAGACTCTTCCAGTAATATCATTTCCAAGCTCTACTGATACAAAATATAGGCAATGCAATATCAAGGATGAAACGATGATGCAAATATTGAATATGTGTACTGCATCACTAAAAATGATGACAGAAATACATGATTCTGTCCTTATAGTACTAACTAAGCTCATATGTGAATGCCATATTGATACTAGCTATATCTCACTAGATAATTTAAAACCGGATCTTGTGATCAAATATAATAACTCGTTTATTTTCTCGACATCACAATTCCCTACTATTCGATCACAAACATGGAATCTGCCACTAAAAGTATCGCCACCCCTTATGTGTTGGTTCTTTGGGCTCTTAGTACTCGGGAAACAAAATTCTCAAGACAGAAATTAATTTTGCTTTAAATACCTGGAAAATATTGAAGACGCCAGTAGAATAATCAATAGAATGTTCGGGAAGAATTGTATCGAAATTCTTCAACTATTTTTAAAGCGTTTTATTATTTTACTTATCATTTTATGATGTATATTTAGTTTATTATCTTATTCTGTACCTTTAACTGTTTTTATCACAAAATTCTATTGTTAATTTTTATCAATTTTAATTTTGTTTAATTATTATAGATATTATTATACCGTTTATCTCCGTTTTAGTTTTAGGATCACTAACTATGATTAAGAGGTAATAAGCTCAATATATGTGATTAATTGATGTTTCAATAACACCCTTCTGAGTTATGTATATGTATATACACCTATATATATATGGTAAAGTTTATATATAAAGGTGTATTATTTAATGTCGCAAGTAGAGAGTCCAAACTCTAAATAAGTGTATTTAGTTATAAATAGACAGGTATATACATTGCATCTGCTACTTTATTGAATTGGGGGTTGCACATTATATATGGTCATTGAGATACTGTATCCATCAGCTTTTAATAACTCATTGTATATTATATATTAAACTATATCCATATATACTGACAAATGTTCAATATTTTGTAGAGGTAGGGACTATAATTATAAATATATGATATGTAAGTACATATAAGGACATATACACTTAACAATGAAATAAATAAAATAATTTAATTTAATTTTCATTTATTTTAACTATTTTAAAATTCTCTAAATACACATATAAAATAAGTAATTATTATATAGAAAGTGTATGAGTTAAATAATGTTTTAAGAGTATATGATTAATAATATTTTCCTAGACTTATTAAAATTTCATTTGATTTTTTTTAACTTGTAATTTTCCTATTTTATGTGCTTTTTATTAATTTACTAACTTACTTACTTTTATCAAGTTCTCGCTCTACACAATGTTGATAGTTTCCATCAACCATGATCTTTCATCACATATCGTATTTCATGTATGTCCTCAAGGCCAGTCTGAAGTTTTAGAGCCTCTATAAACCTAAACTGTTGACGATCTATTCTTCTTTTTTCCTCGTGTGGGTGTCCAAATAATTATGTTATGAACCATTTCTTCTTTGTATACAGTTGACAGCAAGATTTAACATTCTTTCATAGATTATATCTGTTGCTTTCTGTGATCCATTATATAGTTTTTCGTTGCTGGTTTTGCTTTTCCAGGATATATTCTGAGCCATGTAAGCTAGTATAGTATCCATCTATCCGTTTTCTCAGCTTACTGTCTAAGATCCAGCATTGACTACCATATAATATAACTGTTTCAATAGTATCTTTAAAGACCCGGATCTTTAACTTGTTCCTTATGTAAGATCTCTATATGCATGTCATTCTATGCATAACCGTTCAAGCGAGAGCCCTTCTGATTTCGAAGTATATTTCAGAGGTTGCTATTCATGCTCCAAGATATTTGTAATTAGATACTTCTTTATTTGTTACACCATTTATTGTTTTAATTAATGGTGATTGTTGAAGGTTATATCAAATAACTTCTGTATTTCTAGTGTTTAGCGTGAGCCCTATTTTTGCAGCTTCTATTTACCTCTATTTAACAGTTCTTGAGCTTGGTATAGTTCTTGAGATATCAGTTCTATATCGTCAGCATAGCTTAAATCGGTTATAACAACTGCTGGTTACCTATTTCATCCTCTCTCTTTTATCTTAAAACCGAGATTGTACTCATTTTCTCCAATAACTTGACGCATTACGTAGTCTAGAGTTTTGATAAATAAGAAGTGTGCTAGAATGTCACATTTTAGCACACCCTTTGACATTTTGAATAATTCAGTTTCGCCATTAGATGTTATAATTCTCGCTTCAGTTTTTTCATACAATAGTGATATTGCATTGATTATGGTAGATGGTATACCATATGCCGCTAACATTTCTAGTATTTTTCCTAGATCAATACTATCGAATGCTTTTTTGAAGTCAACACAAATTATAACTGCATTTAGGTTATGGCTTTTAATTTCTTCAATTAATCTTCTCAGTACAAGGATGTATAAAATTGTAGATATACCTGATCTGAACCCGTTTTTGTTAGGTGATAATAGAGGGTCAATATACGGTTGAATGCGATTTAATGGCATCTAGTTTATTATTTTTGCGATGACTACTGATAATTCAATTCCTCTATAGTTACCTCTATATTAATTTAAAATTATATAACATATGTAAATAAACAGCATACGTGGTTGTATATAATTGTGTGTAATTAATAAAGTTTTAAACGTAATTTTATCGATTTTAATAACTATATTAATTGTAATTTTCATAGAGTGTTAACAATAACAAATGAAATACGCATGGGTAAGAAAAGAGGCGGCACTATTTTTCGAAATTAACATTTTTCCAATTTAATTCACATTATTTAAATTCCTATACCCTATACCCTATACCATATACCCTATAGCCTATACCCTATACCATAGGCTAATAGCTAATAACAAAATGTTTATAGATATAATTTCATAACTATCTATCTTATCAAGTTGAATAATGTATATATTATAAATATGACCGCACCGAATGCATATACCCCTATGCCCCGCCTTCTATGACCGCCCTTAAGTACATCGTAGTAGTAAGATTTGGTTAGTTATTACATCCCTTACAGCGAATAATTCACCGACACGCCACCAGGTGGATATCCGCGGTAGTTATCTGAAACCGTTAAAGAAGTACGTAACCGTTCTGACCAGAGCAATGTTGCCCGAAGGACGGGAGTGCTCTACGGCCGGCCTTTATAGGAAGTGTTTTTCTGAAAAAATTGAAAGCAATAACCTTAGATGGAGGTCAGTATGTTCGCGTATTCGCCATGTACATATACGTTTATACACATATATATATATATAAATACTTATTTATTTATTGATTAATTGATATATTTTCTATTTTTATTTGACAACGTCATCGAAATAAACAAGTTATTATACGTAATAAACACAAATTGGATTATTGTTACATGTTAGTTATATTTGTAAGTTATAGTTGTAAGTTATAGTTTTAAGTTATAGTTGTAAGTTATAGTTGTAAGTTATATTTTAAAGTTATAGTTTTAAGTTATAGTTGTAAGTTATAGTTGTAAGTTATAGTTGTAAGTTATAGTTTTAAGCTATAGTTGTGAGTTATAGTTATAAGTTATAGTTGTAAGTTATAGTTGTAAGTTATAGTTAACTATTAGGATTTATCTTATAAATGTTGAAGAAAATCTCAAATCTAGATATAAAAATAGTGCCAATATATCTGCAGATATATGTCCATGGGATAATAATAAGCTGTGTGAGTGGGTAATGATACATTTCTCTGTAGTGATTAACTATATATATATAAGTTGTATTTATTATATAGGTTAGAATGCTCGTTTGCAAATTAAATCATATGGAAAATATTTATTAATTACATTTCGATACTCCCAGATCATCGCTATAAGTACTTGGTATCCCTATAATAAATATTTACTAAATACTACCTATACATTATATATATACTAATAGAGTTAATACAAATGTTGTATTACAAACCTATGTTAAACTATATATATATATATATATATATATATATATATAATTTATATAAATATTATATATGTGTATATATATATTATTGACTTTTCATTCAATCTTCATACCATACAGACGTGTTTATCAGCTTAGTAATTTTCATAAATATTTGTACACATATTTTTTTTGATTATATTTATTCTATGTACTTTATTAAATATATATATTTGTGTATATATGCGTTAATTTATTTATAAAATTATATATTATATTCATTATTAGATATTAGTTAAATAATGTACCCACTAATATATATTGTATGTGTAATTTTTAGAATAAATCATAAAATGATATATACTCTTTGACCTATTTTTAATTTAAATTCAATTATTTGTATATTTCATTCTATTTATAAATGAAAATATATTTTTTATAAAAAGTTTTTTTTTATATAAATATTCTAAATAATATATATTTAATTTGATTTAATTTACTTGCATTATAGCATAATATATTTATTTAATTTAATTCTTATAATTATTAATATATTAAAGTATATATATATATATATATATATATATATATATATATATATATATATATATATATATATATATATAGTATATATATATATGCATATTAATGTATATTGATATGCATCGATTTTTGTATTTGTTTATATATATTTAAGTTGTATGCACATTAGCTTCTATTAGTATATAATATATACTATATATATATTTTGTTCTATTATGTCTCCATGCTATTCGTGCGGGGACAGTTGTGATACAGATTTCTTATCTTGTGTTTCCTGTTGCAATACTATTCATTATGGTTGTATTCACGCTGCTGGTATTTTAACATCTTCGTGGAATACTAGTAAACCTACACCAATATAGGCTTATATAGACTTATCAATGTGATGTTGCTAACAATAGGCAGGTCGTGTGTGTGCATCGAGGACACGAGAGCTGACCTATATATAGATATAATTAATACGAAGAATAAATGGTAAAAATAGTAAAAACACGACTCGATGCAGACATACGATCCGCCTATTGTTAGCAACACCTATGCTATTTCTATATTTGAGTGTGATAATTTCTCTTTTACTTGTAAATCGTGCACTGTTAATAAAAAATCTATATCACATACTTCTTTATCTAAACAAATAGATGACATAAATGATTTTTTAATTGATAATTCTTTATCTAAAAAACTTGAAGAATTAAATAATAAATTTGATACTAGAAATGAATCATTTGCTGATATTGTTAAATAACAAAAAATAAATTGTTTCTCAATTAAATGTGTCAAATAATTCTAGTTCACTTAATTCTTCTAGTGTTAATGAATTAAACAACACTGTTATAACTGATTCTAAGATTGATACTAATGTCATGGCTGTGATTGAAAATCTACCCAATTCGATTAATTATACTCTTTATTTAAAATCTCTTTTTAGTTATATGGAAATAAATGAATCTACTATTAGTTATGTTTCTTTAAAAATAAGAGAGCTATAATATATTTTTCAAATATATATGTAAAGAATAACTTTCTTTCAACTAGATCCATGTTGAAATCAACTAAGTTTTCATTTTTATTTTTCAGAATTCACATCAGTGATGAGGAATTTAAAAAAGGAAGGATTTTTTATCATGCGATTAAATCTAAACTTATTACTGGATTTAAATCAATTTTTAATCATAGATCAAATACGTATCACTTATATACAACTTATATAACTGATGGAAACATTGCAATAAACTGGGAAAACTCTCGATCAGTATCTGATTCTGAGATGAAGGAATGGTCTGACTCATTTTTAGCTTATAGCAATAGTAAAAAAGAGAGTTCTTCTATTTCTATTTCTCAAAATTGACTAAACTCGTTATGTACCATTGCCTTAATAAATGCTAGATCTATTAAGAAAAATGTTGATATTATATTAGCCTATATATCTGAATACAATCCGACAATCGTTGCTTTTACTGAAACCTGGTTATCTTCAAATGATAGTTATACCATTACAATGATCTCTAATTTCTCAACTAATTTACATACTTATTCTTTTATTCATAGTGACAGAGTTTATGGCAGAGGTGGTGGTGTTGGTATTATGATTCATAACGATGTTCGTATAATATCATCAAATTGTCTTGTCTTTTCATATAGTGGTGGACTATCTATTACTCTAAAATCTTCCATTGATAATATTTTTAAAATTATTGTTATATATCGTCCACCAAATAATGATTTTACATCTTTTTTTAATGAATTTTCTGATCTTGTTATTAATTCGAATATATATAATACTATATTTGTCAGTGGTTTTAATTTTTTAATTTTCATTATGGTTCTTTAATATCCCCTCATCTTGAATTCAAATCTTTAATTAATTCTTTATCGCTTAAACAACATGTCCTATGTTAAACCCATTACTTAGGAAATACATTAGACTTAGTTTTAACAAATTCAGATTCAGATATTATATATGGTATACCAATTAAATCAAAATTATTAACTGATCATTTCACTATTACATTCCGATTGAAATTATTTAATATAAAAAGAAAACGCGCTTTCATTAATTATAGAAACATTAAAACATTGAATATTAATGATTTTTCTAATGACATTATCAATTCACTTTCAAATTGTAATCTAAATCTTGATTACTTCAATAGTTCTATTCTATATTTATTAGATATCTATTCACCTATTAGGAGATTTTTTGTTACAATACATGATAATTGTTCATGGTTTAATAGTGAATTGCATAAAATAAAAAGACATTTACGAAAACTTGACAAATTATAACAAATTAAATCTTCTAATGAAACATATACTACATTTGTTAATTATAGGTATTTTTATAGATGATCTATTCTAATTGCTAAAAAAAATTATTATTATAATACTTTTAGTTCATTTGAAAATAATACTAGAAACATTTATTCTTTTATAAACTCTTTAACTAAAACAGAATCGGTTATATATCCTACTTTACCTAATTTAATATTCTGTTCTAATTTTTCTATTTTTTTCAGGATAAGGTTTCAAATATTATTTCTAAAATTAAGCTTATAACAAATAATGTGTCTTTTATTCCTTTATGTTATGATATTTTACTTGGGTGTGGTGTATATTTTGACTCTTTTTCTTTTACTTCTTTCTCTGAAGTGTTAGATCTTATGTTGGCTTCTAAATCGTCTTCTCCTATCGATCCATTGCCTCTATCTCTTTTTCATAAGCTTGCTTTTATACTAACTCCATTTATTTTAAATATTATTAATATTTATCTCTATTCTGGTATTGTACCTTCATCTTTAAAACATGCTATAATAAAACCTATTCTAAAGAAACCAGGATTGGATATTGAGTGTTTATCTAATTATAGACCAATATCCCAATTACCTTTTATAAGTAAAATATTGGAAAGAATAGTTTCTAAGCAATTAATCAATTATCTAAATGCAAATTCATTATTTGACACTAGACAAAGTGCATAATTGAAATTTCATAGTCCTGAAACACTTCTTCTTTCTATTCTTGATGATTTTCTTAATAAGCTTGATAATAATTCTAATATACAGCTTATTTTATTAGATCTATCTGCGGCATTTGATACTATTGATCATTCTATTTTAATTAAACGTCTTGAAGATATTGGTATTGTAGGTATTCCTCTAGCTTGGGTTAAATCGTACCTATCTGAAAGAACATTTTCGATAAAAATTGATAACCATTATTCATCTACTTGTAAAATGTATTATGGAGTGCCTCAAGGTTCTGTATTAGGGCCATTACTCTTTTCTCTGTATATCTTACCACTTAAAAATATTATATCTAATTATCCATCTGTAAAATATCAAATTTTTGCTGATGATATTCAATTGTATTTTGAGCTTCCAGTAATAGCTAATTCATCTGATAATGTAGCTCTAATTGATTGTATTAATATGGTTAAAAATGGGTTTTTACAAAATAGCTTAATGTTGAATATTAATAAAACTCAACTTCTAAATATATCTAGAACATCATCAGTTTTTCCTTCTGTCATCATTGATTCTATCTCAACTGTTCCTTACAATAATGTTAAAAACCTTTGTTTTATTTTTGATGATAACCTAAATTTCTCAGATCAGATAGCTAATGTGTGTAAATCAACTAATTATCAATTATATAAAATACGATCAATAAGGAAATTCTTACCTTTTAGAATTTCTAAAATGTTAATAGAATCATTAGTTATGTCACGTATAAATTATTGTTGTTCTCTATATTATGGCCTTCCTGCTACTTCTACTAAATCCTTAGATAGAATCATTAGATCATAGATAAGAGTTTTACATCATGTACAATTATATGACCATGATTCAGTCAATTATCACTTAGTTAATTCTAAATGGTTAAATATGAATCAGAGATCTACTTTCAGCTATTTAAAACTGATTTTTAAGGTACTGAAGAATCGTCTTCCGAATTATTTGATTAACATCCTACAATTCAAAGTTTACAAGAGGAATCTAAGAAACGCGTCTACTCGATTATTACAAAAGAATAATTATAAGCTAAAGAGATATGGAAAACGTTCTTTCAGTGTAGCTGCAGCCGACCTATGGAATGCGCTACCTGTAGAACTAAGAAATAATGTCAATTATTCTTATTTTAAATCAAATTTATTGTTATTAATTCGTAAAAATTAATTTTATTATTTTCTAATTAACTATTTATATTTGTGTGTGTATTTTGTTATTTTATATTTTTGTTTATACAATAGAGAACGTCCAACGTTATTTTTGTGTATAACTAAACATTCATTCATATATATACATATATTTATGGTATAATTATGTATAAGTGTATTATAATTTCTATAAATTGTGTAAAATAATATGTTATCAACATTGACAAAACATAATTTCAAATGATATTTTTTAATTACTTTCTAATTCAAATTATTACAATTCGCATACATTTATTATACTATATAAATGTAATAAATAATTACCCTTGGTCAACTTGAAAATATCTTATATCTATAATTTCCATTAAATATTATATGTAAAATATAAAATATAATATATTTTTATTTCCTATATAAATATATATTTATATGATTTGCATAGAGCATTTGTTGAAGGGTAATAGGGTAATCTATCCTTGAGAAAATCTTTGAAATTATTATCTTTCCAAGTATATTTAATAATTTAATATTATTAACTTTTATTTTGAACTATGTATAGGTTATTTGTATCACAACATAACCACTTTTGTATCACTAGCCGTAAAAATTCATAATCCACCTTCGCGAATTACTATCAGTTCTAGTTCAAAGTTCAAAAGTTAACTTTGATTAGCTTTCGACGTACATAAACATCACTGATAACAATACATGTAATGTAAAATGTTAATTATAATAATTATTGTAAATAGTATTTAATTGAAGAATGTATTATACCATCAATAACGTGTTAAAAATCCTCTTCAACAGAGGTGAGTCATTGACAACCAATCAATGTAATGTAATTAAACAATGTACTTAATAAAGACGTAGAATATAATGTTTAAAATATCGGGGGGAGGGGTAGTTTATTTCGAGCGATATAAGGGAGACAGGAGAATTAAAGTCAAGATGTTTTAAATTAAATAAAACTGAGACACAACATCGTGAAATGTTAAAGATTACGACGCCGGGGTAACATAGTATCATCGTAGGGCAGCAGTAAATATAAACTTTCGGGCATATATAGAAATAGAAAATAATTAGTTTTCAAATGAAATGTATTTATCAAAGAAGTGTATTTATGAACAATGAACGTTATATAATAGATGTAACTCGAATGGAAGATATATATATATATATATATCTACGCTATACTCTAGAGTATGTTATAATAATGAACAGCGGTGATAAATTCTAGAAATAACCACTATAGGTACGAGACACTATTAAAGTTGTTTTATGTAGAAATTAAGGCTACTAGTCCTAATTTATGGCTTATATGACTAATACAACGATCATTGCATTAGCGGATTGTGTAACAAACGTTAGGATGTATTAACAACATACAATATGGGATACGATTACTTATTATAAGACTATGTAGTGTTAACTGAGCTAATAGCGTAACCTTTAACCTACAAGTTATACCTATATTCTTACTAATATCGCACGTGACTTGCGAGTTATGCTGAAAGTATGATATCCGTGTGTTAAATGTCCAAATAGTCTAGCCTTAAATATAATGAGACATTTAATGTAATGTCTCGCACTTATTATATATATATATATATATATATATATATATATATATATATATATATAAAAAATGTAATATATATAACTCAGAAGGGTGTACAAATTAAAAAAAATATATATATATATATATATATATATATATATATATATATATGTGTGTGTTACTAGTATGTTACTATGTATAATATGTATATTAAGTATAATTTATAATATTTTATATTAAATTGGTATTTACTAGAATATTGAATGATGTATCAATAACTAAATATAGGCATCTGTTCACATAGGCTACAATGCTATCTTTCGCGATGTTAGCGCAATCTCGCTAACATATTCAATTTAAATGATATTTCACATTAATACGGGTTACGATATACAAATAACTATGAATACCTATACTATAGGTGCGATCAAAAAGATGACGATACATCGAGATCTGAACATATTATTATTTTAAGAATAAGTGAAGAAGTAACAAAAACAAATCCAGATATCTTGATCAGTGAAATATTTGTAACATTACTTTAATATATAGTAATGTTAAATATATATATATATATATATATAACTAGTTGGATTTCTGTCCGATTTCACCCATGCAACGTATTCCATAAGTTTCCATATTAAACGTATACATTATCTATAACTGGTAAATTTATAGTTTAAAAATAAATCTTATGTGTGTATAATTTTGTTTTTTATTTTAGTATTTTTTATTATTTAATTTAATTTGCCTGTATATTTTATTATAAAATTTATTTACCATGATTTATGATTTAAATGATTTATTAAATATATCATAATATATTACTTTAATATATTATCAATTATTATTATATATATATATATATATATATATATATATATATATATATATATATATATATATATATATATATATATTATATATATATATAATATATATATATTATATATATTGAATAAAATCAAACCAAAATCAAAAATCAAAACTTAATCCAAAACTAAATCAAACCCAACACATAAAACACACAATTGTGCGCATGATGCAGATTATTTATTATGAGTTTGAATATTTTTCAACATCAAATTAATGTATTGTATACTATAAATTGCTATTTATGTAGTAGATTTATACTTAACATTTGTTTAAATATCAATATTATTATATATAGATAAATATAAATATATGATAAATATTTAATAAAACCAAATAATAAATCAAATATAATTAAAACTAAATCAAAATACAAATTAAAATATATATATGGGTCGTCACGGCATAATGTATTCATTATAAATACATATTGTACACAATAAGGATACCTCAGTCTCTCTGAGAGTGGCTTTGAAGATAATAAATTAACAACAATATATACAAATGAATCATAACAGATGAACATATGACCACTTGTTTACTTACTAAATTACACTGATATGCTAGCTTATACGATGAAAATATATGTTATGTATTATAACATTATAACTTATAACGCTTTGACAGTGCATAGTAGTAGTTGATTTCAAAATACGTGTTCCGTTTCTAACAACCAATATCCACTTATATATTTACATATAAATGTCTATAAAGAAACATACATCAAGTTTGCCAATAAAATCTGATAACTAAATACAAAAAATGTACCTACAATATTAGTAATTTATAAGATTAAATTACAATATAATGTCCCAATATAAAAATGGGCATGACTATATTTTCTCATTACATTCCTTCATGCGGAATATTTATTCCATGATCTATTAAATACACACTATAATATAATATTGCATATGGAATAATGCTACTAGCATGCATGGTGGAAATGCTGGAAGGTACGTTGATCAGTCGGCATCTAATGAGGGCTTCACTTTGATTCTATGGTCATTACGAAGGCGTCACATACTGTTATTGTTATCTCTAAGGCACCATGTCATTGATTATTACGGAATGCTGTTGTCATCGTGAAGGCGACATAGCACTAAATATCATGGCCTGCTGTTGATGAATTAAGTTAATATTTAATCAAATATATAGTGAAAGTATAAATATTTGCTAACGTTATTTTCATCTCAAGTGAAAGGTCATAGGCTGATGTTGTCATATCTAAGTTACCCCGTCATTGATTATCACAGAATGCTGTTGGTGTATTTATTTTTTATTTAATAAAATATATAATTGAAAGTATAAACATTTGCTAACATTATTTTCATCTCAAGTGAAAGGTCATGGACTGGTGTTGTCATATCTAAGTTACCCCGTCATTGATTATCACAGACTGCTGTTGATGTATTGATTTTTGGTTTAAGCAAATATATAGTTGAAAGTATAAATATGTTCTAACATTATTGTTATCTCGAAATAGAAAGGTTACGGAAAGATATTGTCATCCCTAAGCTGGTATCATAGAAGGCGGACACATCTTCTGTGTTAATATCTAAGGTGTTACGTCACTGAGTATCTTGGACTGCTGTTGAATGATTTATTTTGTTTAAGAAAATATATCTATATACGACTATAGTCGAAATATATAGTAGAAATAGTCATAAGTATAAAGTAGTAATATTTTCTAACGTATTTGTTATCTCGAAGGTGAAAGTATATGGACAGCTCTTGTTCATCTTGGAGGTGTCATGTCAATGATAATCAAGGATAGCTGTTGTAATATAGATGGATGCATAATATATAAATAAGATTATAAGTAAACTTATATATTTAATATAAATTAATAAGTAAACCTATAAATAGGTAAAAAAAACTTGCATTACAGTTTAGAGTTTTGGATATATATGGATATATATGGATATACATGTATAGCTCTGGTTATAATTTGTTTGAATTAACGTGAGAGTATATTTGAAAGTAATAACATAAAAACAATATATATATATATATTATTTACAAACTAATAATGATAAACATTGCGCGGCAGTCTCTATTGATATTAAAAAAGCATTTGATTCACTTGATCACTACATTTTACTTGAAAAATTATATTTATATGGTTTTAGAGGTTTAAGTGGTGATTTTATTAAGAGTTACCTAACTAATAGAAATCAATATGTACACTTTAATTCATCTATATCTTCTACCTTGCCTATAAAATATGGTGTTCCACAGGGTTCGGTGTTGGGACCTATCTTATTTTTATTATTTATTAATGATTTATCAAATATACAAAATCCTTGTCATTTTACACTTTTTGCAGATGATACAACTATTGCATTCTCTAATAAAAACATACAAGACCTTGAAAATATTATTAATGAAACTTTAGTTTATATTCATGAATGGCTTAATAATAACAGATTACAACTAAATATTGATAAGACTAATTTCATATTATTTCATAGGTCACGAATTAAACATAAATGACTTAATTATAAAGCAATCATCTTATATTTTATTTTTGGGTATATTTATAGATGAAAATCTCAATTGGAAAAAACAGATTCATAATATTAAAAACAAACTTAATCGATGTATCTCTTTAATAAATAGATTCAAATCTAAATTGAATAGAGAATCCCTTATGAACATATATTACTCTTTATTCCATAGTCATTTGCATTATTGCTCAATACTCTGGGGTAATACGTATTTTAGTAATATTAAATGTATTACTATATTACAAAATAGATGTCTAAGATCAATTTATTATCTACATAATAGAACAAATATTGACCATATTTATATATATAAACGTATTCTCAAATTTAATGATATTATTGATTTAAATATTTACAAATACATGTATAAAGCTTGGTACAATAATAATATACATCCACAAATTATTAAGTTATTTAATAAAAAAAAGACAATATATTCTCTAAGGTCAACTAATGAATTCGTTGTTCCCAATATATCACGTTGTTATGATAAATTCTGTATTGGTTATAAAGGTCCTTTGTTATGGAATTCACTATCTATTGATATCAAAACCACTAACCCTTTGAAAAAGTTTTTAAATGTTTTAAAACAAAAAATTATTGGTCACTATTAAAGTCTTATTTATTTATTTATTTATTTTTATTCATTTTATATATATTTTTTATCAAATGATGAAATTCAGTAATTGGAATAGTTTTATAATTAAATTATTTTTTTTACAATATTTATATATTTTAACAATTGTATTATCATTTGTTTTTAAATGTATTGTTAATTATTATTCTTATTATTATTTGATTAAATTTGTATTATGAGTTACCTATTATTATTAATATTATTATTATTATTATTGTTATTATTGTTATTATTATTATTATTATTATTATTATTATGTCTTGTATATATTTTATTGTAATTTTATTTATAAGATTTATTTTTCATTACTATTTATTATTTTTATTAACTGTTTATTATTATTTTATTATTTATATTATATTTTTTTATTTTTTATTTTATAAAGAGGAGGAATTTCGTGTTTTTTGTATATTGATTGTAGCGTGCGGTGGTGTATTATATGCCGAGTACTAAGTTTACCGGTATGATTGTGGTGGGATCATCTCAAGGTATTAAGGACTTGGCACATCCTTACTGAAAGTTGGTAGCCTTATACTATTCGTTCGTTGTGGTCGCTTTATGAACTATGTGTTGTTTTTCCCTCTTTATTTGTACACGTCTTGTTTTATTGTTATTTTTATCTATTATTATTATTTTTATTATTATCTATATATAATATTTATTTGTATTTTAACTATTTTAATATTTAAAATTTTACTTTATATTTATATTTTACTTTTAATTTCCAATTTTATTTTATCTTTGTAAATTTTATTACTGTTTGTTTTTTTTTCCATTCCTTTTGCTGACAGGTAGATATCTCGATAAGTTCAATGAACTTCTATATCTACCTGGGTTCATTCTCGTTTATTACGACGAACCAATCTGATTATTATTATTATTATTATATATATATATATATATATATATATATATATATATTGTATATAGAGTATATTTGAAAGTAATAACATAAAAACAATATATATATATATATATATATATATATATATATATATATATATATACATATGAATGATATAACTGATGAAAATATGACCACTTATGTAATTACTAAATGACACTGTAGCCGTTGATTTCAAAATGACGGTTTTATTTCTAACAACCTATATTCACATATGTTTATAAACAGAACATAAGTCAATCTATCAACAACAAAAAGATAGATAAATACAAAATGTTAACTATATTATTTTATTATTGAATAAGTAATTTATAAGTAATATAATTACTACCAATATACTAGTTCTAGCAATAAACATAGTCATACCCACATCTTCCACACTTTAAAATCATAAGCTACATTGCTAGAATAAATATACTATATTTAATGTAAATAATGTCATAAGAATATGCATTGTGTAATATGAATTTACTGACTGTAAAACACAAATATATAGTTGGTAATATAAATTTAAATACGACGTCATATGAATATATCATAAAAGTAATTTTACCTATATAATATAGGAGAATAAAAATATATATATATATATATATATATATATATACATATATCTATATATAGACTATTATATACTATATATTATATGATACAACATATATATATATTTACTATAGTAATATAATACTATATTATATAATCACTATATAATTTAATAGTTTATTACATATGGATAGGTGACCTACCCATGATCTCGTACGAAGTTATCATGATCTCATCAATATTGGTGATCTAGCGCAATGTTAATTTAAATAATTATTTATAAATAGTAGAATTGATATTGGACACAAAATCATCAAACCAAATTAAAACACTCCAACGAGATCACTGATTACCTTACATATTATATAGTATATAATATAGGTTAATTAATATTAATATTTTAAAAAAGTAATCAATTACACTGGCCTGCATTTTTTAACTTTTTTCAATAGGATGATATTCTGTGAATTGATTCTAGACTTATTTTTGACACTGATCTCAAATGTGAAAACCGTTTTTCTCAATCACGTCTAGTTTTTTTTATTCGACTTTCAAATATTTTTCAAAAAGTGAGATTTCTAGAAAAAAAATATTTTTATAATTTTTAAAACCTTAATTATTAGTAAAATATTTTATAAAATCATATAAATATGCCTGAATATATTTTATATATATATTCAAGTATACAGTATACCTTTAAAACATTATAAAATATGTTTACAAGTTGTATACAAAAATGATTTTTAAACTATGTACCCAAACAATTTTGGATTATTTTCAAAACAAATTAATAGGTCAATGTTTGACAACAAAAATTATAGAATACATATGTAATATATTTTTCTAGATAGATTTTTAACGCTCCTTTCAGATATGTTTTTAGTTTTTACATATCGGGTTTAGTTTTTTTTTGTGTTCAATTTAAAATATTTTTTTTTGCTTTTTTTCTCTATTTTTTAAGTTATTAATTCATGCTATTTAATGTATTTAAAAGTACTTAATATATAACTATATTATATTATTAACCATTTTTATTGGATTTTACTTGATGATATATTAAATAAACTTAATTATTTTATACCCGAAACTTAATTTTTTATTTTATTCATAAATAAATATATTCATTTATATTTATAAAATAATAATATATAATATATAAATAAGTATAATATATGGTTAATAATATAATATAGTTATATATTAAGTACTTTTAAATACATTAAATAGCATGAATTAATAACTTAAAAAAATTTAGAAAAAAAGCAAAAAAAAATATTTTAAATTGAACACAAAAAAAAACTAAACCCGATATGTAAAAACTGAAAACATATCTGAAAGGAGCGTTAAAAATCTATCTAGAAAAATATATTACATATGTATTCTATAATTTGTATCGTCAATTATTGACCTATTAATTTTTTTGAAAATAATCCAATATTTGTGGGGTACATAGTTTAAAAATCATTTTTGTATACAACTTGTAAACATATTTTATAATGTTTTAAAAGTATACTGTATACTTGAATATATATATAAAATATATTCAGGTATATTTATATGATTTTATAAAATATTTTACTAATAATTAAGGTTTTAAAAATTATAAAAATATTTTTTTTCTAGAAATCTCACTTTTTGGAAAATATTCGAAAGTCGAATAAAAAAAAAACTAGACGTGATTGAGAAAAATGGTTTTCACATTTGAGATCAGTGTCAAAAATAAGTCTAGAATCAATTCACAGAATGTCATCCTATTTTTGATGCAGACCAATGTTATAAATGGTATCCTAGTAATAGTCATAAATATTTAAAATAGAATCGCGTGAGTGCTCTAAATAACAAAAGTTACGGTTTTAAATAGATCGCGAAATTTGGTATACATTTTATATTTTCATAATTATTATACTTTCAAAGTAACTTTGATTGTATAAATATATATATATATATATATATATATATTTATAAATATAGTATAATTATTATACTAATTTATAATCAGTATACTATAATGAATAAAATATAATACCAAAATTACTAGAATATATATTTCTACTATTAAATATATTTAATATAATATAATATAATATTATTATAATAATTATATCATATAATATATGTAAAATAATAATTTAGGAATAATATTTATGAACATATAAAATGTATACTCAATTTAGTGATCTATTTAGAACCGTCTTTTTCGTTATTTAAATCTCTTACGCGATTCTAATTTTAAATATATACTTCTACAACTCTGACAACACAAGTTATACATGTATAACGTAATTAAGTTTATTATAAATAATTACATTATGTAATACATATGCATAAATAAATAAAAATATTGACTATACTATAATATAGCTATAGACTATAGTATAGTACTAGTACTACTTGACTATTATAATTAAATTAAATTTAACATTATGATAATAATTATCGATATTGTTAAGCTGAATACTTACATCGGCCCACACTAATTCACGTGTCAAACCGAAAGTTCAAATAAACATTTCGCGGATGGCGTTATATTTCTTAGTAAATTATTGACCGAGTAGTTAATTCGTGTTTTATATATACATACATATCATAATACCGTATGTATATATATTAATATGATATTATATAAGCCCTACACGCATTGTTTACTTTAACTCTCGGTTAGTAACATGTCAGGGCGATGTCAGTCTAAATCAATGTTAAAAGTTTCAACATGAAACCGAACGTTTTAATAATAATTATGATAAAATAAAGTTAATAAATTATTTAGTAACTACAATTAAAATAATTATTATTTTATGAAGGATATTAATTATCGTATTATAATTTATAATACGATTGTTATAATATTATAATAATACGATATTTAATATCCTTCATAAAATAATAATTATTTTAATAGTATTTACTAAATAATTTAGTTATAAATATAATGTATATATATTCTATGAGTTATTTAATTATGATAATACACTTTATTTTATCATAATTATTATTAAAACGTTCAGTTTCATGTTGAAATTTTTAATAGTGACTGGAGAAGCAGGCAGCAGATATATTTAAGAGTTCAAGTTGGGCGGTCCTACTAATATTTAAGAGCCGCCCATCGATGTAAATATATGTCACTCAAGTAAATATGTTACGCTTGATTTCGCACGCTAAAATATTACATACGAGTAACATACGTACGGAGTACGCTGCTTATGTGTATTATCATATTAACAAAAATACACAAATATATATTATATATATATATATATTATAATTATATGTATAATAATATAATCCATCAATATGTTATCCGTTATAGTAACTGTACAATTAAATATTTGTTAATAAATTTTATTTTTTATTAAATTTTAATTTATACTATTAGAAATTATTCAATTATAATTCGAATATGTACTGTCACATGATATCGATATAGTTTTAGAATTTCCGTTTAATTTCAAGTATAACCAATATATTATATATGTATAATAATATAATCCATCTATATTGTATCCGTTATAGTAACTGTACAATTAAATATTTGTTAATACATTTTATTTACTCGTTTATCGCGTTTTATCCGGGAATATGCTTCTACCCGACATAATCGTGGCTTTAAATCGAGTGCATCACGCATACATATGTCCATATTGTTATAGATATGTAAGTGGCGGTAAAACGAACTTATTACATATGTAAGCAGCTATAACACGTACCGATTGCATTACTTCTAGTTACGCTTGCTATGTATAACTCGCGCCTAGTTCTACGGCAACGTAAATATAGATAAGAATAGCACTTCATTACAATAGTTAGTAACTATTAGTTACGAATAACTGATTTATGACTGAAAATATTACCAATATATGAATAATACATGGCTAACATATGACTAACACTTGGCTATACGCCTGACTAAATGTTAGTAAATGATCGGCTCTCGTTAAAACCATGGATGCCTTAACATGAGAGCGGCTTCGAAGGGACATTAGAGCCATATATGGTTATAAGTGAAAACTTCATCTAAGTTCATGGATGGGATGAAAGGACTCCACCAAATAAAAATAACAATAACAATAACAATAACATAGTACATGCATGTACGTGTGTATAATTATGTAAATTACGTTCCATATCTAGCTAACGAACTAGATATCGGACGACGTACGACGTCGTACGTCTTTCGGACGTCCCATAACGTATAATTTTACCAATAAATAAACACTTAGTGGACCGTATATTTTTACCCATAAATAAACACTTAGTGGAACGTATAATTTTACCCATAAATAAACACCTAGTGGAACGTATATTTTTACCCATGACAGTAAAAAAAAACGTAAAACAATTCATACAATTATTACAGGAACAATACACAAAATACGGATATGATATAACACGTGAATAATATATATATAATAATAAACTGGGAATGCAAGGGTATATTTGTAATGATAATAATATAAGTATGTATACATATATGATCATATATGATTATAATATACATATATGATCATATATGATTATAATATACATATATAGTATATAGTATGCGAATATAGAGGTTTCTGTTCATTAAATATCACAGTGTATAATGCCATATATATATATATATATATATATATATATATATATATATATACGAAATTCACGAAGATGATACCGTATCCTAGAGATGATCTTTAATATACTCATGGAGATATTCACCATATCCAAGTAGGAAGATCATCTTGTTTATTATGTTTATTATAAATTGTATATTAATATAAATCAATTATGATGACAAAATCATATGTTTATGTGTATACTGTAACTAGTTGTGTATAATGAATAATAGACTAGCTGGACCATACAAGTGCAAAACAGGTGCAAGGTATCGCGTGGTAAAGTTATCCCTCAGCCAATCAGGGAGGGCTGTGTTCCCTAGTCACACACGCAGTACGTGCGTCAACCTGATTCCTGAAGCAGTAAACATGTTACATAATGGGACGTCTGATATCTAGTTCATTAGCTAAATATGGAACGTAATTTACATAATTACACACACGTACAATGTACGTCGTATGTAACATGCACGTACTATGTATAGTTATATAAGTATATATATATTTATATATATATACGTATATATATGTATATAAGAAGTTATAGATATATAGGTGTACAATATTAATATATATATATATATATATATATATATATATGTATGGAGATACATTATATACTATCTTATGTATCTTGACTATTCAATTTGTCGGTCTAGAAGCTGTATTACAAGTGTAGATACATGACATTCATGAAGACGATACCGGAGGTGATCCCGGATAACATACGGAGGACGTCTAGAGCGATAACGGAGATGATCTTGCACATATTCATGAAGATATTCATCTAGCCAAGCAGGAAGAAAACTACTGATGATCTTAATTATCCTGAAATTATGAATTGTATATTAATAAATCAATTATCTATATGACACTATAATATTTATATGTGTATACTAACTTCCAATTTCTGCATCTTGACTATTAAATTTGTCGAACTAGAAGCTGGCTTACAAGTGTATATACATGGCATTCACGAAGACGATACCGGATGCGATCCTATATAACATACGGAAGACGTCTAGAGCGATAACGGAGATGATATTTCACATATTTATGAATATATTCATCTAAATAATTATTAATTAGTAAATTAGAATTGAATAATTGTTAAAATAATATATAATTAATAATTAATAATATACAATTAAATATTATTAATTAATAATAATTATTGATAAATAATTATTAATTAATAAATTAGAATTGAATAATTTATAATTATTAAAATAATATATAATTAATATATAATTAATTGTTATTAATTAATAATAAGTATTGATAAATAATTATTAATTAGTAAATTAGAATTAAATAATTAATAATTATTAAAATAATATATAATTAATAATTAATAATTTTACGGCACTAATGTATATATACATATAATATATATATATGATATATATATATATATATATATATATATATATATATATATATATATATATATATATATATATATATATATATATATATATGTATTTATATATATAATCATATTATTAATTGTTGTATTTTATCTATAGATATTATAATTATAACTTATATACATATTCCCATATAATAATGTTTATATTATATATGTATATATATTATAATATTTATTTGTATATAATATACTTAATTTAATATATTGATACTATATATATAATATATTATATATTATAATCAATAATTGATATTAAATGTTCCAAATAAAATGTATTTATTATAAAATGTTAGGTTTTAAAGATGGTTATTAATTTGTGTTGTACAGTTGTAAACCAGTTGTAATTTTGGTCTATCCGGAGTGTCGCCCATCGATATAAAGAAACTCTTTTTTTATATCGATGGTGTCGCCTCCTCGGAATGACGCCTCCTACGTTATTTAGCGGGCGTCGTGAATGCGCACTAAGTTAGGTGAATATTCTATATTTTACTATGACTCACGAAACATGAATCATGACCATAAGATAATTTACTATGCACACAGTTATCTAGTTCAGCAAGGGATTATAATTATACAATGCTTGCTTGATTACTATGTATTTATATTCACATATAAAAACATATGTACAGTGTACGACGTACAGTGTACGTCGTACACTGTACGTCGTACATACACAGATATACGTGTAACCATATGTTCATGTAAAGTATACTTGTATGTACTATGTGTGTGTATGTATGAGTGTGAGTGTGTGTATATATATATATATATATATATATATATATATACATATATATCTTTATACAATTTTACTAGATAAATAACTATTATTATTAGATTTATTATTAGATTAATAATAATCTATATATAATATATCTGTGTATTTCAATTTCATACACTACATTTATAATATTTGTATATTGTACTTATGTTATTTTATATACTATAGTGTATACAATAGTATGATTGCACTGTGAAATGCATTGCAGTTTGCATTTCATATATCTATAGATACTATAGTATGTCATTTGATACATAATATGTAATACATACTATGTATACATTATATATTCAAAACATATATTTAGTTGTAATTAATATATTAATACATATTTACATGTTTGACATAATTTGACAATTTGATACTATATATAAAATATATTATAATATGGTATAATATAAATATGATTATTTCATAAATTTCTAAAAAAAATGCCTTATAGTAAAAAATTATATTTTAATATATTTTCTTAAATATTTTCACAAAATTGAGTAAAACTTGGAATTTTTTCGGATATTATTAATCAAGTTGTAATTACTAATTATATATACGACTTGATATGCCCAGTTATAATATACACATAATACTACTAGTATATGTATATTATAACTGGCTATATTACTACTTATTAAATTACTACTGCAATAAAAACATTTATTTTGAATATATTTAAATTACTACTGGTATATATATGCAAAGTTATGCATTGTTATAAAATTACAACTGAGTAACAAAATATTAATAACAATCTTTAAAATCTAAATTTGTACTATAAATACATTATTATTTTGAATATTTAATATCACTTATTGATTATAATATATAATATATTATATATAGAGTATACAAATATTAAATTAAGTATATTATATACAAATAAATATTATACTATGTATACATATATAATATAAATATTATTATATGGGAATAATATATAAATTATAAAATATAATATATTATATATATAGTATCAAAGTATAACAAAAAGTATATTATATACACATAAATATTATAAAATTACAATTGGATTACAACTGCGTTTTAGTGCATTACAAAATATGACTATATATAATTCTGGATAAAGGACATAGAGCTAGAGAGCTTTTCTCTAGCTCTATGATAAAGAATAACACCTATATATTATATAAGTATATATGTTTATATTTAACAATAAGATTATTATATTACCTTATTAAATCAACTTGTAGTATATGATATACAATCTAAATATTGATAAATTGTTAATATAGGAAGTATTATCCAACAAAGTAAATAAACAATACCGTTAATTTCAATTTTTGCGCCAAACACAATTACATGCGCAGTGGGTGATGCAATGGGCGACGCCCTTTGGGCGTGTCTTATCGCAACGCTTCATTTCACACATTACCACGACATGTATGATATCATACATTGGTTGTATGCTATGTACATTTAAGATATAATTAGGTAAAACAACTATTAATAATATGATTATATATAGTCAAGTATATATATATATCAGTGGCTAAGGCTCTAAAATAAAAATAACAATATATAATCATATTATTAATAGTTGTTTTACCTAATTATATCTTATATACATATTTCAATATAATAATGTATATTTCCAAACTAATGAACTAATTAGTTCATTAGTGCATTAGTACTTTAATATTGGATGTGAAATAAATCACATAAATATTAAACAGAAATAACTGTATACATTAACACTATTAGATAATATATATATATATATATATATATATATATATATATGTGTGTATGTGTGTATGTGTGTGTGAGTGCGTATGTATATATTATACAATTATATTGATATAGAATTCTATTAATAATAATTCTTAGTGATAAGAGATATATTTTATAAAATATAATATTGCACAATAGATATCGCTGTTGTAATATCCAATGTGTTTATTTGACCTATACAATATACAAATTTGAATATATATTGAATACATAAATTAATGATATCCAAAGTGTTTATTTGACCTATAAAATATACAAAATTGGAACATACATTGAATACATAAAATAATCATATCCAAAGTGTTTATTTGACCTATAAAATATACAAAATTGGAACATATATTGCATAAATAAAATAATTATATCCAAAGTGTTTATTTGACCTATAATATATACAATATTGGAACGTTGTTATATATTTTACGTTGACGGGCAACGTGTTTGGTTGCTTGGGAAATATATATATATATATATATATATATATATATATATATATATATATGATTATAATCATAATTCAATTAAATAATTTCGTAAATGTATCTTGACATTTATATTACTTTTAATGTTTCTTATATTTCTTTGTTAGTTATTCCACAGCATAGGGGAACTCCAACTAAATTATCTTTTCATTATTATTGTCTTTCTTATTACAGTAATTTCATATATTGAATCATATTGATGAAGTGGATTTATCTTTATTTCATAGATAAATGTATGTAATTTGGTTCGCCAAATAACAAAGTTAGGCACGCAAATCACCATAAATGTAAACATGTTATCATGATTGAACCTTGGTTGTGGGCCATTTAAACTATGTCTAACATAAATTAATATGACCATTACTTTTTATTTATGTATTAATCTTTTCGAAGATTAACTTAAATGAGATTTTAACACGCATATTATTAGTAAATCTATTATAATAACATAATCTACATATAACTGGTAATGGTAAACTAGATTCATTTTAAAAGATACAGTTAAATAAGTAACTTTCCAATAGGTGAATATTAACCTTTTATATTTACGGAATACTAGATTAGAGTTATATTATATAAATAAGAAATGATATTGTATAAAGCCAGTATACCCAATATAATTGATTCTATCAAATATAAAAATGTAGTATAAACTATCGAATACAGATGAAAGGTATAAGTAGTAATAATTGATATTCACGATAATCTAAATATTTGAGAATATCATTTTAATCATTTATTAATAATCGTAGTTTCAATACTATGGCTTGGTCTATTACTGGCCTGGTCTATATTAATGTTGGTATTCATAAAAAAAGTATGGGACAATACGTGATTTATCTTCTTTAAAAATATTCTCAATTATCTTACTATCTAAAGGCAATTGTGATATAGGTCTATAATTAGAAAGTTTATTGCAATCTAAATTATCTTTTTTTAATGACGGAGTTATTCCATATGTTAATACATTAGGATATATGAAGATATAAAGAGATAATGTATAAATATAATAATAATATGGAGACAGACTAGGTACAAGTGGAATACTATGATTTGTAGTGACACTTGAATTGCGAGGACTAAGTAATATACTTCCATTGTTGATGGCATACTGAATTCATTAAAAATATATGTTGAACTTAACACTGAGTAAGAAATAAAGATAGAAACTATAGTTGGATTAAGTTTATTTACAAGTTTGTTTTTTTTTATAGATGTAATACATTCACAAACTGAAGTGATTTATCATGACAATATTTAATAAATTCTTAAATAAAATATTGCTAGGTAAGTTAGGAAAACTTTATTTTTGCTTCCTACAAGTTAAATTATATGTAACATTAAAGTAGTAGTAGTAGTAGTAATAGTATTTATTTATACACAAAGATTAATATAATATTCTACAATGTGTTTTACTGTTTGTCGAACAGTTTACAGGTGTGGATTTAACGATCATCCGTAAAAATAATATAATAAAATAAAATAACATTCTTAAATATAATAATATAATAATAATATAATAACACGATTACATTTCAAAGAGGGTTAGATATGTGGTATTTTAGTGGGGAACGTTTAAATAGCTCCTTGAGTTTATATTTGAAAGTGGTGATTGAGATATCTTCTTTGCGTATGGATTGGGGAAGTTTATTCCAGAGAGTTGCACCTCTCCAGCTAAATCGTTTGTTACCGTACTTTCGTAGTCGTGTAGTCGGTATGTCAAGTCTATATGTTTGTCTCAGTTGTCTGTTAGTGGTTTGTTTGTGAAGTAAAGTATGTAAATTATGAGGTTGAGTTGTTTTTGTAGTTTTGTAAAGTATAGTTAGTAGTTTAATGTTGATGTTGTTAATTATAGGTAGCCAGTTTAGTGATTTCCGTAAGTTCGTAATGCTAGTAGTGTAATCTGTGTTTTTTAGATTAAAAATAATTCTAGTAGTTCTATTTACTAATCGGTCAATATTTTTAGTAACTGTTTTGTTTTCTCCGGCTAGTAAAGAGTTACAGTATAGAAATCTAGACATTATCAGTGAATTTGATAGAATTATAGCTGTTTTTTTGGTTAAGTATGGTCTTAGTTTTTTTAAATTATATATATGAAAGGAAGAAGTTTGTTTCATTTTACTGATATGTTTAGTAAAGTCGAGTTTGTTAGTAAAGTGGAAACCTAAGTATTTTGTATTTTCAGTCGGTATTATATTTATGTTATTTATATTTATTAGTGGAACTGTAGTATTGATCGTGGAATTGGTTATAAAGTTGATTAGTTCAGTTTTTGTTGGATTTAGTAATAAATTATTTTTTGAAAGCCAAATTTGCAGTGAGGTTAAACATGATTGTAAGTTAATTGAGTGAATGAATTGGGCGTGTAATTCTATGTCGTCAGCGTAAAGATTATAGTTCACGTGTGGGAAGTTAGTCAGTAGTTTGTTGAGTGGAAGTAAATAAATGGAAAATAGTATGGGAGAAAGAGTGGAACCCTGTGGGACTCCATATTTAATAGCATAAGGTTGTGACAATGTTTCGTTTATTTTAATAGAAAAACTCCGACCCCGGATAAAATTTGAAAACCATTTGATAGGTACCTTCCCTATACCGATAGATCTAAGTCTTTCTATTAAAATGTCAAAGTCGATAGTGTCAAAAGCGGCAGATAAGTCCAGTAGTATCAGTTGTATCGGTAAGTTGCTGTCTAGTGATTTGTATAAGTCGTCAAATAGTGATAGTAGTGTCGTTTCTGTACTGTGATTCTTGCGGAATGCATTTTGTATTCTGTCTAGTAAGTCGTAAGTATTTAAATATGATATTATTTGTTTGTTTACAATTTTTTCTAGAATTTTAGAAAGTAATGGAAGTTGAGATACTGGTCTATAATTACTCAGTACTTCAACATCTAAATCTGGTTTTTTTAAGTAAGGATTGATAATTGCGTATTTTAAATTGTAAAGAAGTATCGAGAATTAATAGAGTAACTTACAATTTTATTCTTAATATATCCGATTGTTAATTATATAATGGAACTTCTGTATTCATATGGGGCATTTCAATAATAGACGTCATATTGTAGTTTTTGTTTATTTTTATTAAAACAAAAGTTATGATCAAAAATGTATATATTTTAATATTTATGAAATATTTAAATTTTATTTTCCTATTTGATTGGTAGAGTGAGATATTACAATTTACATACGCTTAATAGGTGACCGTGTATATTTGGCTTTGGCAATATTTATTTTACTTGTGTTATCAGTGGTATCCATTATAGTAATTTAGTATCCATTAATTATATTTATATAAATTTATATTATTTTTATTTTACACAAATACCCGAAATTAATTTACTAAAAACCATAACCGATCTTGGACCATTTTTCAAAACCCGATCTCATTAAATTTTATTAGAACCCGAAATTGGAACCCGAAACCGAGTCCTGGTTAACCCTTAAATCACTAATATATATATTATAATATTTTCCATATTTATCATTTATTTGAATAATTAGGCTACATATTAAATATTAAATTAATTTGTATTTGAATTAAAAATAATTTTAGTTATTAATAATTGATTAATACACTATTTACTTATTATTTACATATTATAAACAATATACAATATGATATGATGATATACATTATATATTATATATGTATAGTATACAATGTATTCTGACATTTATCAAATAAAACTGGTCTATATCGATGTATACGTTAGTTATAAACTATAGTTATACAAAATCTAATTATATAAATATAAATAAATATTCAGTAAAATAATCCAATCTGTATTTGTTTACGTTATTAATGGCGAATGGGAATTAAAAACTTATTTGCATTGAGAGATACGATGTGACAGGGATTGGGATAATATTATATTAAATATAAATTATAAATCATATTATGTATTCAAAACCAAAAACCGGCTTCAGTATATACAATAACATTCTGAAACCGACACGAAAAATAGATTAAAAACCCGAAACCATTATATTTCATAAAACCCGAGACCGACACGAAACCGACCCGACCCGTGAACATCCCTAGTATACAGTAAGTGTAGATATACCCTGTATAGTGTATACAGTACCTATGTAACTAAGATAGATTGGCAATAGAACAATGTATACTAAATACCTCATAAACCTGATTAGGTATCGATACCTGTATTTCAGGTTTACTTTATAATTTAAATTTATAATATAGCTATAGCTAAAAATATATGTATATGATAATAACAAATATAAAATTAGTCAGCAATACACAACGTCTAGATTCTAGATTATAATCTAAGATTTAAAATACACTAGTAAAGAATATAGTATACGTTTTAGAATTATTAATATTATAGTTTTTAATAAATTACAGATACATTTAATGCGATAACAACAAATCTGCGCTATGATTCATTGTTTAGTATTTATCAATTACGTAATTAATTGTTTGAAATTTAAAATAAATATATCTTAAATTCAATAGAACAAATGTTATATTATTTAATGTATACTCAAGTATTAGTAATAATACAGTTAAGAGTTATATTGTAATTTAGTTTCTTTTTCATCATTGCCAATATTATTTAATATGATATGCTATGCTATTTAGTGATCTAAAACGAGCCGAGTTTTTCGAGCCGTATATGGTTAGTGGAAGACTCGAACGAGTCGAGCCCGTCACATGGCTCGATCGAGTTTATTATCTTTTGAATATAAAAGAAAAAAAATTTTAAATTAAAATAAATGTTATTTAAATTATAAAAATGTAAATATATGTTATCAAATCAACTATTATTAATGAAGAGGGTAATTAAACAATCGCATATATGTATAACTTGTTTATATACTAATAAATGCAATTTCGTTTTATAATAATATATTAGTTAAATGTCTATAAAAATTACTTTTGAACTAAATATTTTAAATTAAATGTTAATGGACGATATTATAATATTGTAATTAAAAAAATATCTTATTTAATTTTAAAATATAATAGATTACAATTGATATTATTATAAATAAAAATCTAGAGTTACACTCATGTTAGACAATCTAATCAGATAAACTAGTTTGAAAATCAAGTATTATATGACAATCTAATTTTACAATGAATTTCGACAATCGAATATGACAAATCGAATCGAGTGTGAAAATCTAGTTTGCAATCAAATTTGAAAATCTAATCCGTTAAACAAATTCGACAATCGATAATTGTATTCGATAAGAAAATCTAATTTATTATTATAATACTAAGCATATCTAATTTTGTAATCAATTACGACAAATCGATTCAAGTATAAAAATTTGATTCGCAGTCAATTTAAAAAATATAATCCTATAAACAATTTGACAATCTAGTATGATTAATAAAATTTAAATAATTAGCTTATATATGTTACGAACCATATTTTTTGATGTTTTTAGAAACGACAATTTAGAATGTTTCAGATGTTTCAGTTATTTCGAAACATAAATTTTGGATATTTCAGTTGTTTCGAAGCAGGAAATGTTGGCTCATTTAGATCACTAATGCTATTCAATCTTGTATTTATGTATTTTTATATTTATATATATATATATATATATATATAGATTTTATATATATATATATGTACTTACATATATTCATATTAAATGCTGTATTCATTGTACTATTTATTAATAAATCAAGTTGTTGTTGCTGTAATGAAATGTATTTATTGATGATGTAGGTTTATATTTTTGTAATATTATAATACACCCGAACAAGGTATAAGTTAGTACCTATGGGTAATATTAATAAATTATCTGCGATATGTAATCTCTAATATATGCGCATTAAATATATCCCTCAAGCAACTATACATATGCGCATAGTATGCGTTGTATACATATACATATAAACACTCACATATATATATATATATATATATATATATATATATATATACTGTGCATTACACATACACATACACACATATTCATACAGGATTTAATAGCTTAACATAGAATACTAATCATATATATATGTTGGTAAATTGTATTATTTTCTACTCAATAAACTATTGTCATTATGTCATTCATATATATATATATATATACATATATATTTATATATATATATTATAATGTACACAATATTATATAATAAATTAAATATGAAATATATTTGTTTTAATTATTGAAATAGAAGTGATACGGATATGAATTAAACAATGTAAGATAGATAAGATAGATAAGTTAAATACGATAGTTAAGATAGATAAGATAAGGATATATATATATATATATATATATATATATATATTTATATATATTATAGATACCCTACCGATGACGATATTTCTACTCTTATCAAACAAACTAATTCGTCTTCAATACTCGATCCAGTCCCCACAACTGTACTTAAAACAATTAAATTAATCATTTCATTACTACAATAATACGACAATTACTTACGGACTGTATAAAAACGAATACAATACCACCATATTTCAAACAAACTTCCATAACTCCTAGAATAAAGAAAAGTAATATGGATTAATGTGCTATCAAATTACAGTCCTATTTCTCAATTACCTACATTAGCTAAAATATTCGAACGAATAATTAGTAAACAATTAATTAACCACCTAAATAGCAACAGTCTTTTTGATAAATATCAATCTGGATATAGGAAATTGTATAGTACTGAAACAGCTCTACTCTACGTTACTGACAACCTCCTACATAACATTGATAATAACACTCCTACACAATTAATTCTTCTTGACTTATCTTCTGCCTTCTATACAATTGACCACAATATACTTTTAAACCGACTAAAACTACTAAACATTAACAACGATGTATTAAATCTACTGAAAGACTACATTACCAACCGAACATATAACATAAAACTCAAATCCATATCTCCCAATACACCGCTTTTATTTTGAGTGCCACAAGGTACTGTACTAGGTCCCTTGCTGTATTCCTTATATATCACTCCAATATCTAGAATATTTCTAAATTACCCTGAAATCATATATCATTTATATGTTGTTGATATTATTATTATGTCACCAATAAATAATTCCCGTTTAAATAATTGTATCATTGATTTACTCAATTGGATGACAACTAATTACTTATTTCTTAAATCAAATAAAACAACACTGTTAAACATGTCTAATTAATAATCTCAATATCCCACAATATATTTAGATGACACTATAATATTCAACAATACAATACAATACAAATTTAACAATTCAAATCTCCACAATACTCAACAAAATATTTAGGAGTAACTCTAACAAATGACTTAACTATGACTACACATATTAATTCAGTAGCTAAATCAACGACTACTCACCTTATTCAACTATGCAAAATACGAAAATATCTACCATCTAAAACAGTCTACCTATTAGCGAATGCTTTAATTTTTCCAGACTTGACTACTGCTCTACTTTACTCACTAATTCAACTAAATTACAACTATTACAACTATACCGAATTATAAAATCTACTACTCGACTTATTTTTAATAAAAGGAAATTTGATAGATTCTCTATTTCTTCGTTAATGTCTTCTCTAAATATTTTAACAATTGACTTACGAATTAAGACACGACTTACTAAATTAATACATACTGTTCTCTACAAAAATACTCCAACATACTTAACTGAACTACTACATCTAAAAAATGTATACGACCACTAAGAAACTCGAACTCTAAGTTACTTACGCTACCTACCATCAACAGAAAACAACATGGCGGGAGGGGTTTTCGGTATATGGCTGCATCTACGTGGAATAATCTTCCAGACGATATACGGAAATCAACCATATATCGAAGAAGCGATATACTTAAAAATTGCATTACGTAATATGTTTATTTAACTTATATATTATAATTCATAACACATTTTATTTTCGTTTTTATTTTATTATATTTTATTCTTTTTATCGAGAGATTATACTGTATATATCCTTTTTATTGTTATGCTATTAACTACGCACTATTTATTATTATTATTATTATATTATTATTATTATTATTATTATTATATATAAGTAACATACTATAGTTTACTTAAAACACATTCGAGAATAGCGCTCGCTATTATATATATATATATATATATATATATATATATATATATACTTGTGTATAATAAACCATCATCATTATCATCATCATCATCATCATCATATATATATATATTATAATTTAATTAAACTATTAATTATATATATATATAATTTAATTTATTTTAATGTATTAATCATAATTTAATAACATACATATAAGTACATATGCATTTACGCATACAAATACACATACATAGAATGTAAATTATACAATTCCATTATTATCACATGATAAGAGATATTTGTCACGTGTAACCAATGTTTACTAAATTCATACTAATCGGTAAGTGTAATACACCTAAATATAATAACCCCTTAGCAACACCCCAATGGTCGAATAATGTATGTTGCCTAGACATATAAACATAGAGAATTACGTAAGACATGCATAATCAATAGTCAATAATCAATACTAATCGATATCAGTCGATAACGATATCGATTAGAAACCATCGCAGCCAGCTGTAACTTAGATCAGTGCGATGTTTGCAGCATACTTGAACAAATGATATGTTATTATATATGTTTAGATACGTGTATTTGTTGTATACTATTTATAAATATGTATCTCTCTATATATATAATATATAATTATAAACTTTATAATATACCGTGTATAGAGGCGGCATATCCTATACTACCGTCATTCATTGTTTATGATCACGTGACATGACGTAATAAGGAGGGTTACGTGTATTTTAATCACGTGGCCGAAGATATATTGCATTCAGAATCGCGTGACGTAACATTGTTCTGACGTAACGAGGCTTTAGTTAACAGTTAGCTATTGTTTTACGGGAATACAATAGACGTATTGTAACGGTAATCCTAAGCAGGCTATCCATAGCTTAGTTAATGTGTACTCAACATAATCTAGTATATAGCCACTCGTTTAATATAGTATGTTTATTGATAGAGTAATCGTATTAATAGATACATGTCTATAGACTCCCTATGGGAAGTTAGTAAGATACTTGAAACTTGAATGAGGATATTGGGTTGAGTGAAATCACCAAGGATAGTGTTTGGAAATAGGAATATTAAAAATGAGATCGTTAAATTCATTAAAGAACATAGTATATTCAGGCTTTTGAGGTATATTAATAATATAAATAAAAATGTAGTGTTCGTATTGGATAATGAAGCGGAAACGAAGAGACAATCACTATACGAAAAGTAGGATGGGTATAAGTAGGAGTAAGTAAATCATGATGTATACGAACTCCTACACTTCATATATATATATATATATATATATTAATAAAATAATACATGTAAGTTTATTTAAGTCTGTTAAATTACTTATAATATGAATTATGATGATGAAGATATCGAAAATATGGAGAGAATATATATAAATATATATATAATTCAATATATGAAAAGAATCAGTATTATCATAAAATGTTATAACATTTAGTATGAAATCTCATTAAAAAGTAATATAAATAAGTTATAAATAGAAAATCGAATTAAATCTTATCACGATATGTCAATGTAAAGATAGAAGTATATTTCGACGTATACCATTTGGTGATTCTCAAAGATAAAGAGATTACTGTGGTAATATTACTAGGTATATTTAAATCAATGAATTCTTTTTTATAAATAAAATATATGAACCATATTATATAATACGCATACACTATATATATATATATATATATATATTGCAATTTTAAACAAAGTTAAAAATAAATTATATGAAATCTTTAATTTTATTATATAATGATTTATTACATCTTAATTATATAATTATTGTTATACAATATTGTTCAAATATTTGGGGGAATACCTTCAGATCCAGTTTAAAAAATATTTTTATTTTACAGAAAAGAGCAATAAAATATATTAGTAATAATAATTGTATGCATATAATGAATGTCCATACTATTTCTAATTCTCTTAAATTTGACTATTTTTTTACTGATATCCAGGATAGAAATTTGATAATCAAATATTTTATTTAATATTATTTTAATTTTATATCCCACGATCATATTGGGTGAACAACTTGATAAGCTCTGCTTTTTCGTTCATCCAGGATAATGCCTAAACTCTGAATATTGTTATTATTATTAATTTTATTATTATTATTATATATATATATGTGTGTGTGTGTATACCTATGTGTGTACAATCAAGGTTACGATATATTGATATATTCGTAGCATGTAATATTACTTCATTAGAATCACGAATATATATTTACTTTAAAATCTTTTATAAATTTAATTAAAATAGATCTAAGTTAATACTATTATTAAAATAAGAATATTTATTAATATAATATTATGATATATGATATCAATTATAATTGATGGTATACGTATGAACCAGTATGTGATATAATAGTCATATCAGATATGTTTCGATAGAAAGATATGTCACTCTAATGAATTTGTGAAATTAATGAAAAATTGCACCACCTGTACAGATACATATGTATTTTAATTCTATTTTTAGTTTATAATTGTTCACATATTAATATGAAAAATATATGACTATTTTAAATGAAAAGTTATGTACATTTTTGAATATAATAAATATTTAATTTATAGTACTAAAAACGTGTTTGTTTCAAGACTATAACAACATTTTATAATTATAACTATTTTTCTTAAAATATACAGCCATATTCGATAAATAGATCAATAGATCCATTTTTAATGTAAAATTATTCATATATTGTAATATTCTAAAGTATTATCAAAGATTGTCAGAAGGATTGCTTCGCAGTATCTTTGGTAATATGTAACAATTCTTTAACAATTCGCTTTTGAAATTATTAAAAAAGATAGTATTACCACCTATATTTCAAAATATTCAGCATTACTTTTTTTCACGTTAAAATATACAAATGACATATCTTTGTTTCGCAAAATCATTGTTAATATTAAAGAATATATAATATGTTGAATCAATATTACATCAATACAATCAAGCATCGATATCGGGGTGTATCGAAAGGTAGTGTGATCTTTGCATCAAAATAGGCACATGTGTATGCTTCCGATGTTATTTAATCAAATATAATAATCTAATTATTGTTTAGTTTTAGTTTGATATTAGCCAATAATAAGTTAGCAATAAATCCAGCGATTCATTATTCTACATCATTGACTTGTATTCGGTTTACCCAATATAAGTCAATAGTGCACATATGCATAGACGTGTATGTACGACAATGTATGTACTACATTGTAGGGTATGTATTATGGTATGCATACATTAGGAGATGCAATAATCATGATACTTAAATAACCTATATGGTTAACATTTTTATTAATATATATATATTATTTTAAAGATATACTAGACAGTGAGAATCATAGATAAATACATATTTATTAATGTGTTGTTAATATATTATAAAGATATAATATTCTATCTTTTTATTGCTATATGAATACAGTTGTCACACCAAGATTTACCTTCAAAATACGCTTTTAAAAAACCATGTTTAATTGTAAATTAACTAAAATAATATAAATAATTATTTGTATTCAACATAATTTTATTATAAGTTATAATTTCAATAATTTTATATATATTAGATTTCATTTTAAAATTGAAAATACCGAAATAAAGATTATTTATTTATTAATGATCATTTCACTCAACGGAATTTATGTAACTCTTTATTTATATGAGGGCTTATAATATATCATAAGATCATATGATATAGATAGAGTTATTTTCATATATATTTAATAATAATTATTTTACTAATTTTGTAATTATTTTATAATAATCTTCAAAATCGATTTATTCTGAATAATTATTTAGAAGAATTATTCAATGGAGTAATATCTGAACATTTGAACAAGGATATTTACTTCAGTAAATATATTTAACTCACTCAATAATGCATTCAATTAATTTAAATGTTCATATATTATTAATAATATATAATTACATACTAATTGTAAATGAATTTATATTATTTTCAAAAATATTAAAGATTTGAATATTTTGATGATTTTTTCATAAATTAAATATGATGTGAATTTTGTATATTATATTTTGAAAATTAATAATAAAATATACCATTTTAATATCTGTAAAATATCAAATATTAATTAATTTTAATTAATAAGATAATAGTGTTTTATAAGCCAATATTTTCCGCATACGGAAAATTATATAGGTATACCTTTACAATATTTTTTTTTTAAATATATGTTTAGATCCACTGTTACTTATACCCTTAACTATAATACAATGGAAATAGTTTATTGAATATTCCAATATATTTAATATATTATATAATTTAATTTCATTGGTTTTCTTTTAAGGTTAATTTTCAATTTTCTTTCTTATTCTCAAAAAGACTTAAAAATAATACATGAATCTTTTCGGTGTGTTGGTAGTGATTCATTAATTAAGTGAAAGGGACAGGAACTTATTAATAAATAAATATAAATAATAATTTATATTTATTAAATTATGTCGATTACTGTATTGGTTATGAAATTATTTTATAAATAATGTATTATTCTACGAATGAAATATGATTAATTTTCCAAAACTAAATCGATACAAATTATTAATTTGATAAACTAAAGAAACAATTTCTACTTTGTCGATATCCTACATGATTTAATCAAATATAATTGAATTGAATTAGTTATTAAAATATGTAATATTAATATTGTATACAAAACTAAAATATTGAATCATAACATTATCCCGTATCCTATATGAATACTTCTCGTAATGGATTATGTTGTTATTGCTGTATCAATAAACTACGACACGTTTCTATTGTTTCCATTGATTCCAGTGTTTTAATAAATTAGAAGTGTTTATTTCACAAATACATTAACGTATCATCTCAAACGGGATCATTCAATATAACTATAATATGCATTATAGATTATGTGTTAATATGTGCCTAAGATACATTATGGTTAATGGTTAAAACGGTGACCAGTAATGTACATGATGCCGCAAAAATTATCGTAGAGTTTTACTAATAAGATTATATCTCAAAGTGTTGATTTATTGATTGATAATTTATTTAATTTATTTGTATTATTCCATTTATTTAAATTGCACCTACCATATATTTATAATACCACCTGGCTTATCTGCCTACAGAAATAATCATGATGAACAACAACAACAATAAATCTAACATGCCGGATCGGCCGTGCCCCGGATTAACAACGAGCTCGCTATACATTGTATTATACCAGGTTGGAAGTGGAAAGTTAGCTACTGGAGATTTAACTAATAAAACCAAAACAAATAATATAAAACTAGCATCAAGTATAACGACAATAGGAACGTGGAATGTAAGAACACTAAGCAGATGTGGAAAGTTAGAGGAACTATCTAGAGAACTTGACCGTTACAGGTGGGATGTAATTGGACTGTCAGAGATAAGATGGTTAGGAACTGGCGAAGAAACTACAGATAATGGACACTAATTCTTGTATAGTGGACAAGAAAAACTGAAACGACATGGAGTAAGATTTTTAATCAGGAAAGAATTAATTAATTCCATACTTGACTATATTATGATTTCCAGCCGAATTATTTCCGTTCAAATAGCAGCCAAACCAATGAACATAACCATAATACAGGTATATGCACCGACTTCAGAATATTCCTATGAAGAAATCGAAGTGTTTTACGAACTTATAGAAGAAACTATATCAAACACACCTAAAAAGGACTTTTTAGTCATTCTTGGCGACTGGAATGCAAAATCAGGATCAGATGCACATATTAAATGGCCTAACTCTATTGGTCGCTTTGGTTATGGTTCAACAAACTATCGAGGTGATAGATTATTGGAGTTTGCTGAAAAACATAAATTTCTTCTCGCGAAAACACTATACAATCACAAGAATTCTAGAAGAACCACATGGCATGCTTAGAATGGATCAACACTTAACCACATTGACTACATACTGACTCCTCAGCGATTTAAGTCAAGTATAATTACTACAAGTAGGTTAATTACTACAAGAACGTATCCCGGAGCTGATATTGGCAGTGACCACGAATTAGTATTATGCAACCTCAAACTGAAATTGTGTATAAGGAAAAATACAGTTACGAATAGAATTAGATTTGATCTAGATAAACTGGAAAACGTAACTACTGATAATAATTACAAAGTAAAACTTGGTCTTGAGCTTTCACGAGTGAAAATAAATGAAAATGACATTATTGAAACTTGCAGCATGATTGAAAAAGCCATCCTGCTAACAGCTGACAAAGTAATCGGTAAATATAGAAAAAAGAAACAGCTATGGATAACCAACGATATTATGGATCTATGTGACGATAGACGGAAACTAAAAGAAGCAACGAAATAAAATCCTGAAATGAAATAAAATTATAAACAGATAAATATCATAATTCGTAAATTAATGAAGAACGCGAAAGAAAACTGGATTCAATCTCAATGTACCAGCATAAATGAAGACATGTCAAAAGGAAGAGCTAATAAAAAAGCTTACCAAACATTAAAAATACTGACAAAGTCAACAATGCGAAAAACAATGATAATCTTAGACACAAATAACGAACCTGTATATTAGCAACCTTAGATTTGCTGATGATATCGATTTAATAGCAGGAAGCAATAGAGAACTACAAGAGCTAACAAACCGATTAGTAGAATCTTCAAACGCTCACGGAATGGTAATAAGCCAAGAAAAGAGCAAAACAATGGTATATTCAAAAAATTATGATAAGAACGCAAATATTTACATGGACGGAATGTTACTAGAAGATGTAAAAACTTTAAATATCTAGGAGCAACCTTAAAATCAGGTGGATCATCAGATAACGAATTGCGAATTAGATTAGCAACTGCTACTTCTGCAATGATAAGACTGAATGTCATATGGACTAGCAAAAATATAAGTTTCAAGATCAAATTCAACCTCTATAGATCCCTAGTTCTATCCATACTACTTTACGGGTGTGAAACTTGGACGCTAATGTTTAATGAGGAAAAGAAGATATCATCATTTGAAAATAAAGCTCATAGAAGATTACTATAAATAAACTACCGCCAGATGAAAACTAATGCATATGTCAAAGAAACTATTACAAAATTGGTAGGTAAATATGAACCACTGCTATAAAAAGAAGGAAACTGTCATACTATGGACACTTATGCCGACATGATAGTTTGAGTAAAACTATTATGCAAGGTAGGGTTGAAGGTACAAGGGTAAGAGGACTTTTACATAAACTTTAGTTATGTAATTATAATTATATATACCTATAAAGTGCAAGCATATAAATTTAGAATATATAATATTAGTATGAAATATGAATTTTATTTTTTATTTTTATTTTTCTAAAATTATATCAAAAAAGGAATATAGTACATTTATATTTATTTAACTACATATTCAATAATACAGAAAATAAACTTTTAACTTAAAGATCTATATATCTTCTATAATAAAACATATTAGTATACAAATTGTGTATACATCTCACAAACTGTAATCTCTGATTTAAGTTAAATACCATTGATTTAAAAAAATAATTATACTAAAGTAAATGTATTTTATATAAAGCATAATTTCTAAAAATGTATATTAATATTTAAATATATTTATTTCATAATACAATATAGAGTATAAAAGAGTTTTATATAAATGTATTATATATAAATATATATATATATATATCAATTATAAAAAATATAAAATTTATAAATATATAATACATGTAAATACACATAATCGGTAAAAGAGAGGAAATTATAGGTGATCGATAGATAGATAGAAAAAGAGATAAAGGGTCGATAGATATAGGTGATAGATATAGATATAGATATAGAGAAAGTGATAGTTAAATAGAGAGAGAGAAAAGTAAAGAGATCAAGATATATAGATATAAAGATAGAGTAAGATATAGTGGTATAGATATATAAAGAATTCGAGAAGGAATGGGGAGAGATATGGATAGATGTAGCGATCGAGAGAGATGAGGAGAAAGGTATATATCGAGAGAGATGAGGAGAAAGGTATATATCGAGAGAGATGAAGATAGATGTGAATTTGCGCATAACAATAGATTCATTATTCGCGTGACGGTGTCACGTGATGAAACATACGCGGATACCAATCACGCGACAAATGTTATTAACAATAGCGGGTGGCTATGCAATCAAAGGTACTGGATAGACTAAATAACATGTTAGAGTTTTTGAAGCGGAAATTATTCTTTCGGGTGAACGAGATCACCTGATGTCACCTAAGGTGACGATTAAGTAATATAGTTGATACGTAATACTGCTTACGTGGATCATTATGCAATAATGACGTAACCTATTATGTTTCACAGGGATGATTAATAAGATAACTAAATACATCAAAGAATCTGCTCGCTTTAGTTCATTTCAAATTAGAATTAATTATTATTGACATTAATTGAAAATAATTATTTATTGATATTTCGAAGTTTCTTATGTGAAATGTGCAATATGCAATATGCAATGAGCAATGAGTAATATTCAATATGCAATATCAATATGCAATGTACAATATACAATGTGGAATGTACAATTTAAAATTTACAATGTTTAATATGCAATGTGTAATATGCAATGTGCAATTTGAAATGAGCAATATGCAATGTGCAATGTGAAATGTACAATATGCAATGTGTAATATGCAATGTATAATATGCAATGTGTATCAAAATTAAGTATATTCTTGTTATACATATTGACAATAGTAAACTGTATACTAACCCACAAGTGTGTTAACCTATGTACTAGTTCTAAAGGTTAGATTGTGTATAAGCATATAGTCTTAGATTTATACACTGAGAACATGACGCCTACGAGACAAGGACATACCTATATATTAATGTCGCACATCGTTACTATAGTAACGTACTATATGTATAGGGGTATACCGTATAATACTTCATTGTTATGTTGTAGATTACAATATAGTATAGTCATGTAGTATAAGTTATATTATAAATATATCATTAATGTATATACTACTATAAGATTATATATTATATTACGATTGATTGAAACTATATTGGTTTATAATTATTAATATATAATATATATATATATATATATATATATATATATATGTGTGTGTTTGTGTGTATATGTATAGAATTCAATGTATAACTGTAATATTGGTATATAACAATTAAATCATGAAGTGATTAATACCACCCTTATTTTCTTAACATTTAGTAATATGTTCAATAATGTAACCCCCTATAAAGCCCTTAATACCCTATGTGAACAATCTATAACTCCTATTCTAATCTAATACCCATAGAGCAATAATACTTGTCAGTGTTTGTTATCGTTATATTAGTTTGGCAACAATGCATACTGAGCGATACCTAATGTATTGTTTTATGTAGTTAGTTAGTTTGTTTTCCACTAACGATGGCATCGACAACCCTCATACTAACATACACAAACATACACAAACATACACAAACATACAAAGGTATGCAATCATTTAATGATCACAATTCGGCGGAGACAATATTGTAACGTTATATAAATATTTGACACAATTTTAATTTATTAATAAATTAAATAATTATAATTAATGTAGATTTATCACCAATTCCAGTATTTACATATAGCGTTAGTGGTGACATTTCTAGTTTTATTGTTCACCAGATTTCACGTAACACAAATCGATGAACGGTGACTCAATCTCCAGTATCCTCTATAGTATCATCTCGAAGGTAACATTCTCCTCTAGATTACCCTTTAGGATGAATATATATATATATATATATATATATATATATATATTCTTAATTATATATGTTCTTATGGGAGGACCTACTTTTTATTTCAGTGTCATTTATTTAATAAATTATTTTTTAAATAAAATTGAATTAATATTTTATTATGTTTTGTTTTTATACGAATGAATATGATGATATATTGCACTGCACAATGTGCAGTGCACATACTGTCAGGAAGTATTGAATCAATGATGTTTATCGCTTTCACTGATCCTCCCATGTAAGTAAACTGATTTCATTCAGTCATTCATTCATATATATATATATATATATATATATATATTAAATGGAGTAATTATGTACATATTCATCGACATATTATTAAAAGTTTCTAATTTAAATAGGTTTGCAGAAAATAGTTTGTCAACTTTAAAAGTACCTTTAAGTACACTTACAATAAAAATAACATCATATTAATATATCTAAAAGACACCTCTAAACCACACCGGAACATGGCCATAGTGAAAGGCTAGTCCACAAATTATCGAAAGGACTGTATCGGCTACATGTCCTTCTTGGATAACTAAAGTATTTGAAGTTAATCTAGTTCTGGAATACCTACTACCGTACGTTACACTATAGTATCGCGATAGCCTCTAGCCAGCCAGCCCTACCGCACCACCACCACCACTACTACACCGTAGCTCCTACACACTGTACCACTGTAACACGTGTTACGTGTGTTAGCCGTGTGTATTGCGTAACAGTGCGGCGCTGAACACGTGATCACGCGCGCATTATGGGTAATAACCACTTCCGTAATAAACCGATAACCGACGATTAGCGACCGTATCGATTGTGGTCGCCGCTACGGTGTTACTACGGCCATTGTCCATCTCGAGGCTATGTCCATCTCGAGGCTATGTCCTCGTGGTTTGTCGTATTTCTATTATCTATGGTAATCTGACGTTAGTGTTAACCTTCCTCGTTATAATGTACGTGTGATAGGCTAACAATATAGGCGCGTTTATGCGTATGTGTGTAGGCGGTTGTGTATGTGTGTGTGTATATGTACACATGCTGGTTTATATCTGGTTTAACAATATAGGCGTATTTATGCTCGATTATAAACGGCTACAAATTAAGATGTTAATAGTTATGGTGTATATTACTAGTGAATAGTAAATATATATATATATATATATATATATATGAGTGTATGAATACTTTAATTTTAATATTTATTATATATTTATTTATATGGTTTTTAATTTATATATTTTGAAAATTATTAGATATATTATTACATATTCTAGGTCCTGTTACTTAAAATACTGGTATTTATAATTAGTTTGCTTGATTTTTAAAATGCCGTTTTTTTTCTTAATTAAATACAATTTCATATTATGTTTGGTGGCAGTTAGGTTAAATTGGTACATTTTTATTATAATAAGTTAATTAATTACTTCATATATGAAGGTCGTATAATGTACAATGTACACTGTAAATTGTAAAGCGTATATATATATATATATATTATAATATAAGGTGTATAACACCTTATAAGGTTCCGTATTTTATAAGAGTATTGATCATTAATATTTATTTGGTGAACAAAAGTTTATCAGTATATTCTCGAATGTATTTGGTTGTATCACTGTTTCTTATGATTTATGTGTGTTTTTATATTATATTATTAGATTAGTGATATTACTCTTGTATATATTACCCATGGTATATTTCCATATATTAGATGTTAAAAAATATACTAGTATATATATATAATAGCTATTATATAAATATAAATATATATATATATATGTAATTAAATTTAATCGAATGTATACCTTGACATACCATACACGCACGCACACACACGCACACACACGCGTACACATGTACACACACACGTACTAAGAATGGTCACCGTTGATTACTATTACTTTATCACCATGACAACACAGGATTGTTCAGCATGGAAGTTACATCGTGGTCACGTAAACAAGTGTGTGTGTGTGTGTGTGGTTGTGGGTGTTTGTGTGGGTATAGCGAGTGGTGTGCGGTGTGCGGTGTGAAAAGGGTGTGTGTACAACGTGAATTAAACTGATGTGTAAACTTAAATAATAGTAATAAATAATGATGTATTAAAATATGAATTATTAAAATGTTAACGATATTTATATTAAATTATTTTCTTCTGTCTTTGGCGGATGATTGAAATTAACTGAGAAATTCTTATCATCAAAGGAGGCAGACATTCTAGACGACTTATCATCATTTGCAGTTTGCAGATCTTAACATTGTATCGATAAAGCCTCGAATAGTTCATTCTTTTCTCCGATTTTAGGGTTGATAAATAAGAAGGTTCTCCAGAAATAATTATTTTTAAACTAAACATAAACCTCTGTACTTAATTCTGGAAGACAATCATAACTAATGTATTATTCTTAAATAGTATACTATATATTTATAACTTATCGAAAATCTATAATAATATGTTATATTAAATATAATGTTGATACATATGTATACACATTAAGTAGATACATCTCCAAATAATTCATTTAATATTTAATATTTGTTAAATATAAATAGGAACGTTAATTATATTGCCAATATATATTCTAGATAAAACTACATTTTCAATAAGTCGAATAATTTACTTGATTGATAAAATGTTTCGAATAGTATATTTATATATATATATGTGTGTATGTGTGTGTGTGATACATGACATGACTGCGATAAATTACATGAAATAAATATTATAAGGAATTTAATTTTAGATAATGAAGTTATTAAATAATTATTAATTATAATATCTGGAAAATCAAAATGATAATAAGAAATGTTTAAATGCACTTAGTTTTACTTATATACTATAACGTTAGCTGATTAATAACTAAGTGGCTTACCTTTTACCTAGGATCTTGAGTGTATATATTAGTATAGTAAATGAAGTTATTTGAATAGATTTAGAACTATTATGATTTAGTTAACTATCTATAAATTGAAGTGACCTATTTCTAGAGGTTCAATTTAAAGGTAAGAAAAGGATTTTACATCTCCCTTTCTTTAAGGAATCACCACTTAATCTTTTGCTATGTTATATGGTGATTTGTTATTTATGTATAATAATATTAGTTAGTTTATCACAAAATGTGAGAAATTTGAATAGAAACGTCATTAACCTAGTTCTTAATAATATATATATATAATATAATAAAGTAAATGAATAATTAACTAAAAAATAACGATGCTAATATAATATGTACAATTATTGTGAGAATGTTTTCTTACATCTCACATAGGAACCTAGAAGGTTTTTTTTTCATTCTTGATGACCTTCTTAGTGGTTCCATACTTGATGGTGCTTCCGCTACTTCTTTTGTAATTATATCTTTTGTAGGCTCAACTTCGGACTGAGTTTCCATTCTTATGTCACGCGAGTTTCTACGGTATACTTTATCTTTGATTTCTATTTCAAATGATTTTGGTTTAATTTCTTTGAGGCATTTTCCTTTTGTCCAGAATTCTTCCCTTGGTTTCTTTATACGTACTACATCTCCCTCTTGTATATTGGTGATGGATTTAGCTCTGTATTATAGTAATATGCCTGTTTAATTTTCGTTTTACTCTGTTTCTCTCTTTTTTCGTCTGTTTTATGTCTAGCTTTCAACATTTCCTCTGTTAATGGTAGCAAAGTTCTACATCTTCTACCGAATAATCGTTGTGATGGACTTAGTTCTATGCCTTCTGTTGGTGTGTTATTGTAATTTAATATCGCTAGTTGCTCAGATATCTTATTATCCCTACATTTCTTAAAAATTCTTTTAATCGTCTTCACCGCATTTTCTGCTTTGCCATTGCTTTGCGGTAAATACGGGCTTGATGTAACTAGATTTATGTCATGATCTTTTGTAAATTTTAAGAATTTTTCCCTGAATTGTGGACCATTGTCACAAACTATATTTTCAGGTAATCCATGTGTAGAAAATATTCCTAAAAGTTCATTGATTACGTCATCCGTTCCTTGGTTGCGTAATCTTCGTACAGTTATGTAATTTGAGTAGTAATCTGAAGTGACTAATAGAGTTCTATTATCAAAATAACATATATCTACTCCTATCTTTGACCATGGTGTTGTCCCTGTATCATGAGACATTAATGGATCTTTAATTACCTTATTTTCTTGATATTTCATGCATATCTCGCAATTCTTTACTTTCTGTTTCATCTGAGTTGTAATTCCCGGCCAGTATACTGATTCTCTCATTCTTCTTAGACATGCACAAATTCCACCATGAGATTGGTGTGCCAGTGACATGAATTCTTCTCTCAGTGTTGTTGGTACTATCAATCTATTGTCCTTATAAAGTAACTCATCTATTACTGTTATATCATCTCGCATTGAGTAGTATTTTCCTAGTTCGGGATTATCTTTTGTCTTTGTACCCCATCCTGTTTGGGTTTGTATTTTTAATTTCTTCAAGATATCATCTTCATTTGTTTCTTTTATGAATCGTTTCATTCTTTCATCTGAGATGGCGAGTCTAGCCATTGTTTCTCTTTCCGTTGTACATATATTTACATGTTCTTCTCTTAATGGCACCGAAACTGTTCGCTGCGCATGTTTAACTGGTACTGCTTTGTCATTGATCTTTATTGTATATTTCCCTTCCAATTTTCCTACATGACCATCAAATACTTCTGGATATTTTGTCATGAGTATTTTCAAGTCAAGTGTGTTTTGAATCTGATTCACTTGCTCGTATTTCTCATCATTATCTAAGATCTTGATGCATCCTAACTCAACACTTGCTGATCTTCCGAGTATGGAATGGAATTGCTCTCCATCTGCTATCTTTAATCGTATCAAACATTCTTTGTTTCTTCTTTGTACTCTTATTATGACTTCTCCTTTGATTTTCCATCTTGTACCACCAAATGCTGTTATTTCTGTTGTATCAGACTTTTTAATTTTTCTGTGCTGAAAATCTTTACTTGCTAATTCATATACTGATAATGGAATCACGTTTACTGATGCTCCATTATCTATTTGGAATTTGATTAATGATCCCCACTGCGTTTTAAGGGTAACAGTTTCGCACTTCGGTAGTGTATCCACTGTTCTTACATCATTTACTTTGTATACACTGAACACATTCTGCACTCTTTCGTTTTTTTCACTTGTTTTACACATTGATCTGTAATGGTTCATTCTGTTGCATTTCGCACATGTTTTTCCATATGCTGGACACAATTCTTTCTTAAATTGATGTATTCCTCCACAGTATCGACATTTTATTTCTTTTCTTTTTTCTTGATATTGTATCTTCGGTTTGCTATTTATGTAATTTATTGTTTCTTTGGTTTTCAAGGTTGTACTTTGCTCCTGAGATATGTCCTCTGCTCTGCATATCTTTATGAGCATTTCACATGTTAGATTACTTCTTGTTATCAAACTTTTCCGTAAATTATTATTTCGCATTCCGTTTATTATCTTATCCCTTATTATCTCATCGACTGTTATATTCGTAAAATCACATCGCTTGCTCATGGTCTTTATATCATTTACGTACCTCTCAAATGATTCATGTTCTTGTTGATATCTTCTGTAGAACATACATCTTTCGAATATTTGGTTTATTTGAGGTTCTACATATTCATTAAATTTTTTCAATATATTTGTTATGTCTTTTTTCTCGTCTTCTTTATCGAATGTGAAATTTTCGTATATTTTCTGTGCTGATTCGCCTAATATAGTAAGTAATATAGACACTTGTGTACTTCCATTCTTTTTTTCTAATTCGGTAGCAGCATAGTAGTGTCCCCATTTTTTCTTCCATATAGGCCATCGAATAGATATGTCAGTTGCTTCCATATCTAATTGTTCTGGAACTGGTAATTGTGCCATTTTATTTAACTTATACAATTAATAAAATATTAACCAATAATAACAACAACAATATTAATAATAATAATAGTAATAAATAATAATAATACGTAATAAACAATTATAAAAATAACAATATTTCAATCACATATGTTAAATGAATTTTATAAATATGAAAATGTAGACATATATATATACCTATCTATACTTATAATATAAAAATAAACAAATCAATTTTTATATTTTTTTAAATTCATATAACATGCTAAAATGATTATATACTATACTCAATTATTCTATGTATTAAATAAATTATTTATATATATCATATATAATAAATTAATTTATTTCCATAAAATTTAATCTTTTTAAAAAAAAAATTGTAAACAAATTTAATTGAATGCTTTTTTTTTTTTTTCCCCCAGGTACCTAATATAGTTAAAATGACGTTTCTATTAATTTTTGAGATTATTAATCATTAAATTAACTATATAATATGTAATTTTAATTGACGCTGTCACCATATAACGTTAGCTGATTAATAACTAAGTGGCTTACCTTTTACCTAGGATCTTGAGTGTATATATTAGTATAGTAAATGAAGTTATTTGAATAGATTTAGAACTATTATGATTTAGTTAACTATCTATAAATTGAAGTGACCTATTTCTAGAGGTTCAATTTAAAGGTAAGAAAAGGATTTTACAATACATAAATAAGTTATTATGTAATAACTGTTATATACATTTACAGATATTATTCACACATTATATTAATTGATTATGACTACGATTTTGTATACATGATATCAGCATATACAGTAGAAGCTCGGTAACTCAACATGCCGATAACTCAACATTGCCGATAACTCAACATCCAAAAAATATTTGGTTGGATTCGTATCTTTTACATGTTAATAAAAACCCTATTACTCAACAAATATAACTCAACATACATATAACTCAACATCGTTTTTATAATCCTAGCCTATACATTACATGTAAATATACATCCGATAACTCAACATTTATGAAAAATCAAAATATCGCAAACATATGTTGTTGGATTCGTATATTTTACATGTAATAAAACTACATTGCTCAACAAATATAATTCAACATGCATTATTCAACATGGTTTTATTTAATAATATATGGATATAAATATATAAACGTAAAAATACAATTACAATTATTATATTATCATACGAGTACTATTTTGAATGCATTTATGTGAACAAAACATTAATTAAGTCATTAATTTATACATCCGATAACTCAACATACTCGCGAACTCAACATGAAAACTCCATCCCGTCAATGTTGAGTTATCGAGCTTTAACTGTATTTGATATTACCTTTTGCGTTTGATTTTTTTTATATTTTAGAGGATAAATATAAATAGTGACAAATAAAAGACCTAGTGTAGATCCTTGTTGAACCACATGTTATAAAATATGCTCAGATGAAATACAATCATATATCTTAACCGAATAAGTTATATCTTTGATAATTAGATCTTAAAATTCAGTATTTATCAATATATTAGAATTATTCTGAGGCATATAAATTATCGGCCACTACTCCGTTCCTCCCCTATATTGAGTATTTTCAAAACATCACCAGTTATTCCTATTACCGATAGTCTATTGATAAGTATATCACGAGATATCCTATCAAATGTAGGGATGGAAACTCAGATTATAATAATTGAATTCGTATATATTTATCCAAAGAGAAATAAATATCATTCATGGAACTAATAAAATCATATTTAGTAGTATGGCCCTTTCTATATAAGTATTGGTAAGCATCAACAATTTCATTCTAATTTATATAATTAATGAGTTACTTAGAAATATTTTGTTCAAAAAATTGACATATAATAAGAAATATGGATATAGATCTAAATGCTAAAATTATTAATATCAGGGATGGTATTTTTATGATTGAACATATTAAAATGATTAAACTAATTTCGGAATTTTACATTAATTTAGTTAATCAATTATACTTGTAGAGAAGAGTGGAGTAATAGTATTAATTTATTAAGGACAGAAATAGAAGATGATCAACAAAGGAAGATGGAGAGACGTAATTATATAGTTATAGATATCAACTATTTAAGAAATGAGAAAGGGATCAAATAAAGAAGAAGCTGACAGAATTGAAACTAAAGGAGTACTAATATCCTTATTTATCATTAATTTACAATAGTATTTATTTTATTACAAATATTAATAACTTTAGAATGAAAATACTTAATAAATAAAGAAAATAACTTGTCATTAAAAAAGGAACATATTTTGAATTTGATTATTATCTAGGAAATATCTAGTAATAAAGTACAATTACATATGACTTTTGTCCATAAGAGAATATATTATGTTTACAATAGGTTAGTGTATCTAATGAAAGTTTCATTTTATGCATTTCTTGCTATAACTATAAATAGAATGATTTTTAAATAAATACTTACAAATTTTCTAATTTAACTTCTGCTTGAAATGTAGAACTATTAAACAATGGTTTATTTCTGTTAAATTTAAAATAGTTAGTTATAATTGTAAATATATTGAGTTATATTCGTAATAGGTATTTAATGAACCTGACTTTAATTTAAAATTATAGATATCAAAGATTCATTTCATAATAAATAAATAATAACAACAATATACAAATGTTTACAATATATAACTTATAATGTATACATTATATTATACAGTATACACAGTGTTTTGGAAACTTCAAGTATATATATAGTATATACTGTGTGTGTACTATGCATTTATTATTTATCACGTGCTTGCAATGACCGGTAAGGTCTTGAGACCGTTAGACCACTGAATAGTTCATCCAACTCCCTGGCGGATGTATGATGAACTACTCTCTCTCACAGATAATAATATAATTAGTGGTATTCAATGGGGGGAGGATGGCAGGAGGAGGACATACCGGTATATAGGCAATGTCCTTCGCTAAAACGTGTTGTCATCGCTCTAGTCACAGAATTAGAGTAGGAGTGCATCGTTTAGCGACGCACGGCGTAGGACGTTGCTAAAACTGGCACGGAGATAGCGACTCGTATCGATATCCACAGAGTTAGATACGGAGGCTTAGGACGCCCGCCACTAGAGTTATTTTACACGTGACAATATAGCATTATCATCTTATTATTTTGTTACGATATATTCTTACGTCATAGCCTATCGGAATGTTGCATCCGTTATAATAAAGGTTAGTCTTTGTGATAATCAATAATATGTATAGATAACTACTCATTTGTTAGCGGTAATATTAATATTAATAGCATAATATGTAATAATGTAATAATTATTATCAAATATACCAAAGTTTTATTATAACTCGATACATATATTACAATACATAATATATATATATATATATATATATATATATATATATATATATAATTTAGCTACCCTTAAATAAGTCTTGTAAATGTTATAAATGGTGTGCAAACAACACAATTCACAAAAAGTAAGATTAATGTACATATCTGGTGACAATGTATCTATGATAACAATGATAAATACTCCACCTGGCGTAGAACCGAGGTATCAGTAATATTGAGTTGTACATGTATTACGAATTCCAGCGTATTTCGTCAAATATGTATCGGGTTTATAGAAGACCTTTAGTGAGAAAGTAATACATTAGTATTAATATAGGCGAAATACATTTAGTATTAATAATTAATGTTTAACATTTTAAATTAATATAAAGTTAATACAAAATATAATAGTATCACTCATATGGGCGTTCTTATACTCGAGTATGTATATAATAAGAATGTTATATATTATGTTGACTTTAGTTATTTCATTACAGTGAAATACATGACATACTTCAAACTAACTTAGATGTTGCCCATGCGAACTAGTATTACAACTTGACAACAATAGGTATACCATACCTACAATAGCTATGTATATCATTGACACTATTTCATTTTAATATAATCAATATTATTAATTGTACCTCTACCTGGGATATAACCACCACATACATATTGCGTAGACAGTTGAATACCTACTAATATATATATATATATATATATATATATATATTAACATATATGCAATGTACATAGATCAAATAACCTCTAGTCACGTGTATTTCTCACTGTATGGGTACAGACGATACAATAATGATAATAAATAAACAATAGTTAGTATAATACCGCGTTCTCCCTATAATTAAGCGTATCTTTACCGGAACCATATGATTACTACGCTAGTTCCGTGGTCTCGTGATTCATCATCAATTATGACAGATATCTGCGTTAGTCTGTCCGTCAGCACTAAATCAATAGACGTTAACGACCACCGACACAATAACAACAACCGATTACGTAATAACGTGCTATGGCGTAATACCGATGACGTCATCACGACACGGTACCACGTGATGTAACCCACGATAAATCAGTACTACGATACGTTATACCCATATAAGGGTATACAAACTAAAGTTTAATTTGTAAATTAATATTAACCATTATATAAGATAGCTCTACCGTATGACATATCTATGAGATACACCGAACACTAAACATACACATACGATGTACGATGTACAATGTACATACACACAAGCACAAATACACACAGAGACACGCGTACATCGAATACACATATACTTCACATACACATTCTGCGAACACGAACATGGGTATTATTATACGCATATCCTGCAAACGCAAATACACACTCATGCACACACACACACATATATATATATATATATATATATATATATATATATATATATATAATTATTCCAGATATTATCAATAATAACATAATATTATATTTATATTTATAATTAAAATTAATGTAACAGGAAAAATGAATAAATAGATAATATTGACTGTAAACTTTTTGTATGCAATGTAATAATGTTACTATATGAATACTTATATTTAATTTAACTTATATATGCTTATATTTTATATAAACTTTTACTATATCACTCTATTCTATGTTCACGACTTTAAATGTGTAGTATCATTTCTGATTATCTCTCTCGCTTTCCTACTAATTTTAATGTATATATATATATATATATATATATATATATATATATATATATATATTTCCATATGACTATCTTTTAATCATCATATAATTCATTGTAATATACATATATCCGAACACTCCCTATGTACGACACTGTTGAGATGAATTCAGTGGTAGTATTTATTCTTTAAAGAATATTATAATTCATTAATGTCTAATGATTTCAATTTTCAGTATGGTATTTTCAGTAATATATTATCTCTAAGTTCATTTTTAAATGAACACTTTTTATTCACCATCATACACTCTCAAACAATATATTAATTTCCCCACTAATACTAGCGTTAATATACTAGATATTATCTTTAAACCTTCAAATATAACGATTATACCTTCCCATTATAAGTATCTTGTATCTACTAGTGAATATGTAGCTATACTTTAATGATATAAAATATTCGCTATAGGTCACTATTGATAATACATACTCTATACCATATAGGAAACTAAACATATCAATTATAACACTTTATTTCTTGCTCTACTTTATCTAACCCTTGCATTATTAGTTCCCACAATAAACTTATGACAAAAACACTTATAAATATGCACCTGTAATTAACAATTTGTTTACATCTTATTCCAAATCTCCCCTATAAATACTATATATCCCTATAGGGGATCTATATACTACGTCCCTATTTATTTGTCCTCGCTAAATTACGCCAATGTAGACAACAAAATACGTATTATCTTAAAAATCGTAGGTTTCACAATAGCGGTAGGTATATAGTGGCAGTTGCAGGTATCCAGGGTAGGAATCCAGGGTAGGCATCCAGGGTAGGCATCCAGGGTAGGAATCCAGGGTAGGCATCCAGGTAGGAATTCAGGGTAGGCATCCAGGGTAGGAATCCAGAGTAGGCACTATAAACTAAAGTAGTACACTAAACAAAGATAACCTATATTATTATTAGATATACTATATTATTCTGATAACATTAGTAATTATTCATTTGCTAACTATTTAAATTATATCTTAGTTATATCTTAATTATATCTTAATTATATCTTAGTTATATCTTAGTTATTTATTAGTTATATCTTAGTTATATCTTAGTTATTTCTTAGTTATATCTTAGTTATATCTTAGTTATTTCTTAGTTATATCTTAATTATATCTTAATTATATCTTAGTTATATCTTAGTTATTTATTAGTTATATCTTAGTTATATCTTAGTTATTTCTTAGTTATATCTTAGTTATATCTTAGTTATTTCTTAGTTATATCTTAATTATATCTTAATTATATCTTAGTTATATCTTAGTTATTTATTAGTTATATCTTAGTTATATCTTAGTTATTTCTTAGTTATATCTTAATTATATCTTAATTATATCTTAGTTATATCTTAGTTATATCTTAGTTATATCTTAGTTATATCTTAGTTATATCTTAGCTATATCTTAGTTATATCTTAGTTAAATAAAGTAAACCATTATATCGATATTCTTAATGATAATTTACTTCGCCCATAATCTTTAATTTAACTAGAACTCAAACTTACTAATATTATCACTAGAATCCTAGATTTTTTCCGTATTTATTGTCATTAAAATGATTCTAAATCTACATAGATCGCTAAGGACGTACTTTAAATATGTTAATAATGGTCCGTTGTTTATATCATAAGCCAATTAAAAACACTTTCAATCAATTCGCTAATCCATCATTATGTATTATTAAGTAACGCATTACGAATAATGTTACGTAATAATTGTTAGGTTATTGGTTCTATTTCATTAAATTTTATAAAAATATTTATAATAATATTTATATCCAATATATTATAGTTTATATTATTCGTTGACGATTAAGTTTAATAATACAAAAATAAAATTGTTCATTGGGTCATGGTATATTTTTAAATTAAAAGTTGTCAAAAAAAGGGTCATGGTGAAAAAATGTTGGGAACCACTGATCTATAACAATAATTTTATATCTTATTATAAAATAATACATATTAATAAAATACCTTTATAATTTACTAATATAATGAATCCATACATCCCTTATCATCTTTGGGGTCGGATGATACCAATAAACTGCGCAACAAAACTACATGACTAAACACTATATAGCCCCCATATATGTGTAGCTGTCATTGCAATGCATACACCACACTGTTAAATGAGTCTCTAAGCGCGTATTGAATGTATACGGTTCATTGCTATCTGGCAATGTTCTCGTTATATACTTAAATACTTCATTTACTTGAAGAGTATCCACTCGCACTGCGATAGTGGATTCTATTTTCTAATAGTTTCCTTTGATACATAATATAATATAATTTATTAGAGTCCCGGCGTTTTCCGGTTATAGATATTTTATATAGTTACATTATGCATATCTATATATATATCTATATATATTCGTCTAAACTTACTTTAATTAGGTGGTGCGCGGCGGGCTCGTACGCCGAGACCGCAGGCCGAGCCGTCCCCACCTCGACGTTAACGGATAGGAAAATAATTTTTTTAAATTGAGGTGTGATTTTTTTTCAAAATTTTTCAAAATCTCTTGCCCATAAAAGTCTTTTTCCGTCAAAAATCTCAACAAAGTGTATACTTAAATTAAAATAATGCTCGATTTGAAAATTTTTTTTGCCAATATATATATATGAGGTTAGCTACACGAAATATCATTAGGAATACATAGTATGCGCACACTCATTTTCATCAACGGGCAATATTTCTGGTAGTATTTTGGGTTTTTATCGTTAAAATTTAATATTTAATATTTTGTATAAATTCAAATAATTAAAATTCGCCGTAAGGAAAACGTAAGGATAACGTCGGGAGATAAAGTAGGGCAGCGGGGGTAACATGAATGATTTACTTTTTTGAAAATGTATTCACGCGATACCAATAATCGTTAAATAGTGTCATTTTTTAATCGATTTACGTAATCGAAAAATTTAAATTCGACGCAAATTTTTAATAACAAACATTATCGTGGAGAATTTTATCGTAAATAATTTCGTAAAAATGAGTTTCTTTAATTTCGAATACATTACGTAGATTTACGAAATGGTACTTCCGGTTTGAATATCGAAATAAAAACAAGTGCATCGGAATTTATTTATCCGTATTATTGAGGTGAAATTCAAGACCGAGTAAAATCGAGTTAATATTTTTTACGTTACGAGTTTATATTAATTATTTCCTATCTACGCCATGTAAACATAAATTATTAAACATAGGTGATGTAAAAAATCAAAATCTACAATAATTATTCGATTTAAATAATTTTAACTTTATTAAATAGTTAATTAAAATAGAATATACTTTGATAAATTGTGACTTCTTATGTTTAATATTCTTCGAACTACAGCCGAAAAAGTGAAAAATACATGATTTTAGAATATATTCTAAATATATTCTAAATAGACTATAGTCTATTTGACCGACTTCCGTTAAATTTGTGGTATAAATTATGAATTCATCAGATTAGGAGTACGAAAATACATGTAATAAAATCAGAAAAATCATGAAAATATAAATAATAGGGTTTCCATCTCTGTTTTAATATTTCGCCAAATGTTATCATATAGGTCAAAGAAAAAAATATATATTTATAAAAAAATATTTTTTCTAAAACCTATTCTATAATTAGATATGCATTACTTCCCGCGAGAACCTATATAAGTATAGGTTTGTGTTGTGGTTAGGTTGGGTTAATTTTTAATATAGGTAGGTTTTGTTAGCTATATTACATCCCAAGTGAGCATATAAATGCATATTGAAATATGTATATGTGTGGTCATTGATATTTTGATATGCATTACATTCCGAGTGAGCCTATAAAAGCATATTGATAATTGCGTATGTATGGTCATTGGTTATTTGAATGTTAGTTATTTTCAATGTTGTGATTAGGTGGGTTACGTTTTAATTTGTGTAGGTTTTTTTTAGCTGCATTACTTCCCGAGTGAACCTATAAAAGCATATTTATTTATATTGTTATTTTCACAGTTGTGGTTAAGTTGGGTTAAGTTTTAATTTGTGTAGGTTTTTTTTAGCTGCATTACTTCCCGAGTGAATCTATAAAAGCATATTAATTTATATTGTTATTTTCACAGTTGTGGTTAAGTTGGGTTAAGTTTTAATTTGTGTAGGTTTTTTTTAGCTGCATTACTTCCCGAGTGAACCTATAAAAGCATATTTATTTATATTGTTATTTTCATGGAATGCCTACAACGTGTAAACGCATATGTTCACGTTTATTCGAACGTACTCGACCAAGAAGTGCCGGAATACAATCTACGAATCATCGATAAGGCAGTACCAGCTGGAGAGCATCGTGGTCGATTCAATGCACCAGTTGACGCGGATGAAATTGCCGTTATATTCGACACGGACAAAGTTAAGTTTAGTGACTTAATACTCAACTTAAAATGCGAAGTTTTGTTTTAATAAATACATTATGAAATTATCATTGTTTTTTTTCATTAAAATTAAAAAAAAAAAAATAACGGCCCACTGACTGCTAGAAAACATTATATAAAAATCTAAAAAAGACCCAATGGTCTCAACTAACCCATTACGCCCACACCTAAAATAGTCTCATTCACGGGCAACGCCGGCCACCCACCCTAGTATATATATATATATATATATATATATATCATGTGTAATGTATATATCAAATGATCTATATATTTTTTAACCCGGGAAACACGTGTAAAGTTTTAAATTGTAATAACATATTTTATCTAGAGTGGCCTGGCTTACACGAGCCTATTGATTTGTACACGATGATAAGTGTATATAGTGGAATTCCCTCCTCCTAATACTTCCACGAAGTGTTCGCTTA
>OZ025239.1:55449459-55459459 GCA_964019155.1 Osedax fenrisi | reverse complement strand
ACTAATTATTAAGAATCGGTTTTTAAAAACGATTCATAAACAAATGATTAAGAATCGGTTTAAGTTATTGATGTAAGAATTTCTTAAATTATAGGAATATTATTTTTTTAATATAGAAAGAATAAAATATTATACCTTTTAATTATTTTAATATATTTATTTTATTTGTTATCTATCCAAATTAATTATTAATTATTATTTTAATTTTATATTTAAGTTAATATACTGATTTTAATAAATAAAATATTATTTAAAAAACTAAAATTATGTAAGTAATCCTTTTTATGTACTTTTCTAAGTTATCATAATATCATTCAAGTGACACATTGAATTACAATTTTAATCATAATTATATTGATAATACAATTGTAATCATGTTGAACTAATTGCTCAATATTGAATATAGGATTTGAATATTGAATTAAATATTATAATGTATTATTATTGAATTTAAGTTTTAAATCTAACTTAAATGAACTTATATAATACATTATAATATATGAGTTAATACTTTTCTACGATACTAATATGTATTTTAATATTATATTTTACATCTAAACTTACATCAACAACTTAAGTTAAACCGATTCCTATAGTAATAGTTTAGGAATCGGTTTAATATAAACCGATTCCTATAGTATTAGTTTAGGAATCAGTTTCAAATAAACCGATTCCTATAGTATTAGTTTAGGAATCGGTTTAATACAAACCGATTACTATAGTATTAGTTTAGGAATCAGTTTCAAATAAACCGATTCCTATAACCATTTAAGAATCGGTTTCAAATAAACCGATTCCTAAACTAGAATTTTAGGAAGCGATTTAAAACCGATTCTCATTAAGACACTCAGGAAACGATAATAACGCAAATAGGAATCGGATTTTTTTAACTGTGTATATAGTGGATGTGTATAATGGAGGAACTAGGGATTCTTTAGAATGGAGGATATAGTGTATGATTCTCAACGTGTGAGGTAACATCCCCTGGCGGCGCTAAAAGGTAAAGAACGATATCCTATCGTCGATAGGGTAACGTTAACGCAGAATTCCGTAACGTTATAACTATTGGTATACTTGTTTTACTAAATATAGTAATCTAATACAATATATTTATTTAACCTAAGTGGGTTAGTAATTTACAATTTTATTTGTATTCACAGTTTATAATAGTTATTATATTATAGTTATATGCATAGACATTGAGTGGATCCCTCTAATATATGCGGTTATTATTATATGCACCATTCCATGGTATTATATAATTAATATAAAAAAATAGCCTCGCCAGAGATTATATAAGAAGTTATGTAACAATTGTTACATAACTTAAGTTATACAATATATTGACCACATCCGTACGGAAGTTAGGTGGCCTCACGAAGGACATTCTTTAGCTCGTTATATGCATTTCATAGATCAATGTTAGAACACATGCCTGCATTTGCTGACGAGGTATGCACGATAATTCAATTATTATTGAAAGTGACCTCGTATGACCCGCAGATATATTTGAGAAGTTAACTATTCTGAATAAAGCCTTCAACAATCATAATTAACATTAATCAAAATATAAAAGAATATCAATAGTTTTAAAAATAAGTTAATTATTTATGAACAAAATATTCTTAATTAATTATGAATTTATGAAATTATTTAATTTGAGTAATATCTAAAGGTCGTATACAATTAATAAATAATGTCTAGAATCTAATAGAATAAATTATGTATTACGTCTTGAAAATCTATTACATAATATAAACATTATATTTAAAGATATAGTGGATTCCGCAATATATACATTATATATACTATATATAGTAAACGTATTTATTATAAATGTATCTTAGCAACCTGCAAGTATACAATAAGACCTGCGTTATACACTATGTGACCAGCAATTGAACATTATATTTTATAGGAATAATTATGAAAAGTTATGGTTTAGAATCGCTGAATGATGCAATTAATTATATGGAAAGATAATAAGTTATAATTATTAGCTTTTTATTTGGTCGAAAAAGATAAATAAATAATTATTTTTAATTAAATTAATATCAACTTAATTATAGCAATCAGATTATTAACAACATCTAGGAATAGGTTGGATGTTTTCCAAAAATGTGATTTGAGATTATTAGTATACTATAGACACTATAGATACTATAGATATATCATCAATGAGCCCAACTATTAACCATAGTGTACACAACTTATAAGCTTTCACCAACATTTATAAAACCTAATTAATTGTTAGAACAAATAAATTTGTATGTAAATTACATACTTTTATTTAACAATTATATACATACAATCAACTCTGGATAAGATGGATACCAGGGACCGTGTAACATGTCCGACTTACTATATATAGTTTCTGCTATATATAGCAGTATAGTATACTAAACAAAAAATATATTTAATTTATTCGACATTTCGAATAATAAAACTTATCCAGATCCGGCTTATCGGGATTTAACTTTATATCAATATATGTATATATATATACTAGGGTGGGTGGCCGGCGTTGCCCGTGAATGAGACTATTTTAGGTGTGGGTGTAATGGGTTAGTTGAGACTATTGGGTCTTTTTTAGATTTTTATATAATGTTTTCTAGCAGTCAGTGGGCCGTTATTTATCTTTTTTTTATTTTAATGAAAAAAAACAATGATAATTTCATAATGTATTTATTAAAACAAAACTTTAACTACTTTGGTCTACTATTACTAATGAGTAAAAGTATTTAACCCAACCTAACCACAACTGTGAAAATATACTTTTATAGGTTCTCTCGGGAAGTAATGCAGCTAAAAAAAAACCTACACAAATTAAAACTTAACCCTAACCTATCCACAATTATGAAAATAACAATATAAATAAATATGCTTTTATAGGGCTCACTCTGGAAGTAATGCAGCTAAAAAAAACCTTCAACAATTAAAAATTAACCCAACCTAACCACAAATGTGAAAATAACAATTTATATAAATATGCTTTTATAGGCTCATTCGGGAAGTAATGCAGCTAAAAAAATCTACACAAATTAAAACCTAATCCAACCTTACCACAACAGTGAAAATATACTTGTATAGGCTAACTCGAGAAGTAATGCAGCTAAAAAAAACCTACACAAATTAAAACTTAACCCAACCTAACCACAACTATGAAAATAACAATATAAATGAATATGCTTTTATAGGCTCACTCAGTAAGTAATGCAGCTAAAAAAACCTACAAAATTGAAACTTAACCCAACCTAACCACAACAGAGAAAATACACTTTTATAGGCTAACTCGGGAAGTAATGCATCTAAAAAAACCTACACAAATTAAAACTTAACCCAACCTAACCACAACTGTGAAAATAACAATATAAATTAATATGCTTTTATAGGCTCACTCGGGAAGTAATGCAGCTAAAAAAACCTACACAAATTAAAACTTAACCCAACCTAACCACAACTGTGAAAATATCCTTGTATAGGCTCACTCGGGAAGTAATGCAGCTAAAAAAAACCTACACAAATTAAAACTTAACCCAACCTAACCACAACTGTGAAAATAACAATATAAATGAATATGATTTATAGGCTCACACGGGAAGTAATGCAGCTAAAAAAAATCTACCAATATTAAAACTTAACCCAACCTAAACACAAAAGTGACAATAAATATAACTAAAAATATCAATATATATATATATATATATATATATATATATTTATATAGACTCACTCGGTATTTAATGCATATATAATTATAGAATATATTTTAGAAAAAATATTTTTTATAAATCTATAATTTTTTCTTTGACCTATATATATGATGACATTTGGCGTAATATTAAAACAGAGATGGAAACCCTATTATTCATATTTTCATGATTTTTCTGATTTTATTACATGTATTTTTGTACTCCTAATCTGATGAATTCATAATTTATACGAAAAATTTACCGGAAGTCGGTCAAATAGACTATTCTAAAATCATGTATTTTTCACTTTTTCGGCCGTAGCTCGAAGAATATTAAACATAAGAAGTCACAATTTATCAAAGTATATTCTATTTTAATTAACTATTTAATAAAGTTAAAATTATTGAAATCGAATAATTATTGTAGATTTTGATTTTTTACATCACCTATGTTTAATAATTTATGTTTACATGTCGTAGATAGGAAATAATTAATATAAACTCGTAACGTAAACAATATTAACTCGATTTTACTCGTTCGTGAACTTTTTCTCAATAATAGGGGTAAATAAATTCCGATTTACCAATTGTTATTTCGATATTCAAACCGGAAGTACCATTTCGTAAATCTACGTAATGTATTCGACATTAATAAAACTCATTTTTACGAAATTATTTACGATAAAATTCTCCACGATAATGTTTGTTATTAAAAATTTGCGTCGAATTTAAATTTTTCGATTACGTAAATCGATCAAAAAATGACACTATTTAACAATTATTGGTATCGCGTGAATACATATTCAAAAAAGTAAATCATTCATGTTACCCCCGCTGCCCCACTTTATCTCCCGACGTTTTCCTTACGTTTTCCTTACGGCGAATTTTAATTATTTGAATTTATACAAAATATTAAATATTAAATGTTAACGATAAAAACCCAAAATACTACATAAAATATTGCCCGTAGATGAAAATGAGTGTGCGCATACTATGTATTCCTAAATATATTTCGGGTAGCTAACCTCATATGTATACATTGGCAAAAAAAAATTTCAAATCGAGTATTATTTGAATTTAAGAATACACTTTGTTGAGATTTTTGACGGAAAAAGACTTTTATGGGCAAGAGATTTTGAAAAATTTTGAAAAAAAATCACACCTCAATTTAAAAAAATTATTTTCCTATCCGTTAACGTCGAGGTGGGAACGGCTCGGCCTGCGGCCTCGGCGTACGAGCCCGCCGCGCACCACCTAATTAAAGTATGTTTAGACGAATATATATATAGATATATTATATACTAACAAATACACAAATATAAATTCTATCAATATAAGATAAATAGTTAAAGGTTAAGATGGGGGTTAATACATGTTTAGGTAATTATTCTAAACTTAATAATATATATAGTTATTAAACATTTCACACAAATATCTATGCGTAACCTGTTTAATAACTCAGTACATCATATAGGCTATAAATAGAATGTATGCTTCATAATCATCACTCACCATGCAATATGTATCCGCTCATACGAACAACTAGAATTATTTATTTTATAATTTTGTAAAACATAGTAATTAAACAGTGTATATACACATTATAGGTTGTAGGCCATGGTACAATATAGATTACTGCATATCTTAGACCCTATCTCAAGGTATACAATAAGGGTTACAATAAGGGTATTATGTCTCTCTTATACGAAGTAACCGCTTATAAATTCGCGCGAGTCAAGCGTATTCACTTATATATATATATATATATATATATATATATATATATACATATATAAATATATATATATTTATATATATATATAAATATAAATATATATATATATATATATATTACATATGCATTATTAAAACCTTTGCATACATTGACTACACAGTGTATCAGCGTGTACAGAAGAAGTGGAAGAAGAGGAGGAATAAGATGATGACGCTGACTCACGTACTGATGATAAGTGTCCATGTGGCGGCTGTCGTCTCTTTCTACAGGTTAAGTAACAGCGTACGAATGTCACGTGATCGTAGTGTTACGTGATCGTAGTGTTACGTCATCGTAGCGTTACGTCATAGTAGTGGAAGCGTAATGCTACGCGTGCACGCATCGGGTCGTATAGCCGACTACTGCTTTACATGTCCGTCATTTTGTTTACATTACAAAATGACGAGCAAGTAATTTCAAGCGAATTATAATAATTTGAAAGACATAATTTGACGCAGAAGACAAATCCGGGTTGGGTTTGGGTGTTGTGGTGTGAAAGCGGCTTAAAGCTATAAACTTATGATGTATTCATCATATTTGTATTGTCATATATGTCCTATACATGTCCTATGTACGATATGTCCTGTACATGTCATACTATCATTTAAAGCTATGTTCGTATCGTTGAAACTAAATATTATTAGTCAGTGAGGTGAACGTTAATCTATTGTTATTAATCAGTTCATCAAACATGTGATTAATATCGATTACAAGTACATACGTGATGAATATTAGCGTAATAACAAAGTATTACGTAATGCGTATGTCGAAGTTATCGCATTAAAACAATTAACGCTAATAAGACGGCCACGTCTACTATGATTGCTTATCGATCATCGGTAATGAATCGAGACACCTGTGGATGGCGACACCGGTAGTGAGACGATCAATTAGACTTTCACAGACGTCCGTCCGCGCGTATAGGCGTGTCGTACATAATTCGAGATGATTAGCATATGTCGCACGCACACACACGAACAAACGCGCGAACACACGCACGCACACACACGAACACACGCGCGCGCACGTTCAGATCAGGAATAATTCAACTGGTATTAATATATCGTGACTAACAATAGGCTAGCTCCCCACACGAGCTAAGGGAAGCTGGTGATGATGATGATGATGAGTTACACATTCCAGATAGAAACGTCACGTGACATGTGCTTGTATGTCCATTGTCACGTGATGCATATGTAACTTGCTTATATTATATAGATAGCGCATATATATATATATATATATATATATATATATATATATGTGTGTGTGTGAGCGTATACGGTTTCCTTAGATATTAGAAGGGGATTATAAATATATGCAGCCTTACAAGCACATATGCTCGCGAGTGTATCTATATAGGTATATATATAGGTATATAGATATTCTTATACACCGGCATGTATTTTAATTACACTGTGATGCTTTAATATGTATGCATTTCTCTTGCACACGTTTAACATACGTAGTGTGTGTGTTATATCTGTATGGGATGTAGGTATTACAATAGAAATGTAGGTATTACAATAGAGATGTAGGTATTACAATAGATATGTAGGTATTACAATAGAGATGTAGGTATTACAATAGAGATGTAGGTATTACAATAGAGATGTAGGTATTACAATAGATATGTAGGTATTACAATAGATATGTAGGTATTACAATAGAGATGTAGGTATTACAATAGAGATGTAGGTATTACAATAGATATGTAGGTATTACAATAGATATGTAGGTATTACAATAGATATGTAGGTATTACAATAGAGATGTAGGTATTACAATAGAGATGTAGGTATTACAATAGATATGTAGGTATTACAATAGATATGTAGGTATTACAATAGAGATGTAGGTATTACAATAGAGATGTAGGTATTACAATAGATATGTAGGTATTACAATAGATATGTAGGTATTACAATAGAGATGTAGGTATTACAATAGATATGTAGGTATTACAATAGATATGTAGGTATTACAATAGATATGTAGGTATTACAATAGATATGTAGGTATTACAATAGATATGTAGGTATTACAATAGATATGTAGGTATTACAATAGAAATGTAGGTATTACAATAGATATGTAGGTATTACAATAGATATGTAGGTATTACAATAGAAATGTAGGTATTACAATAGATATGTAGATATTACAATAGAAATGTAGGTATTACAATAGAAATGTAGGTATTACAATAGATATGTAGGTATTACAATATATATGTAGATATTACAATAGAAATGTAGGTATTACAATAGATATGTAGGTATTACAATAGAGATGTAGGTATTACAATATAAATGTAGGTATTACAATAGATATGTAGGTATTACAATAGAAATGTAGGTATTATACATTGCTCAATAATGTCATTGGAAAGTTTTCTTTCGCATTATTTAATCATATCATATCATTCTGGCAGTATATTTATTAAATTAGAAATGAATATAATTACTCGTGGATCAATAACAAAAAGCGAACATTTATGAGCACACGAAATTTATAAAACCGCATAATTGATAATAAATCTAACCGTTGAGAATGATGGAAACCCGATAGACATTAATATTACGATATATTTATCTGATTATAATATTACTATTAACTGTGGATATGGAACAGATGCCTCGCATACACGTCGCAGTGACAGGTCTATATGTATACCACAGACATACGTATACACGCGCGTGTGAACATACGCATACACGCGCGTGTGTTCGTGCGCTTACATAGACACACCGCTGATTGTTGTTATGGTATTGCGTAATCATATGTTGACGTCGTGCAATGTACCGCGATAGTGATGATTCATAGTATGTGCACTGTTTGCAGTATGCACATTGTACAGTATAGATATTGTTGTAACTTTTAAAGTTACCCGGTACCTATGGGAATGTATATCATACAATTTATTTTTTATTTTTAGGACTATTGGCTAAGTCTATATGTCAATAATTTGTATGGGATAAGAATGGGTAATTAGCATTATCTTACATAAATTTGTATTTTCCATATACTTAATTAAGATACAGGCATTACAATTTCAGAACATTTGTAATATATATATTTTTTGTATGAAATATAATTAGATTAATTTTTTTGTAATATTCTAGGATTTTTTTTATCATTTCTGTGAATTTTTCCAAAACAAATCTAAAGGTCACCTAAGTTTTTTATGTAGTTATATTATGATCTAGCAATATAATAAATATGATAAAAACATATGTAATTATAATTATATGTAGATACATTTATTAAAAAAATTAAATTCCATGAAATATTATTGATTTTATCCAAAATTAATATAAAATGTTAAACAAATTTGTCGAGATCATATGTCGCAACATCATTTACATTTTTGTTTACATAATCACAATTAACTGACATTAGTTCCGGTCCCCATTAACAACTGTATATGAAGCTACGAATATTGTTTTTATACATCGATTACTGCAATTTTATAACTTAAACGTGAGCTCATTTTAGAATAAAAAATACTTTCTATATTTATATAAATAGTTAAATAATTATAGAATGCTTAACTTAAACTTTTATTATTTGAATAATAATAAAGTTAGATTTACTAAAATAATATCTTATTAGAATAGGTATATATGAATACCTAAATGAATATTAAATAACTATGGGAATTACTCAAACTTAATTTAAACTAAAGTTAAGTATTTTTTAATATGATTTACTCACAAAATATAAATATTTTGTATTATTTATTTTTAATATATTATATATTATCAATTTTAATTATTCACATTGAAAAAATAGTTGTATAGGTAAATAGTTTTGGTCTTAGGAGATCTAAGTTGTAATAGCCTTAGTAATATCTGTCGATTAATTAAATTTATAGTAAATACCAGAATCTATAGTATAGTACATTATATTATAGTGTATTATATAATAGTATAGTATGTTTAGAAAGTTTTAATAAATCTCATAGATATTAATATTTATTATTTATAATATAGAAAAAATATGAATCATAACTTAAATTCTTCCACGTATTTTGATAATTTGGTTAACCTCAAGCATTTTGATACTGGGTCGTTGATCTGTCAACAGAGGATAGCTAAGGATTATCACTGTGTAGAAAACATGAATTGTGCTAGATCACTACACAGTTTGCAGATCAAACAAATTTCATAGCGCGATGGAAAATAGAGATGAGTGGAGGAGTAGATGTGATGTGTAGTCGCTCTACACGTAACTAACACGTGATACATTAGTTATTCACTCATCATTAATTTATAGTCATTCCGAATGCCAAATATTAGATAACACCTCAATCGTTTCATTAAAAGTTACTTTATATTGCTTATAATAAATATTAGTGGTAAATAGAAAATGTATATTTAAGTCAATACAAGTAGGTGGTTGTATCTTAATGATAGGCTTAAAAATAGTGTATCTTAAAACCGAGATTGTATTAATTTTCTCCAATTACTTGACGCAATACGTAGTCTAAAGTTATGATGAATAAGAAGGGTGATAGAGTGTATGTATACCAT
>OZ025239.1:55386959-55444459 GCA_964019155.1 Osedax fenrisi | reverse complement strand
CATATGTTATACGGCATGTGGCACTGCATAGTGTATTGAGCCGTGCTATCACCCGAACAGGTATTTCAGATCTGATAACAAAACGTACGGGATCATAGACATCGGCAGGAATAGGTTCTTCAATCTGGTGGCTTTCTCTTTTCATAACTTGCAGGTAACGTTACGTATTACATGCCTGACACATGTAGTCTGCCTGATGTTATGTCATAGTCGTGGTAATAGTGGTACCTATTATGTAATACTTTACGTAGTTGCGTATAGCTATATGTATAGAGGATACATTCGCGCATGCGTTCAAAATCTCCATGTATTGATAGTAGCGTATATATATATATATATATATATATATATATATATATATATATATATACTATATATAGATAGTAGGGCCCGCTCAACTATCTAAGCATGTACAGTGCATGTAGAATGTACAGTGTACATTGTACAGTGTACAGTGTACATTGTACACTCTAATAATCATGTACACTCTAATAATCATAAATAGACTAATAAATGCGTATTTCTGCGATCGATTGATGCGTACTACATTGGAACACGTGTGTGTGGCTGTGTCACGTGTGTGTGTCACGTGTGTGGCTGTGTCACGTGTGTGTGTCACGTGTGTGGCTGTGTCACGTGTGTGTGTCACGTGTGTGGCTGTGTCACGTGTGTGTGTGTGTTAATTAATGAATGAATTAGTTTAATAAATCCGGAATACATCAGATTCCATCACCGCGGTGCGTATTCGTTAATCGCGCACCATCGCGCTGCGGATACGACGCATTCCGCACCGCCCGCACCCGCACCACCCGCACCGATCACGTGATTATATCCTACCACGTGACTACAGCTATATGACGCGCGTGCGCAGGTGCAAAAGATAAAGTTATGGGCGAATCGGCGCAAGTTATCGATTAACTCGAAGGCGTTCCACGGTCTCGGCGATTACGTCACAGTTATCCAGGTTACGTAATCTGCATCACGTGTGTGTCACGTGACGCGTTCAGCGTTACGAGCGTATTGCCTTTATAAGAGGTGTTTTGTGGGCAACTACCCCCACCCCCGCTATTATTATTTGCCCCCCCCCCAATTGTAAATATTGCCCATACACAAAATCAGATTCTTTCATGATAAATTATATCAAAATCTAATGTATTTAGTATACATCAGTAGGGGGCATATTAGATAGTTGTTCATATAGAAGTGTGTTACGTACCTCATTATGGAATTCTCCCCTCCCCACTTTCGTATCATTAAATAGACGGCACTGATTCAACCAATACTCGCTAGTGTTGTGCTTCTTGTATTGACAGTTGGACAGTTGGACAGGTGGACGGGTGGACAGATTACCATTGGGTCTACGCTATGTATACGCTATGTATACACATGATATATCACCTACTGTCCATCTGGTCAACTGTCAGCGTTACAGAGACCACCCACCGAGTGTCTCCATCGTTTTCGAATCATCTCAACATATAAAGCTATTAATAAAACAGTGATTCACCATGTGTATTGATTATATATCGATTGAGTTAACTCCCGATATATCTTAATTCAAAGTACCGACGTAATTTGTCTGAAATATCGAGTTTTTGAGATACAGAATTATTCATACATGTATTTACATTGGTACAAAACGTGTGTAAACGTCTGATTTAGCGGGTTTCTGAGATATAGATAATCTTAAATATATAAAGATGACTGTATATATATATATTATATATATATATATATATATATATATATGTGTGTGTACGGTAAATGCTAGTACTCTGTCACGAAGCAGTATACTACCATTACTTGAAGGCCTACATTGTAGGTATACGTTAGGTGCGTGTGTGGGTGTGTGTGTACGTGTACGTGTGCGTGTGTGCGTGTGTGTTAATAACACGCGCACACACGCACACGTACATGCTCACGTGATAATCACGCGAGATCTCACGTGCTGATCACGTGCTAATCACGTGAGAACACACGTGACATTGTATCACGAGTGTCACGTGACTATAGTGTATTACAGTAGTACAGTGAAGCCTACGTGCGCGGGTAATTGAGGCATATTACCTAGTAATAGTCTATTTGTGATGTACAAATCTATTTACGAACATCCGCAAGTATAGTTATCATATATGATATAATCTTTCTTCTTGGGTATTAATTAAAACAAAATCATATTATCGATTTGTCATATATATCCAACATATATATATATATATATATACACAATAAAAATAATAATATAATAATAATAATAATATAGATAAAAGGGTCAAGGTTATGGAGAATTTCTATTGGCGCTTTTCAGAATCTGACCCGACTTAAAACAATTGACTTATCTAAAAATAGATTAACAGGTAAACAACAGATACAAAATATATAATTAATATGCAAACCTTATGAGGTGTTAATTATATTAATGTATTTGTGTGTGCAGGTATGACATACCTTGTATTATTATCATCAGATTTTAGGTTTACAACCGGGTTTTTGTAGAAACTAAAGCTGATCGAGACAATTACCCTTAATTTGTTAATTGGTATGCGCGTATATGTGTGAATACATCATGATAGTTGATTTCCGTACATACTTTCTGATAAATAAGAGATATTAAATAGCTGACACATTGTAGAGATAAAGAAGGGTACATTCCGAGGAGGATTCTCGGTGCTGAAACTGAATCTACATTCCAACGCGATAGAATACCTTTACGATGACTCATTCAAGGTATCGCGCATAGATATTGCGTATAGATGAGGAGGTCATAGTTGAGGCTAATATCGCTAACATTCGCTAACATTCGCTAACATTCGCTAACATTCGCTAACATTCGCTAACATTCGCTAACATTCGCTAACATTCGCTAACATTCGCTAACATTCGCTAACATTCGCTAACATTCGCTAACATTCGCTAACATTCGCTAACATTCGCTAACATTCGCTAACATTCGCTAACATTCGCTAACATTCGCTAACATTCGCTAACATTCGCTAACATTCGCTAACATTCGCTAGCATTCGCTAAAATTCTCTAACATTCGCTAGCATTCGCTAACATTCGCTAAAATTCGCTAATATTCGCTAATATTCGCTAACATTCGCTAACATTCGCTAAAATTCGCTAACATTCGCTAAAATTCGCTAGCATTCGCTAACATTCGCTAACATTCGCTAACATTCGCTAACATTCGCTAACATTCGCTAACATTCGCTAACATTCGCTAACATTCGCTAACATTCGCTAATATTCGCTAACATTCGCTAACATTCGCTAACATTCGCTAACATTCGCTAACATTCGCTAACATTCGTTAACATTCGCTAACATTCGCTAACATTCGCTAACATTCGCTAATATTCGCTAACATTCGCTAACATTCGCTAACATTCGCTAACATTCGCTAACAGTTTTAATCCATTAACACCGATATTATTATTCGCAAATAGTGGCGAATAATCGTAAGAGTAACTTCGGATTTAATAATTTAATGAATGTTTGATTAAGATTAAATATTTGAACTTGAAAATATAAATTATTAGCTATATTTAATATTATAATATATTGGATATGTAATATGTATATATATATATATATCACAAATGCAAAATATAAAAGTATTAACAACTAACAATATATTATAATAATACATAGTTGATGACAATAGACTTCTTGTGTGTGCTAATAAAATTTCATGGTAACATAATCACATGTGTTTAACTCTGTTATATGAATAGTGTTTAAGATAAATGTCGGTCATTATAATTATATAGATGTGGTATTATATAATCGTGGTATAGGTATAATGCAATAATAGCTTATTAATAGCTTATTATCGCTTATACTTTATATAATTGTTAATCTCTCCTAGAAATGGAATACAGTGTGATTTGTGTCTTATAAGATTATAATCACGTTATTGTTTTATTTTACACACACACACATATATATATATGTATATAATATGTCATGTAGGTTAAAAATAGTATGTGTATTATTTATAAGTTATACATTGCTACCACGTGATTGTACCACGTTCTTCCGGGAAAACGTTTAACTAAACCACGGAGATTAAGCTGGCGGCCGTTAAAAAGATAATAGAAGTAGCAGAGGAGGACATGTGTAAATAAGTCACGTGACACACTATTCACCGGAAGTAGAGGTCGTGTACGCCGTCAGGCATCGCAGTTACCCGGATACAGATCGATACATTACAACGTAGTAAACAACACGTGACAATAACGAGGCACGTGTAACTTTAAATAACGGAGACACTTATCAGATATATAAATAATTTATTGAATTACCGACAAAATAATAATAAAAAAGTAGAAAACAAATAAGCAAACAACTGAAATGAATAACGAGTGAATATTAACATTGAATTACACGTTCCCTCGTAATGTATACACAGAGATGCGGGTGTTGGTGTAAGTAGGTGGACCACGTTACTTGAATATTATTATCGTAATCGAGCCTCTTTCTAGTAACCTCTTTTCAAAACAATCAATCAAATAAAAGTAATTATATTATAAATATATAAATAAATCTAAGTTATGTATTAACTATTAGTAGTGTGCGGCACACTGTGCGGTGTGCTGTGCGGCACACTGTGCGCACCTATAGTTACAGTGTATTCGCATCGTGTGTTCGTGATGGGGCGATTAGAAATAACGGAAAAGTTAGCTTCTGAAACATAGTAACCAATTAAACAAAGTAAACAATTGTCACGTGATCTCTGCTGTTATGTAATACCGTCATAGGATATAATAGTAGCGTAACTAAAATAGATATTATCATACTTCTTTTTATATTTATATTCGTCATATATCTGTCATACATATACTCTAATGAGAATTATTGGTGCGATATTTAGTTGTGGGTATTAGTGAGAGTATCTATAATTATTGGTTAATTCGGTATATATTCGTGTAGAGTAGAGGGTAATATACTAATAACATATCTAGACTACATACGATAGAAGTTAATCTTATTGGTTTCAATTTAATCTCGTATATTTTAATATAATCTTGTATATTTCTATATAATCTTGTAGATTTCATTATAATCTTGTAGATTTCATTATAATCTTGTAGATTTCATTATAATCTTGTAGATTTCACTATAATATTGTAGATTTCACTATAAGCTTGTAGAGTTCACTATAATCTACACTCACTTGATTACTTTATCGTGTGAGCTTATAAATAGATCAATAAATGTGTACCTCGATCTTCTCATTATTTATTATAATTATAAACTAAATTCGCGTGCTTAAATAATACATATATGTATTATATACATAAACAAATATATATTTGTATATTACTACATAACTTATTTAATTGACCTATACCACACTCGCAGGATCTAGTGCGACTGAAAACATTAGATCTGGGTAACAATAATATCGGCTATTTACAAACCAGGCTATTCAGATCTCTTCCTGACCTTAGATCCTTGACCTTGAACTACAATCAGATCCGGGACCTGCAGGTACATGCGTAAGCAACACTAGTGCACGACACTTACCCTATAGTCATGCGCAAAATGTACCTCATTCATGTGCTATATATAGCGTACAGTATGTAAGATTATAAAGTTTTATTTCTAAATTTACTTGTACTTATTTTAAATTACCTAAACACGGATCCCGTGCATACGAAATATGTGTATAAATATGTTATATATTTGTTAATAATTTTGTAATATACTTTATTTAATCATTTAAAAATATTTATTAATATGTAATACTCATAATTATAATAATAACGAATAGTATATTCAAATACTTGTATTAGTTGAATAATAGTGAATACATAGTATCGATATCGACAGTCACGTGATGCATTATAATAATACATTGTTATCATCAGCCAGGAACTTTTCAAAGACTGCGCAAACTACGGAAACTGGACATATCGTACAATTCTATTAGCGCCCTATTTCCGGCCATGCTGAAGGGCCTCCACAAACTACACAGCCTCATTCTTACCGGTCAGTAGTGACCGATACCACCACCACCACCACTGCTTACGTAACCCCTCTCTCTCTCTCCATTGTTACTAACAGGTAACCCATTGTCCGTTATCGCCGCCAACACCATGAGAATGCTGCCCAATCTCAGATACTTGGAGATCAACAAAGCTAAACTGTCACATCTGAACGGTTCGTTATCGTGGCGTCGTAACAACAATGACTACTATTGCGTAACTAGCGTGGGATCATTACGTTACATCACGTGGTACGAGCGTGTCACGTGTGCGATGTGCGTGCTGTGCGTAACGCTCCATCGCGCATGCGTATATGTCATCAAATGTAATATGAAATATATTAATCGTCAGAGTTTATATTAAAACTGATTAAATACTAACGAACTGCTTAGAATACAGAATTATATGTGTAAAGATGTATTATCTCATATAACTATAATTAATGTTATTTAACTATAAATCTACAGTAAAAGTTTAATTGTCTGTTTTATATATGCATGTGCATGTGATTATGTGAGTATTTATAACTATACACGACATACATTAACAACACTATTCTAACTGTTTTAATACTGGTATCCCTACTACTACTACTACTACTACAACTAGTAATACTACTACAAGCACTATAGTGTACATTATTACATCACTAATGACATTGTTACATCACTAATAACATTGTTACATCACTATGCAGAAGAGATGATTCATGGCTTACGTCATCTCAGAGAATTGCACGTTGATTACAACTTCATCAGATCATTCGAGAACGATCTATTTAAGAAACTGCTGAATCTCGAGGTTGTTTATAGATCAAACATAACATAGTATATATACTATGTATGTATACTATGTATATATACTATGTATGTATACATCTATATGTGATTACGTAATAGGTGATTGTGAATATTCTTAAATGCGGGTTTTCGCAAGTGTGGTAACAGCTTAATTTAAGTTTATTTTGTATACTTTATTATATATATACAGATATTACTATAGTATGTTTAAAATATATGCATACACACATATATACACACGCATTCGCAAACATATACACGCATACATACATGTAAAGGTGATATTAATCGTAATACAAATAATAATAATATTAATATTAACGAATTATTTAATAAGCTGATATATTAAAGCTCTAATTATCATACTTTACGCATGCGCTGTTCAAACAGTGTGAAGTGATGTATACGTAATATGTACACTATGTATATCATTTGTATAATGTATACAATGTATACATACAAGGTGAATATTTATTGCTCTTTTATCTATTTTGGAAATCAATGAATTCGCCACATTCAAGTGTATTGTATATTAGTATGTGAGTCCGTATTTGTTACTAGTTATTTCTAATTTGCTAATATTGTTTTAATTTTATCTTTATATATATATATACATATTATAAATAATATATATATATATATATATATATATATATATATAATATTCATAATTTTATTGATATATAATTTAAAAAATTATTTTTTTATATTAATTACTATAAAATAAAGTTACTATTAGTATCAAATAACTATATATATATAAATATATATATATATACATATAAATATATATATAGGTATATATATATATATAAATATATATATATATATATATAAATATATATATAAATATAAATATATATATATAGGTATATAAATATAGGTATACTTTAGCATACTTGCCTAATAATTATGTATTTGTAAATAATATTTCCTGTTACAATATTTGTGATGGAAATTATATAAAATATTACAATTAAAATATATATATATATATATATATATATATATATATAATCATTATTAAAGCATTGTTTATTTACACTAATGCTACCATCATGATTTGAGAAACTTAAACATTAATTTACAAAATAGACAATTCATAAGGATCATTTAATTCCACTCTAGTAGAATATTCTAAGAATATTTCTATGAAATAGATCGACTTATATTATTATTATTTAATAGAGACAAAAGTAGGCGTTTAGCATATAGTTTAATTATTAGCTTTTATTATAAAGGGTAGACAAGTTTAGAAATATATTGATATATATCCTATAGTAAACATACACATTAGCTTTAGTTATATCATACCTTGCATCTCATAACTTGGTAATGTACAAATAAATGTAATAACATTCTACCTTATAGGGTGACCTACATTATATACTGGGAAGGTACAGATTATCTTAAGTAAAATAAATAATACTATTATTACATCAATTTTAATGTTGATACTAGGGGCTTATAAATTAAATAATAATTGACATATATATGTCAATTATTGATGATAATATATATCAAAACATAATATTAAATAAGAATTCAACGACATTTGTTTATCTATAGGTAAGATATAAAACTAAATAATGAAAATATTATGTACCAATCTAGTTATATGTATACATTCATATATGAATGGTAACAATAGTAGGATAATAATTAACAATAGTTAACCTATTAATTATGTTTAATATATACCTAGAAACATTATCTTATTTTCTTACAAGTCTAATATCAGAATAATATTGAAATATGTCAACGGACCTAACCTAACCTAATATAATACTTGGCGGTGTTAGAACGTTGTGTTAAATCCCAGTGTACACTGTATATGTAGTATTTTACTAAAGCCATGGCTAACGATCTTGTTTGTCTATTATAGTATTACTCATCCACTGTTATAATTGATGGTTTACAAATCACGTTAATCGAAATCAACTTAACGCTGAACGTATTAGATACAGTTAGCGGATACGAAAACAGCTTAGTATACGTTGATATTGATATCGATTACTAATATAATGTATGGGTTTTTAATATAGAACGATTTTTATATACCGGTATATTGATATGAAACTCAAAATACGGCTATTTCACATTTAAACCATTTCTTATATATATATATATATATATATATATATATATATATATATATATATATATATATATACAGTAAAACCTCTCTATAAGAAACCTCTTTATAAGAAAAACCTCTTTATAAGAAAATTGTTCACACATTTGGTTGGAATTCAACCTTTTCCACATTAAAAAACCTCTTTATAAGAACATTTTATAAGAAAAATATAAGAAAAACCTCTTTATAAGAAACTTATTGTATACAAAATATAAAAAATAATTACATATAAATAGAATTATTATATATTGATAACAATTATAGAAATTAATTATTATATAAGATATTTTTTTTTCTTACAAATATTTTATATTACATAAATAGCTCGAAATGAATTAAAATTAATTAATAATTGTTATTGTATATCCATACATTTATTAAAATTTATCAAAATTAATTAATAAATGTTAATTTAAAATAAATTTCTAAACTATTCTTTTTATTAATACTTTTAAATAAATATAATTAAATATACTATATATATATAACCTATAGGTTATATAATGTATTTTCAATTATAAATTAATTCTTAAAATCATTGGAAAAGTAAAAACCTCTTTATAAGAAAACCTCTCTATAAGAAAAAAAGTACTGAAAAAAAATAGTTTCTTATAGAGAGGTTTTACTGTATATATATATATATATATTAATATATAAAATTATATCAAACATATGTTATATATATATATATATATATGTATAGATTAAATTGTTAATATAAATACGATTATAAATTTATGTTGGGAAATTGATGACGACAATTATTTTTTTATTTGCAAATATCACTGACATTTATTGTATACGTGATACATGCCATACACATACGCATAACACATACATATGTGCGGCGCATTGTATGTGGGTCGTATATTTTATTATTAGATTTGAATCGATCGCGCCAAGTGATTAAAACAAGCTGCTCGCAACATAAAACACACGCAGGCATGAGCACGTGATGTACGACACGCCTCTCTATCACGTGATCATGTGGTCACGTGATTATGCCCCGTCCTAACGTCCGTCGGAGTGTAGGTCGAGTATCGAAGACGATGTTCTAGAAGATGTGCGATGTGTGTGCGTATGTGTGCGATGTGTGTGCGTATGTGTGTGTGTGCGACCACGTGTGAGTCTCGTGTAAACATCGTCACGTGGGTACAACTAATACGCCCACCAATACACCATCGGTTTATACCATATTATATCCCATACTCTACCCCGGCACCATAGTTAAATTTATTATTAATTGATATTTGATTTCGAAATGCATAAATGATTATAATTACACGTATGTTAAAGATATGTTATAGCCTACAACTTGTAGGACACTGCAGTGTATTCAAGAACATATATGATAAAGCTATATGCGGACTTGTGGATTGAATACCGTCATTAGTCTGTGATGATGACCTATTGAACTTTGAATACGCGTAATATAACATATCACAAGTGAATAATCTGTGTGATGTATCCTATTACTTTATAATTCATTATATCTTAAATATACCGACACCTGGCATGTTTAGTATACAACCATAGTTAGTAATTTTGTACTATAAAGATAGATCTACTATCGAGACAGTACATTTGTCTCCAATATAGGAACGCATCTTGTACAGATAAATACACTTATCTACCCTATAAGTTAACCATGTGGTAAACTAATATATAGATCACGTGGTATAGCATAGTGTACACGTGGTACATCAATCACACTGGATGCGAACGAAATAATCTAATTTAATTCTTATTAAATGAAACGATTTTAAATAAGAAATTGTATATTATCATAATATATATATATATATATATATATACGACATTCGTGGCTCAGTAAGTTAATGCATCAGATATTCCTGATGTCTGACACGGATTCAAACTAATTATGTAAATGGTGCCGAGCTTTTTGATGCCGAACCGATATCGTTTTGTTATTGATACCGAGCCGATAAAATCTAGCCCGAGCTAAGTTGAGACTTTAGGTAACTGAGACTGATAATGCATCATGCTTTAGATTTGACTGACATCATTACATCACTAGTTCAAACCCATTCCGGAGTATTAAAATAAAATAATATTTAAAAGTGTTCTTGTGTACTTATTTATAAAAATATTCTTCTCTCGTTAAAACCATGGATGCCTTAACATGAGATCGGCTTCGAAGGGACATTAGAGCCATATTGTTATAAGTGAAAACTTCATCTAAGTTCCTAAATGGCATTATAGTACTTCACCAAAATAACAATAACAATAACAATATATATTATATAACATACCAAAATATACAAAACTTGAATATATAAATAAAAAAGTTGGCTATAAATATAACAAATGTGGCTATACATATATATATATATACATATATATATATATATATATATATATATATATATATATATGTATATATAGCTCTAAATATATAAATAAATACACACACATATAGATCTATCCAGCAGGTTGATATATCAATGTAATAAGTGACATAACATCACTACATCACTACATAACACGTGTCTATTGTTCCCCCCTCCTGCCGTAGATCCTGTTCGCTAACGGAAACAGTCTGACCACGATTAACGCATGTGCATTCAGTAACGTCCGACACATGAAGGAGATCCACGTTAACGCTAACAAGGTAACCTAGTGCTGCCACCTGTCACCGGTATTACGTCACGTGAAATAGTGACGCGCGTGTCACCCGCGAAGTATTGCATAATACTTTATAATTTATTAATTTAACATAGACTGTATCATTATATTTATATTAATTTTGTAAGCTAATAACTTTTCTAAATATTAAATTAATCTAATCATTACAAAAATTAGTAGACCCATTGTTATACTATATCTTACATTTAAACACCGCGAAGGTTACCCCGGATCTTAAAGTGGAGGGAGTAGGTGTGTTAATATCAAATATTGGGAATAGGGCTTTAAAAACTGATAACATATTTAATATTCATTTTATTTGTCTTGTTTTTAATAGTAATATCTCAATAATACTCATTAAAATAATAGTTAGTAGATATATATTACATATAACACATATATATATATATTACATATAGAAAATATAAATCGTGTTTTTTAGCAACAACAACAAATTATATGCATATTTTAAATAGATATACACAAAATACCCCAATTCCTATTTAGCGTGAAAGCCGCGATTAGATTAAATTATTGAATATTATTGATATATTATTATTTAAAAAAATAAATATTAAGTGTGTATAAGTTTTTAAATCTTAACCCCTTTACCCCAATACCCTGAATACTCCGCGGTTCCTTCACAATATTTCGTAATATGAATACAGTGAATAGTAATAATAGCAAGGATGACGCCACTATGATGCAATAGTAGCAGTTGGTATAGTAAAGCAAACACTAGAATAATCAATAGTAATAGACGTAGTTTATTAGATATCGTTTATAAACGATATCTAGGTATAGCACGGTATATATGATAAATGTTCTACATAACATTGATAACACATTGATACTATAGTATATATATAGTACATTATGCATATGTCTACTGTATACCACGGTATATACTATATATATATATATATATATATATATATATATATATATATATATATCAAATGTAAACGCATCTATTATATAAAATAGTTTATTTAAAAATAATTAAAATTCATCCAATAAAATATTATTGTAAATTAAATTATTATATATATATATATTGATTTAAAGTCTTCTAGATAATTACACATGATAGTATCGGTCCTACCGTCCTCGTAGATAGATTATCACGCGCGATCACGTGATCTCAAACCGTATCACGTGATAGCTAACAGTACCACGTGATCACCTACTACACATTACTACACGTCACGTGACTCCCTATACAGATACAATGCGATTGTTCTCTGAAGTGGACCTCATTCGACTACACGGCCGCTATATACGGCAAGTGCGCTAAACCGGTATCCGTTACACAAAAGGTAAACACCCACGTTGTTACGTAATAGGTGTCGTCAAGGTCGTGTCCTTTGTGGTGTCGCTCTTTAATACCCGTAGCGATACGACGAACCTATAGGCTATCATTGTTTATCAAGTTTAATTAAATAATATTCTAATGTAATAATGTATATGTAATGTATATGTAATGTATATGTAATGTATATGTAATGTATATGTAATGTATATGTAATGTATATGTAATGTATATGTAATGTATATGTAATGTATATGTAATAATGTAATAATGATGTAATACATAAATCATTATTTATTTATTCGAGAGATATACTTTGAGGAATTATATTATTTGCATTAATGTATGAGATTATATTAATATTGGATGTTATAATATCTAAATTAATCATTTTAGTGGTTTAAATGTACTTAAATAATAATAAGGCATTATTATCAACAAAATTCATAAATATTAACTTTATTCTCTGTATTTCAATATTTATTATTTTTTTAAATTTCAAACCTGAAAAACATATTTATTTAACACGATGCTTAGCCTAATTAATGGACAATTACCTATCATCTTATTCTATAGGTATTCTGATGCATGTTAACACCATGGTATACTTACCATACACCTTCGTTACTGGTCGGTAAATACAATGTAATGTGTTGTACATTACACACTCGTGCGGCGCATGCGTATTACGATAATGACGTCACTAACTACGTCACTTCCGCTACAGGATATCGCCGGAAAAGAGAAGTACACGGTGTGTATAGGTAGCGGTATGGAGTGCGGTAAGAAGATATACGCCAGTAATCACTTCTACAAAGGGCTCATTGTTAAATATTAACCTACGATGACGACATAAACAACAACAACAACAACAATAATTATGACGATGACTAATACTACTACTACTACTACTACAATGGATGAAGACCATGTACAGGCGAGATGAGGGGGATTACGAGCCATAACCATCAGCTAATACCCTAAGACTACCCGCCAGAGAGGGGGTAGGGAGAGAGGGGGAGAGGGAGAGATAGGGGTGAAGATATTGCGTAACTTCACTACTTCGTGATGCAACACTGAATCACGCTCCATACATAGTACGTACTGCGTATACGTGCGAATATTATGTAATATGACGTATACGTATTATTATTATATGTACAATATATATATATATATATTAAAGCCGACGATCACACTATAGTGTATAACTTACACATACCACTAGTGCATCGCGTACCATAGAAACACATGCAATATACGCCAGTACATCTCACACACACACACATTAGTGCATACGCAGTGTGCTACACGGTGTTGTATGATACCGTGCACTAAGGTGTTAACACGTGACTATTACCTGATCACCTGGTCACATGATCACCTGGTCACCTGATCACATGGTCACCTGGTGACCTATTTATTCTAAATGAAATACGCATACCTAGAAAAGAGCATATTAATTTTAAACAATACACAATGTTACATAATATCTATAAACTATAAAATATGATGTGTAACCTGATTCATATTTATTGCGTAATGATCATTTAATAATTATTAAATGTTGTTTTATAACATATATGTAGACGACAATATATACAGACATATATAAAGTTTACCATCAATATTTAAGACACATATACACACGTATGTTTGATACTATATTTCATATGATAATGATTTCTTTGTGTTATCGAAATATGTTGATAATTTATACAAACATTTATTACTGCGAAAATATGTATTATGTTTTATAAAATGAAGACATATTATAGAATAAATTATTTAATGATGACATAAGTATATAATTAATGTTTAACACACATAAGTAATACCAAGATATAGAGAGAGAGAGAGAGAGAGAGAGAGAGAGAGAGAGAGAGAGAGAGAGAGAGAGAGAGAGAGAGAGAGAGAGAGAGAGAGAGAGAGAGAGAGAGAGAGAGAGAGAGAGAGAGAGAGAGAGAGAGAGAGAGAGAGAGAGAGAGAGAGAGAGAGAGAGAGAGAGAGAGAGAGAGAGAGAGAGAGAGAGAGAGAGAGAGAGAGAGAGAGAGAGAGAGAGAGAGAGAGAGAGAGAGAGAGAGAGAGAGAGAGAGATGAGAGAGAGAGAGAGAGAGAGAGAGAAAGAGACAGAGAGAGAGAAATATTTGATAAAAGTTATATTGATTTATTAATGAATTTTAGATGCATGCAAATTATATAATTATTTCAGTATTGGTTAAATTATTTCATATAAAGCCTACTTCCCCCTATGTGACCTTCTTTTTGTGGTTATTTTTCAGTGTCATCGGATTAAGTTACCATATCTGGGGGGCTTGTAGTGTCGGTAACTAACGTTGTGACTTATTTCACGATACTTTAAAGCGAGTAGTGAATAGTTACTGATATATATATGTGTATGTATACATTCATGCATTCTATATATGTATATTACAAATAATTGTATATATATATAAATATATAATGTTATTACATGATAATAAATTATATATATATATATATATTTATATATATATATATATATATATATATATATATATATATATATATATATATATATTGTAATATATAGCTATTTTAATACATATTAAAATTGAATTTAAGATGTATTCACGTGTAATAACATCATATATATAAAAAGATTTTTACAATAACAATTTCAGAATAAATAAACAAATAATAAATAACTTCTGAAGATAAATGATGTAAATAATAAAACTCCAAACGAAAATATGATTATTAATGAGGTTCTAATGACTTTAGGGTCGATGAAGTATTGCTAATCGTGTAATATTTACGTCAACTCTTTCAGAATCGAAATTCAAAAATTAATATTCTCTAAATATAAATAAATAGTCAATTGGACTATGGACTAGATTGTGGTGAGTGGTGATAGTTAACCATTGCACATGGCAAATACAGTAGTAAGCTACGAAGTATAAATAATGGTATAGTTTAAAAAATAATAATTTTCATAAAGAAAATAATTCACAAATTTACAATAGTTTTGTTTTCTGGGAATCAAAACAAATATACGAGATTTCAACATCAATATGAATGATTTCCTATTGGTTTATTTCTTTATCCTATACGTTAATATTAAAAATACATCTGAGGAGGGTGCCATTATTATTTGTGAAAAATATTTTCTAGAAAGTATTACCGGAAAATAAATATATGTAACTAAACTATTCAATTTATTTTATTGACGGAAAGTTGGAGATAATCACTAACCCGGAAATAAAATAAATTGAATATTTACTTCGCGGCAATACTATCTAGAACATATATATTATATCGATATATACACGATATAACTCTACAAAGTGAACGTGTGATATTGTGTGTTCACATTCAGTGGAGAACACGGTTGAAGCTTCAACGGTACTACGAATACAAATAACGACTACATTAGGAGTTTACCTACAGGTTTATATATATATATATGAATTGGAATATTAATGAATATTAAGAGGTGAGTTTCGATTCTGAAAAAGCACACGTAAATAGTATATATATATATATATATATATACTACTATCATAGTATACTGTTGTATGAATACACGAGGAATTACATACTATTATTAAATACTTACCATAACCACAAAAATAATAACAAGAAGCGGACGATTTCAGACGGGTTAACTCTGCAAATTGTAATGGATCGCATTGAGCATGTGTTTAATTATATGTTTTAATGACTATTCTTAAGCAAATGTTGCATATGGGCAATTTTCTATTATTAATATTAATAAACTCGCTTTAAATTATACAATTAGTTGAATAAGGAGTACAGTTTTAAGTTAAAACGTATTTTATGTACAAATTTACCCAACGCTTTCTACGAAAAGTTAACCATCTACACGGCACTCGGGTGGCAATGCATTCCGTTCTTGACCAATAGAATAATGCTCGAATTACTTTATTTACCTGTAAGCAATACTTAAATATATATCTAAAAAATAAACGCTATTTAAAGTATATATAAATATATATTATATAATATTTATTTATAGGTTTATCTTATTATTTTTAATAATATGTCTGTATTAACTCTGTGAATCCCAAGCATCTCAAATCGCACATAATTTATATAATTTAATGCTTTTTCATTTGGTGAATAATAATGAATATTAAAAAAAACTCAATTTATTAAACTACTTTTATTATTTAAATTTCTATATATATATATACTTTTGAGAAATAATGTATGATTTATTTAAGTGTAGATATTCTACATAGATATTAAATGCAATACAATATAATATATTTATATATATATTACTATAGTATAAGCTATTATTAATTGTTATGAAAACAAAATATATATAGGATATAAATATATACAAAACCTATTTATATATATATGACTTACTTGACTTAAGGGGGTTCGCGGCCTTTTGAAATGATTTTTAAATAATTTTTTTTTTTTTTTTTTTTATTTGAGAAAAGTATTATTTAATATATATTTAATATTCTCTGAAACTTGTATAGCAAATAAAGACTTATAAATGATACAATTTGATGGTTTAGTACAAGACCTATTTTGTAAATTAAAAAAATGTGTAAAAAATGGCCTAAATAATAGCAAAATACTCATATTTTAAACTTATAATATTATATCTATAAGTGTATACTTTAAAAAAAAATTAAATGCAGTGCTATTTACGATCTATTATTTAATATCATGTCAACTAGCGACATCTATAATTAACGTATTGATATCAAATGAACGCATTACATTGGCTGTAAAATTCGAATTATAAACAAAGTAATTGAGATTGCATCATTAATTATTTTATTTCAAAATGCCAAGACGTAGTAGAAAATCGATCACCGGACAACTTAACCGTACTAAAACTTCATATGATGATATATTACAAGACCATGTTAGTAATACATAATATATAAATCATATAAATCATCACGATATAATGAAAATATGTATTATAGAATTAAAAACTAGTAAATATTGTTTATTTTATAAATTTTATTTTCATTTTCTACATGTCAAATAAATATACTAGTAATTATCTAATTATATTATTGTATTGTAATCACAACATATAATATATATTAAAAACGTAACATACATAATATATAAATCATATAAATCATAACGATATAATGATTATGTATTATAGAATTAAAAACGAGTAAATATTGTTTATTTTATAAATTTATTTTCATTTTCTACATGTCAACTAAATATACTAGTAATTATCTTATTTTATTCTAATCACATCATATAATATATATTAAAAAATTAACATACATAATATATAAATCATATAAATCATAACGATATAATGATTATGTATTATAGAATTAAAAACGAGTAAATATTGTTTATTTTATAAATTTATTTTCATTTTCTACATGTCAAATAAATATACAAGTAATTATCATATTTTATTGTAATCACATCATATATTATATATTAGAAAATAACATACATAATATTTAAATCATAATGATTCTATCTTTAGGTACTTCAGCTGTGGAAAGAACATATACTCAATTTAGAGACAATTCAAGACTCAAAAATTCAAGAAAAAAGAAACTATTAAATACTGTTTATATATTGTACATAAATAAATATGATAAAAAAACTTATTTTCTTGTAAAATAAATGTCATAAATATAGTTTATTATGTGTAATTGGTAATATAATTTAATATAAATATTATTAGAATAACTTATGAGTATATTATTGTGGTATTCTGTTATATTATAATACTAGAAATATATTACTTAGTTTATATATTGTACATAAATAAATATGATAAAAAAATATTTTCTTGTAAAATAAATATAGTTTATTATGTGTAATTGGTAATATAATTTAATATAATTATTATTAGAATAACTTATGAGTATATTAGTGTGGTATTCTGTTATATTATAATATTAGAAATAAATAAATATACTAAAAAAATAATTTTATTGTACATTTTTTTTTTTTAAATGTCATAAATATTAGTTTATTATGTGTAATTATTGGTAATATAATATAAATATTATAATAATAACTCTATGGATATATTAGTGTAGTATTCTATAATAGTATAATGCTATAAATGTTGTCATGGTAGAAATAATAAACAAAAATTAAAAATAAATCTAGTCAAACTTTAAACTCGATTTACTCAGAATATTGAATTTAATTATTTTGAATCTTAGAAATTTTTCAGCCCTCTCAATAATTATCCAAACTTGATGAATTTTTCACAGTATCTTCATTATTATATGTATAATAAAACTTGCTTAAAAGAAATGTAATAGACATAGTATAACATATACAAAATTATAAAAATTTAAAAAAAAAATGTAATTTAGCATCATATTTTGTCTTAAAATATTTTGGGTTTTCAGTGAACCATTTTTTGTTTTAAATAAGCAAGTTTTATTAACATTATATTGGTTAACAATATGCAATTTACATAATTGAAATCGGATCAAAACCCTAGGTGCTGAAAAAAATTTAAAATTGGTTAAAATACATAAAAAAAAAATATCTCCTATCTTAATACATTGTATACTCAAAAGGCCGCGAACCCCCTTAAATGCGTAGGATTAACGTCCCTTTGCTTTCTATATGAATACATAGTTACTAAAGGCATATCATCGTCTGGATTGTCTCTCTATATTTGATAGTGGCTCACCGCACTATTCCCTTATGCCATCAGACCATATTTTAGCGGGCGTTCTCTTGGTTTATTTTTTTGTTAAAACCAGCTTGTAGCTGGAATTTAGTATTGACGTATTTTTGACAACATGACCAAACCAGCGAAGTCTTCTTTTATTAACTATGTATTCTATCGTTTCGATTATGTTTAGTTTCTTTTATATCATGATGTTTCTGAGTCTGTCAGACCTAGTAATCCGGAGTATAGCTCTAAGGCATTTCATTTCAAACACTAGTAGCGCATCGATTTCCTTTCGTATTGTAGTCCATGATTCTGAACCGTATATGGCAACTGGAAGTATGAGTGATCCGTAGAGTCTAGTCTTAATCTATATTGATACGTCTTTGGATGAATATATTGTTATTGTTATTTTTATTTGGTGGAGTCCTTTCATCCCATCCAGGAACTTAGATGAAGTTTTCACTTATAACCATATATGGCTCTAATGTCCCTTCGAAGCCGCTCTCATGTTAAGGCATCCATGGTTTTAACGAGAGCCGATAATTTATTTATACACAATTATATAAGATCACTTCTAAATAATATTGTAAGACCCATTTTATAAAATTAATTAATGGTCCGGACGAGGGTCGAACCCGTGTCCTACTGCTTGTGTGACTGACGCCTTAGCCACTGAGCCACACAGGCAGTTTTTTATATCGTTCTAGGTCGGCCGAATGTTTGTGATGCCATTGATATTCGGTGTTGAACATCTGAGGAGCAGTCTGGAACAAGACTACCCAGTAATTTGAACTTGGAAACTTTGGGAATCACGTTGTTGTCGATTTCAATTTCAGCTTTGCTATCTTGTGTCATTATTGCGCATTTAAAAGGATTTATCTTACAACCCCATTTTTGACAAGCTTGTTCAAGTTCTAATGTAGATAGCTGCAGTTTTTCGAACACAGCAGATATGAGTGTCGTATTACTGCATATCTGATATCAACAGACATATTTTCGTTTAATTGAAAGTCACGGTTCAAACTTTTAACACCATTCATTATATGTTCAGGAATATGTTTAATAAGCTTTGTGACATAATACAGCCTTGTCTCATGCCAATATTAACTTGGAACCAGTCCGTTAGTTCTCCTCCAGCTATTATGGAGCATTCCATTTTATCATAGAGATCTTAGATTATCTCGACAAGTTTATTTGGGATACCTATCTTAAGCAGCATCTTCCAAAGTGCCTCTCTCCAAATAGTAGCAAATGCTGCTTTTAAAATCAAAAAAGTGGAAATGGAGCGGTATTTTGTACTCTTTTGCTTTCTCGATCAACTGCCTTATAATAAATATTGCATCCGTGGTTCCTCTACCATGCCTAAAACCGAATTGAGAGTAACTCATTGATGATTCAATTATATGCGAGCATCTGTTCATCAATATTGTGCAGAATATTTTACCTGGTATTGGTAATAGTGCAATGGCTCTATAGTTTGCGGCGTTCAGTTTGTCACATTTTTTGTGTATTGGTGTTATTATCATCTTAGACCAGTAATTTGGTAAATTATCTGTCACAATTATTAAATTAAACAGGTTTGTTAGTGTTTTAGTTATATATCACCTCCAGCTTTTATCAATTCAGAAGTTATTCCATCAACCCCAGGTGACTTTCTTTTGGCTAGCTGTTTTATTGAGTACTTAACTTCCTGTTCAGTTATTGGCGATATGTTTTCATTATTAACATCTACTGAGTCAAATTCTTGCAGAGAATTTACGTCATGGTTGAATTGTGTGTTGAGGTGTTTCTCAAAGTGCGCTTTCCAGATATGTAACACATCTTGCTTTTTCGTCTTTAGATTACCTTGGGAGTCTTTCATACCAAGTATATATATATATATATATATATATATATATATATCTTTCCTTCTAGTTCACGAACTTGTTTGAATAATTTATATGTATTATTCTTTTTTTTAAATTGTCTTCCATTTCAGATATTTTTTCACTTAAATTATCATTCTTTTGTTTTTTAACTTCTATTTTTACTCTTTTATTTAATTCTCTATAGTTATTTGTATACACATAGGTGTTTTACCTCGCTTGAAAGACCTGGGATTTCTTATGTCGTTTATGTCCGATTTTTTTTGAATTTAATGTAAAATTCATCTAGAGTCATCTCATCTGACGGAACAAAAATTAACAGAAATAGAAAATACAGAAGAAATGTTACAGAAACTAAATAGAACTATGACAGAGACAGTAATTGAAATCCTAAGAAAACACAGAGAATAGAAGACAAAAATGGATAACAAATGAAATGATGGATATGTGTGACTTGAGAAGAGAACTGAAAAAGACTAAATTTGAACCAGGAAATACGTCCAAACACATTAATACATAAATAAATAAAGAGATTAGAATAGCAAAAGAAAAATGGATTAATAAAACATGTACCGATATTGGAGAATGTCTAATTAGAAACAATACCAAGAAATCCTACCAAATTGATAATGAGCTAAATAAAAAGAAGGACAACAAAACAGTTAATGTACATGATAAAGATGGTAAGTGCATAACAGATAAAACAGAAGTTCTGAAACGTTGGACAGAATATTGTTCTGAACTGTATACACATAACGCAGAAGGAGATATATCAGTATTAACAGTAAATTAACCATCAGACCAGGATAATTTTCCTATATTGAAAAGTGAAGTTGAAGCTGCTATCCAGGCATTAAAGATGGGAAAGTCAGCTAGTATTGACAATATACCAGCCGAATTAATTAAAGCTGGAGGAAATATAGTGATTCAAATACTGTTAGATATTTGTAACAAAATATGGGAAACTGGAATTTGGCCATCAGACTGGACAAAATCAATGATAATAAGTTTACATAAGAAAGGAAGCAAACATAAATGTGAAAATTACAGGAAAATAAGCCTTATATCACACATCTAGTAAAATAATGCTAAAGATAATCCTGAACAGATTGATACATTACACGGAGGAGTTCATTTCTGAAGAACAAGCTGGATTTCGAGCAGGTAGAAGTACAAGCGAACAGATATTTAGCTTAAGAGTCATATTAGAGAAATATTATCAGCATAGTAAACCATTATATCAAGTTGTCATCGATTTCAAAAAAACGTTTGATAGAAAATAGCATAACGCGCTATGGTCAGCAATGAAAATATTTAAAATCAATTTAAAACTAATCGAATATATACAACTTCTATACAATAAATCAAAAAGTGCAGTTTACTTTGACGGGACAATTGGAGAATTGTTCAGAACAACAACTGGAGTTAGGCAAGGCTATCTACTTTTACCCACACTATTCAATAATTTGCTAGAATAAATAATGAACTATGCTTTAGATAATCATGTGGATTAATGAATTCAGTAAATATTGGTGATAAAATAATCACAAATTTAAGATTCGCAGATGACATATATGGATTAGCAGGTTATGAATCTCAATTATCCAATCTTATTAAAATAATCGACAATACAGCACGTAGGGAATTGAAATAAACTCTACGAAAACACAAATAGGTTGCCTAATGGCAAATTCTGAAGGTAGTTTCACATCAGAAAAAAAATAAATAACGAGCAACAAAAAGAAGTTGACAGTTATAAATACTTAGGAGCAATCATCGACGATAAAGGTTCAAAGGCTGAAATTTAGCTAGAACCGGACAGAAGATTGAATCTCTATCTAGACTAAATGTTATATGGTACGATAAATCACTAAAAGTGAAACTGAAAATCCGACTCATGCAGTCACTAGTCAACTCAATAGTCTTGCATGCGTGTGATACATGGACAATAACGAAGGAACTGCAAAGAAAAATAACAACATTAGAAATGCGGTATTGAACATATCATACAGAGATAGAATTACTAACATTGAAGTACGCAATAGAGTTACCTAAGAAATAGGTCCACATTCGGAGCTACTAGCAATGGTCATTGCGAAGAAAGTGAGATGGTTTGTTCATGTAACAAGATCAAATTCTATGTCCAAAAAAATTCGTCAGGATTCTATTGAAGGTAAGAGAAGACGAGGTAGGCAAAAAATACAATGGCAAGACAATATCGTGAAATGGATGGTGAAATCAAACTGGTCTTGATATAAATAAAGCGATGAGGGATGCAGAAAATAGAGAGGGGTGGGAAAAAATGGTGACGAAATCTACTGCGCCCTATGGCATACAAATGCTATGGAATAGGTAAAAGGTAAAAGATAAAAAAATATTATTGTGATTTTAAAATTGTATTTAATCTTTTAATTCCATAGATAACGGGGGTGTCCGTAATCGGTTTCCGTGTCCGAATACGGGCACCCTGTGTTATAATACGGACACCTTATATAGTAATTATATCACTAATAAACTATATATTATTGATGAATCAATCAGATAAATTACAATTACATTATTTATAATTAATTTTATGAACAATGTATTCTAATGTATCCTAATTAGTAAATAATTTATTTATTTTTATCATTTTTTAATTAATAATACAATTTAAGTATCTAAATAATAAAAAAAATTAAATTGAGCTTTATTGGTAGTATTATAATTATAACGCACGCGATTTTTATGAAAATCAGAATAGTTCATACGATGCGCGATGATTGGTTATAGGGTGTCCGTATTAAAATATCTAGAGTGTCCGTACTAGGTACTTATATGACCTCTAGATATATGCTTATAACTTAATGAATATTTGAAAACAAATATAGAAATTATATATTTAATTTTCGAATATTCGCATATGCTTTATTTTTTAATAATATATTTTTATATTTTATATCGATACATTTGTATATTCTTGAGAAGGTTTTGAAAGGAATTTTTTTTTCAAAAATTTAAAAATGTAATAAAAAAATCAGTTTATTGGATATATCAGAAATATTGTAGATACTTAATAAATAAAAAATAATTTGTTATACTATTATAATTATGAATATTTTATTCATTACATATTTTTTGTAGGATTTATGGTTTCTGAGATACTGAATGTGAGTGTCCGAATTCGGGCACTGTCCGTATTCGGTTACTTTCCCCTACATATATACGATATATTATACATATATATAGACAAGAATATTATTAATATATATTTTATTACCTATGTGAACATTTCATATATTATTGTTCATGGTAGGTTCATTATAACTAGAATATTCTATTGAACTTGTATTGTTATCTTATGTATTATATTATTATCTATATATATATATATATATATATATATATATATATATATATATATATATATATAAAAAGTGTTTTATTATTGATTGATATAGGTACATATTAAATCATAACATTCAAATACATATATTTTCTAAATATATTATATATATCATTAATATATATAAATAAATAATAAATAAATCAGATTTATTATGTCATGTTGTAAAGCATGAAATAATGGAGAAGTTAATAAACAAATGTATTTGTTTTTTGCGAGAACTTCCCCAATCATCATATTCTAGATAAGTTAGATTCTCATGAGTAACAAAATATAGGTAAATATAAATAAATAAGATGTAAAGAATAAAAATATGTATCAATAAGTAAAGTTAAAAATAAAGTATGTAGGATAAAATAAAGTAGGAATCTGTAAACCTATACAGAATAAAAAATATGCATATATACCTATAGGTATCAATAAGTCGATGTAAAAATTAAATTATGTTAAGAATAAAAAATATGTATCAATAAGTCAAGTGTAAAAATAAAAGATGTAAATTATATTTAAAAAAATCACAGAAACGTGTTGAATTCTGAATGCCGAACTATAAAAGGAATAGAATAGCTAAACAATATAAATGAAAAAAATATATATATTATATATTATATTTATATATATATATATATATATATATATATATTATATATATTATATATACCTATTAATTATATCAATCAATATTATTTTAAAATTAAACATTTAGTATTGCTATAATTTTATATTTAATTATGTAAAAGATTATTTAAAAATTAAAATCTAGACTGAATAGTAAAAATAAATAAGACAATTTTGAATTTGAATTATATATTGTTGTTAATGTTATAATAAATTATTATAATTAAATAAAGTGTAAACTATAAAAAATTAAGTAATGATTATTAAATGCTCTAAATAATATTTGTTTATTAAATAAAAATAAGAAATGCTAATTTTCATCTTTACCGTATCCGTAAAATTCGCAAATCCATCACTTTTAAAACATGTAAATCAATAGTAACTAGTCTTGTGTTATCTACCTTAGATTATCTAGAGCCATTAGTAAAGTTGCAAAAAAGAGCAGTTATAACAATCTACAACTTGCCATATAGATCAATAAACAATGATATATGTATTACTAGACTGATGACGAAACTGCACTGGCTCAAAGTTTCTTCGCGTATAAAATACAAACTCTTAGTACTAACACATCTTGCCTACCATCATCATACACCTTCATATTTAGAAGGACTTATACAGCCACATATTCAAGAACGAAGCTTAAGAAACGTCCATCTACAATGTAGATGTAGATTCTATAGAATCTACATCTACATGTATACATCGACTGGAAGCAGCCCCATTAAGATTCAGTCATCGTGATCACTCGAGAGATTTTCGTATCGCAGGCCCAAATGAATGGAACAAACTTCCCTTTTATCTTCGTTTAATATTTAATACGTTTAGTTTTATAGCTAAGCTAAAAACTTATTTATTCAGTATCGACTGAACGTTGTTAATTGTAATAATTTATCTCTGTGTAGAGAGTATACACTATTGTTAATATATATTATATTTAAACGGTGTCTAAATAACATAATAATAATAATAATAACGACAATATCTGTATCTTTTACATGTGAATTAGCTGCATACTATCAATACCTCATATAACCTCGAGGTTATAGGAGGTCTTGATACTATCAACGATATTCCTAAGCAAAATTTCGAAAAACCTTTGATACTATTTAGGAAAATTCATACCCTCAAACGTGATATATTAGACTATATCTTTTTTATAATTAATTGTATAAAAATAGTAAAATATGAATAAAATATTATATTTTCATCCTCTTTCCAATAGTATCATTTTTTTTTTCTAGTTACAATATAAAAATCGGAATAATAAACATAAATAATGTTTATTAAATAATCTCGGAATTTGATTGACATTTCGCTATTTATCAAACTATTTTATCTATGATAACATTCAATTCACTTATAACAATTATGTATAATTTGTTTATATCACTTAGTTGTAAAATATGTATATATACTATTTCAAATGATTGTATTTTATAGCAGATTATAATAATATTTATTATTATAATAATATTTCATATTTTTCAAATTTAATAAATTGAATATATTTTCTATTATACACAAGAAAAATAGCCAATGAAATAATATTGTTAAAACACGTGATCATAATTTACGAAAATCAATAGAATAATACCAAGTACAAAAATGTCCTTAATAATACCTTATGATAAGGAATCATATTTATGATAATTTAGGAAAATATTAGTCTAGTATTTATTTGAAATTTGTACGTTTTTTATAAGTAGAAAACGCTCGTCACAATCTCCTAAACACCACACCCTATAAGTATGCACATAGAAGGTTATTAACAACATTTTCTAATTTAAAATATAATTATTATATTTTACAAATACATATAATACATATAATAATATAATATTAAATATTTGTAATAAATTAAATTTAAAAAAATAAAAAAATTATCATAAAAATGTCATTAATTGTGTTGTAATTTACCATTAACTCTCCGCTATTTATTAGAATAATATAACAGAAAATGCACTTTTTACATAATTGATAATATTATTCGGATAGTACGGACGGTAGGCAAAAATTAAATAACTATAAATAACAAAGTTCATGCGTGTCTCTAAATGCGTGTGTAGCGCTAATATATTATTCGTAATTACTAATTACTTTGTATAGGCTCACTTCGGTATATAAAGCAGCTACAAAAACTGAAAAATAAAACTAAACCAAATAAATCAAACAACCCAAAATATCATAAAATGAATGGTGTATACATATATTTTTATAAAATCATTATTCCATATATACATGTTTTCATTTAAATTTTATTTTCGTGTGCATTAGAGCGTATCATAAATTTGCGTAACGCACGACTTGCGTGAATGTTGCTATTTATAGTTATTTAATTTTTGCCTACCGTCTGTATTCCCCTATTATTCGATATATTTAATTTTTATTAAATTTATCTTAAAATTCTAGTTAAAATTAACATTATGCACAGTTAGTTAATGTAAAATATTTGTATTTCTATTACCGTTGTGAGTATATTGGTTTCCACCGAAACCCGAACCACTTGTCCCCTATTTTATAAATATTATCTAATTTATCGTTTTTATTCAGTGGAAGCAATATCTAATGCACGCAGTTTTCTGAGGTCTATAGGAATATTCAATGGGAAGAAGAAATCTAAACCTGCATCTGATAGTGGAACGAATGATATCCCGCCGCGTAAAAAGAAGTTGCGCTTCATTGCCGATAAGGTATTTAGTGGTGCCACTTTGAGACGCAGATCCACAGTATGCAGCGATATAGGTTACCGTTTACATAAGTTAATGCAAATTATGAATTTTTAAACATATACCATATATACCTAATATATATATATATATATATACATACATATACATATCTACACATACATGTATTCTTATGTTATATGTTTTAATAAATAAAATTCTATTTAGATACAATATATATATATATATTATATATATAGGGGGATATGCATTTTATCAGGCGATTTCAATAGGGGTGGAATTATGGGCATGGCTATAGCCAAAATACTGTAAATGCTAATTTGATTATATTATATTGTAGATAGTTTCTTTATAGCATTATTTTATTTTAATTGCACTCGCTAATTCGATTATATAATAGTTAAAAATGTTAGTTATTTTATTTGCATGCTTGACTCGTGTTCTATGTATAGAAATTTACCCGTAAATAGATAGGTGAAAATAGGTGGTCTTGTAAAAAAGTTATTTTCACTGAATATTTAACATTTTTAATTAATTTTGTATATAATATATTCACAATATCTAATTTTAATTTATTTTTGTTATTACAAAATCTAAAATTAACCTAATCTATGTTAAAAACATGATATATTAAGCATTATTAATAATCTATTTAATTTACTATTCCAATTTTACTAATGTTAGTTTTAAATTGAGTATTTACATTATTTAAATAAATAAGATAAAGTATCACTGATTTATATAATATTTATTAAATATATGTATATATATATATATAAAGTATATTTAATAAAATAATAATATTATGATTTCTCATAGAATTTTCTGGTTTTTTTACTTGTTTGGTTGGGTTTAGTTGATTTTCCAGGTTTTTTTTAGCTGTATTACATTTCGAGTGAACCTATATAAGCATATATATATTAATTATATTTATGTACACTCTATATAATATTCAAATATATACTACATATTTATATTTAATATATACATATATTTATTTAATAAAGTTTGATACACAATGTATAAACTACTAGAAAGATTGTACGTATTAATTAAGATTAGTAAAATGACTACTGTATCTAAATTGTATTATATTGTAGGTTATTTTTAGATTATTTAATACAAGAATAAATTAGAGCTATATATGGTGAATATATTATATAAACAATTAATTACAAATATTAAATATTCAGTGACTAGTAACTTTTTTTATAAGACCACCTATTCCCACTTATCTATTTACGTTTAAATGTCTATATGTATACATAGAACACGAGTAATGGATGCATATAAAATAACTATAATATTTTTAACTATTATATAATTGAATTAGCATTTACACTATTTTTGCTATAGCCACGCCCATAGTCCCACCTATTTTTAATTCACCATGGTAACCATATATATATACATATATATATGTATTGTGAATAACCAGATCCCTGTACAAATATATATCTTTGAGGCAATATTATTTATTAAACCATATTATATGAATCAAATAATAAAAATAATTGTATTTTAGTTTGTTTGGTATTAGAATGAATACCTGTTTCTGTATGTATATAATATTTAGTATTCTTCATAAATGTAATAATGTATAGAATAATAACAGTTGTATTGTATATTTTAGTTATTTGTTATAACATTATTTAGTAGAATTTTTATTTCTTTAATTATTAAATATAAATAAAGATTATTTTAATTTATGGTATGATATGTTTTATTAGTATTTTAAATTAAACATTATAATTTATAATTACTCAATAAACATTTGTATAATACATATGTTCTTTTACAGAAGATAGTCCGCATGAAAACACATCACGACAAACACTGGTGACAATCAATGATGTACCGTCGACATCATCATCAGCATCATCACCATCACCATAATATCACCAATCTGGCCATACTAGTATGAATTGAAACTATACGGCATCGGTGCGAATGCCTATTCGAAACCTACGCTGCTAATGAGAACATTCCACACACGAAACTGTATTTACGCAAAATTTTAAATTATTATTATATACATTTTATAAATGTGAAGTGCATTAAGGGGATCCCGCACATAACACGCAATTTGCCAATTTCGTGTATAAATAGATAGGAAAAACATAGGTCCACTAAAAAAATAGAACTGATATTCTATTCATTCAATTGAGCTAATTTTTTTTGTAATGTATTCATACATGCATAGGAAAATAGAAAGTTATTTTTAATATTATTATTTATTATATTATATATATCTAAATTAAAAATTAGCGATATTAAAATGATGGTATTTCTATAGAAATTATAATTTTATACAATGAATTCTATACATTTTATTAATTATCTCTCTATTTTACTATTCACATAATTAAATTCTATATAAAGCAAAAAAAATAATATTATAATTATAATATTTTTTATGTTATATATTTTTGAATGCACATACCTAGCGCGAAATAATTATTCTGAGAAAACAGCGTTTGAAGTTTGACAGCATAAAAATGTAATATTTAATAGTATATAATATAGCATTATCTTATCTTCATAAAACACATTTTTATGCCATTTCTAGACTGAATTCATGTCTAATTTTTTTACAGATACTAAAAAACACTACAATAAGTATTATTATGTAATAAAAAAAAATATAAAAAAAAAATTATTAACACTTTAAATGTGCGGGATCACCTTAATCTTTGAATAATGTTGTTAATAACAAATGTTTATAAGAAATAAACTTATATTTTGAATTAATTTAATAATAAATATATATATTCAAAAAAATGTACTTATATAGATCATTATAGAAATGCATTATCATGAGAACATTTGAATGTATACAGTATTAATTAACAGTTAGTAGTAGATCAGTATAACAAGATAACATAAACAAATACCAGGCATTCGTTAATACTACTTTATAATCTAATTTATCAATGCAGTTGAATAGTTAGTTAAAACAAGTAATCTTGTTTAATTTGAGATGTAAGGAAAATATACAATTATTAATTTATCTAAGTAAAATGAATCGCTTTCAGCTTCATCATTTTTATCACCAATAGCAGTTACATTTTGAATAAAAGGAGTAGGATTAATTTAATAATTTTATTACCTATAAATTAAATTTAAATTATTACAACAGTTTATTTTAGGTTTATATATTAAATAATTTAAAAAAATAAATCGTTACATTAAATTAGCTACTTCTATAGATATATGATTATTATTAGATATTCCGTGGATAATATTCCAGTATAATTTATACAAGTATTTAGTCAATTCTATCCATATTATATTTATCTTTCGGCCAGGCTTGTTTATTAAGGGTTAATGAATAACTTTATATAATACACATAATCTATACTGTTATACATAATAATGATACCAGGGTATTTGATTTTTTAAAAACTATAAAAACCAACAACCCTGCCTTATATAATTTAAAATTATACTAACCACTAATTTATAATATATACTACATTTTCATTTTAGTTTACGATATCAACTTTATGCACACTCATTTTGTTTATTTGTGAAGATATGTTTTTATTAATTAAATAATTTGTATAAAATAATACTATATATTAACATGGTCTTAATAATACTTTATATAATATAGTTATAATATTATTGAAACAAATATTAAATGATATAGTATTGAAATTAATATATTTATGAATAATTTAATTTTTTTGAAGTAAATTGTTAATAATTATTATATTTTTTTAAATTATACATTGTATAATTTATATAATATACTGTTATTATTAATATTGATACTAATTTTAAATGATATAATATTTAAATTAATATATTTATCAATAATTGTATATACAAAAATAGAAAAAACCATGGTTTTTTTGATCAAAATAAACCATACTACCCTGGTTTTAATAGCTTCATGGCCCAATACTACATAATAAATAATACACTGCTTTTTAAAAACCTTTATCTATTCATTTTATGAGACCAAAGACTAAGAAATATTCATGGTACTTTCTTTTTTTTAGTATTAATGGACATTTTAAAAATTCTATTATAATATTATTTAAAAATTATTTTTAATAAATTTATAATTTATGCACATTGCATTTTGAATGTCTGAAAAATTATAATTTGTTTGTACATATCACTTATGTAGCCCCTTTAAATAGAAGTATCGCCCTCCACTATGAGAACCACCGTCTTAAAGAATAACCTTAGTTTTAATATGAATTCTATTATCTGGATAATTAATATGGAGATTATTATATACATTAGATATTTATTTATTATAAATTGCTACGTTCATTATGCACTCTGAAGATACAATCAATGGTGCGGTGTGTTCATTTGTTTACAATATATAATTATTCAAATTAATATATTTATTTAAAATATTATTTATGAAAACATTTTATATATATAATTATACAAATATTAATGATTATAGTGAAAAGTATAATAGTAAATTTATTTATTAAATCATAGTTATAATATATATATATATGGTTATAGAATAAATATTCAAGAGTTAAAAACTTGTAAGGACCAATCTGGATAAAAGTTCACTCAATTCACGCAAAAGGTGGAATTCTAGAGGTTAAAGGGGTGATTAATCATAACGTATACAAAATTTGCAGAAGATGATAGCTAATTCGATAATAAAAAGATGGAATACGTAATAATTAATCTATCGTAAAAGTTATGGAAGAGTATGGATAAAATGTCACTCAATTCATGCAAAAGGCTGAATTTTAGAGGTTAAACTATGGTATATATTACTTGGGGAAGCTATCGATAGTGAAAGTGACGGGGGTATGGAGGACATAATTATTCTATACGAGGAGAATGCTGATAGGTTACTCGGTTTGCTGGTCGATCATTTCAAAGACAGACAGACGATGCAACATCTCCACGTCGATGTTAGACATCTTGGGGAACTCCTTCAACAGCTTCAGATGAAAGTTCTGCATCTCTGTCTGTATGAAATCGCAGCGTTCCTCCACGGGGATGTTGTTCAGGTAGTGACCGCGAGGGTATGCTATGATCACCTGTAGGGGGAGGCAGTGGTCAATAGACGGCGTTACGCTGAGTCCACAACCAATCGGATAGGAGTTATTGTTTTAATTATTATTTCAGCGTACATATTTGATAGAAGAATTATTTTAAATATTTTGTAATTTTTAGAATTATTCCTCAAAAGCGCTGTTCACATGAGCAATCTATTCCAGCAATTTCGCAATGGAATTCTTAAGAATTGCCAAGATGTAAAAGTTTTTTCTGCGATTATTGCTAAATGTTCTAATCCGAATTTACTCTAGTTTTGTGACAATTTATGGAATTGGTAATAAACGCACGCACAAGTATACTGATGAGTATTAATGCATATGCATTTACCTTTCTAGGGGTTAATCTATTTATAATCGTTAAAATTATATTATTTAATCGTTAGCGATCGTTTAATTATAATATATAATTTCTTATATAATTATTAAATTATGAATATATATATATTACCACTTTATGATTATATAATGAACTTAAGTTCTTAAGTTAATAAAATGTATGTATTTTTATGAATTCTACTGAAAAAATAGATTGCTCGTGTGAACACCTTAAAATTGATACCGCTAGGGGATTTTGAAACTGGAATTCTTAAGAATTCCATTGCGAAATTGCTGGAACAGATTGCTCATGTGAACAGCGCTTAAAAGTTTGTACATCATTGTATAGTAGATAGTTAGAGGTTGTGATTAGCGGTGTTGTTATCACATGGCTGCTACCTACCTCATTAAGATCCTCGAGTAGTTTGCAAGTGATCACCACGGAGAAGATCTTCGTTACTCTGTTCAACAGGTCAACGCGTATTTGTTGATCACGGCATACTAGGTTCATCACCAATAGACCTGGTCACGAGAGATGGAGGCGTTATATTGGTGGGGGTAGACAAGGGGTGATGGAGAGGGGGTAGATAAGGGGGTGATGGAGAAGGGGTAGATGAGGCTGTGACCAAAAGGGGGTAGATACGGCAGTGATGGATAGGGGGTAGATAAGGCGGTGATGGAGAAGGAGTGATAGAGAGGAGGTAGATGGAGAGGCGGTGATGGAGAGGGGGTAGATGGAGAGGCAGTGATAGAGAAGGAGTGATAGAGAGGAGGTAGTTAAGGGGGTAGATGGAGATGGGGTGATAGAGAGGGGGTAGATAACGCTAACCGTCTGCGTGGATAAGGTCGTGCATGGTGTTCAACATTTCGTCGGTGATGAAGCCAGGGGGAGGGCCCGTCATGCCTATGCTGGAGTCTTTTGAGTCGGCGTCTATTATCAGAACGTGTTTCTTGATGCCTGTGGAGGTGTTACAACTTTATATTAATGCTTCAAACGAAATTGTAGTAATAAAAATTCCAATGTTAATATCCGAAAAAAAAAATGTAAATAATTAACTACAATTTATAATAATATTATGTTGAATATGTTTTTTAATTAAAACCTGAATAATTAATACAATTAAAAATCACCTTACTTTGATGTTTACCTAATGGTAGAGATAAGAAATTTCTTTAATTTACAAAATGTTCCTCATTTCATTTATTGTAAATATGTGACAAATTATAATAATAGTTTAATTAATTATGCCAAATAAATATTTATAATACTTCTTTGAATTGAATTAATATTAAATTATAAATATATATATATTATATAATATGTACCTTCAAAAAAACATATTATTAATGCTATAATCTCTTTACTTATATGCATTACTCTATGCATCTTGTCACTTGTATAGTTAGCCATATACGATTCACTTAATATATGTCATTGCCCTACTAAAATATATTGCATAACGATATGTAATTATTATAATACGCATTCAAGTTTATGAATCTCATTTATACAATGAAATTGATATTATTACGTATGTACAATACTTTATAGTATATATTATAGATATAATGTAATATGAATTAATTTAATATATATTGTTATTTTGGTGGATTCCTTTCATCCCATCCAGGAATTTAGATGAAGTTTTCACTTATAATAATATGGCTTTAATGTTCTTTTGAAGCCCAATATATATATATATATATATATATATGTTAGGATAATTTAAATATAAGTGTTTTTAATATTATATATTTACAAAGAAAATTACCTATATATTTTAAATATTACTATTAATATAAAAATGAAATCTAGCCATATGTAATCATTTATACATAAATGAACACATGAACTTAGGGTGTGTTTTGTTCAACCACTTGATGACAAAATGGATGAGTCGAGAAACCTGTATTCACTGCATGTAAAAATCTAACTGGTAATACTATTTATACCACGCATAAGCTCATGAACTGAATCATACGTCACTGGTTCATGATGGTTTTCCTATTTTTAGGTATGCGCGCATTTATTTATTATTATCAAAAATTAAATTGAAATTATGTATTTCGAGCATGTATGTATGTATGTATATTATTATATATATATATATATATATATATATTATATATATAGTATATATATATAATATATATTATATATTATATATATATGTAATACATATTATGTATATATATAATATACATACATACATACTTGTACTAGTGGTTGACCAAAAACACATACCACAAGTGGTTGAACCACTTTCTTAGTTAGTAGAAACCACTCTCCCCAAGTGGTTGACCAAAAAACTTGGCCTTAGATTCCCAATAACAAGGTATACTGTTTTCATTGAGTGATTGATGTGAACAGAGTTTGCAAACATACCTTGTTGCTTCATCTCCTCAAGGTGATCCAGTCCGTCGCAAATCTTCAAGGTCACACGATCCTAAAGGGGAGACAATACAAAGGAATGTGAAGTTATCGTTAAATTTAAAAAGTTATTTATTTTGAAGAAATTTTTAAGAAATTGGTGGTGGTGGTAGTAGTAGTAGTAGTAGTTGTAGTACACATGTACTGCGTTGAACCTTCTTTACACCGTCGATCTTGCACTGAGATGTACTGAAGCCGAACCACCTCTCAGCGATGACAGCGATGTCCTTGTCTATCTCGATACATTCAACGCGTACCTGTGTGATCATGTGATCGACGTTAATAAGGTCATGTGATCATCAATAGAGGTGATTGACTAGTGATCGCGAGTACTCGATCACAACTATTACTCTGGCAACATTTAATAGAGGTGATCACGCATAATCAGTCACACTATCAGACACACTAGTGATCACATGATCAGTCACACTATCAGTCACACTAGTTATCACATGATCAGTCACACTAGCTGTCACATGATCAGTCACACTAGCTGTCACATGATCAGTCACACTAGCTGTCACATGATCAGTCACACTATCTGTCACATGATCAGACACACTAGCTGTCACATGATCAGACACACGAGCGGTCACATGATCAGCTAGTACTAACCTCTGGGAAGTGACGTACGAGGAACATAGGCAATACACCCCCGCCTAGACCTATAATCGTTACGTTGATGCTGTCTTCCTCGGTGACCTTGATCTCTCCTTCCTTGTTCATCAGCTCATTGTTGCTCTCAATCACTGTGATGGTGGTTGCGGTGATGATACTGATGATACTGATGCTAGGATCTCTAACCTCTGAGGAAAGTTATAACGGAAATCATTATTCCGCAGTAAGACGGAGGAAGATAGTGAATATCGACCTTGAACTTCTTCTCTACATCGGCTGTGGGTTGATCTTCACCTTGATCCATAGGTGTTTCTTCATTAGGTGCACCAGCTTGAACAGCTTGTCCGACAGCATTTACTTCATTACCACATCCGGATTTAATAGCGTTATTCTTTTTCTTATTCTTGTTCTTTTTGTTTTTGGTTTTATTTTTCTTACTTTCTACAAATGAACATTAAAAATATGAAAGGTTTGCAAGAGGTTTTAATAAAAAGTTATAAATACTCTTTCACTAACTTATCTCTTTTCACTAACTTATCTCTTTCTACTAACTTATATCTTTCCACTAACTTATCTCTTTCCATTACATTACCTCTTTCCACTAACTTATCTCTTTCCACTAACTTATCTCTTTCCACTAACTTATCTCTTTCCACTAACTTATCTCTTATACTAACTTATCTCTTTTCACTAACTTATCTCTTTCTACTAACTTATATCTTTCCACTAACTTATCTCTTTCCATTACATTATCTCTTTCCACTAACTTATCTCTTTCCACTAACTTATCTCTTATACTAACTTATCTCTTTCCACTAACTTATCTCTTTCCACTAACTTATCTCTTTTCACTAACTTATCTCTTTCCACTAACTTATCTCTTTTCACTAACTTATCTCTTTCCACTAACTTATCTCTTTCCACTAACTTATCTCTTTTCACTAACTTATCTCTTTCCACTAACTTATCTCTTTCCACTAACTTATCTCTTTTCACTAACTTATCTCTTTCCACTAACTTATCTCTTTTCACTAACTTATCTCTTTCCACTAACTTATCTCTTTCCACTAACTTATCTCTTTCCACTAACTTATCTCTTATACTAACTTATCTCTTTTCACTAACTTATCTCTTTTTACTAACTTATATCTTTCCACTAACTTATCTCTTTCCATTACATTATCTCTTTCAACTAACTTATCTCTTTCCACTAACTTATCTCTTTTCACTAACTTATCTCTTTCCACTAACTTATCTCTTTCCACTAACTTATCTCTTTTCACTAACTTATCTCTTTCCACTAACTTATCTCTTTTCACTAACTTATCTCTTTCCACTAACTTATCTCTTTCCACTAACTTATCTCTTTTCACTAACTTATCTCTTTCCACTAACTTATCTCTTTCCACTAACTTATCTCTTTTCACTAACTTATCTCTTTCCACTAACTTATCTCTTTCCACTAACTTATCTCTTTCCACTAACTTATCTCTTATACTAACTTATCTCTTTTCATTAACTTATCTCTTTCTACTAACTTATATCTTTCCACTAACTTATCTCTTTCCATTACATTATCTCTTTCCACTAACTTATCTCTTTCCACTAACTTATCTCTTTTCACTAACTTATCTCTTTCCACTAACTTATCTCTTTTCACTAACTTATCTCTTTCCACTAACTTATCTCTTTCCACTAACTTATCTCTTTCCACTAACTTATCTCTTATACTAACTTATCTCTTTTCACTAACTTATCTCTTTCTAATAACTTATATCTTTCCACTAACTTATCTCTTTCCATTACATTATCTCTTTCCACTAACTTATCTCTTTCCACTAACTTATCTCTTTTCACTAACTTATCTCTTTCCACTAACTTATCTCTTTCCACTAACTTATCTCTTTTCACTAACTTATCTCTTTCCACTAACTTATCTCTTTCCACTAACTTATCTCTTTCCACTAACTTATCTCTTATACTAACTTATCTCTTTTCATTAACTTATCTCTTTCCACTAACTTATCTCTTTTCACTAACTTATCTCTTTCCACTAACTTATCTCTTTTCACTAACTTATCTCTTTCCACTAACTTATCTCTTTTCACTAACTTATCTCTTTCCACTAACTTATCTCTTTCCACTAACTTATCTCTTTTCACTAACTTATCTCTTTCCACTAACTTATCTCTTTCCACTAACTTATCTCTTATACTAACGTATTTCGAGTTCGGTGCGTTCGACGAGGCGTATCTGCGACTGGATGATGTTCAGATTGGACGAGAACATAAGGTGTCTGAAGTGGATGTGTTCAATGTTTACACGTTCCACTGCATAGTGTCCACTCATAGCGCTGGTACCCTCTTCCAGTAGGTGGCGACAGTCCAGATTTTGACCGACGGTTAAGAATGTAATCTATCGGGGGGGTGGGGCTTAACGGGGGTTTGAGAGTGAAAGATGATGATGATGATGGTGATGATGATAATGCTGAAGATGATGATGATGATGAAAATGCTGATGATGATGAAAGTGATGATGATGATAATGCTGAAGATGATGATGATGATGATGATGATGATGATGATGATGATGGTGATGATGATAAACTTGTTTATCTTGAACGGTAGCGGGGCATATCTCCTTGATCTTAGAGGAGAGTTCGTCCTTTATAGACTCCATGTTACTATACTCGTGGTTACGGTGGAGCGTGACGATCACCAGCCTCTTCACCGATATCTGACTGCAGAGGTCTTGTCTGCCCAGCTTCGAATGGAACAACCACTCCAATTCCCTGTATGGGGGCGGAAGGGGGGGGCCTTGCGTTTAGTCGTAGTTAACGCGTATGTAGTTATAATCGCGTAGTTGGAGGTATGATTAAAGATTGATTACTATTTTATCTTAGTCAACATATAGTCGCAAGTAAAAATATTTGCTAACCACTGTAGTTTTAGCGATAATGTAGTTATAATATAACAGTATCGTAGTTATACTCGGATGGTTGTGATTAAAGTCATAGTTGTAGAGAGAGTCGTAGGGTAATGAGTGATTACTAATTACGCTAGTTCAATAAACTCCGCGATTACGATCGAACTTTCGTCGCGAATGTTTCATATGTTTACGAATGAGTGTAGTTTGTAACAATAAGTATTACATCTACACCGTATAGTAATAATGCGACGTTGAGATATCTACGACCCCTGACTGCTCAGTAAACACTAGAATGACGTACGTTACATACAAGTTATACACCTAGTGGCCTAGTAACCTTCCTTTAGGAACGATGAAAACGCTGAACTCGACGGTAGGATTCATGACCTCGGAGTCGATGATGTACAAGTTGTATCTAGCCTGGCCGGGGTTCCTATCGTCGAAGAACTCTATCATCAAGTCGTCTTCAAACTTCTTACTACGAATCCATAATGGTTGTTTAATAAACGACGTAATAATAGGTCCTAGTCGTGCGTGCGCGGTTTTTAATTAAATTGTTATAATAAACTTGTGGAAAAGGAATCATTTACAGTAATAGACTAGCGGGTAATGATGTCTGAACATAAGTAGTAGTACAGTCTAAGTAGTAGTGCAATAACTGACGAGAGAGAAATACAGTGGATTGTTAGAATGTTTAATGATGGTTAATAGATATGATAATAATGATGCTGATGATAATAACTAACTTGTTCTGAATACTATGTCTAATGATGGAATACTCCAGAATATCACTGATGTTTCTAAGGACATCATCGGTTTTCTCGTAGCGTACAGGTTTAAGTTGTGGGTTGCACATCTCCAGAATCTTTATTGTTATCCATTAATTATTTATTTTTATAGTATTATAATTTTTTTTTAAATAAATTAATTTTTCTATTTTTTTATATTAATTCATTAATATTATATGAATACAGTATTAATAATAAAAATGTAATTGTTTAAAAAATAAATATTTACATTAATATAAAAATATGCATAAATTTTAAATAATTTTCCATATTTATAACCAATTATTCAAATTAAATAAAATTAATATGGAAAGATAATTATCTTGATTATTATCAATAAAATAAAAATATAATAATACATAATTATATATATATATATATATATATATATATATATATATATATACATATAAAGTAATATATGGAATAGGTTTTAAATGAAATTATCTTTAATAAATAAATTTTATGATTAATAAGTCTACTGTATACATTTGAGTTATATTTCATTATCTATATGTTTATATTTTAGTTATATTTAAACTCCTATAAAATATCTGAAATATATCTAACCCACCTATCTAAATATATATGTATAACCAGGGTTAATGGTTTTGTCGGCTTTTTTTATAAAAACCAAAAAACCCGCTTTTTATGGTTTTTATCGGTTTTTTCAATAAAAACAAGTACAAATTATAATTCTTTCATAACAAAAAACTAACTAAATTGTATTATTTTTATTATAATTTTAAAATTTAAAGACATATCACATAATGGAAGAGTTGGCAATCTTAGAATCTATTATTTTTGATTGCTATTCATGTTACGAGTACATTTTATAATATATATGTATGTATTAAGTAATACTCATTCTATGTATACAAATTTCTATACTATTTCTAATTCTCTTAAATTTGACGATATTGTAAAAATGAATAGTATAAAATTTATGTTTCGAGCTAGGAATAATATTTTACCTAAGAATTTACAATTATTATATAAAGCTAAATCTTATAATGGAAATCTGTTTCATAGAATAAAAGTACGAACCAACCGAAAAGCATTTTGTTTATCGAATACTGGTCCAATGCTGTGGAACAGATTACCACAAAAAATAAGAAACATTACGAAATTGAATAATTTTAAAACAACTTTTAAATTATTTATAATATCGTCTTATTAATTTTAATTTTATATTTTTATATCCTATTTTGAATTATTGTATTATATGATATATTAATTAATTTATTTGCTACCTTATATTATCAGTATTTATTTTATATATTTTATTTTATAGTTTTATAGCTTTTAGTTATATAGTTTTTTTTTAATATATATTTTTATAATTTGTTATACAATTTTAATATTAGTGTTTTATTGGTTTACATTTTTGTAGGTACATATTATTCAATTATTTATTTTAAATACATGATGAGAATGATTGTGGGGTTTTTAGCAATTTTATTTTATTTTTGTATTTAGTTTTTAATTGTACATATTTTGTATAACTTATTTACATATAAATATACATACATATAAATTATTTACATATTAAATTTTATTTAAATTTTATTTAACATTCAGTATTATTTTCTATTCAGGAAGTCACATTTTTATTTTAAATATTAAATATACACGAGTACTTTGTATTGATTGTTTATGTGGCCTGTATTGGTTCGTGTCGGGGATGAGGATGCAATTGTTGTGTGGAGGCAATAGTTGCCAGTTCTCTTACTCTTGGCGAAAGTAAGTTCCTTAAAGCATTGGATATAGAAACCTCAAATCCTCCAAGTTGATACACCTTTATCGACTTTCATTGACAATCGATATAAAGTATTCTAGGTAGATTTTTTTATGACTATTTTTTTACTGATATCCTGGATAGAAATTTTATTTTATACTCTAATATTTTATTTAATATTATTTTAATTTTATACATGATTTTTCCCCCTCACAATCACATTGGGTGAACGACTTGATAAGCTCTGATTTTTCGTTCATCCAGGCTAATGCCTAAACTCTGATTATTATTATATATTAAAAAAGAATATTAAGTATTATCAAGTCAGTCATATTATTTATTAAATATTATTTAATAATTTTATATTATTAACATATAATAAAATATATTATTATCTAAATGAAATCAAATGGGAAATTTCAATAATTGATTTAAATATGTATCATTTTAATTCATTTCATGATATCATTTTAAAAAATCTTATATTTTGTAATACAAAATTTTATAATTAATATTTTTCATTGAAAAATATTATTCCATACACATCTATTTATATATCACATTGTGAAATTAACAGTACTTATTAACAATAACTTATTATTCAAAATTATAAATATTTGCATTTATTTAACAATGTAAATTTCTATAAATAGAATTGTTTTCTTATGTATTTTATATATTTGTGCAAGTGCGCATTGTCATAAAAATAAAATACGTGTATAAATATATTATAATATTAATAAAGTCAAAAATTACGAAAAAATTTAAATTAATTTAAATTTTTTTTATTTTAAAAAATAAATGTAATTTATTCGACTAATTTGTTGATAAATTATTTTAATTAAGGATCAAACTTTGTTGTGATCCTATAATTGATATCTACGAGGTATATTAAAAAAAACTTTATTTTTCTAACAAAAAATGTTTACGACTAGTTTACCCCAACATTTATTTGTTGTTAAAATGCTAAATAAAAGTCATTTTTTGAATAAATATGCTATTTTTATATCAATAATTATAATTTTATATTCATATAATAATGATAGACATATATAATATAATTTTTTTTTTAGATTTAGAAAAAATTTAAAAATTAAATTAAAATTCCCGTAGATCGATTTAATTATTTTTAAAAAAAAGTTGTTAATATTTTTTAATGAGGTTTTTATACTACATATGCTAAAAGGCAATTTTTACTTTTAAATAATTTTTCCTTCCATATATCTGTAATTTAAATTTTTTCATAAATTTTCAATGTAAATTCTATAAAATCTATTTTTGAATATGGTTTTGCTTTCTGAACTTTTGTCGGTTTTCAATTATTATTTTTTATTATTTCTGGAATGATTAAAAGGAGTTATTCCGAGCGAGATAGCACTTTTCTATAAAGGGAACTAAAAAATTACCAAAACGGGCTAACCTAATGTAAAATGTACACAAATTCACAAATATGTTTAATATAATGATCTACTATGAGTGAGATAGATACACTTTCTAGACTGTTCTATCCTAGTGTACCTGGTCGTACCCCAATAAAGAGACGTGGTAGACATAGTAGACATACTAACGGGAGTGATGCCCTCCATCTTCATGAACTTAGTGAACACGTACACGAACACAGGGAACCTCTGGTTGTAGGCTAGCACTGGTATCACGCGGCTCATGAAACCCCTGCACACGTGTGTGTGTGTGTGTGTGTGATCATTAGTCATAGTAGGATTCTTACCGCGCGATTATTCTATATTTATATATCTATATATTTATAGTTTAGCTATATTTGTTTGTTTAAATAAACGATGTAGACTAGAATTAACGCAATCAAACTCGAGGAGTGTATAGCAACGGAGACGGTATTATTTCTGAACGAACTATATTTAATATAACTACATAACAATAGTTACGAGAACGTATTTAAAGAAAGAGATACAGCATGCGGATACACAGGGAGGAGGGGGACGCAATGCACATCTCCTTCCGTAAGCCACCATACATATCGGCTTTAAGCGAAGTGCTGTAAAGAGGGGGGCGTGGCATCCGTTGTAGACACGCCCCCCTCGGCCGGTTACTAACACTGAATGGAAGTATTCGAGAGCTGTACGTACGACGTGAGGCTGGGCTAGAGAGACGCAGATGTAACGACCTCCTATCTTCAATACTCGGCTTATCTCTTCGAACATTGTCTTCAACTGAAGGGTGGCGAGTTGGGGGGGGGTTAAGGGTCAACGGAGCGGTGGTAAGATCATAATAGTAATAGTAATAATATAGTTATTTAGTTTAAAAGTTAATCTATCAATATATAGACAACAAAATTGGTATTTTTATTTATATATATATATTAAATATGATCCCTAATTAATTTTACTTTAGATTATATGAAAATATTTGTATTTAATAAATTATAAATAATATATATATCAGTTAAAATTATATCTTATATTAATTATTTATTTCTAATAATTCTTAAGTTTGATTACTTAAGTAGTGATAAATGAAATATTTTGAATAGATATTCTTCATATTGTTATTACCCTTAATGCTTACTTAATATCTCAATAACAATAAATATATGACATTTCTAATAAATATTATATCAATTTTCATAAATGGGATTATTATATTTTAAATGTAATGCTACATATTGTAATATTATATATTAGTTTGAACTAGATTAAAATATAAACATATACATTCTCACACATATAAAATTAAAAATAAATCATACATTTGAAAAATCATTAATTTCTTGTAATTATATATTTTAAACATTTAAAAATGAATTGTATTTCATATGATATATATATGCATGACTAACAATTACACAATTTGAAATAATTGAAAATGATTGTCAATATCACTGAGATACTAACTTTGGCCACGGTTTCATCTGATTCATCAGTAGCAAGAGCATCCAGGGTACCTTTATCAAGGACAACAGAGTAGGACTTATCCTCATAGGTCATCTGTAAGTGATAACCGCAGTATAATGATACAGGCCTAACTTCAGGACATCACATTGTGGGATAGCGACATTGAATTACCAATCAAATTTAAGAGAAATAGCTTATTGATTATAATGAATGGCTGCTGATTATGTATACAGTTACTAAACTATTACTATATAAATATCGTAGATGAAACATTAAACACTAAGTATTTAGCACTAAGTAAATGACAGATCAACTAGAATATGTAATACGATATGTTGTTTATGAAATTATTAAGAAATAAATATCTGAAAGTTTAACCTTCATGACGTCCATGAGAGCGAAGGTCATCCCGGGTCTACAGAGCGCCTTCTCCCTCATTTGATTAATTGCGGTCTATGTGATGGTATGATTGACGGATACGCTCTCTACACGCCCCGCCCACTTTCTTACAAACCTCGCTGATATCGACGTTAGTGATGTTGTGAATTCCACCGAAGTCGTAGAGGTCAAGGGTCAACTTGGAGTTACCTAGAGGTCACCGGTGATGATAATACACCGACACTAATACACTGATGATAATACACCGACTAACCACATCCGATATGGAGCACTATGTCTTTTGGTTTGATATATTGGTGAAGGATATCACATAAGTCTGTGTATTCCCCATACCTATGTGTGTAGTGGTAGTAGTAGTAGTGATAGTAGTATTAATATTAGTAGTAGTAGTAGTAGTAGTAGTAGTAGTAGTAGTAGTAGTAGTAGTAGTCAGGTAGTAGTAGTAGTCAGGTACCATTCAAAAGGATCACTGCCCCTATTAGCGAAGAACTGCTCCCAGTAGGTCTTGTTAGAGAACTCCTTTGCAGACGTCGGAAGTAAATTCATCGCCATCTTACAAGAAATCTGATAGCAAGATTATCACACGTTAATATGATAGAAAAGGATGAAATAGCGCAATATTTGTGCAATTATTCTACTCTATATATATATACTATTGAATATTTCATCTAGAAAATAATTCAAAATGTATATAATTCAAGTCATTCAATGGCTTAATAGTGTTACACCCTTCTCCTTCGCAGATTATGTAGAACTTAGTAAGTACGAAATGACATTTATTTTTTAATACAAAAAAACAATTTTTTTTAATTATTTCTTATTAAATCATATTTATTAACATGGTTTTATACTTTTTTATACCAAATTTCATAATGGCAGATTATAATGTAGAAGATATTGGGTTTATAAATAATGGGTCTACACAAAACTAGGCGTACATAATTCTATTCATTGAATTGAGTTAATTTTTTTTATATTCTATTCATTAAATGTATACACATGATATTACAAGACGTATTTTTTAAATTTGTATGTGTATAACTGCAAAAAACAACAATTTCTATAGAAATTCCGTAAATTAAAAAATTAAAATGTGTGCATATATATATATATATATTATATAATATATATTATAAAAAATACGTCTTGTAATATCATGTGTATACATTTAATGAATAGAATATAAAAAAAATTAGCTCAATTCAATGAATAGAATTATGCGCGCCTAGTTTTGTGTAGAACCATTATTTGCTATCTCTATACATAGAGAGGCGGGCGTCGTGTGACATCCCCTTAAGTTACATATCCTTATAGTATATTAACATAGATATTTAATAAAGTAATAATTAGATTAGTATTCATCAAATCTATAAAAATTTATATGTAATTTGTATATTTTTTATATAATTTTTTATAATTATTACATAGATCTTAAATTGTAAAATTTATCCTCAAATAGCCATAACTTTCTAAATTGATTATATTAGAAGAAGGTTCCTCCTATTAGATAGTAGAAAAACAATTTTAAAAAAAGCATATGTACTTTTTTTTTGACCTCGAACATTCACAAAATTATTAAAATGAAAAAATGTATATTTTTATACACCCTAATAGGGTGTTCACATCAATTCCGTTTTAAAAAACGTACGTGTAACTGCAACTTCAAATGATTCATTCACGGCAAATTTGAAGTTATGAGTCACATTCCTATTTATTTGAAGTTGAACTACACGTTTTCTGAACGTTTTCTGAAATAGGATTAATCCTATTTTCTGTACGTAACAACACACAGAATTAGAGAGAACAGCTAGAATGAACACACAGAATTAGAGAGAACAGCTAGAATTCCACTTGATTCCAATTGATATATATATAAAGTATATTATTACATATAACTTATCGAATAACTATTTATTAAATATATATATATATATATATATATATATATATATATATATATATATATTGATATATATATATAAAGTATATTAACAAATGTTTATTATTACATATAACTTATCTAATAACTATTTATTAAATATATATATATATATATATATATATATATATATATATATATATATTATAAAAAGGTTATATAAGATGGTATACAACTATATATATATATATTTTAATAATATATATCAACTATACAATAGTAATATATAATATATATTTCAATAATTTATTAAATATTTATTTAAATTATATATATATATTTCATAAGTTTAGATATAATTATAAGGATTTATGTATTATATAATAATATAGTATTTGTTATATTAGTTAAAAATATTAAATTAATAAATATAATGTATGTAGTATTTATGTATTAGTGTATTTAAAGAAATATATAATACTACTATTTATACATTGAATTTAGCTATATCCCACAATTAGATTTGTTACAATTGATTTTATTTGTAAATATTTAAATATAGGTGGCGATATATGTCTACCCTTACGAAAAACTAAAAAACACGGAATTGATGTGAACACTTAAAAATCTGTTACTTCAAATTTGCTGTGAATGAATCATTTGAAGTTGCAGTTACACGTACGTTTTTTAAAACGGAATTGATGTGAACACCCTATAAAACTATTTAATGTTCAAAATATTCCATATGTTAAAAGCTTTAATTAATTAATATTAGATTGTCTATTGTTTATTTTGTATTGATGGCATTACTGAAAAAAAATTATAATCAAAATAATATCATAAATTTTATAAAGAATGTCAAAGACATTTAAATTTATAAAATTTCAATATAAATATTTAACATAGAGATGAACACAGTTAGAAAGATATTGAAATATAGTTATAAATAGATGTTAAAAGTTTACATTTATCCCAAGTATTTAGAGAGATATGAATAGTTAAATTATAGGAAATTAAAAAAAAATGTAAACAAATATTTTTTTTAAATTTCAATAGTGCATCTGTCAATATGAAATTTTGGGCCCCAAAAATGTACACATTTAATTTTGTTATCATAATAAATAAACTTAAATTTTAATGAAAATCTAAGAATGTAAGCGGGAGCCATTTGCTGATTTCACTTGCAATGATGACCCTTTAGTTATGATGTTATCTCCCACATTATCTTCTTTTCAGTAATTACTAGAGACTATTTACATAACACCAATTCACAAGTATCAGATGTTGACATACAATTTCACTAGTCTCTCGATATCTGATATTCCTGTTTATCGATATTATATAAAGTAAATAAAATAAAACTAATAATTAACATTTTTTATAAATAATAATTATTAGATTATAATTTTTAGTAATTAAACTAAAAATTTTCTTAAAATATACTAATAAAATTTATTTTCATTCAAATTGTGTATACCATATAATATATATTCTATAGTTTATATGCACGAATTTAAATAATTGCACAAATTTAAATAATTGGAATAATTACAATAAATTGTGCATTATTGGATATAGAATTCGTGCAAAATACACGAATATATAGAGGCATGGTATATGGTTGGTCATAAAATATGACTCATAATACAAGATTACCTGGCTCCATATAATATTTCTCAGGATAGTATTAACATTACACCTATCAATCAAATGTATTACTTTTTAAATTCTAATTTAAATAAATGTAATTAAATCGCATTTAGCGTTTCACTTAATCAATACGGCAATAAAGGTTAAAAAATCACTTCAAGTAAATCTAAAATAAATAAATAAATTATCCCTCTATATCTATCACATTTAATATTCATTAATAATTCATTATATTTTATAAACGTAAAAATATAATTATTATTTTAAATATTCAAATAAATTGTAAACAAATTTAAACATAAAAAATAAATGATTAATTAATACAGTAATATAATTTCACCTAAAAACTTTCTTGAAAACAACTTTCTGACAAAAATTATTATAGAGTGTTATTTCTAATAGAAATTTCAAATTTCTTGTCGATTTTGTAGAATATAAATTTGTGATGGAAATAGGTGAGAACATATGATTTTTTTCAGTATAACTTCTATAATTAATAATTAATATATTAATATACAATACACCGCCGAAAACTCATTACTGATGTTGATCGCAGTGTCTAAACAAATTGGTTACAAGGTTATACAAATTTCGTGCAGAAATAAAATTTAACATTTTCTATTTTTTATGAATTTTCGATGGTTTAAATTATCATCCTAGTATTTTCTACCTTAATTTTAAAGTTATCTTTAATTATATATATTTATTTAATTTAGTATATTTTATATATTATTCTTCTTTAATAAAAGTATCTAAATTTGAAACCGGATTTATTTCTGCGAATTTTATTCAGGTTAGGAGAATAGGAATCAGAGTCAAAACTTAAGCGCGATAGTTAACAAGTTAACAATGCGAGGCTGTTGGCGGGAGTAGCGTACACACAGAAATGAATATATATATCCAATAAAGGACATGTCCTTTGTATAATATGTACATTTGATGACATAATTCAAATTTGAATTGTATGTTCAACTTGAATTTAATTCAATGATTCAATTCCCGCCTCTACGCGTTTGTTTTTTAAATTATTGCGCGTTACTTTTGACCCGTCACCAGTGAATAGTGGCTCACAAATCATCTCCGAAATTTATTTGAAATGATATAAAATATTAATATCCGCCATGGTCGAATTAATAATGCAACGTTATATCATATAACTTATATGTGTATGTAACGGAGAATACCGAATATGGCCCCCATTTGTTTTGATTATGATTAATATTTAAAATATTTTACATGTATCGATATATAATTTAAAATTATAATAATAGTTAATTTATATATATCTCATACTGTATAATACATTTAATTATTTATATTAGTTTAAAATGTGTACTGATGAAAAGTATATAAGAGAATTTTATATTTGACCTCATAAATCACAATCAAAACAAACGGGGGCCATATTCGATACAGATCGTGTCTAAAAATACACATATATATCGTAATAACTATTGTGAACTAATGAATAATGCATATATAGTCTTGTACTGTATATTTTATTTTAAATAAATACTTGATCAAATATAATATTAGTATACAATGAATACATTATATTTCAACATTTCACTTATACTATATATATATATACGCGTGTAGTTACACCATATATCTGTAGACTACTTATCAATATTAAAATTATTTATTATATTCTCATATTAACTCTAAATTGAACATATCAAGATCATGTTAACATCATGGTAATCTGAACGGCATTACAATTTTAGCCATTACATTTAATTTGAAATTAGTGGTTTATATCGAATATGGCTCCCGTTTGTTTTTATGAAGTCAAATATAAAATATTAATTTCTGTAGTTTACACGGATAGTACGGAAGGTAGGCAAAAATTAAATAACTATAAATAACAAAGTTCATGCGTGTCTCTCAATGCGTGCGTCGCGCTAATATATTATTCTTAGTTACTAATTACTTTGTATAGGCTCATTTCGGTATATAAAGCAGCTAAAAAAACTGCAGAATAAAACTAAATCAAACCCAAAATATCAATAAATATTAATTAATCAATTAAAATGAATGGTGTATACGTATATTTTTATAAAGTCATTATTCCATATATACATGTTTTCATTTAGATTTTATTTTCGTGTGCATAATTATTATGATAATAGGCTCTAATTTAGAGCATATCATAAATTTTCGTAAACATAAACACACGCCTTGCATGAACTTTGCTATTTATAGTTATTTAATTTTTGCCTACCGTCCGTATTCCCCGTTTACACACTAATGTACATGATAAATGAATATAAATAATGAAAATATATTATATATTATAATATTATATTATTAAATATTAAATATTATTAAATATATATATAAATTAGTTATTATTTTAATTTTAATTTATATAGCGATAAATGTAAATATTATAAATTTGTAATCGTTTCAAAACAAATAAGAGGTCAAGGCCATAATCTATATTATCCAAATAAGTGAAATCTGCATGAAATAATATAATATTATACATTTTAATAACAAAATATTGTTACTTAATACTCCATATAAACTTTATAAAATGACCCATTAAATATATATATATTGATTATTAGATAAATATTAATAATAAGTAAAATAATAAATATTTAATACTGAGCGATAATATATTTGTAAGCACACATTATAAATATTGATTTACAATAAATTGATATATATTAACGACTTTATTCTATAATATAATTAATAAAAAAAACCTCAAACTATTAATAGTCGTTTCAAAAAGATAATATTCGTCCCGGATGATGAAGTTATTCCTATAAAATAATAATTAAATTTTGAATTAATTTAAAATTGTAAATGGTTTATGCCCTGCAATAACCAATAGAACCAATAGGAATTAGCCAGGGTAATTGAAGGTAGTGACATCTATAATCATTCCTTTTATATGCACCAGGAGGATATAATTTTACAAACTTTATAAAACTTTATATTGTTTTATATTATTATAAAGTTATTATATATTTGATCTATTTGAATATATAATATATATATATATTTATTTATACAATTATATAAATATATTATATATTTAAATTTGATATATCATTATATTTAATCAGTATATATTTTATTTTAATATAATTTCAAAATTATACTGTCTTAAGTTTCAAAATTATACAAAAAAATACTATTCCCTAGATATTTTATTCGAATCTAATTAATTTAGTGTACGGTATATACTAGTATTGTAACTATAATGAAATTTTGATAAACTATATATAAATATATACATACATATACTACTGCAAAGGGAATTATTAATATTTTGCGAGAAATATAAAGGTTAATATTAATAGTATAGCATTCAAAACTATTACATAATAATTACATAATAGTTTTCATAATTGTTATAATTATTATATAATAATAATATTATATTATTAATAATATATTAAATATATTATATATGTTACTATATATTATATAGTTAATATATTATACAATATTCACTTTTGTATGTTTATGATTATTATAATAAAATCGTATATAATATTTATATACTATCAATATGTTATATAATATAGTAATTATATATTATAAAGTTTATAATTATAAATTTAATTTTAATTTTAATTAAATTAAATTTAATTTAAACTTAAATTTATAAATAAAATATATTTAAAAACGTAATAGTCACATAATTATTTAAATATATATGTAATAGATAACGAAAATTGTAATATATATATATATTTGTATGTTTTATATATCTTAATATATTAGACGATAATGCAAATGAAAGTGTAGTCTACACGAAGATGCAATGGATAGGATATCATTTGTATTCGTGTCCTGTCTTATCATATTAGGTTTGTATCAAGTGATTATCGATTATTGATTAGTTATATACTTAAATAATAAAATATCTAAAAAATAGAAATACAACTATAATAAAGTATAAACAATATAACTATAAGTATAACTATAATAAAAGAAATTTAAAAGTACATTATGTATTTAATTATATATTATGCATATTTTATATAAAGTAATATATATATATATATATATATATATATATATATATTACTATATATATAGTTACTATAGTTATATATTGTATAAATAATATAGTATATAATAATGAGCATTCAATTTAGTGAAATTGTATATTTTAACCTGAGTTAGATATTATATATATATCCATGATTATTGGTATCTGTATTAATGTTGAAATCTAAAGAAAAATGTATAATATTTATTTATATATAGAGTTTTTGCATAGAATCACAACTAATAAACACTTCTATGTGCATTATATATTTAGTATATTAATATTATTTTATAACAGTGTATTTAATCGAACATTATATTTTGTTTATATTAAAAAACTCAGCATAATTTATAAATATCGTAATTTTAAATTTCCGTTTTAGATATTGAGTTTATCTAAATTTAACTTTATTGAGTAATAATGTATCAATTTAATCTTTTCTAATATTTAATATCAATAGTATATCAATTTATTTAAATAATTTGTTTACTATTTCCTAACTAGTTTATCTTGCTATTTAAATATTTATATATATATATACATTGATGGCAGATACAGAAACATTAGTATTGAAAATAAATGCCTATCTCTACATTGTAACATAATATATTAATCAATGTATTGAACAATTAAAATTAAAACCAAAGATTTATTTTAGATTTTTATTATAGAATTTACAATATTAATTATTCATGTGTCATTCCATATACTATATTACACACATGTGGCAGTCCGTAATGTAGTATCTCAGGATGAGGAGTAAACAACTATTTTATTTATTAATGTAAATAAGTTATTCTAAGTCAATATTATTATAAGTAAATATTTCATCTATTTACCTTCCATTATATAATTAAAAATCTATCAAATAATTCTACCCCATATTTATATAGAATTCAAGAGGAGTATAAGTTGTAGTAGTAGTAGTGGTAGTGGTGGTAGTGGGATAATTAATAAATAAATATACATATTCTCTACAAACACAGCATAATATGTGAACTAACAATGGTAAATAGCCAGACATATCTGTCAAGTGTTCTCAATTCTGTGATTAGTGTATACAATTCAGTGATAATCCTACCATTGTGGTTACAACAAGTGATCTGAACAAGTATAATCTATGATGCCCCATTAATATGCCCTATATACCCTCTAGATTCCTATTGAATTTACTTTATTTACTTTACCCTGTAGACAGTGTATATATACATATACATATATATATATATATATATATATATATATATATATATAAGCATACATGCATTATGAACATGTGTTTGATGTTTGATGGGGTGTTCATATTTAATAATTGCATCTCATATCACAAGAAACACACACACACATGGATTACAAAGAGATATGCCATGTTCAATTATACCTAGGCATGTTCTCCCTTATATATTGTATTAATACCAGTGCATATGAGTGTGTATGTGTGTGTGTGTGTGTGTGTGTGTGTATGTGTGTGTGCAATATAAGCTATACTGGCAGCAGTAGTATATGTCTCTAACATGTTTTGAGCCTCTGCTCTCTAATTTAATTAAGTAATAAACAAGTGAAATATGTGTAATGTTAAGATATACATACCTATGTGTGTACTACTGCTACTACTACTACTACTACTACTACTACTACTACTACTACTACTACTACTACTACTACTACTACTACTACTACTACTACTACTAATACTACTACTACTACTACTACTACTACTACTACTACTACTACTACTACTACTACTACTACTACTACTACTACTACTACTACTACTACTACTACTACTACTACTACTACTACTACTACTACTACTACTACTACTACTACTACTACTACTACTACTACTACTACTACTACTACTACTACTACTACTACTACTACTACTACTACTACTACTACTACTACTACTACTACTACTACTACTACTACTACTACTACTACTACTACTACTACTACTACTACTACTACTACTACTACTACTACTACTACTACTACTACTACTACTACTACTACTACTACTACTACTACTACTACTACTACTACTACTACTACTACTACTACTACTACTACTACTACTACTACTACTACTACTACTACTACTACTACTACTACTACTACTACTACTACTACTACTACTACTACTACTACTACTACTACTACTACTACTACTACTACTACTACTACTACTACTACTACTACTACTACTACTACTACTACTACTACTACTACTACTACTACTACTACTACTACTACTACTACTACTACTACTACTACTACTACTACTACTACTACTACTACTACTACTACTACTACTACTACTACTACTACTACTACTACTACTACTACTACTACTACTACTACTACTACTACTACTACTACTACTACTACTACTACTACTACTACTACTACTACTACTACTACTACTACTACTACTACTACTACTACTACTACTACTACTACTACTACTACTACTACTACTACTACTACTACTACTACTACTACTACTACTACTACTACTACTACTACTACTACTACTACTACTACTACTACTACTACTACTACTACTACTACTACTACTACTACTACTACTACTACTACTACTACTACTACTACTACTACTACTACTACTACTACTACTACTACTACTACTACTACTACTACTACTACTACTACTACTACTACTACTACTACTACTACTACTACTACTACTACTACTACTACTACTACTACTACTACTACTACTACTACTACTACTACTACTACTACTACTACTACTACTACTACTACTACTACTACTACTACTACTACTACTACTACTACTACTACTACTACTACTACTACTACTACTACTACTACTACTACTACTACTACTACTACTACTACTACTACTACTACTACTACTACTACTACTACTACTACTACTACTACTACTACTACTACTACTACTACTACTACTACTACTACTACTACTACTACTACTACTACTACTACTACTACTACTACTACTACTACTACTACTACTACTACTACTACTACTACTACTACTACTACTACTACTACTACTACTACTACTACTACTACTACTACTACTACTACTACTACTACTACTACTACTACTACTACTACTACTACTACTACTACTACTACTACTACTACTACTACTACTACTACTACTACTACTACTACTACTACTACTACTACTACTACTACTACTACTACTACTACTACTACTACTACTACTACTACTACTACTACTACTACTACTACTACTACTACTACTACTACTACTACTACTACTACTACTACTACTACTACTACTACTCCTCCTTTCTACTCCCTTCTACTACTGCATATACATACATAATAAAACTAGATATACACTATATATACATAGTGTATCCTATAGGAGTATATGTTGTGTACACCAGTAGTGTATACTACTCAAGTTACTACATTAGATTGAGTAAGTGTGCGGGTGGTGAGCAAGTGTGCGGTTGCATTAGGTGTTCCTCTAATAATCGCTCCGTAACTCTCTGTATATAGGAGGGGACATGTAGGTTGTGATGGCTAATTCATTGTTTGCACAAGCACACGCACACTGTGCGACCCCCACACACACACGTTCACACACCTGCACACATCCGTACTATACGGCATACTGTACGAATCGTACATAAACATATATACACACCTTCTACACATATTATTTATTATTACTGAATTCATTATTATTGTCCACATTAATAACCGTACATTTGATATAATTATATGTGAGTCATAAATAGTGACTAATATAATTATGTGTGAGTCATACATTGTGAGTCATATGATTATTCTACTATTTCGTGTTGTGTGTGTTTATATATAACGCCATTAATTACATAAAGCATACATATAATGTAATGCCGTACAATACGTGTTCGTTTGATTGACAGCTGAAAACGGCGCCAAAATTAAAAATAAGTATCCTTGTCTATTAACGTCATGTTTTATTAATTAATCGACTGCTATACGAGTTCAACTTCTTAGTATTCAACACCATTCATCCATCAGTCTCTCTCGTGTAACTAGCATCATTTGCATCACGTGATACTATCACGGTGATATTATTTTCATGTATACATTAACATTAACTATAGTTAATAATTGTAATTAATATAAATACATATAATATAATATTGATTATATTTATGTTAAACTCTATAGAGTGGTATACGGTATACCAAAAATGTATCCAATACAATTAGTTCACTTTACTATGTTATCCCTATAATGTATAATATGTACTACTATTTAATAATACATTAATATGTATATATTAATATACATATATACAATAGATTTTTTTATAAATATATTTCATAAAATTTTTTATTTAATTTGTATTATGCCCTTACATTTGTCATTAATGAAATATAATAAGTATAAGTTGGATATGAAATTTAAGGAATTTTTTTTCAGGAATATTTACGTCATACGTAATTTGCATGTTAGCGTTGCTATCTGGCATGTGTAATGCCTCCGTAAGGACACGACCTTTATTATAATCTACTTACCCTAAGGGTTAGAATCCGCATATAGAGACATATTTCAAATTTGTAAAATAAATATAATCACAATGAAATACTGGTCCAACAACTGTATAGGAACCGATAAAGTACATTGTGCGTATACTTCTCTATAGAGCTAGATGTATCTTCTCTCTATATATAGAGAGCTATAT
>OZ025239.1:55371959-55384459 GCA_964019155.1 Osedax fenrisi | reverse complement strand
CACACACATTAACACATACCCTCACACACACTAACACATACCCTCACACACATACACACACAGACACACACACACACATACACACACACATTAACAACATAGTAATGCATGCACATAGAATCCCATCAATTCAATGCGTTTTTTGTCAATGATATTGAATAACATAAAAAAGCAACAGAGGAACATGTTTGATGGGTTGTCATACAATCATGTATAATTGTATATATATATATATATATATATATATATATATATATATATATATATATATATAATTGTATATAAGTGCATGTGTTTAACAAATGTATACAAACTATAGTGTGTTACTTTTATTTAAAATTAATTTTATATTTCATCTTCCAATTCATTATTATTTAATTCCACCTTACTTCGTACGTCGTCACTGTACGTATATAATGTTAATTATACATTGTATACAATAATATTACATTTATTAAAAAAATTAAATATATATATAAGTAAAATGATAAAACATATTATATACTATGTTTTAAATTTTAAAAATGACAGTATATTAACTTATAAATAACAAAATAAGTAACTTGTATATTATATATTAATATATATTAGTTCGCACACATAAACACATACAAACACTCACAAACAAACACACTTACAAACACACACACATGCGAACACATATACACAATCTCACACACTCCCCATATAATTACAATTTATAAAACACCTGTTCAGTTTAATTCATCAGTTAAACAGTTGTAACCCCACCCCTACTATGTGGCTAGGGCTTGCCTTCATTACGTAATACATGTCTATCTGTACCCTCACTATGGGGCTAGGGCTTCATTACGTAATACATGTCTATCTGTACCCCCACTATGGGGCTAGGGCTTGCCTTCATTACGTAATACATGTCTGTATGTACCCCCACTATGGGGGTAGGGCTCGCCTTCATTACGTAATACATGTCTGTATATACCCCCACTATGGGGCTCGCCTTCATTACGTAATACATGTCTGTCTGTACCCCCACTATGGGGCTTACCTTCATTACGTAATACATGTCTGTCTGTACCCTCACTATGGGGCTTGCCTTCATTACGTAATACATGTCTGTCTGTACCCTCACTATGGGGCTAGGGCTCGCCTTCATTACGTAATACATGTCTGTCTGTACCCCCACTCTCACTGTTTACACATAGAGGTACTACACACGAATACACATCATCACGTACGATATTATTACATTCTATATATTGTATACATTGTATACATTGTATACATTCTATATATAATATTAACTATTATCTGTAATTTAAATGTCATTATCTATTAATTAAATTTGAATTAATACATGTCACTAATATGAAATGGGTTTACTAGAATGTTATTTGTGTGAGTGCGTTTGATACATATTCCGAATATGATATTCGTATATATATATATATATGTGTGTGTGCGTGTATAAACAGAGAGTGACATCAAGGTTACAAGATAGTGTAGGTTCACACGAGAGAGAGAGCCCCCCCCCCCACTAATGGTAACCGCCGTCACGTGCTGTTTACATGACTATAGTCAGACCAGTAATTAACGGGGGAGGATATGTAGTACTACTTATCTGTAGCTCTGAGGTGTATCACTTCTTAATAGTATGTAGTAGCTATAGAGTATATAGAGTATATAGTATATATATATATATACTATACTATATAGTATTGGTAATACTGACACCCTATCGAATATCATATAGTAAGCATTGACACCCCTAGCATATATCATATCCAATACTGACACCCATAATCACATATTACAATCAATAATGACACCCCACTACATATTAAATACATTACTAACACCCCTATTACTTATGCCCCCTACCATATAGTCAATACTGACACCCCTATCATATATCATTATCAATACTGACGCCTATAGTATAGTTAATACTGACACGTCTACTACATGTAACTGGTTGTGTGGCTCAGTTGACTAAGGTGTCAGACACATAAGCCGTATGGCGTAGGTTCAAGCCCCATCCGGACTATTAAAACAGGCCTTAACATAATATTTATAAGTGATATTATATAATTGTGTATAAATAAATGATCGGTTTTCGTTAAAACCATAACACCATCTCGTTAAAATAAGAGCCATTTGGTTATAAGTGAAAACCTCATCTAAGTTCCTTGATAGGGTGAAAGGACTCCACCAAATAACAATAACATATTATATAGTAATAATTGACATACTTGTGATATATCCAAGTTAATACTGACACCCCACCACACATATGCAATACTGACACCCCTATTACAGTTAATACTGACACCCCACCATACATATGCAATACCGACACCCCTATTACAGTTAATACTGACACCCCACCACACATATGCAATACTGACACCACTATTACAGTTAATACTGACACCCCACCACACATATGCAATACTGACACCCCTATTACAGTTAATACTGACATCCCACCACACATATGCAATACTGACACCACTATTACAGTTAATACTGACACCCCTATTACAGTTAATACTGACACTCCACCACACATATGCAATACTGAAACCCCTATTACAGTTAATACTGACACTCCACCACACATATGCAATACTGACACCCCTATTATAGTTAATATTGATACTCCACCACACATATGCAATACTGACACCCCTATTACAGTTAATACTGACACCCCACCACACATATGCAATACTGACACCCCTATTACAGTTAATACTGACATCCCACCATACATATGCAATACCGACACCCCTATTACAGTTAATACTGACACCCCACCATACATATGCAATACCGACACCCCTATTACAGTTAATACTGACACCCTACCACACATATTCAATGCTGACACCCCTATTACAGTTAATACTGACACCCCACCTCACATATGCAATGCTGACACCCCTATTGTAGTTAATACTGACACCCTACCACACATATGCAATACTGACACCCCTATTACAGTTAATACTGACACTCCACCACACATATGCAATACTGAAACCCCTATTACAGTTAATACTGACACTCCACCACACATATGCAATACTGACACCTCTTTTGTAGTTAATACTGACACTCCACCACACATATTCAATACTGACACCCTACCACACATATGCAATACTGACACCCCTATTATAGTTAATACTGACACCCTACCACACATATGCAATACTGAAACCCCTATTACAGTTAATACTGACACTCCACCTCACATATGCAATACTGACACCCCTATTACAGTTAATACTGACATCCCACCATACATATGCAATACCGACACCCCTATTACAGTTAATACTGACACCCCACCATACATATGCAATACCGACACCCCTATTACAGTTAATACTGACACCCTACCACACATATTCAATGCTGACACCCCTATTACAGTTAATACTGACACCCCACCTCACATATGCAATGCTGACACCCCTATTGTAGTTAATACTGACACCCTACCACACATATGCAATACTGACACCCCTATTACAGTTAATACTGACACTCCACCACACATATGCAATACTGAAACCCCTATTACAGTTAATACTGACACTCCACCAAACATATGCAATACTGACACCTCTGTTGTAGTTAATACTGACACTCCACCACACATATTCAATACTGACACCCTACCACACATATGCAATACTGACACCCCTATTGTAGTTAAATCGGAACATCCTCATCTCATAACAATAATCTTACTCTGTTATCTTCAGTTATTATAAAAAATGTTGCATATTGAATGTGCACTATGAACAGTATGACGATATCATGCCGCCTATTGTTATTATGATTCAATACGATAATCTAGATCCGGCATCATTCTAGTTCTGCCACTATTACTACACACATGCGCATTCGCTATACCCGCTTCCTTATGAACGGTCGTAGTAGCCACGGTCACCACTACCACTACCACCACCATGATGACGATGTTGATGACGATGATGATAGTGGACTGCATATAAGCACACGTCGTCACACCACCCACCTCGTTCATCCGCCACCCTACGCCTACGTTATCACCCCCGATTCTACGCCACTTCACCGGTTACACACTCACACACGCGCACACACACTCACACACACACTCACACACACACACACACACACACATCGTATACGTTACAGTAGCAATAGTACACCCCTATTGTATTCATATACTATAGTGGTTGTGATTGAAAGTGACTCATTTAATAGGTGTCTTGGTATTTCATTTCAACTATTCACTATATCTATAGGAAATACCCATGTAAATATGATAATATATTAAGTCTTCTTTTTATATGGAATTTGTTTAATAATATATACTTATGTATAGCATATATATATATATATATATATATATATATATCAATGTAGGTTCATAAATTATAATAATCTGTAGATATTTCAATAATAGTTTACATGATACCATATATGGAAACAACATCTACACACTATCTACGTACTGTGTACAACTGTGCTAGTAGTAAACAATACAACTTAATCACGTGGTCTGTGTGGTTCTACCGGACACTTGACCACTTGTCATCTGTCACCTCCCCCCCCCCGTGACGTCACTATCTAAGCTGTTTGTTATCTTGACCGTGTGGTCCACCACCGCTATAAAGGTGGATACCTGCGGCGCATGCGTATTGCGGTGTGCGCGTGAGTCACACACACACACGCGCACACACTCACACGCGCACACACACACACACTCACACGCGCACACACTCACACGCGCACACACTCACACGCGCACACACACACACTTCCAATGTGGCTTATCTTATATCAACATTGATTATTTAATTATATCGACATTTTAATATCACTATGAATACCATTTCATTGCATATATGCATATATAGTATACTGCGTATATTGCGTATTATAATAAATATACTATATATAATATATTATAAGAATATAGTATAGAATATAGTATAGAATATATATATATACATATATAATCTACAGAATCACTAATATGACATACCACGAGGTTTTCTATCATGAAGTATTCCAACATTCCCCCCCACACACACACCCACACACACACCCACACACACACACACACACACACACACACGTATATTAATATCACGATTTTAAACGTGATGTCAGTCATCTACGCAACAATGTATCGCTAATTTATTACGCAATACACTCTATTGAGTCATCTCTTAACTATCTTGTCATGTTCCCAATAGTTCAGTCGTATACAATACTATACCATATAAGTTCTATTTAAAGTATGTGTAGCCTATATATTAAATAGTATATGTACTTTATATGTTACTAAATACCACCATCTATGTACATAATCACACCATTGTTGTCTATGTGTATATACAACAGACGTAATATATGCTAATTCGCAAAGATATAATTTGATCTCCAATCGAATGTCTGTGGTATCGGGTCTGTGGTGATGTGGTGATGTGGTGATGTGTTAAGTCGAGGTGGTGTCCTATGTAATTACGCGGCGCTATGCTTATTCCCTTGCCAACGTAACACGTGACTCTGTCATGTGACTGTACCGCGTGATAATAGTGCCCAGTATATTCTATTGTATTAATGTATATGAATATGCACATGTACATTTTGTATGTATTAAACATCATTATATAGGTATGCTTATGAATATATATATATATATATATATATATATATATATATATATTGTCTATAACTACTATTGTCATGTAAATAAAGAATATTCAAATTACTAATGTGCAAACATTTTTTATTTGCATAAAAACATTAAATCTAATTTCCACTTACTAATATAATCTGATATTTCATGTGAGGCTCTATGCTTATATACATAAATATGTGCTTATCAACATAAATATATACTTATGCATGTGCACAAATAAATACTCCATATTAAAACGGCCTATATGTAGATACAGGAAATATTTCCTATAAAGGCTGGGCCATTACATAATATTTATTTAAGCAAATCTATGGTCAACATTTCAAATCATCTGCACATGTTTAATGCTAACTAATTATGAATTGATTATAATTTAGAATATAAGAAATTCATTAAAATCATTAGAATAATAAATCAATATTTTATTTTAACATTACATTGGTGTCATTTATTTGAATATAGGTTGATAGATAGATTGCATTTACTTATGAAACACTTCCAAAATATATACAATTAATATTCTACAGAGTGTTAAAATATTATATAATATAAAAAGTGACCTGAAATATAATTGTATGTTATCCAATAAACAACATTTATAGCTTATTGACATATTTATATAAGATTATTAACTGTTTCTATTTGACACTCAGTAATTGTCATCACATGTTTCATATTATATTAACTTTCTAATTAAGAATAGATATATAATTATATAAGTATTGGTATAGACAAATATAATGAAAAAGAAAATAAAATTATTCTATTATATGTTTGTATTTTATAGAGTAAACAAAATTAATACTAAATCTTGAAATAATGATATTTAAATTAATATATTAATGTTAAAAAAGAATATATATTTGTAAAGCATTGTACATTTTTAGTCAAATATGATAAACTAACTATGTGACTCAGTTGGATAAGGCTTCAGACACACAAGCAGTAGGATCTAAATTACTGGATGGGATGAAAGAAATAACAAAATAAAATAAAATAACAATAACAAATAGCAATACAAAATATATTTATTGTCTATATAGTTTATTTATGTTTTATTTATATGTTATCATATTATCAATGTGTTTATAATGAATCTATGTTTGTCTAAATATTATCATGTAAATATTATATATATATATATATATATATATATATATATATATATATATATATATAAGTATACTTATTATATAATTCTATATGCTATGTTAACACCTCTTAGAGAACATGATTCACAGTCACCACTTCATTAATTGGAAGCCATACCGCTATCAGACCCATAGTGTAATGGGTAATCATCATCATCATCAGCATCATCATCATCATCATCATCATCAGTATCATCATCATCTTCATCAGCATCATCATCATCAGTATCACCATCATCATCATTATCATCATCATCATCATCAGTATCACCATCATCATCAGTATCATCATCAGCATCTTCTCATGTCCATCATCACTTCGTATAATAATGAACCCAGCCATCTCTCTCTATCTCTCACTGACAGGCATTCTTTACAAATCATCACCACCCAGCATTAATATGATCATGAGAGGTGCATTACCCCCCCCCCCCACCCCCAATCAATTATTATAGTAATGCAATATCTCAGATAGTCTAACTACCATGTGTGATATGCTATACTTCAATGAAATATTAATATAATGTTTATAAATAGTTCATTATATTGATAACATTATATAATATAATACAGTATTTCATTGTATATTAATGGTATAATTATTATACTATAATATATCTCAATTTTAGTACATTTATCAATAACATTGTTAATAAAATTATTAATATTTTAATACGTTATATAATTAATATAATTTTCCTGTAAATAAGTATATACATAATATGTGTATAAGTTGCCCATTATATTAATGAATTGTTATTAATATATTGTATCCAATATAAAAAGTGACAGGTTTGAGATGCTTGTATGTTATCCCATAATAAACAACATTCATAGCTAGACATATTCTTATACTATTATTTATTGTTTATGTGTGACATGTATTTGTCATGTCATCGTCTTTATTGAGATATCACTACTATGATAGTAGTACAGAGTACTTGGTAGGTACTAGCTAGGTCTTAAGTAGGTCTTAAGTAGATCATAAGTACGCCTTTAGTAATCCTATCAATCATGATATATGATGTTGGAATTTTATATAATCATTAATTTAGTAAATTCATTATTTTTACATTGATATTATCTTAAAGAAAATTACAATCACCAAATATATATATATATATATATATTCATTTTCAATATACGTTTAAAGTAAATAATACAAATAATTATCAATACTATAGTATTATAAATTATTTAAAATATATATCAGATTTATTAGATATTCATTGCCATGTATTTATAGATATACTTAAATAAGTCTATGTTAACATTATAATATTTGTATATTTACATACTCATAATTATACTTTATAAACATCCACTAAACTCATTTATCAAAAATGAATATGAATACATATTCAGTCCTAATATATATAGTCAATAAATTATACTTAATAGGATAGATAGTAGAATTGACCCATATGTTTTATCTATACATTTATATAAATAAATATGTTCATTATTTTATATAAATATTGATCATACACAGTGCACCCTCTACCACTACCACTGTATCACATGATAGACCACTGTATCACATGACAGACCACTGTATCACATGACAGACCACTGTATCACATGACAGACCACTGTATCACATGACAGACCACTGTATCACATGACAGACCACTGTATCACATGATAGACCACTGTATCACATGACAGACCACTGTATCACATGACAGACCACTGTATCACATGACAGACCACTGTATCACATGACAGACCACTGTATCACATGACAGACCACTGTATCACATGACAGACCACTATATCACATGACAGACCACTGTATCACATGACAGACCACTATATCACATGACAGACCACTGTATCACATGACAGACAACTATATCACATGACAGACCACTCATTCATTACATTAATACAAATTAGTAGAACATATACCTTTCAATTATAAAATTTATCTACATTATTTTATTAAATAATATGCAAATATTATATATTAATAAATATTAATAAATGAATAGTTATAAATATAATTCAAGATTTATTAATTACTGAGATAGGTTAGGTTGGTCTAGATCAGTTTAATGGTTGTAATGTGAATATTGTAGTTACTCTCCCCACAATAATCACATAACATTGAATATGGGATGACTATCCATCCGAACATGTCTAATTCTCTGTGAAGATGTGATTAGCAATCATTCTTTTGTTATCAGTTTAAGGATAGAACCAGTGGTGGTCAGGGCCGGCTATGATGTTAAGTGTCTATAGTGTATTAATCTAAGTATCTATCACATTAAGTTCACTTTGATATTTGTAAACAACACGAAACCCAAACAGTAATTGATCAGTGAGTTGCGAATGTTTACCTCTCGTACATCTTACACTATCAGTGTATCTCCATTGCACTTCCTTCCATTTCTTATTTACTATATATGTTCGATTAATAGCTGATAACATTCACACAATACCAGCAATAGTTTAGCATATGATTTAATATAATTGAACACTTGTGATATAATTAAACACTTGTGATATGTATACTTGCGTACACTGCAATAGAATGTCTACTAAGTACAAATGCAGCGTATACAATGCGTACAATATGTACACAGTCGTAGATGTGAACTCTTCCTGAACACATATTGTGATGATAAGCTACACACATCACTGATAGGTAGCAGCTAGTGCAGTGCAGGGATGTGGCCCTATAGTACATAGAAGTGGAGTACATTACAGGTGCCTATAGGTAGCGCTAGTAGCACACATTTGTAGCAGCTGTAGTCAAATAACATATGTTACGAGCTATTATTTTATATTTTAATTATTATTAATATTTATCAACTTTGAACCCAGTTTACTATCGATATTATATGTACCTTATCATTATGTGAAGCAAGTGAGGAGCTACCGCAGTGTGAAAACTAACTGAAATTAAAATATATTTGAATATGTAATATTGATTAATGATATGTTATTTAGTATCTGTCAATAAATAATCTATGAAATCATTTTAGAAATAGCATAAAAAGAGTCTTTATAGCATACATTTTTGTATTACTCTATAATTTATTTATTGAATTTTAAATATTGACATTTCAAATATATATACTCAACAGAATAGTTTATTGTACTATATGTATATAAATCCATTACAATTTAAAACTTGTACAATTTTAGACCTACTTTTCTTGTTATATATAAAACATATGCATGTATTAAAAATTCACTAATATAATTAAAATAATTACTAATGATTAATTTGACATACATATATTGAAAAAAGAACAAAACTATTATTATGTCTATTGTTATTCATTTAATATATAATATTATATTGTTATCTCTTTAGATATGGATGTCATTTTTATAAAACAAAAAAAAAATAGATGAATTCATTAAATAGTTTGTTTAGTTCAATGCATTCGCTATCTTTTAATATGTGAATGTATGGAATGGTGTGCAGTAATAACTTTAAATGACTAGCAATATATGTGCATTTTATAATGGTGGCAATGGAAAATGTAATTTCTACGCTCTATCATTAAGTTATATTGTGAATGTATTGTGTGATAATCTTACACGTCGTTTGAACGTGATTATTTGTCTCACACTAGCCTGTCGACTTAGTCTGAGCGTTGTATTGTAGACTGTTCGCTGTGTGAACACATCATAACATGCCGGAGTCGTATTATCCGTGCAGGCTCCGGTCTAGTGAATACCAGAGAGATAGGATGCAATGCCTACCGATAAAATGCATATTCCATTAAAGCCAGGGTACACTCGGGTATATAAGTATATATAAAAGATATTAATATGATTGCATTCTCTGTTGATAAGGTAGATACCACGATATTGATTACATTGCCTAGATTACGTAATCACTTTTACTCTTCAATAACTTTACACACACAAATCCACAATAGTAATATAAGCCAGTATATCCCTGCAAATATTTATATCAATACCTGTAATCTGCCTACTACCCTAGTAGCTGACCCGATTCATGTATTCGTATTATAATATACATTCAGTTAAATATAGCTTCATAGTCAAATTACGGTGATTTAATCACCACAAGTCATCGCAATACTTATTGATAACTACACATGTATGAGTAGTTCTGTCACACTGAACTACCCGGCTATTATAGGCACTAATGAAGTTAACAATGCTCCGCTGAAGTCATGTGACCACTGGCTCGTCCAATCAGCCATTAGTTTATAATTTAAATATTCTCTTCACCTGCGCATCAGCTTTAGAACCACAGCTCTAAATACATATGTTAGCAAATGTTAACTATGTAAATGTAATATTCGTATGTTTTTAATGTTATCATTTCCCTTTTTAAATATAGATATGAATGAATGAATGTTTATTTAAACACAAAAATGATGTTAAATGTTCTCTATTGTGTACAAAAAAAAATATAAAAATAACAAAATATACAAAAAAAAATATAAATCAATTGAAAATAATACAAATATTTACGAATTAATAACAATATATTAGATTTAAAATACGAATAATTTAATAACGTATAAAGAACATATGTAATAATAATTATTTATATATTATTTAAGGTTAGATATATACAGCATCTTGGATCTGGCACTTGTGCCAATATATACAGGGTTATGTGATATCTATATCAGTGATATACTGATATCATACATAGTACATAATCTTGGCGATATATACAGGGTGTGGCAGTATACATTGGGTCTACTGTATATACAATGTATTATAAATATATTACTAATAGGATATGTGATATGTACTAAGATTGCCTTTATTATTATATAAAAAAGAAATATATATATATATAATTAGATTATATAATTATATTGTAAATATATTATATAACTATTAATTATAATATATATATGTTAGTTATTTAATGTTGAAATAATTTTAGTTATATTTTAATAGTAATAATAGTTTAAGATACATTTTAATTAATAGTAATAAATGTACTTTAATATACATAATACATGATATATGAATTAACATATTCTCTTATCTTTACAATTAAGTCAAATACAATTGGGTCAAATGTTTTATCATTAATATTATTATTATTATTAATATTATTTTTATTATTATAAATAATATTCTTACAAATTAATTTATATATCTATTGTATCATATTACAAGTAATATAAAAAACCTTATCAAATTATGTGATAAAATTATATTATTTAGATTTATTATATTTGTAATAATAATTATGTGTTTTTTAATCTGTTACATAATCATTGAAAATAGACAAAATCTTAGTGTACTCTACTGTACTACATAGATATAAAGATAACGATTTACAAGTTAATATTACGCATTCCGATACGCGATGACTTATTCAACTAATTGATTACTGATTATTAATGCGCGTAGTATAAAGCTTGATGCGTAGAGAATATAACTAGTGAGGTGTATTATTCTCTCTCTCTGTCGCAGGTGAATGTTACGATGACGGCGACTTCGACTACAAAGAAGTGGTCACATGCGAAGGCAACGAGATGAAGATCACCTGCCCTCGAGATCATGTGATCAGCATCAAGCGAGCCATGTACGGACGAGAGAAGAAGTTGTTAGTAGCGTGGCGCGGGTCTAGTTGTGTAACGAGCGAGCTTGTGCCGCGATGAAAGTCATGTGTACATGTGAAATGTGTATGATTATTTCTTTATTTC
>OZ025239.1:55322941-55371759 GCA_964019155.1 Osedax fenrisi | reverse complement strand
TTTCTTTATTTCTTTATTTCTTTATTTCATTATTTCTTTATTTCATTATTTCATTATTTCTTTATTTCATTATTTCTTTATTTATGGCTAACTGTGAGTTTCACGAGTGAAAATAACACATCATGAATATTTAATATACAGTAATCTCTCGACATAATGATCGCGGTGTCGTACCTAGTGTTTCTTGTACGGTGAATACTGCACGCACGCATTTAAAGTATCGTGTATTCCCGTAGCATTATTATCACCTGTTTTTATTGAAACCACTCGTCATTATCTAATTACAGCAATAAATATACATTGTAACACTATTGTCTGTATAAATATGTATATTTCTATTAATTCTGGATAGAATACAATTTTAAAATACATGTTTAATTTATAATATATAAATAATACATGTATTTGAACATTTTTATTCTATCCAGAATTAATTATTAGTATGATAGAAGTTATCGGTGATTTATCATAATAAACTAGAAATATGAACGAGTATAGATATATTTAATTCCTAAATTAATAGTCATATTGAATGTTTATAATCCTTATGAATGTTTATAATCGTAGAATTTAGCTGTCAATAAAAACTCTATGATAAATATCTTATCAATATAATTATTTAATTATTTTTTTGTTATTCATATCTATTTATATTTATATTTTTATTTATAATAATGATCTCTAGTTTATATGCAAACTATTTTATAATTATGATAAATTATATTTTTAAGACTGATTATTAATTCTAGTTTTACGTAAATAGTCCATAACTTATAAGTTATATTATAATTATATTCATAAATAAATGTTGATTGTACCTAATATTTTTACCAATAATAAAGTCTATTCTATGGTACATTTTTTACATTGAAAAAGTTGTATCACTATTATTATTATTATTATTATCTTTATTATTTCTGTTAGAATCGAGTACTTTCTATAGCGCATGATCATTTAGCAACTTAAAACCATTTGAACGATGTTTCTAGTTTATGTGAAAAAGATGGAAACGCCCCGTTCAGGCAATGCTCTTCATCTAAAGCGATCCGAATAGTTCTTGCTGAGTTAGTGTCTAGCATCTCTGTGTGTGGTACACACACACACACACTACTAAATGTTCATTAGAAATTACTGAACATGTCGAATATAGGGTAGACTTATACTAAAATACTCGGTAAAATATATCGTTTAGTCTATTATTTATGTTGACTTCATTTGTTCATGTTTTTTAACTCGATATTCTATAAATTACTAGTTTTTTATGTGTATATTTTTTAAGATTATAAATAATTATGAACAAATTACATTTATATTATTTGTATTTGTTTTATTATGAAATATTAAATGTATTTAATTCAATTATTTAAAATAATGATTCATAGTTATTTTTTCTAAATAAGCATTAATGATAATGATTAAGGTATAAATTAAGATATTAAATATACAAAATAATTGTGTAAAATTATTAATTAAAGTATATGGAATATGTATACAACAAATTTGCTTGTATAAATGTAACATATATAGTGAGGGATTGAATTTAATCGAGTATTAAGTAAACGACACGGTATTGTGTGAATACCCGTGATGAATCATAAGTTCAATATATATAAAATAGAAATTAAGTATAATTAAATGATACAGCTTTCTTGTGTTTGATTAATATTGTGCATCTATGAATCATAAAAGTTAAGAAAGTGACTAAGTAATTGATGTACGCTTGTACAGTTTACATGTACAAGATAGATACGCAAATGGCACTTTTCTCGATAAATTAACTAAAAGTCATTGGTGATTTTGATTACTCGTATTTTATAGATCAATTAAATTAGTATGATTTTCATCAATATAGAATGAAGTAACTTCTCTCTATATCTATGGATTTAGATTATATATCAATAAAATATTGTGATATCTTCAATTTTAATACATTTAAAATTAAAAAACCAAATAATTATAAAAATGGTGGATATTTTTTGTTTTATATATATATATAACAATTATTTTTACATTAAAATTGTTCATATATTTATCAATTATTAATATAAATATAAAAAATAATTATAAATGTATATTATTTTTTATTATATTTATATTAAATCTATATTTAGTATGATTCAACACAGCAGCACCTCTATAACAATGTGCCGTACACTACATTCAATTGCTTATCCACTTTCTCACTATAATGATGCTGCGAATACAAACATATATGTGTCTTACATATGAATATGTTCTGGAATATAATATTTGTTTATATACATTAAACACATATGTGTATTCATATACACATATATGGGTTCTTGCATATGTATATTAATGTACATGTTTATACGAATGCACAAATGTATATGTATTATAGAATATATATGCATATATACCTATTCATATACACATATATGCTTATGAATATGAATATGTTTGATTTAATTCATGTACATATATGATTATGATATGTATGCATGTTTTATTTATTCTCATTGAAATATGATATTATGTATAATATTTACATTATAAATAGAGTATATTATAAATTTTGAATATTTTTTTAGATAAATATATAAATAAACAATTATGCATTTCGAGTGACTATTCCGTATTTATTAATTTAATAGTTCATTTCATAAATGTATGGTCTCTGGGTATGGTCACACATATCTATATAGATATAAAATGAATATATTAATATAATTAACAAAATAAACCCATTCATTTACTATACCATACATGTATATATATACATATATGGCATATATTATATGCATATATGTTTATTAATTAAATATATTCAAATTTCAAATTTAATCTGTAACTACTTTAATTATAATTATAATATGAATAATTATTTATGATTATAATCAATAGCATTTTCTTAATTTATATGAGTCATTCTGTATAAATTTACAAACAATTAATATTATAAATTAGTAAAAATATATATTTGTAATTAATAAAATATACTATTATACTTGTATTCAGTATATTTATTATATAGTAACTATCATTTATTACCAACATTTATTTTTAATCCAATACATAGTGAGATTTTTCAAACATATTATTTATATCTAATTCGTCATATATACTAATTATAATTAAATGTATTTAATTATTTAATAACTATTATTATAATGAAATTTAATCAAATAAGATATTATACCTTAGATTATAAGGCTTAGAATATATTAAATAATAGATTAAAATTTATGCTAGACAAAAATCATGTCCACATATTTCATATTTATTGTTATATTATTCCCTGTATTTTATATACACAATGTATTACACATATATATATATATACCCACATAATTACAAATACATATATATAAATTATAATTATCTATAAGATGAGTATAAGATGAATACTCTATTAATTTTGTGGAATCTTTGGAAATTTCTATATATTAAAATAATCATTGAGGGTGAGAAATTATGAATTTTAATGGCTACTAATTAACTCAGCATCTAATTTAACAAACTATGAGATTATGTATATATAATAGATAGAAATATAACATTTTTTCGCAAATTTGATAACATATTTTTAGCATTTCACTTATGTCAGATTTATATTAAAAATGTCCATTTTATAATCTCTACCGATCTGCGATGATCTAGTCTAATGATATTTAACTATAATGAACTTGTATTACGATTAATAAAATATGTAAAACGATCATCCGACATTCAGGTGCAAAAACATGAATTCCTGCCGCCTGCTAGTGAGCAGTGATATATTCGGTGTGATATGTCCTCGCACATATAAATACCTGATCATTAAATATACGTGTCCAAAACGTGTGGCCAGCACAGTCGCTGTCGTTACCTCTACTGTTCAGATCGGTACGATGCGTTAAGCATGCTCTCCTCCCCTTCTCCCCTCCCTCCTCCCTTCTCCCTACTATCCATCTTTACCGTACAATTCCTCCCTCCTCTTCCCTCTCTCCTGTTCATCTTTACTATATACAACCTCTCTCTCGTCCCTCCCTTCCTCCCTCATTTCTATCTTTACTATATAAAACCTCTCTCTCCTCCCTCCCTCATGTCCATCTTCACTATATAACCCTGTCTCTACCCTCCCTCCCTTCCTCCATCATGTCCATCTATACTATATACTTCTATCCTTCTCCCTCCTATACATCCTTACCATTAACTCTCATCCTCCTCTTCTATCCATATACATTTCCTTCCCTCATCTCATATCTATCTTTACTGTTAAACTCCTTCCATCATCATCCTTCCATTCCCCCGGTCATCTTTACTTGGTACTCCCTACATCCCTAACTGAGTGTATTAACCTGCATGCTCCCCTATTAGTGTTAGTACTAATGGCACTAATGGCACTAATCTCACTAGCACCGCAGATATAAATATATAAATCCGAATCCGACTTATCACCCTTCATCACCCCACCCCCTTGCCACCGGGGGCAGAACCTCCAGTACCTCCAGTACCCTCCCTTACTGAGAATACCAGTCGAACCACCACATCTCATACATTATACGTACACCCCGACCTCCCCGTGCACGCGGTCACATCACTATTGACCTCTACAACAGATGCGTATTGCAGAGGTCGTGTCGTCTGTCCGTCACCAACGATGTGTTCAGCGATGTCTGCCCCGGCATTCCCAAGTACCTGTACGTGAAGTACTTTTGTAGTCATCTTCGTCGTCGTCGCACTACCACAGTCGCCAGTTAGCCAATGAGATGTCGCGTCCCCCAGCGACGCTATTGGCCGATATCACGCCGCCGCCCTCCAAACGGAGTCACCTAGTGATACGGCGTCATGTAAAGCCCGGTGTGAATGATACGCGATGAATTACTAGCGAATAAAATATTGTAGTATATCCACAGCCATATACACACCCGTACATACGTATACATATATATATATATGTATATATGTATCTACTAGATTTCAGATGTGGCGTTTATTCCTAAATCTATCAGGTTCTAAGTATAAATCCTCCTATACACGCATGAACGCATGTACGCACGCACGAACGCACGTATGCATGCCATCCAGTGTGATGATTGGTCTGCTTTCGAGTAATGAACGAGTGATTCGGTGATTTGCACCACGCCTCTCTATCCTCTCTCTCTCTATCTCTCTCGCTTTCATCCTCTCTCTCTCTCTCTCTCTATCTCTATCTCAGCTTCCGTCGGCGTCTAGTAATAGTACACCAACACCTAGGTACGACCGCTATGACCTCTGTTATGACGACCGCCGTTACTTCAAGGTCACCGGAACCGAGTGGCACTTGTTACTGCAAAGCCTACACCGACAATATAGACAGCAAGTGGCCGAGGACCTCTTGTAACACAAACTCTTCGCTGTCCTGCGATAACCACTCACCCGATAGTTAGCTTAGATCATCATAACAACCACCGGCCTCGTCATTCATTACACATCATTACATATATATAATTGTTTAATATGATATTTACGCATTTTAAAATATGTTTTATTGTACCACCTATATCTTAAATTTAATTTAATTCCGAATATATTTATCAATATAACTATTAAACTATTAATCCATGTTCAATTTAGAAAAATTATATCGTTATTGTAAAGAAAATTCTGGAAGTGGAGATTGGATTAAAAGTAGCTACGATGACTGTTCAGTTTTTAATAAAACACTGACTAAGGTATGATTCATAACTTATGATCTATCATGATTAACATTTTCTTATCGTATTTATTAAATTCATAAATAAATATTAAATTCTTTAAGATAAAATTGTTTGATAGTAATTTTGTTGTGCGAATAATACATGTAGTTTAAATAATTAAACACTTATAGTTTATTTCGATTATTTTAAGAAACGAATTATTATTGTTTATGTAAAGTAACTTTTATTATATTTGACTAGTTTAACTATAGTAGGTGATTTAACTAAATTCTCCAGTATTTTAATTTATTATATTTTTAACTTTATTATACAAATTCACATGTTAGCCTCTATAAGGATAACATCATACTTGAACATTTATAATATTATCTAGAGAACAAGAACTTAAAATAACTGTTAACATTAACAATAAATGATTAATATAATTAAATTTTATATTTGAATTTATTTTTAAATTTCATTAATTAACTCATTTTGTATAACTGTATTTTATATAGAAATTATATCTGAAATATTTCTTATATATCTATATATCTACCTTTACATATATATATCAATATATATGTCTATAAACTGCTAAAAATTTAATTAAATTGTCTTTCAATATAAAATAAAAATCATCTATCTCAATGGTAAAAATCATCATCGCTGTATAATTGTAATGAGTGAATTGTAAATAAACAGATACGAGTATGTCAGTCAAACTATGAAGAGAACAGTCTATATTTGTAATATATATTTAGTATTCGCATATAATCACATGAATTCTATATCTTAATTCGACATATTTTTTCCATATTAGCATGGCAACCTTTAGATTGAAGCTAAAGGAGGCCATGATAGGCCATGATATTAGGTACTTTTTCCAAAGATAATCTCATTATCTCGTAACTGATATTATTGAGGTACTGTTAACAAGATTTTTCAAATTAATATAATTAGAATCCATAAAACCCATTTTTAAAATACACTAGTCATTAAATCACAAAATAATAATAATTTTATAATTTTTTTTTATAATTTAATAAAATTAAATAAATTACTCTGAAATATTATCATTAAAATGGTGTCTAAATAATGCTTTTATGTTGAGGAGAACTCATAAAGGAAGTATTTTAAAACACTACTAAAACTATAAATTTAAATATTTTTCGTAAATAATTTAATAAATAATGTTTATTAGATTAGATTTTTAATATATATTTTATTATATATATTTTGATTTATTATTTATACTAATGATATATATTTTAGTTTGTATAAATATAATACTGTATATTAAATGTTTGTATTTTAAGATGTGTATCCAATATATATTTTCAAGAAATTATTTATATTATATTTATATTATATTTAATTTTTTCAATAAAAAGGTAAACATAAATATATAAATATATAGTAATAATTGATAATTTTAATTAAAATTATCTGTTTCATCATAATATATTTTAAATCATTATTTCGTACATTTTAATAGTATTAATTTATAATTATTAAGAATTAAATTTGTTTAATTTTATCCGTCGCTAAAATATATATAAATAACTTGTAAAAAAATCCATAAGATAAAAATAAAAACGAACATTTTATTAATATATATATATTATTTATATAAAAAAAATGTATTATAAAATTGTATAGGATAATTATTATTTGAAATCTATTACTTTTTTGTATCTTTTACATGTGTATGTGTGTGTGGGTGTGTATGTGTGAGAGACTGTGAGAGTGTGTGTATCTATATTCTCTATGAAGATAATATTTCTGTTTAATCTACTTTATTATAAATATATTGTAAAAATTTGCATCACTTTAATTAATGAAGGAATAATCAAAAATATTTAATAATTGTATTTTCGGAATTATATTACAAAATAATTATTTATTTATTAAATATTTTATACTGGTATAAATTAGTATCATATATACAAATATCTTATACTATATATATATAATATATAACATATAATTCGATTTTAAGTATTTTCTTAGTGTTCTCATAGTATAAACTTATTTTATAATACGATTTCATAATTATTCTATTCTACTACACAATTTTAGGTATTTGAAGAGAAGAGTTACTTCACGAGGACAGATATGATACAAGTTAGGAATTTATAATACATTCTATCGCCGCTAATTATTATATCTTATATGTTAAATACGCCGTTTAACCTGCCTTATTATGCTGTTATTATACATGTATATATATATATATATATATATATATATTTTCTATAGCAAGAAATACATATAGAATATTTATTATATTTCAAGAATATTTATTCTATAACTAGTGTTACTTGTTATCCTTTTGCCAATGTGACTCGTGTCCAGCCACTTTCATTCTAAAGTTATTAATATTTGTAATAAAATAAATATTATCGTTTTAATGAGAATAGTAATATTACTTCATTTATATTTTCTATTATTTCCACTTCATTTATATTTTCTCCCTACTTCAATTTTTGAAATCTATTATTTTATACTTACATTATGTCATCACCCTTTGGATAGAAGTAAAGACAGACTTATTGAAGTATATAACTTAAATATTGTAATGACAAAATAAATATTAATAAAATTATTCTCCTAGTTTACATAAAAATAATTATATAATCATCACAATAATAATAATTTATCAAAAATAATAAAAATAAATATTTAAAATATTTGAAACACAAATTTGTTGTTGTTTTTGTTTTCCATTGATACTTCAATATTAAAAAATAATTATGAATAAGATTACATAATTAAATTATTATAATTATATATTGAAATATGCAAAAAGTGTGAATATCATACATTGTGAATAATATAGTGTAAGGAAAAAACATGAAAATACATTATATATGTATATAATATATAAATATACGTATATACTATATATATATAAATAATTATTAATAAATTTGAAAGATCATTAATTATATTGTAAAGTTTAGTTCAGAGAATTGTTTACTATATAAACAATAGTTTTTCTTAATAAAATATACAAAAATTAATGTAGTATCTACAATAACATTAATAAGTATAACAACATGATTCATACTTGGTAAACAACTGCATAAATTATTCATTAATATAGAATTCATTTAATAGATAACTACATATTTTATGCATAAATATGACATGGTTGTTTCCAAGTTATTTCATTGTAAAGAATTAATTTTCTGAATAATAGGGTGTTCACATCAATTCCGTTTTAAAAAACGTACGTGTAACTGCAACTTCAAATGATTCATTCACAGCAAATTTGAAGTAACAGATTTTTAAGTGTTCACATCAATTCCGTGTTTTTTAGTTTGTCGTAAGGGTAGACATATATCGCCACCTATATTTAAATATGTACAAATAAAATCAATTGTAACAATCTAATTGTGGGATTTAGCTAAATTCAATGTATAAATAGTAGTATTATATATTTCTTTAAATACACAAATACATAAATACTACATACATTATATTTATTAATTTAATATTTTTAACTAATATAACAAATACTATATTATTATATAATACATAAATCCTTATAATTATATCTAAACTTATGAAATATATATAATTTAAATAAATATTTAATAAATTATTGAAAGATATATTATATATTACTATTGTATAGTTGATATATATTATTAAAATATATATATATAGTTGTATACCATCTTATATAACCTTTTTATAATATATATATATATATATATATATATATATATATTTAATAAATAGTTATTCGATAAGTTATATGTAATAATAAACATTTGTTAATATACTTTATATATATATAACTAGCCGTACCCGACCCGGCGTTGCTCGGTTTTGATTATTTTCTTATATATAATATATTAATTATAGCTATTCCTGATTCTTAATTTCTATATATACTGTATATAATATACAATAAAATAAATGTTAGCTGACATAGAAAACAAAGTAGAAAAATATTTCAAAAAATATATTAAAAAATACAACAAATATTTCAAATATTACAAAATATGTTTTAAAAAAATGTCTAAAACCCAAACCTAAACCCAAACCGTACCCGACCCGGAATTTCTCGGTTTTTGTTTGTTTGCCTATCTATTATTTATTATTTATTAATTAGGGAAATTTCTGATTTATATTCTATTCTATATTTCTAGTATATACAATTAAATAAAGTTTATCTTTAAAATACAATCAAATGTAGACAAATATTGTTTATAATATATAGTGAAAAAATATTTCAAAAAATATTTTAAAAAATACAACAAATATTTCAAATATTACAAAATATGTTGAAAACCCGATCACAAACCATACCAACCCGGCGTTGCTCGGTTTTTAAATATATGCCTATCTATAATTTATTAATTATAACTATTACTGATTTGGAATTGCTTGCAGTACCCGACCCGGCGTTGCTCGGTTTTGATTATTTTCCTATCTATTATTAATTATAGCTGTTCCTAATTCTGCATTGCTAAATATTTATATTTAATTTAAATTAATTTAAAATTTAGGAAAAAATGTTCCTAACTATTATTTATATACAATAAAATAAATGTGAGCTGACATACAAACAAATGTAGAAAAATATTTTAATATTTAAAAAATTAGTAGAAAAATGTTTCAAAAAATATATTAAAAATACAAAAAATATTTCAAATATTACAAAATATGTTTTAAAAAAATGTCTAAAACCAAAACTCAAACCATTCCGACCCGCCGTTGTTAGTTTTTGATTGTTTTCCTATCTATTATTTATTAATTATAACTATTCCTGATTTTAAATTGCTTCCCGTACTCAACCCGACGTTGCTCGGTTTTTGATTATTTTCCTATAAATTATTAATTATAATTATAGCTATTCCTGATTATGCTCAAATATATTATTGCAAAAAAATACATTACAATATTTAAAATATTACAAAATATGTTTTAAAAAAATGCTGAAAATTAAAACATAAACCCAAATCGTACACGACCCGAAATTTTTTTGTTTGCCTATTTATTATTTATTAATTAGAAATATTCCTGATTCGACATCTCAAGTATATACAATTAAATAAAGTTTATCTAAAATACAAACAAATGTAGAAATATATTTTGTTAATATTTCAAAAATTAGTGAAAAAATATTTCAAAAAATATATTAAAAAATGCAACAAATATTTCAAATATTACAAAATATGTTGAAAACCCAAACCCAAACGTTGCTTGGTTTTTTATTATGTGCCTATCTATCATTTAATAATTATAACTATTCCTGATTTGGAATTGCTTGTCGTAACTAACCCTGCTTTACTCATTGTTTGATAGTTTGCCTATCTACTATTAATTAATTATGGCTATTCATGATTCTGCCTTTCTAGTATAAACAATAACATAAATCTTTGCTAAAATACAAACAAATTTAGACAAATATTAATTTTTAATATCTCAAAAAATATTTCAAAAGATACAACAAATATTTACAATATTACAAAATATGACTTAAAAAATATCGAAAACCAAACCAAAACCATACCCTGCATTACTCGGTTTTTGATTGTTTGCCTATCTATTATAATAAATAATAAATAATAAATAATTATTTATTAATTATAGCTATTCATGATTCTGCATTGCTAATATACAACAAATATTACAAAATATATGTTTTTTAAATGTTCTAAAAATATAAAAAAAATATAATATTTATATAATTATTATATAATTAAAATCTTTTAATTATATCTTAAAATAACAATATTTAAACAATTAGTTGAAAAATATATAAAATATAAAAAATAATATTTTTTTAAATATTACAAAATATATTTTAAAAAAATCAATTATAGGCTATAATATATAGCTATTCATGATTATGCTAAAATATATAATTGCTAAAAAATACAACAAATATTTAAAATATAACAAAAATGTCGAAAACTCAAACCAAAACTCAAACCCAAACAGTACCAAACCCGACATTTATCGGTTTTTGATTGTTTACCTTTTTATTATTTATTAATTAGAGCTATTCCTGATTCTATATTTCTAGTATATACAATTAAATAAAGTTTATCTAAAATACAAAAAAATGTAGAAACATATTTTTGTAATATTTAAAAAATTAGTGCAAAATATTTCAAAAAATACAACAAATATTTAAAATATTCCAAAATATGTTGAAAACCTAAACCCAAACCGTTCCAAATCGGCGTTGCTCGGTTTTTTATTATTTGCCTATATATCATTTATTATTTATAACTATTCCTGATTTGGAATTTCTTGCCGTACCCAACACTGCTTTACTCGTTGTTTAATAGTTTGCCTATCTATTATTTATTAATTATGGCTATTCATGATTCTGCCTTTCATATATAATAACATAAATTTGTGCTAAAATCCAAACAAATATAGACAAATATTCCTTTTTAATATCTCAAAAATGATTGGAAAAATATTTCAAAAATATTTTTCAAAAAATAATATAAAAAATACAACAAATATTTCCAAATATTACAAAATATATTTTTTATAAATGTTCTACAAATATTTTAAAAAGTATAATATTTATATCTTATAATATTTATATATTTATTATATAATTATAATATTTTAATTATATCTTAAAATAATAATATTTCAAAGATTAGTTGAAAAATATAAAAAATATTTCAAATAATATTTTTAAAAATATAAAAAATATAAATAATATTACAAAATATATTTTAAAAAAATTTCAAAAAATGTCCACAAAAATGTTTACAACTATTTCAAAAAAATGTTTAAAAATATTTCAAAAAAAATGTTTAAAAATATTTCAAAAAATGTCAAAAATATTTCAAAAAATGTCAAAAAAATTACAAAAATTTCAAAAAAATGTCAAAAATTTTCAAAAAAAATTCAAAAAAAATTCAAAAAAATACTTCGAAAAAATGTAAAAAAAATATTTCAAAAAAGCGACGCCGAAGATTTTAGATGACAAAAAATCATTTTAATGGCAAAAAGTCAATTTTTCAGGTTTTTCTGGGTTACTCGGTAAAAAATTCAAAAAATTTTCCGGACCAAGACCATACTGTTGAAAATTAATTAAGATCGGGTATAACATATTTTCGCGACGTACCCCGGTTCTCGAGTTACCTCACCAGATACACACACACACACACATATATATATATATATATATATATAATTAAATAGACTTTCTTTTATATAATAGATATATATATCAATATATATATATATATATATATATATATATATATATATATATATATATATATATATATATATATATTAATAAATAGTATATTTAATATATATATATATATATATATATATTTAATAAATAGTTATTCGATAAGTTATATGTAATAATATACTTTATATATATATCAATTGGAATTCTAGCTGTTCTCTCTAATTCTGTGTGTTCATTCTAGCTGTTATCTCTAATTCTGTGTGTTGTTACGTACAGAAAATAGGATTAATCCTATTTCAGAAAACGTTCAGAAAACGTGTAGTTCAACTTCAAATAAATAGGAATGTGACTCATAACTTCAAATTTGCCGTGAATGAATCATTTGAAGTTGCAGTTACACGTACGTTTTTTAAAACGGAATTGATGTGAACACCCTATAACCAAAGATTTTGCGAAGCAAAGATATAACACTCCCTATGCATGCAACGTAATTTAGTAATAGCCCCAACCGCTGCTAGCAGTAGTATCGAAATCACTGAAATAGATTTAGGTTCGGCTCTGTTAGCATACAACAATGTTTTCATTGCTCTATTAAATTACATGCAATATAAATTAGTTTTTACTCACTAAATATATACTTATAGCATTTAAAACATACATATCATATTTGTTTGTTATATATTAGTAATGAACACTTAGTTGTCATCATATAAATATTAATTTAAAGCATATTATTTAACATTTTAAAAGTGTATGGTTAAATACGAATTTACATTATAAACAACGCATAGTTCCTAAAAGTAACCCGCTATAGGTGGCACCAGGGTATTTTGTATACAAATTCGAATTACACGATTTCGCGTAAGTGTTATATCTTTCCTTCGGAAAATCTTTGCTATAACACACTAGAGCTTTAATTGGTGTATTATTTTGTTGATTCATATAACAAATTAGTTGATGTTTAAGAATATTACCGAATTAAAATGAAATGTTCTAAAATTATTATTACATAATAATATTATACAAATAATCACTTCATCTAAAATTAAATTAATTGGTATATTTTTTAATATAATTTATCACAGTCAGATAATGTATCATATATATATATATATATAAATAAGAAAATTATCAATTACATAATATAAATATTATTCATAAATTAAATATTTGTAATATTGAAATTTTAGTTAATCTTTAATTATGGAAATATAATTCTAATTGAACTCTTATTTGTGTTTTTAAAACCATTAACGATATGGGCGACGTCTTTTCTATAAATAGATTTGTACAGGTATTTAATAGGAAAAAGAGTAGTCTACTAAAAGTGTATTAATTGTTTTTGTTTTATTTATTCAAAACAATATTTAACACAATGCTAGATATTATATAGATCTATAATAATTGCATTTTTTATATAAATTATATTTAACTATTAAATTATTATTAATTTAAAAGTAATCGATAACATTATGAATATTTTAAATTTGACTAATTATTAAATTTAAAAAATGCAAATTTTGTGTAATTATATATAATATAAATTATCTGAAAATGTATACTAATTTAAAGCATTATTCAAATCGTTGATAGTACTTGAATGAGTGAAATTAGTAACAATCATTATTCTGAGTAAATTGATTCTAAAGATTTACAATAAAATTATGAAAAGCATGAAATATAGATAAAGAGACACATGCTGATTATTTAAATCTAGATGATATTATTTATTTGTGCTTTTAAAATTATAAAAAACTTTATTATGTTAATTAAATTAAATTAATTTTTTTTTAAATTATTATTATAATTTATTTAAATGATATATTTTAATGGTTATTTTTAGTTATATTTTACGTAAAAACATTATTTTTATATCATTTTAAAGATAATATTTAGTAATTTAATAATATTATATAAAAAAAATATTTGATACACAATTTATTTTCTCAATTTCAGACATTGTACCTACCCTTAAGAGTTTTTCAAAGATGTATACACATTATATTTAATAGGTATTAATAAGTTCTGCCATATATTAATAAGGACTGATATATATGTAAAATTAATAATAAAATACATATTTAATATAATAATATTATATTTTAAAGAATTATCTTCTTTGCTATTATATGTATATATGTTTAGTTTATGTAATATAATTTTATTGTCAATATTCCAAAATTGTAGCATTAGATATATTTATAGTAATACTATATATTCCCTATCTATTAATATGTAAATGTACAAAATAGCTATATAGTACGACATCCCCGTAAATATACGTCTTATTATTACTATAAACATATATACATTTCTACTATTAGATAGTTAAAGTATATGGGGATACAAATAAAACCATATACCCGGGAGAAGTGAAAACTATGCTGTCGATTGTGAAGAATCTGTATAAAACTGAGAATGTGGACCAAAGTATAGCAGTTAGTGATAACTCACCACCCACTATCACAACCCTTCATAAATACACTCAATCACCTTCATAAAGCATTGTTAGTAATGGCATGCCACTAACTCCTGATCATTTCCCACTCCTACTCCCACTCCTACTCCCACATCCACTAACCACTAACTGATAACTTATATAGCCCTCTCCCACTCCTACTCCCACTAACCACTAACCGATAACTGACATAGCCCACTCCCACTTCACGTTCTATACTGTCACATGCATGTTCACTAGTTGTTCATAGTTTTGTGTCGGTGGTGATAACATCACCTTCTACTCCATCGCCCTTTAACCTCCTGTCCACTTCACCACCTGTCTACTTCACCACCTGTCCACTTACCCACCTGCCCACTTTACTGTCCACCTACTTAACCACTCACTCACTTAACCACCTGATCACTTCACCACCTGTCCACTTACCCACCTGTCCACTTACCCACCTGCCCACTTAACCCACCAACCTATTACCCATAGATCGTCGTGAAGCTAGTATCCATGCTGATCGCACCTAAGCAGGTGAAGATACTCGCAGGTGTGAAGAACGCGCCGCAATTAGTGATAGCATCGTGGTTGTGCGTGGAACGCCTTACCCAGACTACAAATCTCACCTCCATCAATGATACTTCTATGGGTTAGTGGTCTAGATAGGGAGCCAATTTCCATACATGGATAATCTATTTAATGTATTACATCTAATAACTTACTGAAAATACACAATCATATTGTAGCCTATAACTGTAATTAATAAATAACGTATAACAAAATAACATGAAACAAAAAGGAATTAAAATAATGAGATCATATATACGTACAGTTAATCTCTTTACCTTTGATAGTCTGATCGCGTACACAAGCATACGAGCAATATCATGAAGAATAAACGTGTATTCTTATCACCAAAAAGTGAATAGGGCCCATTATTGTAATTTAGAGTATCTATTAATGAGTCCGTGAATGTGCTTTATGCGTTATGTTTCTCATTTTACAGAAATTGCGATAGTGAACTTATCTTCTACAAACAAATCTACTTTGTTGAACAATGACAACGAATTGATTGAAATGACTCAAAGTGAACATAGTTAGTAATGGAGAGATCAATGCTAGTAATGATATGATCTTTTTCAGATAACTTGCAAATTATATAATTTGCGATATATTTTTAATTTATATAATATTGAAACTGTAAATCTTACTTAAATAGATGTTAAAAATGTAATCTAATAACTTTTAAAATATGCGTATTTAAAATGAATAATTTATACATAATCATGATTACAAATAATTAAATATTAATATATTTGTTCACCATTTTAAATTCAGAACACTCACCTACCCGCTAATAACTCTAGAAATACAGCACATTAGAAATTGTAATGTGTATCTCAAACATAAATATACTTACATATATTCCATGTGAATTCACATGTGGTTGCAAGGAGAAATGATAGGCCAACGATGCTAATTCTTTCCTAAAACTATTTACAGAAGTCAAAGTTAAAGTGGCTGTTGTTGTTTACAGGAATCTTCAAGTGTTCATAAACACTCTATCAAACAGGTTTGCATGTTTACATGATCCGAATACATCGATATATTCATTTAGTTAATTCACTTATATGTTAGATGTTGTAATTAAAGTATATATATACGATGTATATATGTATATATGATAATATCAATTAATTTACAATAAAATTAAAATTCAATAAATATTAAACATTCAGTAATTTATAAGTAACATTTTGCATACATATGATTATTTGATTGATACATAACCTATAATAATAATATCAGAAATTATATTGTAAATGTGTTGCTGATCTAAATCATATATATAAGTTATATCGTTATTAACTATAATGGTTAGGTATTGTGTATGTTGTGTACAATAGACATTACCTACAATATAGTTACTATTACAAATATTTGTTATGTATTTATGAAGATGAACTTAATTCAAAAATTAATTTATTAAAAAATATTAAAATCCTTTGATCTATATATAATTTTATTTTCTATTTCATCAAGGTCCTTGATTGTATATATTTATATATGTAAGTATGTATGTATCAATATATATATATATTGTTATTTTTTTTATTTGGTTTTATTCCCATCCAAGAACTTAGATGAAGTTTTCACTTATAACCATATATGGCTCTACTGTCCCTAAGAAGCCGCTCTCATGTTAAGGTATCCATGGTTTTAACGAGAGCCGATCATTTATTTATACACAATTATATAAGATCACTTCTAAATAATATTTTAAGACCTATTTTATAAAATTAATTAATGGTCCGGACGAGGCTCGAACTCGTGTCCTACTGCTTGTGTGTCTATATATAAATATATATATATATATATATATATATATATATATACATATATATTTGATATACGTATTACCAGTTGAATCATGATATGGTAAACATCTATTTAACTAACGAGCATGATTTAATTTGCTAATAAGTTGTTCCTAATAAGTTTTTGGAATTACATCTTTTTATTGTTAACAAAATATGCATTAGCTGACAAAACGTGAGCTAATATTAGATGTGATAACATATCTGTGAGATTATTTACATTGCTTATCTCTATATCTATATAATGCGTGTGTTTAGATACAAGGCTGATTAGATAAACAGGCTTTCACAATACTATCAATATATATATGTATACATTGATAACTCATTGCGGTTTAAAGTTTATAAATAAAGCACATTATAACAACAACTACATTGTTGTTCTGTCACACTACAATACATTAATATAACTAAGTGATGCATGCCTACAATGCTATTCACACTACCTCACTCTACATTCACTAACACCTTGATTAGCTGACAGTATTTGCCTGTGCAATGAAAGTTAACCAATCGGAATTCTTCTGTTTATATAAATCAAAAGTAAAACTATTACAAAAAATAAAAGCACACTTAAAATTACACCAAAATATATGAGTATATATTTATTTATGTGTGTGTGTATGCATGTATTTATGATATAATGTATGTTATGTTAATACATAAATGATTATAGTTATATAATAATAATTGTATACATTATGATTTAATATGAATGAATGACACATATATATTTATATTATAGAGAAATACGATTGTAATAAAGTTAAATGATAATCATAATGATGAGATAATAATCATATTTAAAATAATAATTGTGATTAAATATACTATCCAAGGATTTTAATATTTGATAAATTGATTTTAATTACATTTATAATCTCTAAAATACATTTCTAGTACTAATTCTATGATATCAATGATTGTGATCAGTTTCCAGAGTACAGCATAATAACTTAATTTATATATTTTTAGTGATATAGGAATATATTGTAAAAGACTATAATTTAATATAGAGTATGAATCTCTGCATATGTTTCGTGTATAAAACTTGTGGGTTTATATTGTATAACGAATGAATTTATACACAAAGTATAACTATGTAAAGATTAGGTGTTTAGTAATATAATAATATAATAGCTTGATATTGATTAGCTCCTCCTATAGTTGAGCTTTATGAATCCTTGACTTTAGTTGGCTATAACCATATAGGGTAATTTATTATTGTAAATATTTAAAACCTTAATTTATTAAGAGTTTCAAAAATTAAAATTTCAATATAAATAAAAAATATGATATGTAATTGAATAGTCTATTTTTAATCATACAAGTTAATGATATATTATATAGGTATTCTATTACTATTGAATTGAGTTAGTATTTAATACTTTTACTAAACATGTTTCTCTAGGTCTTTGATAATAGGTTCTAACGTTGTGTCTGTTACAATAATTGGAAAGAAGGTTCCCGACTTACTGTTAAATATAACGTATAAGTTTGACGAGGTTTACAAATAGATATCATCATATTAATATTAAAGGGATAGTCTTATTTTTAAATAATTTATATTTATTATATTTATATTTTAAATTTATATTATATTTATATTTCATAATATATATTATATTTATATTTTATGATATATATTTTAGAGCTATAATGTATATATCACTTTTATTTCTATATATCATCAAGGACGTATGATCGTTATCTCGGTAATGATAACTTTGTGTACCATTAAATGTACCCTTAAATGTAACCTTAAATGCATACTTTTCAGTGTTATATTTGATTATATTTCAATGATTTCAAACTTTGAATCGAATATATTATAGAGATATTTATTTATAAAATAAATGCATTCATATTTTTTAATTTGTATTTCTATATAAATATTTTATTAAAATTACGAATTTATTTATAAATTTGGTTTGACTTAAATGTGTTTTTTTATATTTTGTATGTCAACATTCCAAATAATATAATGTGTTTTACATTATATTACGATTTTAATATAATCATATTGAAATATTTAATTTAAACAAAAGTTTTTCCATTGCTTTATATATAAAATACAAATATTTACTCCATGATGCACTATGATAAAATCACTCAAGCATGAAATACAAAGGACATAAAATATCTCATGTCCTTGCTATCATATTCATCATATTTAATCAATATTATATTTATAATGTTTATACATCTTACACTACACTATTATATAATAAATGAATGTCCTACATATATTAAAATCATTCTTATAGAAACTTAACATCAGCGATAAAGTGATATATTGCGGTTTTATTATTAGGTTCGTATGTAGGATCATACAATGGAGTTCATACAATAATGCATAAACTATAAATTATTACATATACACTTGTTTATTCATAAATAATATTGACAATGTAATAATTATGAATGATAACATACAGTAATGCCTACCACCCACTCGTTAGTTCGAATGACAGTATTGAGTTTGATACGTCCGAAGACAACGGCTGTAGGGTTGCTCTAAGAAATATGACTCACGTGACTTGTGAATGTAAACATTTGACTCACTTTGCTTTTCTCCTATCGAGTAAACCGTACGAGGTTAGCTTATAACTCTTGAATATTACCCCGATGCCACGCCTATCACTCTTATCTCCCTTATCTCCCTACATAGTATCGGGCTTATCTATCATAGGTAGAGTGATATTGACCATATCAGATTACATTTTTAGATGTATTAACAAATATATTATTCTTAACATGTTTTCATGGTATCCATGGGTAAATATTATCATTTACAACAATAAAAGTATGAATTTATATTAATTAATAATCTTATGATTAACTGTTGTTGTTTGTGATTTAAAATATTGACAACATTCACAATTAATTATATTAATTTTAACTGTATCGTTTGAAAGTGGTATTTAATATATAATAATGTTATGTTAAATGTAGCTTAAGGGGGTATGCGGGTTGTGGAAATATTTCAAATATTTTAAAAAATGTACAAAAATATTATTTGAAAAATATCAAATTTAGTTTGTTATATATAAAATATATGAAAATTGGAGTTTAAAACCATATATAAAACATTCAAATCAAATATTTAAAACTCAACCTATTTTTAAAAATATAATATAATATATGTAAATATCATACAATATAAATTATAATTTTAGTACTATTTTTAAACTTGATTTTCTCAGAATAATTATTTTTGCTAAATTATATTCCTAATAAATTCTATAACTCCGAAAATAATGCTCATAACTAGATGAAATTTTCAGTATTTATTACATATTATGTTTATATTATAAAAACTATAGGCTTATTGATTTATTTGTATTATATCATATATAAAAAATAATTTTAAATAAAAATAAAATGAAATAAATTTTTACCATTATTTGAAGACTTATATTTCCGAAAAAACATAATATTTTCTTATGATACTCTAGTTTCTTATAAACAACATTCCTCTCTTCAATAACCCGTTTACAGAATTAAAATAACTTAATTATTTTTAGATTAGTAGACTTTTAAAAATAAATAAAAATCCCTATCTTTATACATTGAATTCTCACAAGCAGCGTACCCCCTTAATGGTCAGTTTATTTACATATGATGATAATATGAGGGTTCATCATTCTATCTAAAGTTATCAATCAATCAAATAAATTATTATTATTATTATTAGAATAAATTATGTATATAATAAATATTTCAATTATGAAAATATATAGAATATTTAAGGGATGGTAAGTCCTTTGCATAATGTAAATAGATAGGCAAATTTCAATTAATAGATAAGAAAATTTCAATTAATTATTTCTATTATTCAATGAGATAGTGAATTTTGAATGATAGTATAAAAAACATTATTTTGTGTAAATGGCATTTAAAGTTTATTACAATAAAATGTTATATTACAATTTAGGAAATAATATTACATTCATATATGTACTTGTATAATATGGAATACATAAAATATATGATATGAAAAATAATATTTTTATATTTAAAGTAATATTATATATATTAGTTTATATTATATGAATAATATATATGTATAATAAATACATTATAATACACAAATTAAGTAGAAATATATAAATTATAGAACACAATTATATAAAATATATAAATTTTACATTATACAGGATTATAAAATAAAAAACATATATATGCATAATAAATTTTAATTTATAATACACAAAAATAAGTATAATAAGTATATACATTATAGTATATACAGAAGTATATACATTATAGTATACTTATTATATAAAATATATGAATATTATATTATGAAATTATTATATTCAATTTCTTGTGATATAAAATGCTTGCATTCAATTAGATAATACTTGTATAATAATTATAGAAATAATATAAACCTGTGGGTAAAATAAACTAAATTGTAAACAAACAAATACTATTTAATTTTTCTAAATGCACCAATAATAATTACTAAATAATCAGTATCATAATACATGTATTTAAATTTTCAAAATTGATAAATAAATCACAAATATATACACAATTTATTTATTGTAAGTAATTATTATTGGTATTTTAAATTATATATTCAATTGGTACTTCCAATAAAGTATTCTTTTTATATACTTATATGACGGTTTGAAGTATACTTTATGGATCAAATGATAGATAAATATTTGATTATATATTTCGAATTAGAATTTTTTTTATTCAAAAAAAATAATTCCGAAGTACATATAAGCATGATCATTCTATCATTCGCTATATAATATAGTTTTTATCTATTTACAATATAGTTAGTTAAAACTAATTCCTACAACCGAATATCTTGTAATTCTTATCAGTGCGTCTTATATTAACATAATATATCGGAAATTATGTTTTAAGGAGCAGATTCCAGAACACGACATCTTTTGGTTGGAGTTATTGACCTACGTAAGTTTCTCGTTCTCCTTCGTGGCCTTGATTCTAAGTATCTTCTGCTTCTGTTACCTGACGTTAGTGAACACACACTCTCCAGCCCCCCCTCCACCCCTCCCCACCCCACTAACCCTTATCTATCACTCGTAAACAGGGGCAAGAACATGAAGAATGACCCCAACTCTAATACGGCCATAAACAGGATGTGCAAATATCTGTCCATCTCTATGTTGTTCGCTCAGATCAGCTTCCTCTTCACCAATGTCGTACGTAAACGTCATGTTTCCATAATATATCCATATCCATATATAGAGAGATAGATATACATTTATATTTATAAATACATTGAATGTCATGTATCAACGATGCTATAAATGATATAGAATCGGCGATGTTATAAAAATAGGATTTCAGAAAGTAGTTTCAATAACTTTCAAACTGAAACCTTTAAATGTATGTGTGTGTATGTGGATATCTACGACAATACACCCGTCACACCTGCTTCTCTATAGACTGATCGGTCTCGAAACTGAGTTCCTATATAATTGCACTGTTTCTACATCTATAAATGTTACTAAATATTAATATACATAAGCCTTACTTCTCGATACAATATCTATTATAACTTTATAACTTCTTAATATAAGGCGGGTGACAATAATAAAGAATATGTTGAAGCCATTAAGTAGGAACACGTATTCTAATATAATAGATAAGAAAACAATACAGAAATAAAACATATTCTTCTAATAAATATCATTATCACTATCATTATTATACATATATTGCATGTAATCAATATCACCACGCGACAGGGTAACGTCAGTGGGTCCACCGGTCGCAGTGAGTGGTACTGCTTCGCCATAGCTACAAGCACGCAGTACTGGTACCTGTGCACCATCCTGTGGATGAGCGCGTCCTCATTCTCCCTCTACATCGACATCATACACGTGATGTGCAGTCGCAAGTACAACCTCAAGCAGATCTACTACGCAACCGTCGCTTTCGGTTCGCCCCACCTAGTAAATAGACCTGCGGTAGATGTATAGAATAACACTCGTATTTCGTATTGCTTAACATGTCGTTTGAAACTTGATTGCAATTTAACTCGATGAAACAGACTACATGTCGTGTAGCTTTGTATATTCACTCCTTATACATAGATATCCTTATTAGGTAGGATATTACAGAACACGATGCACTGCTCACTGTGTAGCCTGGTGTATTCACTCCTTATAGTTAGATATCGTCGTTTTCGTTATCTACTCACTAGAGCTGCGGTCAATGCGATCAAGCCTGCATTTCGATTTGATGATCTATAAACCACCCCTCTGGATACACTAAATCAGATGGGCTGTGATTTAGCTTTATTATATATGGCAGCGTGGCAGGAGCAGCGCATCATAAGTCTCGTATCACACCGACTAAAGCTGCACTAAGCGAGTGTATTACGCAGTGAATGAATGCCGCCACTCTATCGTACGACTGTTTCACTTCTGAACCTCGCTAGTTGCAAGTCATGACCACGTCAACGAGCTCTTACGATGCCGTTATGTGATACCCCCGTCATTCAATTGCATTACGTATTTAATCTAAGGCCAACTCTAAGATTATATCCACATGCACAATATAATCTATTCGTGAGATATACCTGTGTATCTCTGTTCAGAATCGCGTTAATCTCGACCTATCGAATATTTCTCTCTATAATATTTCTAAAACTTACCTTTAATATCTTTTCGCAATAACTACTTATTTATATCTACTGAAACTGTTTCTCAACAGGGATTCCGCTGATCATCGTGAGTCTTCCGTACACACTCGTGCAGAGCGAGGACATGCTCAATCCTAAACTGTTTGTATTCGCAGCTCTCCTCTCGAGCCAGATCACTTCACTAACGCTCGACTCTCTCATTCAATACAGGTGTTGGCTCGCTACAAATACTCTACTCTACTTCTTTATTTATCCAGTTTCCGTATTCATTACTGTTGGTATTATCTATATAACTATAGTCACATATATATACATTGTTGTATAGGAGATTTATATTATTATATATTTTTTTATTATTCTACACATTTACCTTATATTACATCAAATAGCATGTTAAGAGGAATCCAGAATGTTATTTACTGAAAGATACTAGATAATTTGTTGTAGAGTTATAAATAGAATTCTCGGATCTTACATTATATCAGACAGTAGCATCTATATAGTATCTAGTAGCTTGATTTAAGCTCTAATTAATTTCTCCGATACATTCTCGTTATGCTCTATTCTATACCATCTCTTTAGTTACTCCCCGACGTTATATATCTTATTATTAGTATTTAAACTCTATTTTATATGACAATATCTGAAATTCTTCACAATATTCTAACTTTCATGTTTTAACTCAATTCGTATTCTTAAATATTATTTAATTTTGTATAATATAATTTATGTATTTTCTTTATATTTCACTAGTAAATCCTATTTTAATATCTCTTAAAATATATTTTTAAATTATATCTCTATTAAATATTCCATTAATTTTTCAAATATAATATATCTAATTCAATTATATATAAATAATACTATACATACGTGTTGGTTTAGCTAGATAATTTATAAGTTTTTTGATCCAAAATGGTCAATATATATAAATTCTATTTACATTTTATTATATTTCATAATATATTTAAATTATAATAATATGATTATCAGTATATCTTATTGTGTAAACACATAATAATGAATTCATCATTTACAGATCAATTTCATATTGTCATCAGTGGTTTTCATCTATATTTTTTATAAGCAATTTTTTGATAAAGATAATAAGTCTATTAAAAGTAAACAGTCAAAAAATGCGAAACTGTTAGTTTGTATGCCGCCATTGCATGTCATAGATATTATTTAAAGTAGATTTAAGTATCCATCATTACTTATTACACATTGATTTAGATATTATAAAATAATTTATATTAACTTTTGTTAGTTAAGAATTCATTACTAGATGCGTATGTATTAACAATGTATTACTAACTAACTATGTATTAACAATGTAACAATGAATTAATGTCTAGATTTTGTATATTATTAATCTAGACAACCTGCTCACATGAATATTTAATTATATGTTATAATAAAATAAATATACACCAATATCTTAAATTATTTAATATTAGTATTTTATACATAGTTGATTTATTAAAAGTATAATAAATTAATAACATAATTTTATTATAATTAGTTATTATAATATATGGTTCCATTTTATTAGTTGAACCAAGATTTATATTTTAATTACAATATGTTATGAAAGATTTTAGAACCCAAAATATAATTTTTTTTTATTTCTGAATCCAACAGTCAGAATTTTATAACTGATATGTATATTGCATGTTATTAGTAACATATTCAGGTAATAAAGAATATTATTAAATAATAAAATATAATATAAATTAATTAAATCTATGCATTTATATACAACATTCAAAAGATTGTGAAGTTTAAATTATATATCACAACTCTATTAATTTCTAATGATCATTTTGTATACATTATTGGATAGATTTAAAATAGTAATATCATAATTGCTATACATGGTAAATTACAATTGGCAATAATATTTGTATTCATCATTTATATATATTTTTAATTGTGTAAATATTATTTAATATTAATTCCTAATTAAATGCAATATATATTTTGAAGTAGGTATATATATATTCAATATACTTCATTACAAATATGAACATAAGTAAGAGAATATGTTTCCCAAATAACTAGCTTTATATTAATATTTATAGTGTAATTATTATTATTAATTCGTTGATAATATGATATAACAGGAAAATGCTAGGAATATTTTTCAGTCTTCAAACTATATGTGGATCAGCGTGGATATTTGGACTAATCTACTCCTATTCTACTTATCTTTTGTTTGCATATTTATTCACAATTTTCTGCAGTATTCAGGGTATACTCATATTTTACTTATTAATATGGTCAAGTAGCTATGTTAGTATATAACATATATGTGTATATATAAATACCAATATCTAATTACATTCGATTATAATTATAAAATATTTTGTATAAATTATATTATAAATTACGATTATTATGAGTAAATTTACATAAATTCTATGTTATAATCAATGGTATCAATATATATATCAATAGGTTATTTTTTATGTTTAATAGATTTAAATAACAATTTTGATTTTTTTAAATTCATTTTTTATAATATATTGTACAATTATTATAATTAAATTTCAGTCTAGAAATCAAATCATGAAATACCTATGCAAACAAAGCTGGATGCCGTTGAAACTTCATGATTATTTAGAAAGTACAATGACAAGTAGTTCTACTTTTTCTTCTGAAAATAGTAAACAGGCTATGGTCAGTGTATACAAGACTTTATTACCGTATATGAAATTAGTTATTCTGAAATTCTATAAGAAATGTAATGTATATTTTAGCAATTTAAGCGCAAATCATGAATTTAAATTTATTAATTGTTGATGTTTCAATATATTTCTGAATATCTTAATTTTTTAAATTATGCTAATTAAATTTTTATATTCACATTCATTATATCTCAAAAAATATTTGTTATTTATAAATTTTATTAACTGTAAATCATATTTTATTAATTGTTAACATCATTGCTATACACCATTCTAAATTACCCTCTTCTCCTAACATGGTTGCTTTAATTCAACTATTTTATTATATAGCTAAAGAAGAAAATACCAAAGAACAGTACCATGTCATCCACGATAGAAAGTTAGTTTCTAGCGCTATTCTAAAATCTATAATCTTAATTCGAAGACACATTTGATAATGTGAATTGAAACACTACGTATAATGTACGCACGTTTACCTCTAGATTCGACTACAGAGGAATACGGCATGGAGTTGAGCGTCGAGCCTTCAGAACTCGAGGTCAGAAAGCGCAACGTTTCCCTGTATCCGGAAGGCAAGTACTCGAAGCGCCAAGATCACGATTGTTATCTGGTTCCTAAGACGGTTAGTTCACAAGTCCACGCTAGCACTACCACTACCACTGTGTAACTGTTATGCAGACCCTGAAGGAGAAGGAACCCGAGGACTCCAGTAATACAGGCATCATCATTAAGAATTACATCCTCTCTCCGAGCAACTCATTCCGACTGGCCCAAGCTAAACAAGTTTCGCATTTAAATATAAGATCAATATAATAAATATAAATTCATTTAAATATCGATACATTTATTAAAATTATTAAAATCATTGCACACCATTTGAAACGTTTATTTGCTATCGATGATTAATCTACATTCACACATCGATTCAGAAGGAGCTGAACGATTTGTCCAATACTCAGCCCATTTACGAGGAGATCCATGACGAAGACAACAATCGAGTCGGCGATCCGCTGATAGAATCGCTATTGGACAATTCTAGATCTCGACTGAAGAGTCAGCCGAGCAACCAAAGTCGATCGATTCATGAAGACGAATGTTTCACGATCGTCACTAAGTCTCCGATCTATCAAGACATCACTTGATAACCCGCAATACCTATTAGATTTGGTGACTTTTTATACTTATATTTTGTACGCGATGCATAATGCGCATGTATATATCTTATTGTTACTTTCCCTATCGTTATTATATGTTTATTGTAATATAAATATATATTTGAAAATAATATATTTTATTTTTACAGTATTTTTTTAAAATAAATTTCATATTTAATAATATTTTTTGTCCATAAATAATAGTCTATTTGATATTACTATATGAAATTATTTTATACTATTGCATAATTTTAATAATATAAATATATAAAATAAAATTCATATCTAATATGAACAAAGTATACCTACCATATCTAAATCATTAAAAATGTTAAATATCATTAATTAATTGTATCCATTATAGTTTACATTCTGCTATACAAAATACTTATAAAATTTAGAATAAATAAAAACATTAAATTTTATAATCAATTGGAATCAAAACAATCAATGATTGTATATTAAGAATTTATATTTAAAAAAGGTAAAGAATATTTAAGTTAATTTCACTTAATTTTGATGTATTATTTGATGTATTTATATGTATCTAATGTAATATATTATAACAAATAGTTATATATATATTATATATACATAGTAGGAGTAGAGCTTCTTCATGAAATTTAAAATAGATCTTAAAATAATATTTAGAAGTGATCTTATATAATTGTGTATAAATAAATTATCGGCTCTCGTTAAAACCATGGATGTCTTAACATGAGAGCGGCTTCGAAGGGACATTAGAGCCATATATGGTTATAAGTGAAAACTTCATCTAAGTTCCTGGATGGGATGAAAGCACTCCATCAAAATAACAAATAGTATGTATATGTGTGTGATTCACAATAGTCTTCTAATTCCCTTATCATTATATTGAAAGTAGTTGCCATTATGATTAATATTAAAAAAAATGGCAATTATGATTAATTATGAACATTAATAGCATTAAGAATCATTTTTAATAATATGAGATATCAAATAATATTTTGTACAATTTATAAAATGATTATAGACTGGTCCATTTTTTAAAATAAAATTTAATAAAATTCTTGTTATAAGTAACATAAAATACTATTTAGTATACCAAAGGGATTTAGTAATACTAAGAACGTTGATGACGTCTGCTAAATCATATTTAGTGAAACTTTTATTTTCCGCTTGAGTAATTTTATTGTATTGTATCATGGTCCAGGAGTACAAATTTGAATTTTATACAAAAATAATTGCAAAAACTCATTTTTAAATCAATGATTTAAATATGATTACATTTAATATATATTATGTTGAATGTCGACATATATATTAAAAAAAAACATCGTTCAATTCTAACCTAATTTATAAATTAATTCATATTTTTAATAACATTTATATAAAAATACAATTTAAAAATATGAAAGTATTTTTATTCGACTCATAAATAAATATCCTAGATATTTTGTATTCAAAGATTCAAAGATCATTTAAATATAATTAAATATACCACTGAAAAGTATATAACTTGGTGTATAAAAAGTAAACATTACAGAGATAATGAGCTACTTCATGTCCTTGGTAATGCTAATATTTAAATATTGTATATAGGTAAATCTATTTCCTATAGACAACTTTAAGTTAAATAATTATTACCAACTAATTGAGGAATAATTAAATTCTATATTTAAATTTAATTTGTAATTTAAAGTTAACACATACTACGTTTGTAACACATTAAAATAAATTCAATATCTACAAGCTTAGTTTCAGGTGTATGTACCATATATAATTTTATAAAATATACAAAATAAACTAAATATATTTATTTATGTATTGAATTGCTTTAGACTCTGTACTGCATTAATGGATTAACAATATCGTCCCTACCGGTATATGCACACGTCAAGATAACAATTGTATACATTTAAATACTTTGTATTGTTATTTATATTTTATTGTTATATTTACGTCTTACTATTATTTATATGATTGTAATAAGTTCATTACCATAGTAACAGTCTACTAGTAACTGTCTTCATCTTTAGTTATAAACTCGCAAATAAATCGATTGATCAACATAGGTTATTATTATAACCATCCGTTAATTCATCATACATCTATACACTTGTATGATATCAAACAACTCAAGATGCCGTACTTTCAGAAATAATCGTACAATACATGACCATGTTTATATTTTGATATTCACAATAGATGTATTATATTTTTTAATAATTTAAGACAATATGAGAATATATTATTAAAAAATGTACGCATTTATTTCATTTCTGTTATATATTTTTCACCTTTTAATATAAATTTATATATTTCTTATTTATTATATTTTATTTTGTATTTAAATGAAAATGATGATCTCTCATGGAGAGGCTCTCCTTGATAACACTGTTCAAGTATACATACTTACTGATTTATTCAACACAATTTTTGTATACCTTTAGGTAAATCCCCACTCAACTTGATAACAAAATTACAAGAATAAAAAATAAAAAATATAAGAAAATTGTAAAAAGTAAATAAAATATTTATTTAAAAATGTAAATTAGTAGTCAAGCTTTACTTTTGTGTTTTACTGAGTGTTTACACTCTATCTGATTCTAATATATAATCAGTTTAAATTATAGTATATCATTTTACATAATTATGAATGTCATGTTCAAACTAATATAACATAATTATGTATATCATCATGATGATCATTGATCATAATAATATTTAGAAATCATGTTTAATTATATTATGATAATTATCAAAATTAAAAAACATAATTATTATTATGATAATATGGTTAAATATATTTTAAACAAAGTAGTACTAACGAGGTATGTTTCATGTTAATCTTGCATATTATTACTTGTAGATTGTTCACATACATCTGATTTCACAGAAGATCTACTTTGAATCGATGTTTTGATTTTAACTCCAAGTTGAATACTTGTCAACCTTTCTGTCCTTTGATCAATAATAAATGTTAGTTCTGCTGGAGGTATGCGATATTGTACAGCACAATGGCAATTTAACAAATAGCCAGTTGAATTTAAATTACATCTACATGGACATATATCAAATAATATATTATATTTTGAATAATGATTTTCGCAATATTTTGAATAATTTTTTTTATTTATACTTTTTAATAGTTTATTTACTACTATAAAATATCGAGTTAGCTTATTTACTATGGTACTATGACAATATATAGGCAGTGAAGCTGTATTCCATATATCGATAATTCTATCAATTGTATATTTTTTTGCAGCTATTTTATCGTCTAAATGAATGTATAAAAATTGATTATATATGTCTATAAAGGTTGGTATTTTTTAAATGACATATTAATAGGTTTATAATAAACAGATAGCGTTTTATGTTTACGTAAATGCATATTAAATATATAACAAATAGAATAACAATAAATATATTTTAAATAAAATAAAATAATCATTAACGTTTTGCATGCGCATAAATTAGAGTAAATTAGAAATTATTTCTCTAACAAATTTCAGGATTATTTTTACTGATTTTTTATAGGTGGCACCAAATATATTAATACGGGCTAATTTATAATATATGCGATTTACCCTTTTGATGTATATGGGTGGCACCATAGATAACGAAGGAGTATTCCAATTATCTTCGTTCTCTATGAGTGGCACAATGAAAAACAATTATTTATTAATATTTTAATATCAAAATCTATAGATAATTATAATTTATAGGGGACATAACCTAATTATACCTAGGGGAAAGTAACCGAATACGGAAAGTGCCCGAATATGGACACTCTCGGTTTCCTAGAAACCATAAATCCTACAAAAAAAATGTAATGAATAAAATATTCATAATTATAAAAATAGTCTAAAAAAAGTATTTTTTATTTTTTAATTATTCAAAATATTGCTAATATATCCAATAAACTTATTTTTTTATTACGTTTTTAAATTTAATAAATTTAATAAATTATTTATGAATGATTTATACTTAAAACCTTCTCAAAAATATACAAATATATCGATATAAAATATAATACTATATTATTAAAATATAAAGCATTCTAAAAATTGTATTTTTAATTTCTATATTTTTTATCAAATATTCATTAAGTTATAAGCATATATCTAGATTTCATATAAGTTCCTAATACGGACATTCTAAATGTCTTAATACGGACAGTATCCGTCGGAGACCCTATAACCAATCAAGCAAACTGTGCGACGCACAGTATGCGACGCAGTAAGATTACAATAAGATGACACAATTATTGTGACAATAAGATTACATATATAAAATTAACTAACTGAATAGCAGAACTGGTACTGTGTTGAATGGATCTACTCTGGAAAGTAGTAGCTTCAGTTGATACATCTATTCTCATTTTTCTAGAAGATCTCTGATCTACTAAAAATGACCTCTCAGCAACAGGTACTCGGTTTGTATTTGTACATCGGCAGTTCTCGATTACTTTGCAGTTGCACGATGCGATGTCAAATAAAACATCGTATTTTTCGAAGTGATTTTTTATAAGATCATCAAAGATTATTCTAGTTGATTTCTTTCTTAGTGTATTAATATGTACCATGTATCGATCGAACTTTATCTTGATACCCTTGTCACTTATTACTGGAATAGATGATCTGTTCCATATTAATTTTATACTTTTTAAAATTTCTTTGAATGCCACATTCTTATTGTAATCTATGATACATAGATAATGCCGAGCAATATCTGTGTATGTTGGCAAATTATTGGTATTCATTTTACATTTTCCAAATCCTTTAATGAACGCTGAATTGTTTCGTAATTTCATTATTATATAATATAAGAGTAAAGGAAATAGGAATAATCCTTGGGAATAATTTTGAATTTTAAAATGTAAACAAACAAAACATACATGCGCACTGATACTTTAGGTAAACAAATATTTGTTCTTAAAAAAATTATAAAAGTCGAAAGTGCCGGTTTAAAGCAACTTTAAAAAAAAAATGCTCTACACATATTGTCTATAATTATATAATACATTATATTATGTCCATGTCAACGAATATTTAAAACTTAAAACCACCTTACTGTGCGACACAGTGTGCGTTAAGCTGGAGCGGCTCGGTAAGTTTTTTGGGAATATTGCTGCACTTTTTTTTATATGAATTAGATAACATAATAAATTGAATACAACAAAAAAATTTTTTTTAATTAATTTTTGGAGATGCGCCACCTCATTACATTTTAACATGAAGAGATAGGAAGTTTAACATGGAGGAGATAGGAAATATTTGAAACTTCGATATAACATCATTAAACATTTTTTTTGTAGTTTTATCTGCAATTATAGTTTGAATTATATATTTTTGTATAAGATAATATTTGTATAATATTTTTTTTCGATTTTCCAGGAAATTTCCAGGAAATTTTGGAAAAATACAAAATATTTTAATTTTAATTAAAAAAAAATTATTTATAATAAAATATAAACATAAATATATACATAAGTATATGAGTGTACTATTACATGAAATTAATTTAAAAAAAATAATGTATAGTACCATATGGTTATTTATTCACAATTTTAATGTAAAAATATGATAAATTTTATATTTGAAAAAAAAAAGTTTACGCACTATTACAACATTTGTTTTTCAATCGACTGGATTAATAATAGGGTTTTTTTAAAGAATTTAAATCGTTAGAAATTTAAAACAATATATTTTACTTTTTATCTTATTTTTTTATAAATTTTAAATTATTAGTTTGTTCTATCATTTTTTTTCTTTTGTAAATTTGTAAAAACCAAAATACAACTAATATTATAGAATTTAAAGAGCTTTGTAAAAATATAAATTATATTAATTTTAGATTAAAAAAATATTATTAAAAAAAATCCCAATTTTCCCCATATTGGTCAGAAATGCTGATATTTTTTTTATTTCTATAAATATTTAGATAGCTATATTTATAATAAATATATTATGTTAATTTCATTATATAATATTCATTATTGAATGAGTTATGTTATAATATGTATTATAAATAAATTAATACATTCATAATTTCTATCTACAAAATTTAACATTTTACTAATTTTTTTTTCACAATTGTGTTCATAACTTTTTTTTAAATAAAAATTAAAAAAAACTAAGATATGACTTCTATTATATAATTTGATAAGCATTCCAACTATACAAATTGTATTATAATAGCATAAATATATAAAATCTCATTTTAGTACCAATATCCCATATTCGAATATCTTTATAGTTATTATTTATACAGTAAGATTAGCCGATTATATCCATATATGTTGTTATTTGTCATTTAGTAAATGGTTTGGGGTTATATAAAATATAAAAAGGTGTATTAGTAAGAAGGTTCGTGGTTAAAAAGTATAATAAAAATGAATATAAATTTGAAAATTAGTTGTTTATAATGTAATTGTCATGTGATTTCAATATAGGTAATAGCGGTATTTTTTCTATAGAAAAATATTTATAGGTATTTTTAAAAGCTCTGGCGCACGGCGAATACTACATATATAAAAAAAAAAAGTATACCATTGTGACAGAAATACTCCAAACATTAAATGCTAAAAGGTGCAGCAATTTTCAAAGAAAAATAACCGAGCCGCTCCAGCTTAGTGTGCGTTGCACAGCGTATGAACTATTCTGATTTTCATAAAAATCGCGTGCGTTATAATATTAATACTACCAATAATGCTAATTCTAAAAAAAATATTATTTAGACACTTACATTGTATTATTAATTAAAAAATAATAAAAATAAATAAAATATTAACTAATTAAATTACAATATATTTTTCATAAAATTAATTATAAATAACGTAATTGTAATTTGTCTGATTTATTCATCAATAATATATAGTTTATCTAGTGGTATATAGGGTGTTCGTATTATAACACAGGGTGTCCGTATTCGGACATGGATACCGAATACGGACACCCCCGTTATCCATGGAATTAAAATATTAAATAAAATTTAAAAATTACAATAATATCTTTAATTATATAATATTAATATATTGTAATTTTTGAATACAAATAATGAGTCATAAAAAGTTAAGACCATTTATTGTTAAAGTGTCCGTATTAGGTTACTTTCTCCTAATAATATACACATATACTTGTAATTGATTCTACATGGAATAATAGTCTTTCAGAAACTATATAAAACTCCTATGTACAATATTCGCATTATGTATTTATAACTTAATATTTATAATATAATATAAAATATAAAATATGTTCGAAAATTAATTATAGGAAAACAACGTATTAAGTGCGTGTGTTAACTAATAGTAACGCGCATTTAATTCTAATTGGATAGTGGATATTAAATAATATATGGTATATCTAAATATCGATATATTTAGGGTGTCGATATTATGTACCGATGTGTCGGTATTCGAGGCAGTGCCTGTAATATCGACACATCTGTTATATCAGAGTTAAACAAACTAAATTAAATTTTAAAATAGCTATTATGTGTATATACCTACATACTTAATACTTGTAAATAAAAGTTGGTAATATTTAATTGAGAAATAATAAAGTTATGGTGATTTATTACTATAGTACACCCTATAATACCGGTATTCGAGTACTCTCCCCTATATATATATAACCATATCTTTTATTTATATTATATTCTCCAGATCATTTATTTTTGATTTGCAAATGTGTTTATTGTTGAATAAATATTTATTAAATTCTGAAAATTATATGCTCCGTTTGCAAATGATTTTCGAAAAATGTATGAAAATAATTGAAAATTATTTGCGAAGTTTGCAAAAATGTGTCCATAAAATTTTCGAAAAATTTAAAAAAATGTATTACAAATTTTGAAAATTATTTTCAAATTTGGTTTACTGGGTATTTACAAATTTGGTATGTTACTAATTAGTTGCTGTACTATTAGCACACTTTCAGATATCTTTGGATGATATATTTATTATATCTTAAATATAATATATATTTAAATATCCTATATATTAAATAAATCCTACACCTATAGGGGAAAGTCCCCGATTACCGACCCCCTCCTAATACCGACCCCCTCTCGTATCTCAGTAACTATAAGAGATATCAAAAAATAATATATACACGAACTGTTAGTAATTTAAAGATAAATATTAGTAAGTATTTTGTTTAAAAAAATATTTAATCATACAATTGTTATTTGATAAAATGTAATATTGTTTTTACTTTTTAAATATTTGAATAATAACTTTTTTTAAATCATTGTAAATACTTTATTAATTAAAAGAAAACTTAATACTGCACATAATATTGTAGATCAATACAATTTTATAACTATTATAAAAATAATTCAATTTAAATAACTATTAACCAATATCTTAATTATAGCAAACCATATTATTTTCTTAATACCGACCCCCTAAATTACCCTAATACCGACCCCCATGTGATTTATAATATCCAATCGAAATAGATAAGTATTTTACTTTAAAATATGTCATAATTGATTGTGTATCATTGATATAGATTAAGGATTCATGATTCCAATCGATTATATACATACTGATTAATAACTAAATATTAAATAATAATATACACTATTTTAATATAATTACTATAAAGTTTAAATTTAAATTTAATATTACTATTAAAACATAAATTCAATAACAATAATTGCGTGAATGTTATAATTAATTATATTTATGAATATCTACTATGTCGATTGGATATTATAATACTAAAAGTATGTATACCACGATTATTTTAGGGGGTCGGTAATAGGGAAAGGGGGTTCGGTATTAGGAACAGGTATCCGATTACCGACCCCCCTGTTTATTCTTGTAAATACAATTATATCAAAAATTTAAAATAGCCACATTATTCATTACCATAATATATTGCATATGTTATTACAAATAATCATTTAGGGGTCGGTAATCGGTGACTTTCCCCTATATTATATAATATAATATTGATTATATATTTACATATAATTCTATAGGCTATTACTATATTATAATTTGTATTATATATTATATTTGCAATACATATTTATTATCTAAACAATATAATTGGATATGTTTTATATATATACTATTTTATAGATTATATATTTCATACAATTTTATATGCTTACTATATTATATAATGTATATAAATACATAATAAACCTGTTAATTTTTTTAAATGATTTATAAACAAATATATTTCCATTAGTTAGAAAAGTAAATTATAAAATAAATAATTTATTTTATAAATAATTGTTGTAATATATATCATAGAAGATGCTTTATTTGCTTTTTATAAATAGATTTAATTTTTAAATTTTTGATATACTAAATAACACAATATTAATAAATATTCCATAATATTTTAATTATGTTTTTTTGTTTACAACATATTCTACACCTAGGTATCCCCGAAACAAATATATACCCAGATAGGGTATATTATGTATACAACAGTATTATTATATGCATGCTAAATCTAAATCATAGGTTTAATAATTTAATATTTAATAATAAAAATGCCATTTTAAAAAATATAACTAAACTTAAGATTAATTTAAGTACAGACATTTCGATATTTAAAATTTACATATGGTTTACACCCTAAAATATATTCATTTTTGCATATAGAATTTTTAATATTTATATTCTTTAAATATGTGTTAATAGTATTTATTAACTCATGACAATACAATTAAATATGCGAATAAGGTACATATAATAATTAACATATTAATAAGATATTATATATATATACTTGTAATATTATTTATAAATATGAATATTATTAATTATATTCTTCCAAGTAAGGCTTACCTTAATTAAAAGAATTATATTTATTAAAATTTAAAATTTATTAATTTTTATATGTTAATATTTTGTATAAACAGAATAACAAGTGTAAACAAACAGGTGCGGTGCGATGTAATTTGTAAAATAGATTACAAAATAATTGTATACATATAATTTTAATAAGCTAATGATAATAAAATCAGTAGAGTTAAAATATAATTAAATTAGTCAAATAACAAAGTAGTATACATACTATATACGTATACATCTTTCACTCAAATAAAAACTGTACAAATACACGTAAAATATTAGAATGTTAAGATTTACCGGGGAAATAATTCCAATTTCGGTAATATAAAATAATTATATGTTTTTGAGCCATATAAATAATAAACAACGTACCTTACCACCAGTAACATAAAACAAATATTTTTGTAGACATAAGTCTTATAAATTATAATAATCGTCGATAATATCACATATTAACAGCAGTTGTGGGAGTACCAGACTTGCTGTTCCTCATAAGAGGGCGATGATGACTAGTTGAATCTGAAGCATGAAAGAGTAGCCAACAATTCCTACAGAAATAGTGAAAACAGGATACGTCTCTACAGAAATACGGTCCTTGTCTATAATTACAGCTGTCACACATACTTTCATCCAAATATGGATCTATTTGAACCTATTCAAATGTTTAAAATGTAATTAATATTAGATATTGTACATATAATAAGACATATATAAGAAATATAATCAGACATATATTGTCATAAATTATTTATTTATAGTAATAATATATAAACATTTTTATAAATTAAGAAAATTACATCTATTATCAATGACAAGAGTTAATCTAGGGTAATAATGACTTATATAAATTTAATCACACCAAAATATATACTTTAGTTTATTTTCTTTGTTAATGATTGATGAACAGTAATTTTAATTAGTTTATAAAATTAAAATAATATCGAACACTACATTTCAATACTTTAAAAAATATTAAATATTAAAATTAAATTTTAAATAATGTATGTAAGATGGCATCCATTAAGGGGATTCACATTCTTTAAATTTCAATGTAATTAGAGGAATTTTTTTTTGTTAATATTCAAAATCTCATTAAAAAAATTACAATTTTTACAAAATTTAAATTGCATAACATTAATATATATTATGTTAATTATTCTGTAGAATTTTTAAATAATAAGAATATTATTTTGAAAATATAGAATTTTTAAAAAAGTAAAAAATTTGATAAAAATGAATATTTATTTGTTATCATCCCTATATCGAAATCTATATCTAAATATTTCCTGTAGATTAAACATATTGTGAAAAATTAACTAAGTTTAGTTAATTATTGACTGAAATAGTAAATTTCAGAAGAAAACAAATATTCTGAGATAATTGATGGTTAAAATTATATTATTTATAATGAAATGACTCTATATTATTATTCTAGAACACCAACCACCAATCAATAGCATTTATACAATAAAGCTAACATGTGCCACTAGTTGACATGCAAATAAATATAGTATTAACACTATTTTTAAATAATTCAAATTGATAAATTATAACTATTGAAAAACATAATATAATTTAATGTTTATAATATAATAATTATTTTATTAGAAATAGGTAGTGTTCTAAAATTATGTTTGTTATGCTTGATATATGTTAACCTATAATATTTTGACATATCATATATTATAATGTACAAATTTATTTTTTAAATAAAATTTTGTTTACACAATTTTTATTTTAAAGACCGTGAACCTACTTAACGGGATATTTAAAAAATCCCCCATTACGGGCTTTTAGATGTAAATATATAGGAAAGTGAGTTCTCACTAGACTTTTATTTGAAGGAACTTCTTGCCTTATTGCTATTTTTTGTATCTGGTTTAAATTATTTATATCTATAAAAGTTATCGGTAAAGAAATAAAATATAATGTATATCCGTAATATCAAGGACAGAACTTTCTCTCCCTATGTAATGGATACTTCTGGTATTCTGAGCTATAGCTATATATATATTTCGGTGGTTTATTTATTTATATTTAGATGATTAAAATATTTTATCTCGAAGATATCTAGGATTAATTTATCTGACGGATAAAATGCATTCATATTTTTAAATTGCATTTTTAAATAAGAATTTTATTAATTATACGAATTTATTTAGAAATTAAGTTAGAAAGATGTTTTTTTTAAATATGTATGCTGACATTAAAAATAATATAATGTGTAATAAATTATAATATGGATTACATATAATCATATTGAAATTATTGAATTAAAAACGATTTTTACATTTATTTTTGTATCAAATTCAAATCGGTAGGACACTTATGGACCTTACGATAAAATCATTTAAGTGGAAATTAAAAGTTTCACTAAATATTCGAGAGTAGATGTATTTGTACTAGATAATATTGTAGGTATTTACAGAATGTCATCAATTCAATAAATATTTAAAAATAAAAACTAAAGTGGAATACTATTATTTGTATGAGAACTATTCATTATTATATATTATTATATATTATATAATATTATATATCATTATATATTATTATATATTATATAATATTATATATCATTATATATCATTATATATTATATATTATATATTATATATTATATATTATATATTATATATTATATATTATATAATATATATATTATATATATTATATATATATATTATATATTATATATATATATATATATATATATATTATACAATATTATACAATATTATACAATATTATACAATATTATGCAGTACTATACAATAATATACTATTGCATATTGCAATACTATACAATACTATGAAATATATAATATAAATTACACATTAAAATTGGTTTTATATCAAGTATATAAATACACTCAATAGTATACTATATAGAGGACACATATTTATATATAATATGCATATTATTTTTATTATTTATAAATTGTACTACATGTAAAATATTACACATTTTATGATAAAAACAAACCTTTTTTATGAATTTCAATGTTTTAATCTCAACAAAAGCGGCACGAATAGCATTTATATAACTTTTACTACTACTAAAAGTAACTCTTCCCGATCCTATCGGGTATTTATGTTTATCCGTATCGATTCCAGCATACACAACGTTTCCAAACAAATCATTCATTATATATCCTAATGCATCCGCACTCATCATACCTATTATATTAGTTAATATTATGTATATATATATTTTATATTATATATATATATATATATATATATATATATTTATATATATAATGTATACATTATGCATTATAATTATACATTATATATATATCATATATTATATAACATAGTATAACAAAGTATAACATATATGTATATACTATAGTATAACATATTATAATATACAATATAATACATCATATTTCAATATAGTATAACATAGTAAAACAAAGTTTATCAAAATATATTATATATATATATATACAAACCATGTAAAGCACCTACAAATACTGTTTTGCTAGGTTCTTGTCTAAAACTAGGATGCACTGAAAAGGTACTATCTGCTAATGACCATGGTATTACTTGTACCTAATGTTCAATATATTAAAATTCATTAATATATTATTCATGTTATTTTATATATCATATCTATATCTATATCTATATCTATATCTATATCTATACCTATAATAACATACCTCTTTACTGCGCATTTTACGACTACTTAATTTAAAATAATATTCTCCCCCAAATCCATTATATTCTCTCCTAGGTTTACATGCTTGCAAAAGATTTCTCACAGATTTCTCGTGTTCGAATATTACATAAACGTAGCCAGCTAGATAATATTTATAATTAATAGAATAGAATATAATATATGGAATTATAATTAACCTTTAGGGGAATATCTGGGATGTTTCCCATCTTTACCAGGCCATTCAACTTTAATATTACCAAAATCGCAAAAAGCTTGTTGTAATCCAACTGCATTTAATATTAATCAAATTAATATAACTGTTGGTATACTTATAATATTATATTGTAGAACAATATACTAACGTTCCGTTACATCCCAAGGAACTCCACCAAGGAATACTTTACAAGAATATCCGTGCGATGAATTATTTGCACGTGGAGGTAATACTCCATTCCATGTCACTGATGGTTCACATTCTACTATTTCATGTTAAATTAATATCAATAAAATAGGACTTTATATCTACTGAGATGTGTATAAAAGAATACAATTTATAATAAATACTAACGAGCGGCATTGCGATAAACCTTTGCAGCTTTTTCAATAGAGAATGGATCTGCCGAGTTGGAGCTAAAAATAGTTCGAAAATCTGGACTATTATGTCTAATAAACATATCACTACTGGTGGTAAAATCATTTGATAAATTGTCGATGTACTGCTGTTTAATTTGATAATTATGGTAATCCTGTAAATAAAATAAATTGTATATATTTTATTATATAATATTCATTTGTATATATATTGAATTCTATAAATATATTTCAATATTTATTATATTATATTATTATATTATATTATATTATATTATATTATATTATTTAATTATTTAATTATATTATTTCAATATTTATTAAGCTAGTGAATATAAATTTACAATTGTAGAAATTTAATTTTTTAAACTTGAATAGTTAATCCATTCTTTGACGGATATGGATTTTGAGTTTGATGTAAAATATTTGGCATTTCGTTTGGCGGATTTGTAGTACAAAACTTTTGCGCGTAAGGATTTAAATTCGATGCAACTGTATTTCTTATGTAACTTTGTTCCTATCATAATTAAAATATTTAGTTATTAATTATAATATATAAAAAAAACTAACATAATTTGGTTGAATATCATTGGGATAATGGTTTACTTGATAATTATAATTTTGATTCAAATTTTGATTCAAATTTTGCTGCTGAATTTTACAAGCAATCGATAAATTATTCTGTAAATATTAATAACATTAATATTTTGTATATACATTATTTGATTATAAAACCATTAGTTCAATTAATGTACGTTCTTCTCGACCTACATTATTTATTTTGGTATTCAATGGGGGGGAACATGATTCCCCATATCCGCTACTCACGCCAGAAGACTCCGATTCCGCAGGTGACTGGTTTCTTTTATCACAATTAGTATTAATTACTGGGGTTGTGTTTAATATTTTCTCATTTATTAAATATGCAGAATCAACACATTGAGGAGGAGATTTCATAATATCTGATAAATTCAGCTTCGGTCTACAATTTTAAATGTATATATTAGAGTTCACAGTGGTATATTATAATTATATACATATATATATATATATTATATATATATATATATATATATATATATATATATATATATATATTGTATTATAATATATATATATATATGTTCCATTATCCTAAATACGACTATGCATATAGTCATTAATATAGAAGTCTTACATTTTGAGATAATTATATTACCAATGATGATTAGATATAAAAAATATAAAAATATTATGATTTCCTTTATATATATATATATATATATTATATATATATATATATATATATATATATATAATAATAAACAAATATATTTAGAAGGTTATCATTCAATTGATTATGGGAAAGTCTCCAATCACCGGCACCTACTTACATTTTCTAATAACTTGTTCAATATATTTATTTGAAATTTTGTGATTAGGGTATATATATAATAAATAATGTTGCTATTTTAAATATTTTATATAATTTTATATATACTAAAGTTTATATATATAGAAATGATATATACACAACTTATGACACATTTTAAAGTAAAACATGGCTCTATTTTGATTAGATATTATAAATCACATTGAGTCGGTATTAAGTTTATTTAGGTGGTCGGTAATAGGAAAATCATATGGGTTGCTATACTTAAGCTATATTGATAAGATTATTTTAATATTTATAAACATTTAATTGAACTACAATATTATGCATATAATTATGTTTTCTTTTAATTAATAAAGTATTTACAATGATGTAAACAAAGTTATTATTCAAATATTTAAAAATAAACCCAGAATGTTTTATTTTATCAAATAAAAATTGTATATTTTGAAGGTTGAATACACAACATAACATAACACAACATAACAATTACTATTACTCATATTTAACATTACATTACTAATATTTTGTATATATTAATTTATTGATATCTCTTGTAGTTAGCTAGCAAGATACATGATGTCGGTATTTGGGGGGGGGGGTAATTAGATATTAACACTAGACAATTTAATACACCATGTATAACATATAATATAAAATTACAACATGTATAACATAATAAATATGAATATTAAAACAACTAAGATAAAATAATATATTTATATAATTAAAGAAATAACTAAAATATTAAATTGCCCACAAATATTATTTTATATTTTAGTAATAATTATATTATATAACAAGTAAATAATATTTGTGAAAATTATTACAATATTATTATCCATTATACTTTAACATTAAAACTATTATAAGTCATTAAACGTCGTTTTAATATATTATTAAGTTGTATGTAGGTATATGTAGGTATATGTAAGTATGTATAGGTATACCAAAGATTTTCCAAAGGAAAGATATTGCACTTGTGTATATTTGTGTCACCTAATAATTCGATATTGCCATCTAGCGGTATTATTCAGATAATAAGACATTTCTATATTTATTGTAATAGTAAATAATAAATTATATACAATATACATGTATATTGTATTATAATATGTATTTACATGATTTTAAAATGATAATATAATTATATAACAATAGAATACACTGATTAGTTATATTTAATATAAACAAATAAAATAAATGATAAATATATTGTTATAAATCTAATATTAAAAAAAACTACATGTATTGTATTACATTGTAATGATTTTAAATGTATGTATATAATTAGAAAACAAGAAATTTAAATAAAAATATCACATGATTTAACATTTCATATACTATTTCGCCATCTAGTGTTAATATTGTTTTTTCATTTTTAATTTACATTTCGAGGTACTAGAGATAGATAGGGAGTGCAATATCTTTCCTTTGGAAAATCTTTGGGTATACCTATTATATATATGTAGTATATGTAGTATATGTAGTATTACCTACATATACTAAAAAACATATTTTTATAAAATACTTTTAAAATAAGTCATAAATTCATCCTATTAAAGATGACAGTATTTTTGTATAGGTAATATATATATATATATATATATATATATATATATATATAAATAGAAGTAAAATGTTACCAAAGTATAATAAATAAAGAAAAATTCTAGCTAAGAATTAAATATATTATATATATATATATAATATATTTAATTATTAGCTAGAATTGTACCTATATGTTATGTTTAACATTTATTTATCAATGCATTGTTTTATAAGTTAATAATTAATTATAAACTAATTAAGGTAGTATATTTATAATTAATTGTATCCTTTAGAATACAAAATAATAATATTGAATAAGTTAGACATTTAATAAATGTTAAACATTTTTCTTAATTGTGTCAGTTTATTTTCAGAAGTGGCAACTTTTATAAGTCAATGAAAATATATTATATAAATATACAGATAAGTTAAATATTCATATAAATGTCACTGCTTTATTTTTGTAATGAGTAAACTTTTAAATAATGTATATTAATTATTAATTATTATGATTCCACGTACGTACAGTGTACGTCGACACACCATGGTTAATAATTACATAATTCTAGAAACTCTTATTTTCCGATAAAAATGTTTGTAAGTTATTTATATTCCTCATATTATAAAATATATTTATAACAAATTAATATTTTCATTAAAAACTTTAACTAGAATTTCGTAGAATTTTCGAATATTATTATTTAAAAAATAAATCTTTCTAAAATAAAGGAAATTTCGTAGTATTATCTTTTACAAAATACATATATATAGAACAAGACAACCTATTACTTGTATACGTATTACACATGTAAATTATAAAATTATTTAAATGAAGTAGAAAAATAGAATTGTAAAATTTTCCAAAGCTTATTTATTGATACATTTCAATACCATATTAATGATTCATGTAGGTTTCAATTAGATTTACAAAATTAATAATTTATTGTTTTCAATTATAATTACTATTAATTATATATCAGCTACTTTTAAATTACTACCTAATAGATACATTCAAATTAAATCTCATGTTGTGATGATGTTAAGGATAATATATTAATTAAAAACCATTACTTTATATTTATTATTGCATTATTGATTTTTGAATATAGATTTGTATAATTATAATCGTAATAATATAAAGTATACTATAGTATCTACAAACATTAGTCATAATTACAAATTTGTGAAGAAAAAATATATTCAAAATAAGAGTACCTTGTGGAACACCAATTTATAAGTAATTTATAAAATATAATATTACTAAAATTAAATTCCCGATATGTATCCAATTTTTAATCCAAATTAGAGGTATGCAAGTATTTCAAGTTCTTTAATACAATATTATGAATGAAACTATATCAAAACATTTTCTAATATAAATAAAAATCACTACACCAATTGTATAATTCTGTATTACATATAGATTATAGATTATGATTGTATGCACAATGTTTAATTGTTTTGTAAAACCAAACAGTACATTAAATATATATTAAGATAACATAATAAAGAACATACACTTGTCGGAATATGAGAATTTATATTTATAATATATATATATAATATATTATATATTATATATTATATATTATATATAATATATAATATATAATATATATAATATATAATATATATAATATATAATACATTATAAATTATAAATTATATATTATATATTATATATTATAAATTATATATTATATATTATATATTATATATTATATATTATTATATATATATATTATATATAATATATATATATATTATAATATATAAATATATGATAATATTTAAATATACATAAATATAAATCAATACGTACACATTTTCCAAAGAGCAAAGTCTTGTTCTATCACCTAGAATGGGTCTTCTATTGCGGATTCCAGAACCGGATCCACCGCTAAAACCTTCTGGACTAGACCCATCCGATGTACTTCCATAATAACTTCTACAACTAGATGGAGTATACCCACCAGATGCCACTAACACCGCAGCCGCAGCAGATGCTTCTGGAGTAGATTGATTCATCATAGCTGCGGCCATAGCTGCCATATTTATTTCGGATATAGATTGCGTACCTAGATATTATAAAATATTATAAAATATGAACTATTGTCAAATGTAAATCGTACAATATATTACTAAATATATGTGGTAGATTTTATTTAAGTTATGTAAATGTATATTTATTTTATATGATTACATAATATAGTTAGATATTATCTTGATAAATAAATTGTAAATAATAATTCTAAGTATCTTTATATATAGCATATATATAGCATATATATATATATATATATATATATATATATATATATAGCATATATAGCATATATAGCATATATAGCACACCCAAAGATTTTCCAAAGGAATGCTTTGGAAAATCTTTGGCACACCTATATATAGCACATATATAAGGCACATATATAGCACATATATAGCACATATATATAGCATATACGTATATGCTATACGTATAGCATATACGTATAGCATATATGTATACCATATATGTATATATATATATATTATATATATATATATATATATATATATATATATATATATAAAATACAGTGAATTAAATATATCAAACAAATAAATACATCAATTTTTAATTTTATTGAAAATATAAAAATTAATTACTATAATATTACATATATATATATTATTATATATATATATTTATAATATATACTATATACTATATATCATATACTATATACTATATGCTATATACCATATACCATACACCATACACCATACACCATACACCATATACCATATACCATATACCATATACCATATACAATATACCATTATAGGATACTATGGATTACTAAATTTGAAATTTACATTATAAATTATTTTAAATTATTACCATGAACTAACATAAAATGTACATTATAAATTATTGCCATTCACTTTTACATAATATATTAACTACAAAATATTTCTAAAAATATACAATATTACTTTATTACACCGAGAAAGAATACTTTTAAATATCTAATTTTAGTAAATATAATTTCATTTAAATTTTGAAATATGTAATTTAATGTATTGATTTAAATTACAATAACGAATGTATACTTAATTTATATTTATATATATATTGTCTAAATTTATATGTAATATACAAATTTATATATATTATATATATATAATATATATAATATATATAATATATATAATATAATATATATAATATATATAATATAATATATATAATATATATATAATAATATATATATATATATATATATATATATATATATATATATAATAATATAATAATATATATATATAATAATATAATAATATATATATATATATATATATATATATATATTATATATTATACATTATATATTTTATATATAGATAACTAAAGTTCAGATATAATATATTTATACTATAGTAAAAAATATATTTTAATATATATATATATATATATATATATATATATATAGTTACAATAAGTATGTATTAAAAGTGTAGTGAATATAATATTGAAAGTAGTTTATCAGCTAAATATATATTTACCAACCATATTTATTGTTATCTATATTCTGGCATTGTGAAGCATCTAGTGATGTATCTAAAAGAGCATCAAGATTTCTATAGATATCACCATTAGTACTGGTGTTGGTGATTTTAATTTCTTTAGTATTTAACTTTTGAATGTTATCGTTTTCCGATAGTACATGT
>OZ025239.1:55295441-55317941 GCA_964019155.1 Osedax fenrisi | reverse complement strand
CATTAGCAGTGTTATTGACGTACGATCATCTTTTCTCAGGCAGTAGAGGAGACGCACCGATCGACGTTGTATAGATTCTAATTTCCTTAGGAGTCGGATGGATATGGATGTGTATAATGACATACAATATCTGATGCGACTAAATACTAGAGTATTAATTAGATTAAGAGTGACAGAGAAAGTAAGCTTTCTTCGTACTTTAGAAATGTTATAGATGAAGTATTGGGCCTTTTGTATAATAGTAGAAATTTGGGATGAGAAGTCGAGGTTAGAAGATAGCCTAATGCCAAGGGTGGTAACTATTGAGGAGGTGGGAATTGAAAGGAGATCAGGAGAGGTAAGTTTGAAAAATGTATTGGATTTAGAAAATATTATAGAATCAGTTTTAGTAATATTGAGAGAGAGTGAATTCACAGAGAACCAAGAACGTAGATCAGCCAGGCATGATGAAAGAGATGACTCTATGTGAATATGATCAGTATGGGGTGGGAATGAGGTATACAGTTGGAGATCATCAGCATATAGATGATATTTAACGAGAGGATATTTGGAGATAATGGCTTGGATGGGGAGAATGTAGATAATGAAAAGAATTGGCCCAAGAACTGACCCCTGAGGGACACCATGAGCTTGAGTGAATTGAGAAGAGGACGAGTTATTAATCCTAATAGAATACGATCTATTCGAAACAAATGACATCAGCCAGTTATGAACTTGGCCATGAATTCCAATAGAATTTAGTCTATTACTAAGAATAGCATGGTTAACAGTGTCAAATGCAGACGAAAGGTCAAGAAGTATTAAATACGTAGGGGAGTTGGAGTCAATTGAAATAGCTATGTCGTCAATAATCTTAGTTAGAGCTGTCTCTGTACCTCTAAGGGGAAGATACGCACTTTGGAATTTGTCAGCAATAGAGTTTGACACCAAATATGAGGTGAGCTGACTGGAAACAACCCGTTCAAGTACTTTCGAAATAGTAGACAATTGAGAAATTGGTCTGTAATTTGAAAGAATGGAAGTATCAAGTGAGGACTTCTTGAGGATTGGAGTAATGTAGGCTAACTTCATAGAATCAGGAACCACAGAGGTAAATAGGGACGTACGAATAATGTCACAAAAGTGTAGGATCAAAGTGGGAGCAATATTCTTGAGAAGGACTAGTGGAATGGGGTCTATGGGAGAGTTAGATTTAGATCGCTGTATTAAATGGAGTATGAAGGAGGGAGAGGGCGATTCAAAACAGGACCAGTGATGAGGATAAGCGAGAATTTGATCATAACTGATAGGAAGGCAGTTAGGGAGATGATCGATTATCTTTTTTACTTTATCCTGGAAGAACTGTGCAAAGTCTGCACATAGAGTCATATCATCTCGTTCAGGGAGGGATTTCTTTTTATGTTTTCCAATAATGGAAAAAGACAGGTCGAAAGCCTTCTTAGAGTTTGGATTAAGATCAGATAAGAGATTGATATAATAAGATGATTTAGTAGAGGATAGCTTGCATCGATAATTACATCTAGAACTCTTGAGAGATATAAGATCAGAGGGAGAGTGGGAAAGAGACCAGCGTTTATTATTCCGACGATAAATAAGTCTGAGGTTATGTAAATCAGAGTTAAACCAAGGAGACCGTGGTTTGGTATGAGATTTACGAACACATAATGGAGCGAATAAATCAAGAGCTAATTTAAGATTGTGATTAAGACAGTCAATATGAATAGGAAATTTAGAGGTGGATGTAGAGAGTGATGTAATGATATGGTTGGAGAAAGACAAGGAATTGATAGATGTGATCTTACGGTATTGAGTGAATTGAGTAGGAATGTGAGGTATAGGGAATGCTAACGAGAAGCAAATGGCGTAATGATCAGATATGAGTAAGTCTCGGTAGATATTGGATATAATCGTGGAGTCAGATGGTGTAATGATAAGATCGAGTGTATTTCCGTGGATATGAGTAGGGAAAGATACGTGTTGTGTCAGAGAGTGCTCATAAACTACTACTACTACTACTACTACTACTACTACTACTACTACTACTACTACTACTACTACTACTACTACTACTACTACTACTACTACTACTACTACTACTACTACTACTACTACTACTACTACTACTACTACTACTACTACTACTACTACTACTACTACTACTACTACTACTACTACTACTACTACTACTACTACTACTACTACTACTACTACTACTACTACTACTACTACTACTACTACTACTACTACTACTACTACTACTACTACTACTACTACTACTACTACTACTACTACTACTACTACTACTACTACTACTACTACTACTACTACTACTACTACTACTACTACTACTACTACTACTACTACTACTACTACTACTACTACTACTACTACTACTACTACTACTACTACTACTACTACTACTACTACTACTACTACTACTACTACTACTACTACTACTACTACTACTACTACTACTACTACTACTACTACTACTACTACTACTACTACTACTACTACTACTACTACTACTACTACTACTACTACTACTACTACTACTACTACTACTACTACTACTACTACTACTACTACTACTACTACTACTACTACTACTACTACTACTACTACTACTACTACTACTACTACTACTACTACTACTACTACTACTACTACTACTACTACTACTACTACTACTACTACTACTACTACTACTACTACTACTACTACTACTACTACTACTACTACTACTACTACTACTACTACTACTACTACTACTACTACTACTACTACTACTACTACTACTACTACTACTACTACTACTACTACTACTACTACTACTACTACTACTACTACTACTACTACTACTACTACTACTATCAATCAATCAATAAAAACGATTTATTTAAACACTGCAAATAACACACCAGGCGTTCTCAAGAGTGTAACAAAGCAAACAAACAAAAATAACATAATTGAATATAAACAAAATAATAATTAGTATTATTATAAACTGTACATTGCAAAATGCAATATTGGTTATTGATATATAAAAAAAAAACCATATGATATAATGTCATATGGAAAATAAAACATATCAATAACATACATAACATAAATAACGTAAAAATAATAAATTAAGATTTTTCAATATTGAATAAATAACGTTTTAAATTAAATTTAAAGGTATCGTGATTAGGAATCATTCTTATTTTCAAGGGAAGAGAATTCCATAGTGGCGGCGCATAGTATTGAAAGGCTCTCTTGGAAGTTACTGGTTTCACTGATTTCTTGACTTGTAAGCAGTATACATCATTAGATGATCGAAGTTCACGACAGATAGGCACTTTAACTGATAGGCAAGTTCTAATATATGAAGGACCTGCAGTGAGTGATTTATGAATTATACATAGAATTCTATATTTGCTTCTATTAATATTGTTGAGAATATTAAGATTATGTTGACGCAATGTAACACTCGAGTGATCAAATAAAGGTTGTTGATAGATTAATCGTACTGCCGAATGATCAATTCTATAGATACATTTATTCAATTTTTTGGATAGACCTAAATATATCGAATTACAATAATTAGTCGACGAAAATACCATTGCTTTAATTAGCATCGTAGTGAGGTCTTTGCTAATGAACTTTCTTATATATCGTATATTATATAAATGAAAATTTGCTTTCCTGCAAACAGTTGACATATGATCATCAAAATTCAATTTATTATCAATAGTAATACCAAGATATTTAATTTTTAGTGATGGAATAATTCTAATATTATCAATAAATATATCAGTGAAGTTATTAAAGTTATGCGGTAAGTTCAGTAATTCAGTTTTAGAAGTATTAAGTAGAAGTTTGTTCATAAGTAGCCATTTATTCACTTGATTGGCACATTCAACTAGCTCATTATTCATGACCAATCTACTATTAACAGAATAAATAAGAATATCATCAGCATAGAGATGAAATCTTAATGTTTTAAATGATTTGATAATATTAGTTATTGGGTTCAGATATATAGAGAATAGTAGTGGACCTAAGACGGATCCTTGCGGAACCCCGTACTTAAATGATTGAGATTTAGAATAAGAGTTATTGATCTTAACAGAAAAAGTTCTATTAGTGACAAATCCAATTAAGAAATCATGAGCAGTTGAAGATATACCAATGTCTAAAAGTCTATCTGAAAGGATATCAAAAGATAGCGTATCAAAAGCAGATGACAGATCTAGAAGTAGAATCTGAATTTTCTCATTTCTATCTAAAGATGTATATATATCATTTAGTATAAGAGTTATCGCAGTTTCTGTACTGTGGTTCTTTCTAAAAGCACTTTGTAAGTTACAGGATAAGTTATTAAAATCAATAAAAGTAGTTATCTGTTTAAAAACAATTTTTTCGAGAATTTTAGAGATTAAAGGTAGTTGAGCAATAGGGCGAAAGTTCGAGAGTTCATTTATATTAAGACTATTTTTCTTTAAAATAGGAGTAATAATAGAATGTTTTAAAATAGAAGGAATAACACCTGTAATAAGGGATTGATTAATGATTGAAGAAAAAAGTGGAGTGAGTGTGTTAGCTAAAGATTTCATCACAGTAAGAGGCAGAGAATCAGAGGGAGAAGCAGAAGAAGCCGTAACTAAAAGATTATAGATGTCAACATTAGAAGGGAGCGTAAAATGAGTAAGAGTAGGAGTTTGATTTAAATGAGTATTTTGAGAATTTTCAGAGGAATTATTCAAATAATTGTATTGATTTATAGAAGGGGATGACAATTTTATTTTAATGACTGAGTAAATAATATCAATTTTAGAAATGAAAAAATCACTAAAATTATTACATAAAATATCATCAGAAATATTAGGATAAGATTTGTGATGAGATTTACCTAGAAGAGAATTAGTGAAAGCATAAAGCTTGCCCATGTTATTACCACACTTTAAAATTTTATTTTTATAAAATTCTTTTTTTAGTAGAAATTATACTCCTTTTAAAAGATAATTTTAACTTTTTTAAATTTATCATGTTAAAAGATGTTGAGGTTTTATTGAACATTCTTTCAGCTTTTCTCATTTGGCGTTTGATATATAAATTATCATTCGAGAACCATTCATTAGTACTATCACTAACTACTTTATTTTTAGAAGGAGCATATTTATTCAGTAGAAAAGTAAGAATTTGATCTAAAAAAGATATAGATATATTGTTGAAATTGGAGCTAGTATGATACTTGATATCAGTACTAAAAGATTCATAATCAATATTGCGAATATTTCTGTAGCTAATCGTTCGATTTGAATTGCAGTTAATATTAACGTTCAGAATGAATGAAACAGCATAATGATCAGAAATAAGAAATTTAATTGGAAGAATTGTTAAATAATTTAGATGAAAACTAGAACTGATAATTAAATCAAGAATATTATTAGATATATGTGTCCTTTCAGATACATGTTGAGTTAAAGATAAAGATTGTAAAATATTATTAAAAGAGAGAGCAGCAGTATTATCAGATCCAATATGAAAATTGAAATCTCCTAAAATAACGGTATTAGTAAGAGAGATGTGGGAAACAAGTTCAAAAAAACAATCAATGAAAGAAGAATAAGCATTACTTGGAGGTCTATAAATTACAATTAATTTAAAATTATTGCAAAAATTTAATTTAAAGTTTGAAATTAAACATTCACTATTAGGTAAGTCAAATAATCTTGAATTGACAAGTTCAATACTTTTTTTTATACAGTATACCTACTCCACCACCCGTACGACCACACACACGATTAGCTTGAATAAAATTATAATCTGTTGATTTTAATGAAGAAATGACTGCACAGTCGTTTTCATTAAACCATGTTTCCGTTAATGCTATGATGTCATGATTAAATTCATTAATAAAATCAAGAATGAAAATCAAATTTGCCTTAACGGAACGAGCATTTATTAATGAAATTGTAGGGTGGTAGGACTTAGTAGACACATTTAGTCAAGCTGATTGTGGATCAGAAGATTTATTTTTGATATCACTTATATAACTATTAAATGATATTTTCCATTCATTAAATGTTTTATCACATGGTATATAAGGATTACCACTCCAGTCAATTACATCAGAACCATCACTATTTATAATATTTCTTAATTCATATTTATTATTTCTTCGGTTTAAAACACATTTATAACCTTGAATTAATTTGCTTTTTAAAGCATGGTAAGAAATATGTTTGAATTGTTTAACTTCAGGTGTTAACAAAGGGTGAACGAATAAATTTTTGAAATCAGAATTTCGCAATAGATTAGTAGAAGATAATATTAGATCTCTAGAAAAGGTAGAATTCAGAGTAATAATGGCAGAACTAAAATGAAATTTAGCATTAGTAATTATACTAATATCTAATTAGTAATTATACTAATATCTAATTTAAATAATTGAAAAATTGATTGAAGATTATTCATATTATTATTTAGATGAGGTATATTATCAATAACTACTATATTAGAATTATTATTAGAAGCTTGATTATAATTAATATTTGTTTCTAATGAAGATTTTAGTTGAGTAGATAAATTAGAAATAGATTACTACTACTACTACTACTACTACTACTACTACTACTACTACTACTACTACTACTACTACTACTACTACTACTACTACTACTACTACTACTACTACTACTACTACTACTACTACTACTACTACTACTACTACTACTACTACTACTACTACTACTACTACTATCAATCAATCAATACGATTTATTTATACACTCAAAGTTAGCATGAAAATGCTCTGGCAAGTGTTAAACGAGAGAAACGAAAAAATATAAACATTATAAACAAAAACAATTTAAATTAATCAGCGCATTGCTAGAATATATTTTTTAACATTACGTTTAAAAGCATCATGATTAGAAATCATACGGATACTTAGAGGAAGTTGATTCCAGTTTAACGGAGCAGAATAAACAAAAGCTCCATTTAGAGTACGCGATAGTCGACATCTGTCAGAGGATAGCAAATATCTATCATCGGTAGAACGGAGGGTTCGAGTCGATATTTTAGGTTTTAACATATCATTGATGTATAGTGGTTTAGCGGTTAGTAACGACTTATGTACTATACAAAGTAGTCGGTATAATGTTCTTTGTTTCATAGATAGCATTTTGATAGACTTCATCTTCAACGTTATACTAGAGTGATCGGTACGTGGTTGTTTAAAAATCAAACGTACAGATGATCGAATGATTCGTGTGAGAGGACGAATTCGGCACTCGGGTAAACCTTGAAGGATAGAGCAGCAGTAGTCAATGGGTGACATTGCTAATGAATTAACAAGTATTCGGCAGAGGTCATTGTTGATATATTTACGAATATTACGTATCATATGTAGCTGGTAATTCGAACGTTGACATATGTTGTTGATTTGCTTCTTAAAGGTTAAGTCATCATCTATTGTAAAACCAAGATATCGTATAGAACTACTTGGTTCTACTATAATACCATTCACAGATATCACCGGGAAATCGTAGTATGTTTCCGGAATGTTGATTAGCTCAGATTTAGAAGCGTTAAGCAGCAGCATATTATTCAATAGCCATACACGTATTTCGGTAGCACATAGTGAGAGATCGTTTCTGTTGGAAGTAGAATGACGAGACAGAGATGTGTATAAAAGTATATCATCGGCGTAAAGATGATAATGAATTGATGGGTAGGATTTAATTATATTAGTGAGAGGCGCAATATAAATTAAGAATAGTAGTGGGCCTAGCACTGAGCCTTGGGGAACACCCGTAGTTATAAGTTTAGTTATAGAGATGGAAGAGCCGGTTTTCACAGCAAAGGTACGATATTTAAAGAATGATATTAGCCAAGAAAGTGCTATTCCATCAACACCTATGTCACGTAATCTATTAGTTAGAATGTCATGGTCAAGGGTATCAAACGCTGCTGATAGATCTAATAACAAAAGTTGAATAGGAGATTCAGTGTCAAGTGAGTTAAGTATATTGCTGATGACATGATTTAAACACGTTTCAGTGCTATGGTTAGGTCTATAGGCACTTTGAAAAGGGTCAATGATATTATTAATTTCAAGATAGTGTATTAATTGCTTAAAAACTACCTTTTCTAGAATTTTAGATATAGTAGAGAGTTGAGAAATTGGACGGTAGTTACATAGAGAGTTTTTATCAAGATTATTTTTCTTGAGAATAGGTGATATTAGTGCATGTTTAAAGTCAATTGGGACAGTGCCATAACTTAAAGAATTTTAAAATATAGTAGTAAGATATATAGAAAGTGCGGGTGCAATTTTTTTCATAAGAGATAGTGGAATGGAGTCAAGGGGAGAGGAAGATTTAGATGATAGAATGAGTAATTCAATATAGTCAGTAGATGGTGGAGTAAAGGAAGATAATAAAAAGGAAATAGATGGTGGTGTATAAGGTAAAGTGGGTAGTGCAATACAAATAAGATTGTAAATAGTCTGTCTGATTATTTCAATCTTATTTGTGAAAAAAGAAGAAAATTGATTGCATAGATCAGAAGAAATAAATATCAGGAAGAATTTTCTCTTTAGTTTTTCCCATAAGGCTGTCGCTCACATTATACAGTAACTTAGCTATATTTCCACAGTTTACTATTTTATTGTGGTAATATGATATTTTGGCCATTTTAATAGATTCTTTGAAGGTAGTTGAGGCTTCAATTAGTGCAATTTTATTGTTTTCCGTTTGGTTTTTGGAAAAACATCTCTCGGCTTTACGCAAGTGTTTTTTGGCTCTTATGTTTTCGGAATTAAACCAATGGTTATTATTAGTGTCAATAATATGTTTAGTTTTTTGTGGCGAATGTGTACTTAACAGGTGGGAGAGGCAGTTATTTAGATTTAGCATAGTGATGTCATTTCGATCATTGAGAATAAGTACATGAAGGTCACTCAGAAAGTTAGTAATCGAGATGTTAGATATATTACGATAATAAATTGTTTTCTTAATGGGTTTAGTAGGCATTGAGTAGTTTACTGTAAAATACACCGCATAGTGATCAGATAATAGATGTTTAGTATCCAAAATAGAGGTTATTAATGACGAGTTAATACAAGAGAAAACGAGATCAAGTGTATTTCCTGAAATATGCGTGAAAGAATTTACATGTTGTTGAAGTGAATGAGATTGCATAAGTGATATAAAGTCTATAGAGAGTTTAGTATTTCCTGAAATATGCGTGAAAGAATTTACATGTTGTTGAAGTGAATGAGATTGCATAAGTGATATAAAGTCTATAGAGAGTTTATTTTGTTTGTTTATAGGGATGTTAAAATCACCAAGAAATATTGTATTAGTTAAGGAAGGGAGTGATGAGATAAACTCATTAAGATTATCTAGAAATGTCTGATAGGTAGATGATGGTGGTCGATAAACAAGAAATAATTTAATAGTTAAGCCTCCAGAAATAAGTAATGAGACTAGTATTGTATCACAGTCAATAATATGTACAGGGTTGGAAGATATAAGTTTAATCGTATTTTTAAATAAAATCCCGACACCGCCTCCTATACGATTAATACGAGGTGTATGAATAAGTTGATAGTTTTTTGGTATAATAGAAAGTGTAGGGGTGTCAACTGTTAACCAAGTTTCAGTTAGAGCTATAATATCAGTATCGAGGTCAGAAATATTATCAGAAAGAATGATATTGTTAGCATTTAGAGATATAATGTTGATAAGTGACATAGTAAGATTGGAACTTAGTCATTTAGTTTGGGTATTAGATATATTAGTAGTTTTACTAGTAGATGCATTAATATTGTTTACATATGATTTAAAACTGGACGACCAGCTTCCAAAATCAGAAGTAGAGATTTTTAACGAATCACCTTTCCAGTTAACACTGTTAGAGTTTGGTAATAATTGGCGTAATTCATAATCAGAACTTTTATGATTAAAAACTGATTTGCAATTACTAATCAAATTAGCCTTTGTGGCATGGTACAACATTTTTCCACGTCTAACTGTCTCTAAATTAACGTAGTTTCGAATAAAACTACTACTACTACTACTACTACTACTACTACTACTACTACTACTACTACTACTACTACTACTACTACTACTACTACTACTACTACTACTACTACTACTACTACTACTACTACTACTACTACTACTACTACTACTACTACTACTACTACTACTACTACTACTACTACTACTACTACTACTACTACTACTACTACTACTACTACTACTACTACTACTACTACTACTACTACTACTACTACTACTACTACTACTACTACTACTACTACTACTACTACTACTACTACTACTACTACTACTACTACTACTACTACTACTACTACTACTACTACTACTACTACTACTACTACTACTACTACTACTACTACTACTACTACTACTACTACTACTACTACTACTACTACTACTACTACTACTACTACTACTACTACTACTACTACTACAACTACTACTACTACTACTACTACTTCCACCTCTACTTCACATATTTCTCGACATCTCTACGATATACTTGAATCACACAATTTGTCCCAAAAAGTCACTACCCCTACACATACAGCAAACAATATTCTTGATCTTGTTATATCAAATAAATCATCTGATTTAATTTCCAACACTGTAACTCATAACCTTATAACCGACCACTACATTGTCCTTTTTAATATCCATGTCCCTAAGCCAACCCGCCTATCAAAAACTATTAAAATTAGAAATATTGCTAAAATTGATATTTCAAAATTTATGGGAGACTTTATTAATAATATTTACATTTGTGGTAATAACAAAACTTTATCCCATTTTGACTATATTCTTTCCTCTACTCTTGATGTTCATGCACCTATTAAACAAAAGACGATTATAGTACGTGATAACTCAAAATGGTTTAATAATAATCTTGTCATTGAAAAACGAAAACTACGAAAAGCCGAAAAATGCTGGCGTAGATCTAAATCTACTACCGACTTTAACATATTTTTACTATGCAGACAGCAATATCGTAGTTTACTTAAAACAACGAAAGACAATTATTATACTGATCTACTTACTAACGCAGGAAAAGACTATAAGAAAATATTTAAAATATCCAATACACTAATAGGACGCCTTAATCGACGTATTCTTCCAGATACTTCTATATTAGATACTATTAATAACTTTGATATATTCTTTACCGCTAAAGTAAATGACATTATTACATCTCTTCCCTCCCCTTTATCATATGTACCAACCATCCCTCCATATTCTCTTTCATTACTGAACCTTCCATCTACTTCGCTGGTTGAGAAGCTTCTCCTGTCTGTGAAATCAACATGTTCCCTTGACCCCTTTCCTGTCACCCTCTTACATAAGCTGATACCTTATATTGTTATGTACTATAAGGAAATAATCGAAGAATCAATCATATCTGGCTCAGTACCTTCGTGTATGAAGTTAGCTAATGTTACTCCTACTATTAAAAAACCTGACTTGGATAAATCACTGCTCGCGAGCTACCGGCCGATATCACATCTCTCGTATATTTCTAAAGTACTTGAAAGAGTTGTAGCTATTCAACTTAATGACTATATACTCAGTAACAAAATCCTCAATAAATTTCAGAGTGCTTATACTAAAAAGAAAAATACCGAAACAGCTCTTGTCTATATTATTAATTCCCTTCAGCGTGCATCCTTTAATAAACATAGCTCTGTGATCATACTATTAGATCTTTCAGCAGCATTCGATACCTTAGATCATAGCACTTTAATGTTAAGACTTCAGTCTATAGGTATAAATGGAACCGCTCTTGAATGGTTCAAATCATATCTTCAAAATAGATCTTTTTCTATTCAGATTGATTCTCTGACATACACACCTCGGTCAATCCATCATGGTGTACCGCAGGGATCTGTTCTCGGACCAATACTCTTCAATATATACATGATCCCAATATTTGATATTTTTAATAAATATCCAAATATTGGCTACCATTCCTATGCAGATGACCTACAAGTATATATGATTTTAAAAGACCCTACTAAAGATATACCTATACTCAACAACTGCCTTGAGGATATACGAACATGGCTAAACTCAAACTCTCTCTCACTGAATAGCTCGAAAACCATTGCACTCCATATTTCTTTATTAAATAAGTCCACTATTCCAAATATATATATTGGTAATGATTGTATACCTTACTCCAGATCAGCCCGTAATCTAGGAATTATATTAGACACCACATTATCATTTACACATCAGATCTCCAATATAATTAAATCAGTAAATTTTATGTTATACACTATACAAATTATTAGACCTTCAATATCCACAGAAATTGCTAAACTACTTATAACATCTCTTATTCTACCTAAATTAGATTACTGTAATTCGATTATTAATGGTATACCGGATTATTTACTACATAAACTACAACTTTTGCAAAATTCAGCAGTCAGACTCATATACAATATAAATAAATTCTCTAGAACACACATATCACCTTACATGAAAATATTACACTGGCTCCCAATTAAATACAGAATAATATATAAAATATGTATGCTAACCCATCATGCCACTCATCACAGCCAACCTGACTACTTACATACTCTACTTACTCCCTATACATCATCACGCCCAATACGACTTTGCCTCAAGTATACTCTAGTCATACTAGATTTGCGTAATGTATCCATAAAACAAAAGAGAGCCTTCTCAATCTCTGCACCTATAGCCTGGAATAGACTTCCTTATAACATTCGTTCTATTCAATCAACCACGTTATTCAAAAATAAGCTTAAGACATATCTTTTCTCTTTGGCTTATCCTAATAACAACTAGTCAACATTTAATGCACGGCCGAAAATTTCTGATGAAGTTGATGGCAGTGCCTAAAACATTAGGTTACAGGTTACAGGTTACTACTACTACTACTACTACTACTACTACTACTACTACTACTACTACTACTACTACTACTACTACTACTACTACTACTACTACTACTACTACTACTACTACTACTACTACTACTACTACTACTACTACTACTACTACTACTACTACTACCACTACCACTACCACTACCACCACCACCACCACCACCACCACCACCACCACCACCACCACTTTTATCTCAAAAATGTGCCCATCGACATAAGAAACGCATATATGTACATTTTCCTACATCTCTGAATCACGATACATTTAATATATATATATATATATATATATATTATATATATGATCTATAGATCAATGTATAAAAGTGCAATGAACAAGGCAAAGTATATTTTCTACCAAGATAAAATTAATGAATTTTCCCGGTCACCTCGTCATCTTTTTAAACTAACATCATCTCAAATGGTCACTAAAGGAATCTATAGCATTACATATGACAGCTATTTCTTAAGAAAAGAGATTTCTCTTTTCTCCAAATATGATATAAATGTCTTCTCTTTACCTCTATCGTTTTTCTTTACCAGTTGTTTTAGTACTTCTTTAACTGATATTTTATATTTACTAAATGCTGTTAAATCTACTTCCTCTATTAATCTTATCCCCCTTACAGTTTAAAAAAAATCTTTTATATAAAATCAACTACCTATCTATCTATTCGTACTCGTTGGTTGATTGATTGATAGTTTATTTATCCAAATACATAGTCGAAAATATAATCGAAAGTATAAAGTATAAATATTTGCTAACGATAACATACGTTATAGAAATAAACAAAGAATAATACGAAATTAAAACGTTTTACACTTACCGTAAAAATAAACGAAAAATAATCGAAAGTAGAAATAAATCATATAGTAAAAACGAAAAATGATCAAAATAGAAATAAAAGATAGCGTAAAAATAATCGAAAATAGAAATAAAATACATTATTTTGTAAGTGGCATCGAAATATTCAATTTCTACTTTAACTTTATAGAATTCTTCTTATCTCTGTACCCTGCATTAGTAATAAATTATTAGTTATATAGTTCAATATTTAAATGATAAATTTTAAATATATTATAAATAGAACATGTTAAAAATCAAATAAACCAATACTAGAATGAAACAAACAAATAATGTAATACTTACCAAAATCTGTAATAATAGTAGGGGAAAGTCTTCGATTACCGACCCCTAAATGATTATTTGTAATAACTTATTCAATATTAAATATATTTATTTGAAATTTTGTAATAGGGTAATATTATGGCAATGAATAATGTTGCTATTTTAAATTTTTTATATAATTATATTTACAATAATACACAGGGGGGTCGGTAATCGGATACATGTACATAATACTGAACCCCTTCTCCTATTACCGACCCCCTACAATTATCGTGGTATAAATAATTGTAGCATTATAATATCCAATAAAAATAGTAGATATACATAAATATAATTAATTATACATTCACGACATTTATTTTGTATTCAATTTATGTTTTAATAGTAATATTAAATTTAAATTTAAACTTTATAGTATTTATATTAAAATAGTGTATATTATTATTTAATATTTATTTATTAATCAGTATGTATTTAATCAACTGGAATCATGAATCATAAATCTATATAAATAATACACAATCAACTTACGACATATTTTAAAGTAAAATACGGATCTATTTTGATTGGATGTTATAAATCACATGGGGTCGGTATTAGGGTAATTTTGGTGGTCGGTAATAGGAAAATCATATGGGTTACTATAATTAAGATATATTGGTTAATTGTTATTCAAATTAAATTATTTTTATAATAGTTATAAACATTTTATTGATCTACAATATTATGCTCAGTATTAAGTTTTCTTTTAAATAATAAAGTATTTAAAATTATTTAAAAAAAGTTATTATTCAAATATTTAAAAAGTAAAAACAGAATATTACATTTTATCAAATAACAATTGTAGGATTAAATATTTGTTAAAATAAAATACTTATTCATATTTATCATCACATTACTAACAGTTCGTGTATATATTATTTGTTGATATATCTTATAGTTACTGAGATACGAGAGGGGATCGGTATTATGAGGGGGTCGGAAATCTGGGACTTTCCCCTACATTATTAATTTTATATTTTAATTGTATGATAAATTTGAAACATATACAAACATAACACGTTAAAAATAAAATAAACCAATAAACCTATATTCCTTTCCCCGATACCCACAATAATACAAAATCATCAGCCATCCGTTACACAAATAAACACAATATATACAAATAATAATTTAGGGGTCGGTAATCGGAAACTTCCATAGAAACAATTGAAGAAATAAATTTGTTCTCAAGATTTCCAATTAAGTCATTAATTAACATATTTATTGCCACCTATCTATATTATTTTGAAAACCAATTTGTGATTTATGTATTAAGTCATATTTGTCCATAAAATATATCATTTTAATATTTATAATCTTTTCAAATATCTTTGAAAACTGAGATATCAATGAAATTGGTCTATAATTTGTAATATTAGATTTATCTCTATTTTTAAATAATGAAATTACTCTAGAAATCGAGAGTATATTAGGATATTTTTATTTAGATATAGAAAGATTAAATAGATATTCTAGAATAGGTGAAATTACATATATTATTTTTTTCAAGATATCCATATTTATTTGAAATAAATAATTTGATTTTTTATTTTGGAATTTTCGACTATATTTTTTACTTCCGTTTTATTAGGAGTATGAAAGAAAAAAGTATTATTATTTACTAATTTAGATGGAAAGTTGTATATATTATTAATATTATCTGCTAATTTTCTGCCTATATTAGAAAAATAATCATTTTATGAATTATCAGTTTGTTTATATTCAATTAGCGAATTATTATTAAATGGGCATTTTATATTAGCATTGTTATTAGGATTAAGTAATTTATTTATAACTTTCTACTTAATATATATATATATATATATATATATATATATATTACTTACCTTACCAGGTCGAGCTTGCTCGGCAGTTTTTGACTCTCTTCTTCCATTCATCTTTATCGTCCATCGCAGTTTTCAGTTCATTTACATTACACAGTGTATCATCCATGAGTTGATCAACGTATATTTCTCCAACAGTGTCCAGAAAAACGAAGTCTTTGCTGTCGTATCGACGTGCATATAACCGGTATATTTACATATATATAAATAATTATATATGGATATATAGGTATATATAAATATATATTCTTATTTAACAGTATTATAAGCAGGGTTCGAAAAAAATCCGATTTTTCTAAAAAAATCAAAAAAATCCGATTTATTTGATTTAAATCGGATTTTTTTGATTTAAATCGATTTATTTGATTTTAATGCAAATAATATTTAAATTGTAAAATAATATAATAAATAGATGTTTATTTAATTATAAAAATTGAATACATCATGTTTCTACTGCTAATAGACTTAACATTTAAATAATTATTAATGTATATTTAAATTTATAAAATTATATATAAATATTAAGTATCGATAGATCTATAAAAGTAAGTAAATATATATAAATAAATAGAATATTATTATAATAAATATGTTATATTGTGTATGTCTTGAATTATCTAAATTAATGTATTATATTATATGCTTTGCATATTCATAATTACAAATTATTATTTAATTACTAATGTTTTTATAGGGTTACGATCAAAAAGGACGAGTTGAGGGTTAAAGGTTACATTTTAAATGTGACACTTCGTTATCTATACTTATATACATAATATAATCTATGCTTATATACATAATATAATCAGGTCATAAATAAACATATTTATTATGAATTTATGCTTGGTTTGACTTTTATTTGTTTATAAATATATTATTATAATAACCACAAGAAATCTATTAATAATGAAAGTTGATATTTATGAATTTAACTAAATGCAATTTTATCATGATGTAGAATTGAACATAATTATTTAATTACAGTATCTTGTTATATTGCAATTAATTGTCTATTGTTTTATTATAAAAGCTTGCTATTTTATAAAGAATGTGTTGTTGTTGTATAATTAATCATACTTGTTGACGTACAAAATCAGTTATCTAAGTACACACGTGACCTGATCATCATATTGATTTAACTTCATAACAATATCTAATATGATTTTAATCATATCTAATAAACCTATATAATAATTAACATAAATTAACAATAATTATAACACAACCCATTTATTTATAATTTAATAAAACATACAAAGTTAATTTATTAATTTATCAATTATTAGTTGGAATTATTATTATATCTAAACGGGTAGGTTAACATGAGCAATTCATTCGTGCTATATTTGCGTATCATAAAGCCAACATTATATATCATAAGTTCATATATGAACTTTATATATATATATATATATATGAACTTTATATAATATATATATATTATATGATATTACTATATTTAACATATAGTTTATATAAGTTTATATAACTACGTAATTTTATATAAGTTATATTAGTTATATGTTAATCCTAGTTATATTTATGTTGGACTATTGTAACATAATTTTAATTAATTTATCTGCTTATCATATACATCTATATATAAATATATATACATCTATATATATATATATATATATATATATATATATATATATATATATATATATATATAATGATGATGATTATAATCGGCACTTATCGTAGGAGTTACTACCTCTCGTAGATGCACATAACAATACAATATAATGAACGAGACAATAAATACATAGATAAAATAAATAAATAAATCGATAGAATAAAATAATTTATAAAAATAGAATGATGCACGATTATGTAGGAGAATAGTAATATTACATCGGTGATATGTAGGCCTTGCGTTGCGTAATCAATGAAGGGTATGAATGGATGTACCCTTTGAAGGGAGGGAGGGAGGGAAGGAGGGAGGGAGGGAGTGAGTTATATAGGGAAGTAACAATATAGGTAAAAGCACGTTTTCGAAATTTAAGGGATAATTTATAAGGGAAAATTAGGGAAATATCTTCACTGGAACATAAGGGTGTTAGTGGGGGTCTTAGTTTCAGTAGATCAGTAATACGAGGAGTATAGAGAGTATTTGTGACCGAGTGAGAGGAAGCGTAAATGAAGTGTTTTATAGAGGGAACCAGTTAGATATAAGTTGATGGGAGTCAGTAGTTGAGTGATTGAAGAGATTAATGGAGACAATGGTGCGTATAGATGCACGCAATATTTGGTTTAAAGCGGGAAGTGAATGTTTGGAAGGTTATAGAGTAGGGAGGAGCAGTAGTCGATACGAGAAAGTACGGGCGCGTCTACGAGGATAGTTGTAAGAGGGCGAGTTAGGTCCTTCTTTATGCGACGAATTGTGAAGAGGTAATATCACTTCTATATAGTTGGCTGATTTAGATATATTATATATGTGGGAATTGAGTCAGCATCCACATTAGAAACAAGATTTAAGACAGATGAGCTGGAGTTATAGGGTGACCGTCAATGACAATAGGGGGACATGAGAGTTTGATGGGGTATTGAGGAGTGCATATTTTGAAGAGTTGTGAAGAAGAATATTCGAAAGAAGCCATGCTCTATATATATGTATAGCCATTTCCGTTTTAGTAAACATTACTAGCATACTATTAATCATTTGGTAGACATATTTATTCGGTACACAATTTCGTATCCACCAAATATGTATAGCAATAATTTATCACTTTTGGTATATATTGTACTTATAATAAAGTTATATCATGAATATACATGAATTATATTTGCATATTATTTAATGAATATTTTATAATCTATAGAATAAGTAAGTTTAAATAATGATTGAATTTATACTATATATATATATATATTATTTATATTGATCCAAAAATATAACTATTTATTAGACATACCATTTTAAAATGAAATATATAGTATTATTGGATATATATTTATAGGGTGTTGATATATTTCTATATTATATTACTTATGTATCATATATATTAAATACAAAAATTAAATATTATATACAACAATATATATTTTTAATTAATTAATTAATTTATTTAATTGTATAAAATAATTGCCCTGCGAATAATTGTTGTTAATTATTAATTATAATTAACTATAATTATAGATCATATCTCAGAAAATATTAAAGTCGGAATGAATGATCTATGCACAATTTAAACAACAAATTAATTTTAATATTGTCAACAAAATAATTAACTTATAAATAATATATTTTTGGTAGACATTATTTTTATATATTTTTTATTATTAATTATTTTGAATAACATAATCAGATATCACATAGAATATCATAATTAATTAATAAATACATTGTCAAGCAACTTTATTTATATATTTAAAAAAATAACTAACAAGTGATTATAGAGTTAATTGTCTATAAAATAGTTATAATATACATATGTATATATACATTTGCCTATATATATATATAATATATATTAATATATTCTTTATATTTAGATTTAATATTTATATCAAACTATATTTTATACATTTTATTAAAGCTTTCACAGCTCATTATCTGTATGAAATATTCGGCTGAGTATGTCGCTAATAGAGTGAATGCGAGATTTGATCATCCCAGTGACTGTTCGAACGTTATCTGACTCCACATTTTCCCCACAAGTCTGAAGGTTAATCAAAGTTGAGTTCTCAGTCATAATACTCTCGATCTCGCTTAATAGTTGTCTACATTGTTGTGGATATTGTGACGCCGGAAATATTGTTTCTATAGTGGTCAGAATATGTGTCACTCGTGTTATGTATTTGATTAGATTTGATGTGTTGGTCTGTCCACTCATGTTTCTATTATCAAACAGTTACTTTCATTACAATCATATATATATATATTATATATATATACGTATATTAGTATACTTACATTTGTATACTCTTTATAATTTTGGGATCGCTAGTATTGATAATCAGGTTGCAATCTTAAATTGAGGATATATTGTGGGCGTATTCAGGCGTTAGAGTTAGTGGATAATTTGATTATATTGAAGGGATATAAGCAGCGAGATTCAATGATAAAGAGCGCATATGAATAAGACATGAGTGGTTCTTAATCGAAGGTTATATGAAGGTTATTTTTCAATATCTAATTAATATATATTTGTAATTGATCTAGTATTAAGATGACAGTTGTATGTACATTTAAGTTTATACAGTTTATAATATGACATATTAGGGAAGGGAAAAAAGTAAATATTGGTAATAACAATAATGAGGTATACCTTTATATAGAGACAATATAAGTATATAATATAAGTAGACAATATAAGTATATAGAAACTATATAAGCAACACATAATATCTTTAATTTATTAAATATACAACTTTAAAAAAATAATTTAATATAATTTATTTTAACGTCTCTTTTTGCCAGAGCAATCAAACGTCGAAAGTATAAACAATATAACGGAACATAAACGAGCAAATAGAATCGGAACATAAACGAGCAAATAGAATAACTAATAATAACGAACAATAAGGAATAAAGAAAGAATTGCTTTGAGGAGTTGGTTAAGTTAACAATACAAGATTGTAACCTATAGGTGCACTATGACAAATATGATTGCTAAGTTATAACTTGAATATATAGTATAAGTAGGATAATTAATAAGTAAAGAATAGTTACAGATTGATATGTGTATATATAAAGATTATATATTTTTTTAACATTAAATGTAAGTACATTATTTTAAAGCCACAAAAATATATATATATATTACTAGAATTGTCTACAAGTCACTTTAGTCATATACTTATTTTGTGTAATCTAATCGAACTTAATTATACAATGATAAATAATTGTAAGATATAAAGGTAATGTATTTTATAAGTATTACAGAGAAAGTTATCTTTTTATTTATTTAAAAATGAATTGGCTTCACTTAATTTAAATTACAGATAAATAAAGATATAGAAGTATGAAGTAGGTTATTGTAAATATACCGGTAAAGGTACGTATCTTGTATCTCGTATTCTCTCCACCTGATTATAATAATGATGTACATTATCATTATAATCAAGTGTAGAGAATACATGAGAGAGTTTGCAAGCAGTCATTGTTAGTGTATATTATATGATTAACATTGGAATGTATATATATATATATATATATATATATATATGTGTGTGTGTATGTATGTGTGTTATACGTAAGAACGAGGAAAATATCAAGTCAAGAGTAAAATTTAAAGATTGGCTTTTCGAGAAAGATGGATGATTATATTGTTTATTAAGAGTGTATCCACTAATATATTAAGAGTGTATTTAAGACTGGTGAAAGTTAGGAATATATTTAAAAGTTTTATTTTGGTGAGATAAAGCAAAATTGTGTTATTTAAAAACAATGTATTAATTATATATACAATCAAATAACTATATATGTTATGTAGTACGAGGATTGACGGGGAAGTTTTATATAAAGCTACATCACCGGAATAAGTGTGATAATACATTTTGTGAATTATATAATTATTGTAAAGATTAGAAGATTATAAGTTTCATAATAAGGGACCTAGTACGGATCGCTATGGTACACCACACATCATCCTTCAGTAGAGGTCAGAGGTCAGAGGTTATGGGTTGATATATTCGCTAATGTAAGAACATCTGTAAGTGAGATACGTTCATAGCCGGTAGGGGTTCTAGTAACACCTATTCCAGAGTCGAGGAATAAATACATCATTGTAAGAACATGTATAGTTAAGGAAAAGTATTATATATATATATATATATATATATATATATATATATATATATATATATATATATATATTGTATATATAATTTACCTTTCTGCTAAATAATTCTGTTGCGAGTGTTTCTGCTGTAGTGTTTAATTTATAATAAATATGTATATAATATTATGTTCATTTATGTTTTTCATTTATAATTAATATTAAAATTTATTAAAATTTTAAAATTCATTAAATTTAATATAAATTTATTTCATGTATTTTATTAAGTAAAATTCTGATAATTAACAATAATACTTTAGTTAAGTTTATACCGTTATGTAATAATGTATGACTCTTGCGTACACTACCATTACTGACACGCCCTGTTATCATCATGATATATTATCATCATATATATATATATATATATATATATAAAATATATAATATTTAAAATTTATAAAAATTGCATAATATATTTCAGACTTTTCGATAAGTATGACTCATTAATCTTATTTATCTAATTAATATAACGCGTGATATAAATCCCAATAAAGTAATGCAGTGTGTCCGATGTATCGAGGTAACCTACACATCGTGATTAACGGGAGTTTACTGTATACGTGTATGTATTACTGAATATGTCATTAGTGATGACGTTTTATTTTTATATTCTATTTAATAATAATATTTAATATTTCGTTAAATAAACAAGCGTATTTCATAAATAAATATCATTATGGTATATCATTTTATTGTATAAAATACATCACAATTTATACT
>OZ025239.1:55252941-55292941 GCA_964019155.1 Osedax fenrisi | reverse complement strand
TAGGGAGAGAGGGAGAGAGGGAGAGAGGGAGAGAGGGAAAGAGGGAGAGAAGGATATATGTAGAGAGATAGGGAGAGGGAGAGATGGAGAGAGGGAGAGAGGGAGAGAGAGAGGGAGATAGGGATATAGGGATATAGGGAGAGAGGGAGATAGGGAGATAGGGATAGAGGGAGAGAGGGTGAGAGGGAGAGAGAGAGGGAGAGAGGGATATAGGGATATAGGGAGAGAGGGAGAGAGGGAGAGAGGGAGATAGGGAGATAGGGATAGAGGGAGAGAGGGAGAGAGGGGGAGAGGGAGAGGGGGAGAGGGAGGGAGAGAGGGAGAGAGGGAGAGAGATAGGGAGAGAGGGAGATAGGGATATAGGGATATAGGGAGAGAGGGAGAGAGGGAGAGAGGGAGAGAGGGAGAGAGGGAGAGAGGGGGAGAGGGAGAGGGGAGGAGGGAGGGAGAGAGGGAGAGAGGGAGAGAGAGAGGGAGAGAGGGAGATAGGGATATAGGGATATAGGGAGAGAGGGAGAGAGGGAGAGAGGGAGAGAGGGAGAGAGGGAGAGAGGAGGAGAGAGGGAGGGAGAGAGAGAGGGAGAGAGGGAAAGAGGGAGAGAAGGATATATGTAGAGAGATAGGGAGAGGGAGAGATGGAGAGAGGGAGAGAGGGAGAGAGAGAGGGAGATAGTGATATAGGGATATAGGGAGAGAGGGAGATGGGAGATAGGGAGAGAGGGAGATAGGGAGAGAGAGAGGGAGAGAGGGAGATAGGGATATAGGGATATAGGGAGAGAGGGAGAGAGGGAGAGAGGGAGAGAGGGAGAGAGGGAGAGAGGAGGAGAGAGGGAGGGAGAGAGAGAGGGAGAGAGGGAAAGAGGGAGAGAAGGATATATGTAGAGAGAGAGAACGAGGGAGAGATGGAGAGAGGGAGAGAGGGAGAGAGAGAGGGAGATAGGGATATAGGGATATAGGGAGAGAGGGAGATAGGGAGATAGGGATAGAGGGAGAGAGGGTGAGAGGGAGAGGGGGAGAGAGAGGAAGAGAGGGTGAGAGGGAGAGAGAGGGAGGGAGAGATAGGGAGAGGGAGAGAGGGAGAGAGGGAGAGAGGAAGAAAGGGAGAGAGGGAGAGAGTGGGAGAGAGAGAGGGAGAGATATATATATATAGATGGAGCAATACTTACATGTCCCTATTGATGATAATGCTATAGTTATACCACATCACATATATACTCTTGTGTTCACGTGTTGCATTTACTATATATAGTTTAATATATATTACCTACTATATTATAAAACATATATATATATATATACTATAGTAGGTATACTATTTCTTAAAGGATGCGTGTACTAGTAATATATGTATTCTAACACATCTAGTTAGTAACACATTCACTCTATTCAATATCAGCATCGACTATTCGTGATTTGATGATGTTCTGTACATATAAATATATCTCATTATAACACATGAAGACCATTACATCATTTCTAATGTTATTTCATCAGTGACGTAATGGTAACAGATGAAGTGGTGACCTTTCGAATATGACGTCATAGTGTTGCTTGAAGAACTGCCAGGCGATAACTCGACCGGAAGCGGTACCGGAAACAGATAGCATCACCCTCCTGAAGAATTGACGATGCACGAGATTCTCATCCAAGGAGTTCTCCAAATAACTAGAGGTTAAAGTGAGGTGAAAGTGACCAAGGGTTATAATATTAGTGATGCCATAATGTAAATTACCTATCTAGCCTAAACACGTGTGTATATGTGTACATATGTACTAGAGTTTTGATCCGATTTAAATTCCGTAAATTGAATATTGTTAACCAATATAAAGTTAATAAACTTAACTTAATTTTTTTTAAATGGTTCACTGAAAACCGAAATATTTTGAGGTAAAATATTATGGTAAATTAAATTTTTTTTTTAATTGTTTAATTTTTATATGTTATATATGTGTATTACATATCTTTTAGGTAACCTTATTATACATATAATAATAAAGATATTGTACAAAAATGTCATAAGGTTTGGATAGTTATTGAGAGGGCTAACAAATTTCTAAGATTCATAAAAATTAAAATCAATATTCTGAGTAAAGCGAGATTAAAGTTTGACTACATTTATTTGACATTTTATGGTAATATATGTTTATTATTTGTATATTTGACTACATTTCTAGTATTATTATATAATATAATACCACAATAATATATCCATAACGTTATTCTTATAATATTTATATTATATTACCAATAATTATACATAATAAGCTAATATTTATTAACTCATATTCCTGTTTACAGCGCTTCACTATATTGGTCTGTATCAGCCTCACTAATGGGATGTCACTATAGAGGGTTGTCACTGTAGAGGGATGTCACTATAGAGGGATGTCACTATAGAGGGTTGTCACTATCGAGGGATGTTACTATAAAGGGTTGTCACTTAAGGAAGTTGTCATTATAGAGGGATTTCACCATAGGAGGTTGTCATTATAGAGGGATGTCACTTTAGAGGGATGTCACTGTAGAGGGCTGTCACTATTGAGGGCTGTCACTATTTAGGGTTGTCACTGTAGAGGGTTGTCACTATCGAGGGCTGTCACTATAGAGGGATGTCACTATAGAGGGTTGCCACTATAGAGGGATGTCACTGTAGATGGATGTCACTGTAGAGGTATGTCACTATAAAGGGTTGTCACTATAGAGGGATGTCACTGTAGAGGGATGTCACTGTAGGAAGTTGTCATTATAGAGGGATGTCACTATAGAGGTATGTCACTGTAGAGGGATGTCACTATAGAGGGTTGTCACTATAGAGGGTTGTAGAGGGAAGTCACTATAGGAGGATGTCACTGTAGAGGGTTGTCACTGTAGAGGGCTGTCATTATAGAGGGATGTCACTATAGAGGGTCGTCACTATAGAGGGATGTCACTGTAGATGGCTGTCATTATATAGGGATGTCATTATAGAGGGTCGTCACTATAGAGGGATGTCACTATAGGAGGATGTCACTATAGAGGGATGTCAATGTAGAGGGATGTCACTGTAGAGGGTTGTCAGTATAGAGGGATGTCATTATAGAGGGATGTCACTATAGAGGGATGTCACTATAGAGGGTTGTCACTATAGGAGGATGTCACTATAGAGGGATGTCACTGTAGAGGGATGTCACTATAGAGGGATGTCACTATAGAGGGATGTCACTATAGAGGGATGTCAATGTAGAGGGATGTCACTATAGAGGGATGTCACTGTAGAGGGATGTCACTGTAGAGGGATGTCACTATAGAGGGATGTCAATGTAGAGGGATGTCACTGTAGAGGGTTGTCAGTATAGAGGGATGTCATTATAGAGGGATGTCACTATAGAGGGATGTCACTATAGAGGGTTGTCACTATAGGAGGATGTCACTATAGGAGGATGTCACTATAGAGGGATGTCAATGTAGAAGGATGTCACTGTAGAGGGTTGTCAGTATAGAGGGATGTCATTATAGAGGGATGTCACTATAGAGGGATGTCACTGTAGAGGGATGTCACTGTAGAGGGATGTCACTATAGAGGGATGTCAATGTAGAGGGATGTCACTGTAGAGGGATGTCACTATAGAGGGATGTCACTAACTTCTGAATGAGTAGCGAGTCACGTGTTTTGCCGAGCGCCGATAGAATCGTGGACTTCTGTTTCGAGTCTGTGCTATTGAGGAACACTGACCACAGGAAGCTCCACTCGGCGGCCTGACCGGATACTATTCCTGCCCGGTACACCATACCAGATACTTCCGGGTTAACGCTACAACAACAACAACAATGATTACGTCATATATCGTACTGATTACATCATAAGTGTATTACATTGTTATACACACTGTAGACAGGATATATTGTATATGGGATATATTCATGCATATATTATTAATATATTATTATTATTATCATTATATATAATCGTGTATCAGTATACAATATATTATATAGTTTCAATTACTCTGATATTTTTAATTATATATAAATACATAATATATTTCCTATACTGTATGCATACATAAACATGTTTACAATTATAGTATTATATTTCACATATACCACATAATAATATATTATCACGTAATAAAACGAGAACGTCCCATTCCGCACAATTACGTAACATCACTACGCTGACCGGAAGTTAATAACGTAAAGATATCGCGCACGCGCAAACAACCTTTCTCCTTGTTGCATGAACTTATCGAAGATAACTGTAGCCTGTTTCACTGTCAATTTGTCCTCCAATAGGATAGCTTCGTTCAGTATGTATGTCCTTAGGTATCTAGTGTACACGAGAAACATAGTGAGGGGCAGAATGGGATAGGAGTGAGCGGATGAAGAGATAGATAGAGGGGTAAAGAGATAAGGAGTAAGTGTGTATGGGTAGAAACATATATGTTGTAGGTTCGTTTAAATAGTATAGATAACTGAGGTGATTAACAAATGAAGTTTTACCGTCAAGGATTGAGAATAATATTACAATATTGTAGAGAACGGTCGAATGATAATTTGAAGAAAGTCAATAAATAAAGTGTGTATATATACATATTTAGTTACATGGATATAGTTAATATATTTATACAAATGACTAATTAGATGCACATTTAAACTGAAATAGAATGCAATTAAGTAGGCCAATGTTGAATATCATCAGTGATGTTTCATCAATAGGAATATCATCAGTATAATTTATATTTATTAGACACGAGTAAACATTTCAGACATTAGTATGCTCTAGTAAGAGCTAATTAAGTAAGATAGTATGTTTGTTTGTAATGAAGAGAACGCAAACAGAAGGAAATAAAATGGAAATGACGAAACAAATAATAAAAAAAAGAAAATAATATATAAATAATAATATATAAATAATATTAATTATCAATATATTGTAAAATGTTTAATTTAATTACTTAATGATTAATAGCTAACCCTTCTAAAATATTTTTCGTTGAAGCCCAATTATTTTCTAAAAGTCTTTTTTTCATAATATCCATGTAATAATCCTTAATAAGAAATGTTCATTATAGGGGGCAGTAGTAGTAGAGATATTACATATCTAACCATCAACAAACGATTATAATAATGAAATATTAATATATATATATATATATATATATATATATATATATTATACGCTATATAGTATATTACTCAGAATAATATACGTTAATATACCATATAATGTAACTGATTATATAATGTCTACAACTGGAACAATGAAATAAAGTGGTATTCGCGCACACACACATCGCACTGTACTTACCACTAATGAATGGAACGATGGGTCCAGCTCCATCTGTTGTCTGATGTAGTCTAGCTTATCAAACACTACAGCCCATACCAAGTGCTCTTTCTCTACGGGGTGCAGGGTGCAGGGTTGCGTACATTATCGTGTAGATAACAAGTAGATAACATGAATGTAATATGTAGATAACATGTATGTAATATGTATGTCGCCTATATATAGATTTCATTATAATCGCTATAGCAGTATATATATATATATATATATATATATATACTACGGTATATACTACTCGCTAAAGTGGTCTACTGTAGAGAGAAGTGCCTTTCATTTATAAAAGGAATAAATGTGCATATATGTATTAATAGAGTATTAAATAAACCTAATAATTAAATATATACGTTATCATATAGGGGTGATAAAATGGCTATATATGGATATTATATGGGTGTTATAGGGTTATTAACAACTTATTATATGGTTACTATATGGGTATTAAAGGTATTATAGAGGTATTAGGGATATTATATGGGGTATTATAGATGTGTTATAACTTATAGGGGAATTATATTATATTAGAGGTATTTGAGGGTATTTAGGGGTGTTATAGGGGTATTTAGGGGTATTTAGGGGTGTTATAGTGGTGATAGGGTTACTGTATACGAGAACTAACCATTAACGAGATATTCACAAAGTTCGAACGGAATTGAGATATCAAGGAGACCAGCTCTGTGTATTAGTCACGTGTTTACATCACGTGTTTTAGTCACGTGTTTACATCACGTGTGTTAGTCACGTGTTTCATGATAATCGAGTAACAATTATCACATGTTTATCACAACGTATGCTTACCACGTGTATTTAGGATAATCACATGGTTATTGTATTGTGGTATAGTAACGCCTCATCATCATACAGTAGCTAACACATGACATACCGAGCTATAGCATAACCACGTGCCACGTATGTGTCATGCGTGTCACATCATACGTGTTGTAGAATTATACAAACAATACATTTATAACAATTTCAAATGGAAAAATAAATATTAAAACATATATCAACGTCTTAAAAAAACGTCTTCCAACCCTAATCTCTTATGTAACTACCGTCCTATCTCCCAACTTCCTATTTTTAGTAAAATACTTGAAAGAATAGTTGTTCATCAAATAAATAGGTTTATGTCACTAAACTCTTCCCATGATGTCCTGCAAAGTTTTCGTAAAGGTCATTCAACTGAGACTACCCTCCTTCAAATCTTAAATAATATATATACCAAAGTTTCTCCCTCACTATGTTGTAAAATGGTTCTACTTGATCTATCTTGTGCATTTGACTCTCTTCGCCATGATATTCTTATCTCAAGACTTGAGATGATTGGATGTAATGGTAGTGCCCTCAAATTGCTTAAATCTTACATCCTAAATAGATCATCCTCTGTTAAATTCTGTGATTTCTCTTCTGATCCCCGTCCTCTACTCTATGGTGTCCTACAAGGTTCTGTCCTAGGCCCACTTCTATTCTCCATATATATAGCACCTATAAGGTCTATTATATCCAAATTTCCTAGGTTTTCTATCATATATATGCTGATGATATCCAACTCTACTCATTCCTCTCTACTTCTACTCATGATAATTCTCAACAAATTGCGTGTGCATTCTCAATTAAATACTGGCTTCTCTCCAATAACCTTTTACTAAATACTTCAAAAACTGCCCTCCTCAATATATCTATGAACTCCCCATCATTCCCTTCTTTTTACCTTGACAAGATTATTATTTCACCTTCCAACTCAGTCCTCAATCTTGGTGTTATTTTCGATTCTAATCTATCCTTTTCTAGCCATATTGCTCAAATTTCTAAAGCTGCTAATTATCATTTATTTAGAATCAGATGTATCCGTAAACATATTACTCGTCCACTATGTGCTGTCCTTATTCATTCACTTGTAATTTCTCGTATTGATTATTGTTCTTCTTTATTATATATCCTTCCTGCTTCTTCCATTGCCTCATTAGATAGAATCATCAGGTCATCTATACGATCTAATCTCAATATTAAACTATCTGACCATTCCTCAACTGACTCATTTCAAATTATACCAAACTGGTTTCCCTATAGAAAACGATCCCTAATTAGACTCCTTTCTATTACCCATAAATCTAAATATGTTTCCATTCCCTTATATATATTTGACCTACTCTTAATTCGCTCCACCACTCACAATACACGTTAAACTTCCAGTATTAATCTCATTATCCCACAGCCATCCTCCCTTAAATTCTAGAAACGCTCATTATCCTACATTGTCCCATCTATCTGGAATTTACTCCCTTCATCTATAATATCTATTCAATCTCCCACCTCCTTCAATTCTCATCAAAGTCATATTTATCCAGTATCTAATTTCATTATATTATTATTAAATTTTATATTTCGTTCTTATTACTTCCACATTGTTAGTTGGTTTATTTCACTTTGTTGTTATTGTGGTTGTTGTATTTTATTTGTATTATTTATTTTACGTGCACTTACGAGTGTCATCACTTTGTAACGGTGCATAATAAACCATATTTCATCATCATCAACATAGTGATTGTACATGTACACTGTATAATGTACATTGTACATGTACATACCCTGCAGTATATGTGGAGGCAATATATATATATATATATATATATATATATATATATATATTATATATATAATTATATATATATAATATATATGCCTATAGACATAGTATACTAAGTATATAAAGGTAGTTTAATTATAAGTGTGCTCTAATTCTAATAAATATGTTTACAATTTTCCGAAATAATAAACAATTATATTATAAATCATTATATAAAATTAATTATTGTATATATATATATATATATACGTGTGTGTATGTATGTGTATTGATTGGGAACGTATACTACACGTCGCATATACTATAGTACGCTATTAAAACCTACCTAGCAAGAGAGAATGAGTCATCAATAAGTCCCACCCTATCGGTTGTTGTGAATACGTTGTGATTAGTCAATAATGCCAAGGACAAGGCCTTCCAGTTGTCGTTACTGTACTGGACCCTGTAGTAACCGTTCGTGTCAACGTTCGCTTTCAACCAATCAGAACCCTTGGATATGTCGAATTCAACTGCAATTTATAGAGCAATTAACAAAACATAAAACCTTATTTCAAAATAGTTTAAATATAGATATTATTAAGAATATTAATATACAAATATAATAATAATAATAATAATAATAATAATAATAATAAATATTTATTAGAAGAAAGTTGTACATTTTTTTCGTATGAAGTATATAAATTAATTATATTGTTATTTCCTCTAAAGGGCTTCAGATAATGATCAATATCTTTTCTATGCTGTCGCCCGAAAAAAAAATATATATGTTTAAACGTTTAAGGTTATATTTTAAATAATTAAATATTGACATTTTTTCATTTCGTACATTTATGAATATATTTGTCTGTAAATGTATATAATAAATGTATGTATTTTATTGACATTATGTATGTGTGAATATTTGAGTTTTATTTAAAATAAAATTATATATAGGGGAAAGTAACCGAATACGGACAGTGCTCGAATACGGACACTCTCGGTATCTCAGAAACCATAAATCCTACAAAAAAATGTTTAATGAATAAAACATTCATAATTATAAAAATAGCCTAAAAAAGTATTTTTTATTTTTTAATTATTCAAAATATTGCTGATATATCCAATAAACTGATTTTTTTATTACGTTTTTAAATTTATGAAAAAAAATTTCAACTTAAAACCTTCTCATGAATATACTAATTTATCGATATATAATATAATACTATATTATTAAAAAATAAAGCATTCTAAAAATTGTATTTTTAATTTCTATATTTTTTATCAAATATTCATTAAGTTATAAGCATATATCTAGAGGTCATATAAGTTCCTAATACGGACACTCTAAATGTCTTAATACGGACACCCTGTAACCAATCAATGTGCAGCATATGAACTATTCTGATTTTCATAAAAATCGCGTGCGTTATAATATTAATACTACCAATAAAGCTAATTCTAAAAAAAAATTATTTAGATACTTAAATTGTATTATTAATTAAAAAATAATAAAAATAAATAAAATATTAACTAATTAAATTAAAATATATTTTTCATAAAATTAATTATAAATAACGTAATTGTAATTTGTCTGATAGATTCATCAATACTATTTAGTTTATCTAGTGTTATATAGGGTGTCCGTATTATAACACAGGGTGTCCGTATTCGGACATGGGTACCGAATACGGACACCCCCGTTATCTATGGAATTAAAAGATTAAATAAAATTTTAAAATTATAATAATATCTATAATCATATAATATTAATATATTGTAATTTTTGAATAAAAATAATGAGTCATAAAAAGTTAAGACCATTTATTGTTAAAGTGTCCGTATTAGGTTACTTTCCCCTATATTCTGTATATTCAGTATATTATATTTATAAATTATATTATTCATTGACACCATTTTTTATTTATAAGCTCATATAATACAATCATAAACATACCAGTGTATATTATGCATAATAAAATAATATAAATATTAAAGCACTTTATAGAATTGTTGTACTGTAGAATTTATTACGTAATTAACTTTTAGTACATTTTTTCGAAATAATGATGTATTCACATAATACCATGTACCGAGTATACCTGTCATACCAGTTATGTAACAGTATATGACCTTGCAATATAATGTAGCTACCATGTAAAGATAATATAACTAATACCTCGTGTGAGATTTTTACATAATAGTATGTAAAATACACACGTGTATATATATATATATATATGAGTGAACGATTAAAAAGATGTGTTAGTAATTTAATGAAAAATGTGAATAAGTATTTTGTTTAAAAAAATATGTAATCCTACAATTGTTATTTGATCAAATCTAATATTCTGTTTTTACTTTTTAAATATTTGAATAATAACTTTTTTTAAATCATTGTAAATACATTATTAATTAAAAGAAAACTTAATTGCTTGCATAATATTATAGATCAATAAAATGTTTATAACTATTAGAAAAATAATGTAATTTGAATAAATATTAACCAATATATCTTAATTATAGCAACCCATATGATTTTCCTATTACCGACCGCCTAATACCGACCCCGTGTGATTTATGATATCCAATCAAAATAGATCCGTATTTTACTTTAACATTTTTTGTAAATTGTTTATGTATCATTGATATAGATTTAGGATTCAAGTTGATTATATACATGTATGCATACTGATTAATAAATAAATATTAAATTATAATATACACTATTTTAATATTATTACTATAAAGTTTAAATTTAAATTTAATATTACTATTAAAACATAATTTCAATACAAAATAAATTGCGTTCATGTTATAATTAATTATATTTATTTATATCTACTATTTTATTGGATATTATAATACTACAATTATTTAGACCACTTTTATTTTAGGGGGTCGGTATTAGGCACATGTATACGATTACCGACCCCCCTGTTTATTCTTGTAAATATAATTATATCAAATATTTAAAATAGCCACATTATTCATTGCCATAATATTACCCTATTTACAAAATTTCATATAAATATATTTAATATTTAATAAGTTATTACAAATAATCATTTAGGGGTCAGTAGTCGGGGACTTTCCCCTACATATACAACTATTAAATAATTTAGTAAATAATAACATATAGCTTTATATATCTACAGATTATAAATGTGTAACCTCTGATTCTATTACGAAATATATGGACATCGATACACATATGTATATATATACACACACCCCAATACTTACTATAGTAGTATACTACTATATATAGTAGTAGTAGTAAGTATCGGTGTGTATATACATGTATACATGTATACATATGGGTTCGCTACGCACTACTGGTGGCAATAGTTACTTCTAACCGTCTTTCATATGCATCCAGTGTATGTTCTTTGCATCGGTTTCCGGTTTATTGGTCTTTACGGTCAGCGGAATGTGCCATTTGTAGCTATAGGTCAACAGAATATTATAGAACTTAATCAGGCCCATACATTATCTACACACGCATACTTACATGTAAGCTATTTATATACAAGTTATATTGCAGATAAATTCAATTATTTATCTAGAATAATTGTAATACAAAATGCTAGTGTTAAGGAATGAATCACACATACATATATATATATATATATGTATATTATAATATAAAAGTGTAGCTTACTTATATTTCGAGTGGTATTTGACGTGGATAGTATTTCCCCTGTAGAGTACAAATCTCTGTTGGCTAGCATGTACTTTACCATCAGTATCCATGGTTACCGTTACCACCGGATACCCCATCTGATTGGTCCATGTGTTCATCACTTTCTTAACGTCGATTCTACTGTCTTTCTATTAAGTTATATAAATTAATTAATTTTGTAATAATATAATATAGTTCTTTGTACTATAGCAACAATATATATACACCATTTATCATAAATATATTTATAGGTATACCTGTACTATTTAGTTATGCCGTTTTATCAATTATAAATACCCGTAGATAAGAGATATTGCACCATTACAAGAGATAACACGATACCACCCACGACGTTGTTAACTTTGCTGACCTCGACCATAGAGTTCATGGTTTCCGTTAGCGCATCCCAGAGGTCGTTAGTAACGGTGTTCCGGTACTTGTACTTCAGTAGGTAGTTCTTGAGACCGGCTCTCAGCACATCCTCTCCTATGAATTCCCTCAACATGTGAAGTATGGACGCTCCCTGTTCATCATCAGAGTTCAACACGAGTTAACACGGGGTCAACAATGTGACATATTTATAAGTATTACTATATATGAGCAGACATTGTATATACTGCATTATATTTTATTTCTTCTCAATAAACCACATTCAATTCAATTCAATTCAATATATATATATATATATTAGATTATATTACATAATACTATTGCTATGGTATACCTTGGAGTAGGAGATGGAGTCGAAGATGGAGCTGATCTCGGCTGGATCCCTGACCTCTACCGAGATGGGGTGGGAGGACAGCATGGAGTCCTCGTACAGAGCTGACGATAACCGACTGACGAAGTTCTCGTTCTATTTTTAGAATTGCGTACGTGATGGTTATGTGCGTGTGTTTGCGTGTGTATGTGTAACTATTGTTATGTTGCGTGTGTATTACAGTGACAGTGTTACATTGTTACCTAACTATGACGTGGTCACGGTTAGGTAACACTGTTCCTTCTTATCGTGTAATGCTGTGATATATGGGATAACAATTTTAAACAATTGAAAAGTAATGATATTAATTCCTCACTAAAATATTTTATGATTCTATATATATATATATATACATATCCATATATTTGATACCATTGATAAGTATATCAGTGTATAAATAGATTAACAATACTAACACTTTTCCACGCTTTATCGATGACATAGGATCCATGTAAGCTGAGGAAGGAAGCGAACCCTTCGTTGAGCCAGAGGTCACTCCACCAGTCCATCGTCACAAGGTCACCGAACCACTAGTATTCATTAAATATATAAAATATATATTAATGCGTGTGTCACGTGCGTTAACACTAAGATCACGTGGTGATGGTGTCACGTGACGTCACTATTTCGTACCTGATGCGTCATCTCATGAGCGATAGCGCTAGCGATGTTTTCTCTGCTGACTTGGGAAGAGGTGAGAGGGTCGTACACTATATTGCTCATCCTGAAGGTTATCAGGCCCCAGTTCTCCATGGCCCCAGCGCTGAAGTCCGGGATAGCTACCAAATCTGCGGGAAGATGAGGCGTTATTATCTTTATCGCTATGACGAATGAGTCACGAGGTGAGTCACGAGGTGAGTCATCTTGCGATGCATTCGTCAGTAAAGGACGCGTATCAGTATACTGTATAGGTATCACGGAGGAAGTGTGTATAGTTATAATACTATTTGGTAATGCTGATTGGAAACACTATTAAATTATGGTTTCTATCTTTCAGTACATATTCAATATACATTGTATTTCATTGTTATTTACATGAATTCATGTATCCGAAATTATATATATATATATATAAACAGTTACATTTATTAATTTCTATTGATATATATAAATATATAGTTGATAGTTGATAGACGTTACAGCCTCTGTTAAAGTTGACAAATATCGATATATTACGTAATAACCCTGTTTAGACAGCGGGTAAGGGACACCGAAATATTTCTCGTATGATTCTAGAACCTTCACCCCGCTTTCGAGTGAGAAATTGGCGTATTTGATGAGATGGGGAGGGGTGTACACGCTGACCTGTGTGTGTATGTGCGTATGTATGCATGTGCTTATATTCAAGTGTAGGTGCGTGTGCCCGTTTCAGGGTACAATTTCGATAGTTTCTACATATATATTATATATATATATATAATAGTATACTATTACATACTATTATATAGTATACTATTACATATTACATTAGAAATGTGTTGTCACGTGCTTGTATTTATATATAATAATATAAATATATAACTGAACTGACTGTATACCTTAATGTGTGATATGTTCATAAGGCATATGTTCAAAAGGTATATGTCCATAGGGTATATGTATTTATTAGTATTCAATATTCACAAAGAACACTTTATAAATGGATAATTGATACAATACACGAATATAGTTATACATCCTTATGTTTGAAATATAACAATAGACTATTTAAATAATTATCGCCGTGTGAGTCGGGAAACCAGCATCGTCACGGTCCATTGCATTCGTAGTCCATTGCTTGGCGTGTATACATCATATATGATATAGATTAACTAAGGGTGCGTTTTTTATAACGTACCACAGTACCACAGTACCACAGTACTACAGTACCACCTGTATGCTTATACATGTAAATTCAAGTGGGACTGTGGTACTATTTTTTAAACGTCCCACACCACAGTACCACAGTACCACAGTCCCACAGTACCACAGTAACACAGTACCACAGTACCACAGTCCCACAGTACCACAGTACCACAGTACCACAGTACCATCCTCGATATAGATATAAGGAGCGTTTATTCATATTGATGTTTCCAATGAACCATCTGAAACGCCCGCGAATTTAACTCGCGCGCGAATTTAACAAGTGGTACTGTGGGACTGTGGTACTGTGGTACTTTGGGATATTTCGTATGATTTATAACATACCACAGTACCACAGTCCCACTTGATTTTACATGTATAAGCATACAGGTGGGACTGTGGTACTGTGGTACGTTACGAAAAACACTTGATAACTTGGTACTGTGGTACTGTGGTACGTTATAAAAAACGCACCCTAAGTGATCACTAAGCAGTGTATTACCGGCACTCTGACTGATATCGCAGGTTATCGGTAAGGACTAATTCATTTTATTTAATTTAAATAACAAATATGTTTATTATATGATATACAGTGTATTATATACTATATATATATATATATATATATATATATATATATATATATATATATATATATATATATAACATAAACGGTCACACACGCATACATTTAATATATAATCTAGTTTTGTTCATTACATTTAAATTATAATAAGTCATCTCTCATAAGTACTTATAATATAAATACATTATATAATTGAATATGTCTTATGTATGGACTATTATATAGAAGTATCTATAATATAATACGCAACCGAGGACAATGTGTTATGCAATACGAGTGCAGTAGACCGTGACAACTTACCAGTACGATAAGTTATTATTTAAGTAAATAATAACTTATCTCCCCTTGAAGCCGTAGTATTTTAGAATCACTAACTAGTTTACCACTAGGTGTTGTAGCTGAAATGTTCGCGAAATCTGAGACCACCCAAGCGACCAGATAAGTAGACATCTTCACTGTTTTCTCGAATGTATCCGTTACCATGCTGCTGTTATCCTGTTATCGGTAATATAGATTAGGGTTGTGGTCATTGTCAGTGTTACCCTGGTAGATGTATACTATATCTTATTACCCTGATAGCAAATATTACTTAATACCTTATATAGTTATATATATCAATAATATATATAATATAAATATCTTATACCTTATTTAGTGTATGTATACACAATAGTAACATATTACTAAGATAATTAATAAATGAAACTAGATGGGTGAATTAGTTATATGCACACACATATATGTATATATATATATATATATATTACTTATAGTACGATATTATGATAAAATACAACATAAAACAGTTGACCTTGGCTCCCTCTGACGATAGGAGGCGCGTGTTGAACAACGTAGCGGTCATATCACGTGACCTTGTCATCTTCATCGAGAAGGTCGCCTTCATGTTCGGTTCGTCGAAACAAGGGAAAGCCATTCTGGCGTCGGTGGGCTCGAATTGCGTCAGAGCCAGGTATCTGTGTTATGTAATACTAGGTCATCACGTGGGTTAATAGTCACGTGTTAGATCACGTGGGTTAATAGTCACGTGTCTAGTGTTTAGTTCTTCTACTATTAGTATTATAAGTTATTGGCAATGATACTACCGGGAGGATAGAAAATGACGTTTGTTTACGAATATTACGGTTGAGTGATTTCATCGTATTGCATTCTGGGTCAAGTATGACCTTATTATGGGATAATTATGCGCGTATTTAATGGACACTATTTTTGATTTAAAAATTAAAATATTATACCTGAGATATTTGTAAAGATTCGTTGAAAATTAAATTACATGACGTAACATACAAGTATATATTTCGAAACACAAAATAAATAAAACACAAAGTTTCCTTCACGGTACATATATAGTAGAAGTCGTGTCTTGCCTTTTTGAATAGGCCATATATTTATAAATATCTGACATTATGAAAATATGTGAGATTTAAGAAAGTGTTACCAATGGTAATATATTATACTATATAGACACAATAGAGGTACAATAGAGGTACAATAGAGAAACAATAGAGGTACAATAGAGGTACAATATAGGTACAATAGAGGTACAATAGAGATACAATAGAGATACAATAGAGGTACAATAGAGGTAGAATAGAGGTACAATAGAGGTACAATAGAGAAACAATAGAGGTACAATAAAGAACAATAGAATATAGATATGTATATATATAGTCTTACGTTTTCTTGTGCGTTTGTTTCTCGTAAGAACTTCTATAGAAGCCACGTAGAGAGTCTGTTAATCTACCATTGAATACCATGAGGATTGTGTATGTGTTGTGCATTTCCAGGTCGTTATCGAACTCTATGAACAGTTGCTCCTTTTCGATACATTGCACCCAATTTTTTAACTAATAAGTGAAATATTTGTTATCATCACTATTATGAATAAAATATGTATTGGGTTTTATCGATAAAAAGTTGGAAATGTTATTATTGTCTTTATTTATAAATATATAAATATATATATATATATATATATATTATATTATATATTGCATATATTTTCTAATACAACATTGTAAGTCATTTCGTACTATAGTATATCTATAGAAGTACCACTGTACTATAATTACTATGTACTAGACTAGTTGACTATACTCACATTAATACGTTTTCCTTGGTTGTCGATAACGAAGGGCTCTTTTATATCTAATGCCTTGATGTGTAATACGACGAAATGAATAGGTTCGTTGACCTTGACTTCTATTTTGACCTTGAGATGTTGAGGTGACCATGTTAAATAGAGAAACAAAGGTTGTCGTATAAAGTATGGCGGAAATAAAAGTTGAAGGGTAAAAGACAGAAAATAAGTCGGTAATAAAAGTTCGTAGCACCGTAATGGCTATTAGTATTAGCTATAATCTAGACTGGTGTCTACAGCTCAGTGTAACAGCCTAAAGCTAGTAAGCGAGAGGTCCCGAGTTCGACTCCAGGTAGTTCTTATGTTGTTCTTATATTTATCAAAAACCTAATAAACATTTAATCAAAATACAAAAAAAAAATATGTTACTATTTGTATTGTATTGTCCTGGGCCCTCGCAGTTATTTATAACATAAACAAGTCTATGACTTCTTGAGGGGTCCATGTATATCCGTTATTTATATTGTATTCAATATACATCGTGATTTCAATAAATAAATATTATATATTATTACTATAATAGCTACATGGCGTAAAGAGTGCGCTAGAGAACCTGTCCCCAGAACAGGAACTGCTCAAGATCTGTGGTCATCTCGAGGTCGTAATGAACCGGAACCACGTGTTTATTCAGTCTTATCGCGTGGTAAGGGAACGGCTTGCCGTCGGTACCCATGTACACATGTGACGGGGTAGTCGGCAGAGGGGTAGTCGCTGTATTAAGGGGTAGCCATGTGTAGTACCACGATACGCGATACAATGTAATGCAATCTACTATGTATATTATATATTTACTATATATTTATTATATAATATCAGTATTATTATTATTATATTGTTATCGTTATTATTATTGTCATCATAATGACACCAGCGCAATCATCATCATACCAGTACACCACACCGCACACCGCACACCGAACACCGCACACCGCACACCACACACCGCACACCGCACACCGCACACCGCACACCGCACACCGCACACCGCACACCGCACACCACACACCACACACCGCACACCGCACACCGCACACCGCACACCGCACACCGCATACCGCACACCACACACCGCACACCGCACACCGCACACCGCACACCGCACACCGCACACCACTAACTAGGAGTGGTAGGTTTCAGGCCTAAAGTAGCCCCGTGATGATGAAAGAATCTCCACTCCAACACGCAAGTCATCGACACCAGGAATATCAACCATGTCAACGTGTTCTTGCTGAAACCGCTCATCCTGAGGCGGTGACATAATAGTAGAGGAATGTGTTATGATGTCATGGTAGTGATGAAGTTGTTACGTCATAGTAGAGGGAGTGGTGACGTCATAGTAACGCTTACTAGAAGCCTCGTCGCCATGGATATTGCGTAACGAGATGACCGCTATAGCGGAAGTAGTGGAACTTCTACTATTAGTGACGTAATAGTCACGTGTATAGTCTGGTTAATAAAGCTGGGAGGCCACTCGGGCGATATTCACTCGGAACAACCGCAACCTTACACTGTATATTCATACATTTAACATGTTTGATCTATAAACACTTAGATATTATTCGTGAGAATATTGGCAGGCCTATGCTTAATATATATATATATATATAGGATATCCTATAGGATAGAACACATGATAGTTTCTAAATTAATGTTTCTTTAATCATGTCGCCTGTCTTTCTTTACATTACGAGCATCGTCTAAAGGCATCGCACTGATAGCCTGGTTGGGTGGTATGTTGACCCCTAGGACATATGTCTGCTTAATATGACCTCGTTACTATAACAACGCTATAGATACCTGATTATTATCTGTGACGAACCTCAGCTAGGGGATACTAGGTACAGGATAGTACTACCTATAGTACATCGCGTATTATTACAATTAGCGATACGCATTAGAGGCACGGAACAATGGGAATATATGGGAATAGCAACCTGTCGGCTGAAAGAGACGAATGGTAATGACAATGATATCCGCAGATAGAGAGAGAACGCGAGATAGCGAGAGAAATAGCGAGATCTATGATGTCACATGATGTTCACTTGACGGTGAGAGATACTACGAGATGTAGGTCGTCATAAATAATAACGGCATAACGTCATTGAGGTCAGGTATCATTAATAATGACTTCATGGAACCGCTTTGAATTATGATCTCCGGTAGTCTCGGATTTATTACAAAATGTATTTTTAATATAAAGTTGTTTATCACATAAGAAGTATTTATTATCTTTGTCTTTTTTTATATATTTATATAAGAATTTAACAATTAACACCAATATATATATCACTTTATTCTGATATAGTTATTTTTATGTCGATTTCTATGGCCTTGACATGATAGTTAATATTCACTAGAAATGAATAATAAAATCTAATCTAATTAAGGGATATAAATGTTAAACTCCATGAATACATTAAACTTAAAGACTAACACATACGAATTCAAACTAATAATATATAATAATAAGGTTAACTGGAAAACGAAATCACTAATTGTTCCAAATGAATTATTTACTGATTGGACAACTTATTTTACAAACTACATCAAATATATGAATGAACTAATCGCCACTATGGATGAATTAACCTCCACTATGAATGAATTAACCTCCACGAATAAGCATAGATGACTAAACAACAACATAAGCTACTTATATCTTACTTTAATTAATGCCCGAACCTTAACTTCTAACATTGATATTATTACTAACTTTATTATGGAATATTGCTTTTCGATAATTGTTATTACATCTTGGATAAAAATGTAGACATCGTCATTCCTGATGGACTTTAAAGTTTTGAATACACGTTTATACACAATTCTAGATCATATGGTTGACATGGAGAAGGAATAGTCTCGTTAGTAAACAAGCTTATCTTTTTTTTCATCAGCCCGAGATTTTTACATCACATATATATATATACCTCTGTATATACCTATATTTAAACCTAAACTTATACATATAAATATATGTATACCTACATACATAACTATGCCTATACCAATACCTATACTCTAATTATACATATACCTATATTATATATGATATATACATATACACATAACCATATATCACAGCCTATAAGGTCCACTATAACAGAAATACATGAACTAATAGAAATACAACCCCATGTCATCAGACATCTAGTATATTCTATATCCATCATTAGTGTAAGATGCTGATACAGAAGGACACCATCGCACACAGCGAGATAGAGATTAATCATGACCACGTAACATGATGATTTATTATCATGAGAAGGACGCACGTAATGTTTGTCATTGGTTTCGTGCTGTCAGTCATAACCAGTTTAGCTACGTGTGTGTGTGTGTGTGTGTGTGTGTGTGTGTGTACTGCTTGCTCGATATGTGTTTAACCTTATTTAGAGGCAATGTCATTAATAATTGTATAGGTATCAAATGGTATAATCGGTTAACATTTAATAATTAGATATATATATATAATAAGATTAATTAAATAAAAATAAACACATATATAATTGTAAATATATATTTTATATATTAAGATCAACATAATGGAGACTTTTAAAACAAAATATTCTCATATTATATATATAATATACTTATATATATATATATATAGAATATTTAATATAATTAATACAGTTTTAAATTTATTTAATTAATTAATCTAATTAATATTATTAATTGTACTATTACAGATATATTAGATATGTATTAACAACATATTTATTAAACAATTTATTATAACACTAATGTTAGTTTACATTTCGAGTGAATATTAACTATCAGGTCAAGGTCATAGAAATCGACATACAAATAACTACATCATAATAAAGTGATATATATATATTGGTGTTAATTGTTAAATTCTTATATACATATATAAGAAAAGACAAAGATAATAAATACTTCTTATGTAATAAACAACTTTATATTAAAAATACATTTTGTAATAAATCCGAGACTAACGGAGATCATAAATCAAAGCGGTTCATGAAGTCATTACTGACCTCAGTGACGTTATGCCGTTATGATTCAATACTACCTACATCTCGTAGTATCTCACCCCGTCACGTGAACATCACGTGACATCATAGATCTCGCTCTTTCTCTCGTTCTCTCGCGATCTCTGCGGATATCATTATCATTACCATTCGTCTCTTTCAGCCGACAGGTTGCTATTGCCACCTATTCCCATTGTTCCGCGCCTCTAATGCGTATCGCTAATTGTAATAATACGCGATGTACTATAGGTAGTACTATCCTGTACCTACTATCCCCTAGCTGAGGTTCGTCACAGATAATAATCAGGTATCTATAGCGTTGTTATAGTAACGAGGTCATATTAAGCAGACATATGTCCTAGGGGTCAACATACCACCCAACCAGGCTATCAGTGCGATGCATTTGACGATGCTCGTAATGTAAAGAAAGACAGGCGACATGATTAAAGAAACATTAATTTAGAAACTATCATGTGTTCTATCCTATAGGATATCCTATATATATATATATATATTAAGCATAGGCCTGCCAATATTATCGAGAATAATAACGCTTAGTATTTATAGATCAAACATGTTAAATGTATGAATATACAGTGTAAGGTTGCGGTTGTTCCGAGTGAATATCGCCCGAGTGGCCTCCCAGCTTTATTAACCAGACTATACACGTGACTATTACGTCACTAATAGTAGAAGTTCCACTACTTCCGCTATAGCGGTCATCTCGTTACGCAATATCCATGGCGACGAGGCTTCTAGTAAGCGTTACTATGACGTCACCACTCCCTCTACTATGACGTAACAACTTCATCACTACCATGACATCATAACACATTCCTCTACTATTATGTCACCGCCTCAGGATGAGCGGTTTCAGCAAGAACACGTTGACATGGTTGATATTCCTGGTGTCGATGACTTGCGTGTTGGAGTGGAGATTCTTTCATCATCACGGGGCTACTTTAGGCCTGAAACCTACCACTCCTAGTTAGTGGTGTGCGGTGTGCGGTGTGCGGTGTGCGGTGTGCGGTGTGTGGTGTGCGGTATGCGGTGTGCGGTGTGCGGTGTGCGGTGTGCGGTGTGCGGTGTGCGGTGTGTGGTGTGTGGTGTGCGGTGTGCGGTGTGCGGTGTGCGGTGTGCGGTATGCGGTGTGCGGTGTGCGGTGTGTGGTGTGCGGGGTGCGGTGTGCGGTGTGCGGTGTGCGGTGTGGTGTACTGGTATGATGATGATTGCGCTGGTGTCATTATGATGACAATAATAATAACGATAACAATATAATAATAATAATACTGATATTATATAATAAATATATAGTAAATATATAATATACATAGTAGATTGCATTACATTGTATCGCGTATCGTGGTACTACACATGGCTACCCCTTAATACAGCGACTACCCCTCTGCCGACTACCCCGTCACATGTGTACATGGGTACCGACGGCAAGCCGTTCCCTTACCACGCGATAAGACTGAATAAACACGTGGTTCCGGTTCATTACGACCTCGAGATGACCACAGATCTTGAGCAGTTCCTGTTCTGGGGACAGGTTCTCTAGCGCACTCTTTACGCCATGTAGCTATTATAGTAATAATATATAATATTTATTTATTGAAATCACGATGTATATTGAATACAATATAAATAACGGATATAAATGGACCCCTCAAGAAGTCATAGACTTGTTTATGTTATAAATAACTGCGAGGGCCCAGGACAATACAATACAAATAGTAACATATTTTTTTTTGTATTTTGATTAAATGTTTATTAGGTTTTTAATAAATATAAGAACAAAATAAAAACTACCTGGAGTCGAACTCGGGACCTCTCGCTTACTAGCTTTAGGCTGTTACACTGAGCTGTAGACACCAGTCTAGATTATAGCTAATACTAATAGCCATTACGGTGCTATGAACTTTTATTACCGACTTATTTTCTGTCTTTACCCTTCAACTTTTATTTCCGCCATACTTTATACGACAACCTTTGTTTCTCTATTTAACATGGTCACCTCAACATCTCAAGGTCAAAATAGAAGTCAAGGTCAACGAACCTATTCATTTCGTCGTATTACACATCAAGGCATTAGATATAAAAGAGCCCCTCGTTATCGACAACCAAGGAAAACGTATTAATGTGAGTATAGTCAACTAGTCTAGTACATAGTAATTATAGTACAGTGGTACTTCTATAGATATACTATAGTACGAAATGACTTACAATGTTGTATTAGAAAATATATGCAATATATAATATAATATATATATATATATATATATTTATATATTTATAAATAAAGACAATAATAACATTTCCAACTTTTTATCGATAAAACCCAATACATATTTTATTCATAATAGTGATGATAACAAATATTTCACTTATTAGTTAAAAAATTGGGTGCAATGTATCGAAAAGGAGCAACTGTTCATAGAGTTCGATAACGACCTGGAAATGCACAACACATACACAATCCTCATGGTATTCAATGGTAGATTAACAGACTCTCTACGTGGCTTCTATAGAAGTTCTTACGAGAAACAAACGCACAAGAAAACGTAAGACTATATATATACATATCTATATTCTATTGTTCTTTATTGTACCTCTATTGTTTCTCTATTGTACCTCTATTGTACCTCTATTGTACCTCTATTGTACCTCTATTGTATCTCTATTGTATCTCTATTGTACCTCTATTGTACCTATATTGTACCTCTATTGTACCTCTATTGTTTCTCTATTGTACCTCTATTGTACCTCTATTCTACCTCTATTGTACCTCTATTGTATCTCTATTGTACCTCTATTGTACCTCTAGTATACCTCTATTGTACCTCTATTGTACCTCTACTGTACCTATATTGTACCTCTATTGTACCTCTATTGTACCTCTATTGTACCTTTATTGTACCTCTATTGTATCTCTATTGTACCTCTATTGTACCTCTATTGTGTCTATATAGTATAATATATTATCATTGGTAATACTTTCTTAAATCTCACATATTTTCATATTGTCAGATATTTATAAATATATGGCCTATTCAAAAAGGCAAGACACGACTTCTACTATATATGTACCGTGAAGGAAACTTTGTGTTTTATTTATTTTGTGTTTCGAAATATATACTTGTATGTTACGTCATGTAATTTAATTTTCAACGAATCTTTACAAATATCTCAGGTATAATATTTTAATTTTTAAATCAAAAATAGTGTCCATGAAATACGCGCATAATTATCCCATAATAAGGTCATACTTGACCCAGAATGCAATACGATGAAATCACTCAACCGTAATATTCGTAAACAAACGTCATTTTCTATCCTCCCGGTAGTATCATTGCCAATAACTTATAATACTAATAGTAGAAGAACTAAACACTAGACACGTGACTATTAACCCACGTGATCTAACACGTGACTATTAACCCACGTGATGACCTAGTATTACATAACACAGATACCTGGCTCTGACGCAATTCGAGCCCACCGACGCCAGAATGGCTTTCCCTTGTTTCGACGAACCGAACATGAAGGCGACCTTCTCGATGAAGATGACAAGGTCACGTGATATGACCGCTACGTTGTTCAACACGCGCCTCCTATCGTCAGAGGAAGCCAAGGTTAACTGTTTTATGTTGTATTGTATCATAATATCGTACTATAAGTAATATATATATATATATATATATATATATATATATATATATATTTATATGTGTGTGTGCATATAACTAATTCACCGATCTGGTTTCATTTATGAATTATCTTAGTAATATGTTACTATTGTGTATTATACATACACTAAATAAGGTATAAGGTATAAGATATTTATATTATATATATATATATAACTATATAAGGTATTAAGTAATATTTGCTATCAGGGTAATAAGATATAGTATACATCTACCAGGGTAACACTGATAATGACCACAACCCTAATCTATATTACCGATAACAGGATAACAGCAGCATGGTAACGGATACATTCGAGAAAACAGTGAAGATGTCTACTTATCTGGTCGCTTGGGTGGTCTCAGATTTCGCGAACATTTCAGCTACAACACCTAGTGGTAAACTAGTTAGTGATTCTAAAATACTACGGCTTCAAGGGGAGATAAGTTATTATTTACTTAAATAATAACTTATCGTACTGGTAAGTTGTCACGGTCTACTGCACTCGTATTGCATAACACATTGTCCTCGGTTGCGTATTATATTATAGATACTTCTATATAATAGTCCATACATAAGACATATTCAATTATATAATGTATTTATATTATAAGTACTTATGAGAGATGACTTATTATAATTTAAATGTAATGAACAAAACTAGATTATATATTAAATGTATGCGTGTGTGACCGTTTATGTTTATATATATATATATATATATAGTATATAATACACTGTATATCATATAATAAACATCAGAGTGCCGGTAATACACTGCTCATTGATCACTTAGTTAATCTATATCAAATATGATGTATACACGCCAAGCAATGGACTACGAATGCAATGGACCGTGACGATGCTGGTTTCCCTACTCACACGGCGATACTTATTTAAATAGTCTATTGTTATATTTCAAACATAAGGATGTATAACTATATTCGTGTATTGTATCAATTATCCATTTATAAAGTGTTCTTTGTGAATATTTAATACTAAACATAATTAAAGACATACACCCTATGAACATAGCATACATTAAGTTGTACAGTCAGTTCAGTACGATAACAATCACGACCTTGAACGTGACAACATATTTCCAATGTAGTATGTAATAGTATACTATATAATAGTATGTAATAGTATGTAATAGTATGTAATAGTATGTAATAGTAAACTATTATATATATAATATATATGTAGAAACTATTGAAATTGTACCCTGGAACGGGCACACGCACATACACATACACATACGCACATGCATACATACGCACATACACACACAGGTCAGCGTGTACACCCCTCCCCATCTCATCACATACGCCACTTTCTCACTCGATTGCGGGGTGAAGGTTCTAGAATCATACGAGAAATACTTCGATGTCCCTTACCCGCTGTCTAAACAGGGTTATTACGTAATATATCGATATTTGTCAACTTTAACAGAGGCTGTACAAGCGTACAGGCTATCAACTATCAACTCTATATATATGCTTACTTTGCTTAATTTCGAGGATGATCTTCATCGTCTATTCGAGCATCAGTATGAGTCAACTCCTGCCAGATATCTCTATCGAGCATGCTGGTTCTTATCTCTTCCTTCTCTAGGAGACCAGTGTCCTTTTTTAAAACATCAATATAGTTCAATCGTCGGCGACCTCTGTTAGCTTTGCCTTATGTGGGTTCCCATAAAATGAGCGGGTGTGTTGTTCCGGATGCCGTATACATTGACCATCCATTCTTATCCTTCTGGATTTAAATTGAGATGAAACAAGATGTAGTTTACCATACACATTTGTATTTGTGGAGTGTTCTAGCCAAGATATATTTAGAGCTTTACGAAGCATTCGCGTGTATGTGCCAACCAGTTATTTCTGCTGTTGAACAGTCAGTGTCCATGACTCAGATCCATAGGTTAGTACACTTTCTACGGTTGCAACAAAGGGTCTTCTTTTAAGTGGTAAGTTTATCTTAGACTTCCATATAACGTGAATGCTATGTAGTGCGTTCCATGCTAGAGCCTTTCTCACGTTAATGTCCTTTTCTGACGAATTGATCCAAGAACCAAGGTCTTTTTCGACTTATAATGTTTGACCACCAGCTATTTTTAAGACTATTGAATCAGGTGTGTTAAAGGCCATTACTTTGGTCTTTTTAGTATTTAGATGTAGTCCTACATTTTTTTGCATTCAGACTCTATCCTTAGAAGTAACTCCCAGGCTTGACTTACAGTGTTAGATAATAAGGCTATATCATCAGCAAAATCTAAATCTGTTAAAAAGTTGGATGCAATCTTCGACTTCTGCGAGGGACAATAGTAAATCCTAATTCCTCTTCATGTCCGTTGATTGATTTTCTTAGTGCATAATCTAGTACAATAATACATAGATAAGGTGATAAAGTATCCCCTTGTAGAACTTATGCTACAATGTCGAACTCTTCAGGTACACCATCTGGTGAGTATACTTTGGCTCTAGTATTAGCATAGCTCCCATTTATTGCATCGACAAGCTTATCAGATATTCCATATGATCTAAGTACTTTATCCATCTTGCCTCTATGTATATATACAAATGCCTTCTTGAAGTCAATAAATGTAAAGAAAACTGGTAAATTCTTATCCTTAATTACCTCCAGAATCCTTCTTATTGCTAGTATCTGGCCGACTGTTGTTCTCTTCCGTCTGAATCCATTTGATTGGGTCTAAGTAGAGGATCTAATACCGGACGTATTAGATTGATTATCATACGATTGTAAGTTTTGGCCATTGTAGAGGTGAGGCTAATTCCACGGTAGTTGTCAGTTTTGGTGAGATCTCCCGATGTAGGTATAGGTACTATGTTAGAAATGTTCCATAGGTCAGGCTGTTCACTGTTTATATATGACTTATTTATGATGTTAAGTACAATTTTATCAATTGGAACATATTTGATTACTTCTGTCATTATACCATCTTCACCAGCGCTTTTTCCACATTTTATTGATATTTTAGCTATCTTTTATACATCAAGTGTAAATATGTCATCTTTTATATATAAGTTTTCAAAAACTGGAGGTATTTCATCGTTTTCATCTGTCACTTCAGGTGAGTTCCCGAGAAGTTTTCTGAAGTGTTCATACCATAGAAAAACTCTATCCTCTGCATTATTACCATTTAACTGTGATGACTGGGTGACTTTCCTGCCAGATATTTCATTGATCAAGTTCCAACTTTCTAGATATCTCATACCCAGATCAGCTTGCTTAATTACAATAACTTTCTTTTCCAACTCTTCGTCATTAATTACTTTATACATTTAGAACATCTCTATTTTCTCTTGTTTGTAAAGAGTTCGATTACTTTGACATTTATTCTTAACAAGTTATTTATGTGCGGAAGTTATAGCTTCCCGAGCATTAATAATTCGTGGATCTTGAGAATTCAATTTCATTTTAAGTTTCGGAACTTGCATCCTACCGCTGTCACATTAATTGCTTCCACCAACCTTTCTGACATTGTTTCTTCATCTAGGCCCTGGATGTTAAACTTATTCCGTACTTCAACCATTGTATTTCATTGTTATTTCATGTATCCGAAATTATATAAATTATATATATATATATATATATATCAATAGAAATTAATATTTGTAACTATATATATATATATATATATATATATATATATATATATAATTTATATACTTTCGGATACATGAAATAACAATGAAATACAATGTGTATTGAATATGTACTGAAATATAGAAATCATAATATAATAGTATTTCCAATCAGCATTACCAAATAGTATGATAACTATACACACTTCCTTCGTGGTACCTATACAGTATACTGATACGCGTCCTTTACTGACGAATGCATCGCAAGATGACTCACCTCGTGACTCATTCGTCATAGCGATAAAGATAATAACGCCTCATCTTCCCGCAGATTTGGTAGCTATCCCTGACTTCAGCTCTGGGGCCATGGAGAACTGGGGCTTGATAACGTTCAGGATGAGCAATATAGTGTACGACCCTATCACCTCTTCCCAAGCCAGCAGAGAACACATCGCTAGCGATATCGCTCATGAGATGACGCATCAGGTACGAAATAGTGACGTCACGTGACACCATCACCACGTGATCATATAGTTAAAGCACGTGACACACGCATTAATATATATTTTATATATTTAATGAATACTAGTGGTTCGGTGACCTTGTGACGATGGACTGGTGGAGTGACCTTTGGCTTAACGAAGGGTTCGCTTCCTTCCTCAGCTTACATGGATCCTATGTCATCGATAAAGCGTGGAAAAGTGTTAGTATTGTTAATCTATTTATACACTGACATACTTATCAATGGTATCAAATATATGGATATGTATATATATATATATATAGAATCATAAAATATTTTAGTGAGGAATTAATATCATTACTTTTCAATTGTTTAAAATTGTTGTCCCATATATCACAGCATTACACGATAAGAAGGAACAGTGTTACCTAACCGTGACCACGTCATAGTTAGGTAACAATGTAACACTGTCACTGTAATACACACGAAACATAACAATAGTTACACATACACACGCAAACACACGCACATAACCATCACGTACGCAATTCTAAAAATAGAACGAGAACTTCGTCAGTCGGTTATCGTCAGCTCTGTACGAGGACTCCATGCTGTCCTCCCACCCCATCTCGGTAGAGGTCAGGGATCCAGCCGAGATCAGCTCCATCTTCGACTCCATCTCCTACTCCAAGGTATACCATATAAATACTATTATGTAATGTAATCTATAATATATATATATATATTTAATTGAATTGAATTGAATTGAATATGGTTTATTGAGAAGAAATCAAATATAATGCAGTATATACAATTTCTGCTCATATATATTAATACTTATAAATACTGCACATTGTTTAACTCGTGTTGAAATCTGATAATGAACAGGGAGCGTCCATACTTCACATGTTGAGGGAATTCATAGGAGAGGATGTGCTGAGAGCCGGTCTCAAGAACTACCTACTGAAGTACAAGTACCGGAACACCGTTACTAACGATCTGTGGGATGCGCTAACGGAAACCATGAACTCTATGGTCGAGGTCAGCAAAGTTAACAACGTCGTGGGTGGTATCGTGTTATCTCTTGTAATGGTGCAGTATCTCTTATCTACGGGTATTTATAATTCATGACACGGCATAACTAAATAGTACGGGTATTTATGATAAATGGTGTATATGGTAATTTGGTGTAACTAAGTGTTTCTATAACTATAAATAGTTATAATAATAATAATAATAATAATAAAATCAGATTTGGCAATTGCCTGGGTGAAGGAAGAAGCAGAGCTTATCAAGTCTTTCACCCTTTTATGATTACGAGGAGAACAAATTATATAGGAATATAATTAAAATCAAGAAATAGTAGAACAAAAAATAGAGTGAACAATTAAATTATTAAAATAAATCATCAACTCATAAAGCATAAACCACCATAACATATCAACTTTCCGAATGTGGGTTCATCAAGTCCAAAACCTTAGGGAATATACTTTCGCCAATAGTATATACACTGGTAACATTTGGATGACCAGCAAATGCATCCATACTACCCGATATAAAATATGACAACTTTATGAATTAAGAGTCAACGAAATACAAAAAAAAAACAAATTCCATAATTATTCTACTACATCTTAATATAAATATATAAATGTAATAAAAGAAAAAAATAATTAAAAATAATACAATTATAAATAGTAACAAATGTATAAGTTTATATTCTTTATAAATAGTAGAACATGATTTAGATAAAATAATAAAAATACAATAATATTATTAAAAAACTCCTCGTAATCTAATCATCATTATAATAAAATATATAAATATATATATAAACATATAATAAAATTATAATAAAAATATATTAAAAAGTTATAATAAAACAAATAGGAACAAACTATACAACTGAATTATAATAAACATTAAAAACTTATAAGTTATCTATAGATTAAAAATAAAAATAAAAGTAAAAATTAGAATAATAATTACAATAATAATAATAATAATAATAATATAACAAATTAGTCAATTAAAATTTTCAATAAGTCATTTTAAAAGTAAATTATATTATAAGTCGGATAAAAGTTAAATAAAATGATGTCATGAGTCAGCTAATAGTTAAAGTCATAGTTTTATAAAGTTATTTAAAAATTAATAATATTAATATTTTCATAAGTCAAATTAAAAGTTAAAAATATAAATTAAAAGGACAATTAAAAATTTAATGATAACTATTCAATAAATATTTTTTTAAAGTTCTTTTAAATAAATTCAAATTTAAAATTTGTCTTATGGAATAATCTAAATTATTCCATAGTCTAGGACCTGTGATAGATAAGCAGACAGATTTTCTATCTGTTCTAACTTTTAATCTATGAAATAAATAGGTATTATGTAATTTAATTGAATATAATTTTTGCAAATTAATAGGTAATAAATTATTCCTGGCCCTAAAAATAAACTTTATGGTATTCATTTTTACGATATCATGAAATTGTAATGACTTATGAATAATATAAAAAGTTGAATAATTAGAATCATTATTTATAATTTTCAAAGCTCTTTTTTGTAATATACATATTTTATTTAAATTTGAAAAAAATGTATTACCCCAAATATGACAACAGTATGTAAGGTGAGAATAAAAAAATGAATTATATACCAATACTAAAGATTTCAAATTCAATTTAAATTTCACTTTATTTAAAATACCAATAGCTCTAGATAATTTCGTAGATATATAATTAATTTGTGATTTCCAATCTAATTTGTCATCAATTATTATTCCTAAAAATTTTAAATTTGTTACTTGTTTGATTTTAATATCATTAATATTGACATTCAATTTAACATTATTATTTTTATTTCGAATATTAAAAAGTAATAAACTAGATTTACTAACATTAAGGGACAATTTATTAATATTTAACCAATCAAAGAGCTTATTTAAGTTACGTTGTATATTAGTTTTTAGAGCAGTAATTGATTTATCAGAAAAAATCAAATTAGTGTCATCAGCAAATAATACAGGCTTAAATGAATTAGATATGTTTGGAAGATCATTGATGTACAATACAAATAACAGTGGCCCCAAAACCGAACCTTGTGGTACACCACATGTAATATTATTAATATTTGAAGTAGTATTCATAAAACTAACATATTGTTGCCTATCTTTTAAATAGCTTTCTAATAATTTGAGAGCTACCCCTTTTATACCATATATACTAAGTTTTTTAATTAAAATATCATGATCTAAAGTATCGAAAGCCTTACACAGGTCAATGGATACGATAGCGCAATTATTTAAATGTTCCAAATTTAAATTAACTGTTTCAATAACATCGGAAAGTGCATCAGAAGTTGATACATTTTTTCGAAACCCATATTGCGTATCACTGATTATATTAAACTTGTTTAAAAATTTCAAAATTCTGACTTTTATTAATTTTTCCAATAATTTTTAGAATTGGGGTAATAATGAAATCGGTCTATAATTTTCAGGTTTAGACCTATCTCCATCTTTAAATAATGGAATTACTTTAGATAAAAACTTTTATAAATATATATATATATATTAATATATATATATATATATATATATATATATATAGATATATATATATATATATATATATATATATATATTGTTACTATAGTACAAATGACTATATTATATTATTACAAAATTAATTAATGTATATAACTTAATAGAAAGACAGTAGAATCGACGTTAAGAAAGTGATGAACACATGGACCAATCAGATGGGGTATCCGGTTGTAACGGTAACCATGGATACTGATGGTAAAGTACACGCTAGCCAACAGAGATTTGTACTCTACAGGGGAAATACTGTCCACGTCAAATACCACTCGAAATATAAGTAAGCTACACTTTTATATTATAATATACATATATATATATATATATGTATGTGTGATTCATTCCTTAAACACTAGCATTTTGTATTACAATTATTCTAGATAAATAATTGAATTTATCTGCAATATAACTTGTATATAAATAGCTTACATGTAAGTATGTGTGAGTTGAGAATATGTGTGCATGATTAAGTTCTATAATATTCTGTTGACCTATAGCTACAAATGGCACATTCCGCTGACCGTAAAGACCAATAAAACGGAAACCGATGCAAAGAGAATACACTGGATGCATATGAAAGACGGTTAGAAGTAACTATTGCCAACAGTAGTGCGTAGCGAACCTATACGTATACATGTATATATATATACACCGATACTTACTACTACCAAAGATTTTGCGAAGCAAAGATATAACACTCCCTGTGCATGCAACGTAATTTAGTAATATCCCAACCGCTGCTAGCAGTAGTATCGAAATCACTGAAATAGATTTAGGTTCGGCTCTGTTTGCATACAACAATGTTTTCATTGCTCTATTAAATCACATGTAATATAAATTAACTTTTACTTACTAAATATATACTTATAGCATTAAAAACAAAAATATCATATTTGTTTGTTATATATTAGTAATGAACACTTAGTTTTCATCATATAAATATTAATTTAAAGCATATTATTTAACATTTTAAAAGTGTAAAGTTAAATACGAATTTACATTATAAACAACTCATAGTTCCTACAAGTAACCCGCTATAGGTGGCACCAGGGTATTTTGTATACAAATTCGAATTACACGATTTCGCGTAAGTCTTATATCTTTCCTTCGGAAAATCTTTGCTACTACTATATATATATATATATAGTAGTATACTACTATAGTAAGTATAAGGGTGTGTGTATATATATATATATATATATATATATATGTGTATAATACATCGATACACAGTGTATCGATGTCCATATATTTCGTAATAGAGTCAGAGGTTACACATTTATAATCTGTAGATATATAAAGCTTATAAAATATTTTATTATTTAATAACTTATTTAATAGTTGTATATGTAGGGGAAAGTCCCCGATAGCCGATTCATAAATGATTATTTGTAATAACGTATTAAATATTAAATATATTGATATGAAATTTTGTAAATAGGGTAATATTATGGCAATGAATAATGTGGTTATTTTAAATATTTTATATAATTATATTTACAAGAATAAACAGGGGGGTCGGTAATCTTATACATGTGCCTAATACCGACCCCCTTATCCTATTACCGACCCCCTAAAATAAAAGTGGTCTAAATAATTGTAGTATTATAATATCCAATAAAATAGTAGATATACATAAATATAATTAATTATAACATGAACGCAATTTATTTTGTATTGAAATTATGTTTTAATAGTAATATTAAATTTAAATTTAAACTGTATAGTAATAATATTAAAATAGTGTATATTATTATTTAATATTTATTTATTAATCAGTATGTATATAATCAACTTGAATCCTAAATCTATATCAATGATACATAAATAATTTACAAAAAATGTTAAAGTAAAATACGGATCTATTTTGATTGGATATCATAAATCACATGGGGTCGGTATTAGGGTAATTTAGGCGGTCGGTAATAGGAAAATCATATAGGTTGCTATAATTAAGATATATTGGTTAATATTTATTCAAATTACATTATTTTTCTAATAGTTATAAACATTTTATTGATCTATAATATTATGCAAACAATTAAGTTTTCTTTTAATTAATAATGTATTTACAATGATTTAAAAAAAATTATTATTTAAATATTTAAAAAGTAAAAACATAATATTAGATTTGATCAAATAACAATTGTAGGATTAAATATTTTTTTAAACAAAATACTTATTCATATTTTTCATTAAATTACTAACACATCTTTTTAATCGTTCACTCATATATATATATATATACACGTGTGTATTTTACATACTATTATGTACAAATCTCACACGAGGTATTAGTTATATTATCTTTACATGGTAGCTACATTATATTGCAAGGTCATATACTGTTACATAACTGGTATGACAGGTATACTCGGTACATGGTATTATGTGAATACATCATTATTTCGAAAAAATGTACTAAAAGTTAATTACGTAATACATTCTACAGTACAACAATTCTATAAAGTGCTTTAATATTTATATTATTTTATTATGCATAATATACACTGGTATGTTTATGATTGTATTATATGAGCTTATAAATAAAAAATGGTGTCAATGAATAATATAATTTATAAATATAATATACTGAATATACAGAATATAGGGGAAAGTAACCTAATACGGACACTTTAACAATAAATGGTCTTAACTTTTTATGACTCATTATTTTTATTCAAAAATTACAATATATTAATATTATATGATTATAGATATTATTATAATTTTAAAATTTTATTTAATCTTTTAATTCCATAGATAACGGGGGTGTCCGTATTCGGTACCCATGTCCGAATACGGACACCCTGTGTTATAATACGGACACCCTATATAACACTAGATAAACTAAATAGTATTGATGAATCTATCAGACAAATTACAATTACGTTATTTATAATTAATTTTATGAAAAATATATTTTAATTTAATTAGTTAATATTTTATTTATTTTTATTATTTTTTAATTAATAATACAATTTAAGTATCTAAATAATTTTTTTTTAGAATTAGCTTTATTGGTAGTATTAATATTATAACGCACGCGATTTTTATGAAAATCAGAATAGTTCATATGCTGCACATTGATTGGTTACAGGGTGTCCGTATTAAGACATTTAGAGTGTCCGTATTAGGAACTTATATGACCTCTAGATATATGCTTATAACTTAATGAATATTTGATAAAAAATATAGAAATTAAAAATACAATTTTTAGAATGCTTTATTTTTTAATAATATAGTATTATATTATATATCGATAAATTAGTATATTCATGAGAAGGTTTTAAGTTGAAATTTTTTTTCATAAATTTAAAAACGTAATAAAAAAATCAGTTTATTGGATATATCAGCAATATTTTGAATAATTAAAAAATAAAAAATACTTTTTTAGGCTATTTTTATAATTATGAATGTTTTATTCATTAAACATTTTTTTGTAGGATTTATGGTTTCTGAGATACCGAGAGTGTCCGTATTCGAGCACTGTCCGTATTCGGTTACTTTCCCCTATATATAATTTTATTTTAAATAAAACTCAAATATTCACACATACATAATGTCAATAAAATACATACATTTATTATATACATTTACAGACAAATATATTCATAAATGTACGAAATGAAAAAATGTCAATATTTAATTATTTAAAATATAACCTTAAACGTTTAAACATATATATTTTTTTTTCGGGCGACAGCATAGAAAAGATATTGATCATTATCTGAAGCCCTTTAGAGGAAATAACAATATAATTAATTTATATACTTCATACGAAAAAAATGTACAACTTTCTTCTAATAAATATTTATTATTATTATTATTATTATTATTATTATTATTATATTTGTATATTAATATTCTTAATAATATCTATATTTAAACTATTTTGAAATAAGGTTTTATGTTTTGTTAATTGCTCTATAAATTGCAGTTGAATTCGACATATCCAAGGGTTCTGATTGGTTGAAAGCGAACGTTGACACGAACGGTTACTACAGGGTCCAGTACAGTAACGACAACTGGAAGGCCTTGTCCTTGGCATTATTGACTAATCACAACGTATTCACAACAACCGATAGGGTGGGACTTATTGATGACTCATTCTCTCTTGCTAGGTAGGTTTTAATAGCGTACTATAGTATATGCGACGTGTAGTATACGTTCCCAATCAATACACATACATACACACACGTATATATATATATATATACAATAATTAATTTTATATAATGATTTATAATATAATTGTTTATTATTTCGGAAAATTGTAAACATATTTATTAGAATTAGAGCACACTTATAATTAAACTACCTTTATATACTTAGTATACTATGTCTATAGGCATATATATTATATATATATAATTATATATATAATATATATATATATATATATATATATATATATATATATATTGCCTCCACATATACTGCAGGGTATGTACATGTACAATGTACATTATACAGTGTACATGTACAATCACTATGTTGATGATGATGAAATATGGTTTATTATGCACCGTTACAAAGTGATGACACTCGTAAGTGCACGTAAAATAAATAATACAAATAAAATACAACAACCACAATAACAACAAAGTGAAATAAACCAACTAACAATGTGGAAGTAATAAGAACGAAATATAAAATTTAATAATAATATAATGAAATTAGATACTGGATAAATATGACTTTGATGAGAATTGAAGGAGGTGGGAGATTGAATAGATATTATAGATGAATGGAGTAAATTCCAGATAGATGGGACAATGTAGGATAATGAGCGTTTCTAGAATTTAAGGGAGGATGGCTGTGGGATAATGAGATTAATACTGGAAGTTTAACGTGTATTGTGAGTGGTGGAGCGAATTAAGAGTAGGTCAAATATATATAAGGGAATGGAAACATATTTAGATTTATGGGTAATAGAAAGGAGTCTAATTAGGGATCGTTTTCTATAGGGAAACCAGTTTGGTATAATTTGAAATGAGTCAGTTGAGGAATGGTCAGATAGTTAAATATTGAGATTAGATCGTATAGATGACCTGATGATTCTATCTAATGAGGCAATGGAAGAAGCAGGAAGGATATATAATAAAGAAGAACAATAATCAATACGAGAAATTACAAGTGAATGAATAAGGACAGCACATAGTGGACGAGTAATATGTTTACGGATACATCTGATTCTAAATAAATGATAATTAGCAGCTTTAGAAATTTGAGCAATATGGCTAGAAAAGGATAGATTAGAATCGAAAATAACACCAAGATTGAGGACTGAGTTGGAAGGTGAAATAATAATCTTGTCAAGGTAAAAAGAAGGGAATGATGGGGAGTTCATAGATATATTGAGGAGGGCAGTTTTTGAAGTATTTAGTAAAAGGTTATTGGAGAGAAGCCAGTATTTAATTGAGAATGCACACGCAATTTGTTGAGAATTATCATGAGTAGAAGTAGAGAGGAATGAGTAGAGTTGGATATCATCAGCATATATATGATAGAAAACCTAGGAAATTTGGATATAATAGACCTTATAGGTGCTATATATATGGAGAATAGAAGTGGGCCTAGGACAGAACCTTGTAGGACACCATAGAGTAGAGGACGGGGATCAGAAGAGAAATCACAGAATTTAACAGAGGATGATCTATTTAGGATGTAAGATTTAAGCAATTTGAGGGCACTACCATTACATCCAATCATCTCAAGTCTTGAGATAAGAATATCATGGCGAAGAGAGTCAAATGCACAAGATAGATCAAGTAGAACCATTTTACAACATAGTGAGGGAGAAACTTTGGTATATATATTATTTAAGATTTGAAGGAGGGTAGTCTCAGTTGAATGACCTTTACGAAAACTTTGCAGGACATCATGGGAAGAGTTTAGTGACATAAACCTATTTATTTGATGAACAACTATTCTTTCAAGTATTTTACTAAAAATAGGAAGTTGGGAGATAGGACGGTAGTTACATAAGAGATTAGGGTTGGAAGACGTTTTTTTAAGACGTTGATATATGTTTTAATATTTATTTTTCCATTTGAAATTGTTATAAATGTATTGTTTGTATAATTCTACAACACGTATGATGTGACACGCATGACACATACGTGGCACGTGGTTATGCTATAGCTCGGTATGTCATGTGTTAGCTACTGTATGATGATGAGGCGTTACTATACCACAATACAATAACCATGTGATTATCCTAAATACACGTGGTAAGCATACGTTGTGATAAACATGTGATAATTTTTACTCGATTATCATGAAACACGTGACTAACACACGTGATGTAAACACGTGACTAAAACACGTGATGTAAACACGTGACTAATACACAGAGCTGGTCTCCTTGATATCTCAATTCCGTTCGAACTTTGTGAATATCTCGTTAATGGTTAGTTCTCGTATACAGTAACCCTATCACCACTATAACACCCCTAAATACCCCTAAATACCCCTATAACACCCCTATATACCCTCAAATACCTCTAATATAATATAATTCCCCTATAAGTTATAACACATCTATAATACCCCATATAATATCCCTAATACCTCTATAATACCTTTAATACCCATATAATAACCATATAATAAGTTATTAATAACCATATAACACCCATATAATACCCATATATAGCCATTTTATCACCCCTATATTATAACGTATATATTTAATTATTAGGTTTATTTAATACTCTATTAATACATATATGCACATTTATTCCTTTTATAAATGAAAGGCACTTCTCTCTACAGTAGACCACTTTAGCGAGTAGTATATACCGTAGTATATATATATATATATATATATATATATACTGCTATAGCGATTATAATGACATCTATATATAGGCGACATACATATTACATACATGTTATCTACTTGTTATCTACTTGTTATCTACTTGTTATCTACACGATAATGTACGCAACCCTGCACCCTGCACCCCGTAGAGAAAGAGCACTTGGTATGGGCTGTAGTGTTTGATAAGCTAGACTACATCAGACAACAGATGGAGCTGGACCCATCGTTCCATTCATTAGTGGTAAGTACAGTGCGATGTGTGTGTGCGCGAATACCACTTTATTTCATTGTTCCAGTTGTAGACATTGTATAATCAGTTACATTATATGGTATTTACCTCAGTTACATTATATAATATATATTAACGTATATTATGCTGAGTAATATACTATATAGCGTATAATATATATATATATATATATATATATATATATATATATATATATATATATTAATATTTCATTATTATAATCGTTTGTTGATGGTTAGATATGTAATATCTCTACTACTACTGCCTCATATAATAAACATTTCATATTAAGGATTATTACATGAATATTATGAGAAAAAGACTTTTAGAAGATAATTGGGCTGCAACGACAAATATTTTAGAAGGGTTAGCTATTAAACATTACGTAATTAAATTAAACAGTTTACAATATATTGATAATTAATATTATTTATATATTATTTTTTTGTTATTATTATTTGTTTCGTCATTTCCATTTTATTGCCTTCTGTTTGCGTTCTCTTCATTACAAACAAACATACTCTCTTACTTAATAATCTCTTACTATAGCATACTAATGTCTTACATGTTTACTCGTGTCTAATAAATATAAATTATACTGATGATATTCCTACTGATGAATCATCAATGATGATATTCAACGT
>OZ025239.1:55167941-55247941 GCA_964019155.1 Osedax fenrisi | reverse complement strand
TATTTAGCAGAAAGGTAAATTATATATACAAACATATATATATATATATATATATATATATATATATATAATACTTTTCCTTAACTATACATGTTCTTACAATAATATCTTTATTCCTCGACTCTGGAATAGGTGTTACTAGAACCCCTACCCGCTATGAACGTATCTCACTTACAGATGTTCTTACAGATGTTCTTACATTAGCGAATAGATCAACACTCCTGACCTATGACCTCTACTGAAGGATGATGTGTGGTGTACCATAGCGATCCGTACTAGGTCCCTTATTATGTAACTTATAATCTTCTAATCTTTACAATAATTATATATTTCACAAAATGTATTATCACACTTATTCCGGTGATGGGTAGCTTTATATAAAACTTCCCCTCAATCCTTGTACTTCATAACATATATAGTTATCTGATTGTATATATATAATACATTATGTTTACACAATTTTGCTTTATCTCTCCAAAACAAAACTATTAAATATATTCCTAAATTTCACCAGTCTTAAATACACTCTTAATACACTCTTAATAAATAATATAATCATCCATATTTCTCGAAAATCCAATCTTTAAATTTGACTCTTGACTTGATATTTTCCTCATTCTTATGTTACTTATAACACACACACACACACATATATATATATATATATATATATATATATATATATATATGTTATATATATTCCAATGTTAATCATATAATATACACTAACAATGAATGCTTGTAAACTCTCTCATGTATTCTCTGCACTTGATTATAATAATGATGTACTTCATTATTATAATCAGGTGGAGAGAATACAAGATACGTACCTTTACCGGTATATTTACAATAACCTACTTCATACTTCTATATCTTTATTTATCTGTAATTTAAATTAAGTGAAGCCAATTCATTTTTAAATAAATAAAAAGATAACTTTCTCTGTAATACTTATAAAATACATTACCTTTATATCTTACAATTATTTATCATTGTATAATTAAGTTCGATTAGATTACACAAAATAAGTATATGACTAAAGTGACTTGTAGCAATTCTAGTAATATATATATATATATATATATATATATATATATATATATATATTTGTGTGTGTATGTGGCTTTAAAAAATCTACTTACATTTAATGTTGAAAAGGATATAATCTTTATATATACACATATATATCTGTAACGATTCTTTACTTATTAATTATCCTACTTATACTATATCTTCAAGATATTACTTAGCAATCATATTTGTCATAGTGCACCTATAGGTTACAATCTTGTATTGTTAAAGTAACAAACTCGTCAAAGCAATTCTTTCTTTATTCCTTATTGTTCGTTATTATTAGTTATTCTATTAGCTCGTTTATGTTCCATTATATTGTTTATACTTTCGACGTTTGATTGCTCTGGAAAAAAGAGACGTTAAAATAAATTTAATTTAATTGTTTGCCATACTAACTCATTATCTGTATATTTAGTAAATTAAAGATATTATGTGTTGCTTATATAGTTTCTATATACTTATATTGTCTACTTATATTGTCTACTTATATTGTATACTTATATTGTATCTATAGAGAGGTATACCTCATTATGGTTATTACCAATCTTTACTTTTTTCCCTTCCCTAATATGTCATATTATAAACTTTATAAACTTAAATTTACATATAACGGTCATCTTAATACTAGATCAATTACAAATATATATTAATTAGATATTGAAAAATAACCTTCATATAACCTTCGATTAAGAACCACTCATGTCTTATTCATATGCGCTCTTTATCATTGAATCTCGCTGCTTATATCCCTTCAATATAATCAAATTATCCACTAACTCTAACGCCTGAATACGCCCACAATATATCCTCAATTTAAGATTGCAACCTGATTATCAATACTAGCGATCCCAAAATTATAAAGAGTATACAAATTTAAGTATACTAATATACGTATATATATATACATATAAATATATATTTCATATATATATATATATAATATATATATGATTGTAATGAAAGTAACTATTTGATAATAGAAACATGAGTGGACAGACCAACACATCAAATCTAATCAAATACATAACACGAGTGACAAATATTCTGACCACTGTAGAAACAATATTTCCGGCGTCTCAATATCCACAACAATGTAGACAACTATTAAGCGAGATCGAGAGTATTATGACTGAGAACTCAACTTGGATTGACCTTCAGACTTGCGGGGACAATGTGGAGTCAGATAACGTTCGAACAGTCACTGGGATGATCAAATCTCGCATTCACTCTATTAGCGACATACTCAGCCGAATATTTCATACAGATAATGAGCTGTGAAAGCTTTAATAAAATGTATAAAATATATTTGATATAAATATTTAATTTAAATATAAAGAATATATTAATATATATTATATATATATAGGAAAATGTATATATATATATATACATATGTATATTATAACTATTTTATAGACAATTAACTATATAATCACTTGTTAGTTATTTTTTTTAATATATAAATAAAGTTGATTGACAATGTATTTATTAATTACTTATATTTATTAATTACTTATATTCTATGTGATATCTTATTATGTTATTCAAAATAATTAATAATAAAAAATATATAAAAATAATGTCTACCAAAAATATATTATTTATAAGTTAATTATTTTGTTGACAATATTAAAATTAATTTGTTGTTTAAATTAAATTGTGCATAGATAATTCATTCCGACTTTAATATTAGAGATATGATCTATAATTATAGTTAATTATAATTAATAATTAACAACAATTATTCGCAGGGCAATTATTTTATACAATTAAATAAATAAACTAATAAATTAATTAATTAAAAATATATATTGTTGTGTGTGATATTTTATTTTTGTATTTAATATATATGATACATAAGTAATATAATATAGAAATATATCAACACCCTATAAATATATATCCAATAATACTATATATTTAATTTTAAAATGGTATGTCTAATAAATAGTTATATTTTTTGATCCAATATATAAATATATATATATATATAAATTCAATCATTATAATGATAACGATAATTATTTAAACTTAATTATTCTATAGATTTTAATATATTCATTAAATAGTATGCAAATATAATTCATATATATTCATGATATAACTTTATTATAAGTACAATATATACCAAAAGTGATAAATTATTGCTATACATATTTGGTGGATACGAAATTGTGTACCGAATAAATATGTCTACCAAATGATTAATAGTATGCTAGTAATGTTTACTAAAATGGAAATAGCTATATATATGTATCCATATATATAGAGCATGGCTTAGATAAGCTAACTTTTACTTTAATCAAGTAACTTATTCATGCTCTAGTATTCAGTAGACTTCGGTTCCGCTGTTCCTTATTTACTACTCTCCCCCTTCATTTAATGCACAGACTTGAAACTATTCAGAGTCGTGCAGTAAGAATACTTTACAAACTTACATATCAGAGGACATTCTCCCCTACCGATCCCCTTCCTATCTCCTTATAGCACAAACTTGCACCTTTATACGATCCTATGTTATTGGACATTGTCTCTTAATCACTAAACTCGAGCGTGTCTGCCTGTACGTCTCAAGCCTGCAATGATTTCTCTAAACTTCACCCCAATCAACTATATCTCATCAATCCTAAGTCAATAACATATTTAATATAAATAATATATATATATACTGTATATAATATACATTATTCTATAAGAATTAAATCTCATACATTCCAACTTTCATATAGGAATCTAATCAGAATTTAAAAAACATGAGACACTTTCCATAAACATTACGATGACACTATTCAATGTTGTTATCCACTCAGTAATCGACTACTGTTTTCTTCCCTAATGAATATAATTCTCTCCTAAATTGTATTGTCCTTTCTTCAATAATCACTACTTTCTGTATAATACGCATGCAACACTTTATTAATAATGAAAATCAATACTCTTTTACGTGGCTACCCTTCTACTATAGTATGCACCCTACTCCATGTTATCTCTATAATCAATACATTACGTAATTTTATCTAATCTACTCCGAAAAAGCATGATTTTTCAATCTCTTCGCTGCAAAAATACTTTATCCTAAAATATGACTCGCGGATCGTTAACAAAACATTCATAAATGTTGTAGATATTTAAAAATGATGTTATACCATAATTGTTGTATACACTCTACGGTATCCCCTAGCCCTTCTACCGATCTATTAGATAACACAAACGGTTCCTATCTCTTATGTCATCCTCTCTTCCTCCTATCTATAAACCTTCATACGCGTTATTTCGTTTAATCTTCAAATATTATTATTACCTACATGTATACCTGTTATCGAGAATTATTATCTGCCAATACATTTATATATATATATATTATTACTATTATCCGTTGAGAGAAAAATGCATTAGGTGCTAACTAATCAATTACATTTTATAAGTATTTACTTATTTGACAAATAATTAAACACAATTTAAAACCCATATTGTATATATATATATAATTGCATTTATTAAATATATTAAACAAGATGATAAGTATAATATAGTATTTATTAATATAATATCATTTTGATCTATGATTTTAATTTTAAAGTTAACAGGAGTATAGTACTTTACAAATATGATAATAAATATGAATATCGTTCGACTAAAGAGGGGCGTGACGTAACTGCCTTACGGTAAGCTCGCTGTACTGCAACCCGATATGCCACGTGGTTCTTGAACCATTACAGACGACCACTCTGATGCTACGTCGGAAGTGGCGTAGTCGGGCTGCTCCTCAGACATCCATCTGTGATTAAGTAGACCGTCGAATGTGGGCCTATCTTTTGGTTTGTGAGACAAACACCACTTTATTAATTCCTGTAGATCATCTGTAAAGTTCACAATTATTTAATTAGTAAACAATATATACGTATACATATCATATGTGTATAGTACATGTGTTATATACATATGTATATAGTATAGATGTTGATTAAAAACTAAGTGCACCATTGGGAAACCCATCAAGTAATTTCAATTCAAGAAACTCTATATGATTATGAAGAGTTAAATTTATAATACTAATTATATAAAAACGGAACGTTAGTAACTAAAAAGTACATTACAATATTTAATAAGTAATGTTAAACATATAGAACATTGTATATTTTACAATTTTGTGAATATTTATATTACAAATATATATATGAATAGTAATAATATAATAATTATAATCAAATATAATAATTAAACATATTTGTTATCGATTTAATATTATATCTATATTTTAAAATCAGTTGAATTTAATGTGTATCAAATATAATAGTATATCGATTATAATCGATATACATAATTATGTAAAATGTTATTAAATATATGAATAGGGCAGCGGTAGTAGAAATATATATAATATTGCTATGATACATTTTGTATAAATAACTAACATAACTAAAATAACATCATAATGTGATCACGTATAGTATATATAGGTAAGATTTATAATACTAAGTGATTATTAGACATCATTAACGAGAGTGTTTCTGCGTAAGTCTACAAACCTGACAAGTCATGTCTCAGAAAGTAAAGCATTCCGTTGGTAATCTGCAAATCGTTCGTGAAAGGAATGTTTCCGCATACCATGGTGTATAGTAAGATGCCTAGCGACCAAACTGTGGAGGTTATGCCCTCGTAAGGACGACTCGATATCATCTCCGGGGGAGCGTATACCCTTGTTCCAACTATAAACAATAGAATACATCGCATTAGTACACGCGTTCATCTTATAGAGATAATATGATAGAGATCACTATTTTAGTATAATATATACATATATATATATATATATATATATATATATATATATTATAATATAAATACTAGATGATAGAATGGATATGATTAATCTATAATGAAGGAAACTTATTGTTATGCTGACTTATTACAACTATTTCTGTTCACTAATAATTTGCTAATATTTATACTTTCATTTTAATTGTTATAAACATATATATATCTAAAGATTATAATACATGTTATTTACTAATATAGGTATTATGATGATGATAAGGTTTATTAGCACTTATCATAGGTGTGGCCACCCCTCGTAGGTGCATATAACAATATAGAACGAAAACAATAAATAGATAAATTAATAAACAAAACGATAAAATAATATAATTTATAAAAATAGTAATATTGTATGATTAAATAAGTGAATATATTACATCGATGTTATGTAAGCTTTGAGGTGTGTAATAAAGGACGGGTGTGAATGGATTGATCTAATAGAGGCAGGGAGGGAATTCCATAGGGATGGAACCATATAACTGAAGGCGCGTTTATGGTATTTCAGGTATGAGACACGAGGGCAAATTAGGGAAATGTCAGCAATTGATCGTAAGGAAGTCAGTGGGCGTCTTAGAGTTAGTATTATATATATATATATATATATATATATATATATATATATATATTATACCTATATGTATTAGTTTGCTTGCATATATATTAGTTATGCCTACTATATAAATCTGAATTTACAATCATATGTGAGTATAATACGATGTAATTATATTCAAGTATAAGTAATTATATCCGATACGCTATTACTAAATAATTAGATATTTACAATCCGTACTCACCCTGATAATCTTCGTACGGCGAATTAGCGAAATAGGCCGCGCAACCGAAATCTATAAGTCTGAGTTGCTGCGTTTCGATATCGATGAGGAAGTTCTCATCTTTAATATCGCGATGAATGATGCCGCGGTCGACGCACGCCCACAACACTCGAACCATCTGGCCGAACAGCTGTCGAGCCTGATCCTCGCGTATGAACTTCTTCTTGGTGATGTACTCGAACAGATCGCGTACCTTGTTCGGACGCTCCATAACGATGACGAAGCAGTCCGGCCTCTCGAAGTAGTCGATCAGCCGGATAACTCCGTGTACACCGGAAGCTTTCCTCATCAGCACCACCTCGAGCGGAACCGTCTGCCCGTTCACGTCCTGTGGGAAGGTGTTAACGGTGGTTACGTAACGTCACGTGGTGGTTACATCATCCGTCGTACTGACCTCGTCCCAGTGGTTGACTTTTTGTCTCGGTATTTGTTTTATTGCCACCGGTAAACCGTCGAATTTCCTTTTCGCTTTGTAAACCGTTCCGAACGATCCTTGGCCTAATTTTAGCTCGATTACGAAATTATTCTCAAACTCATCGTAATCCCTTTTCACTGTGAATGAATATATGTAATTAGTATTATATATATATATATATAAATGTATATAATAATATATTATAAGGGAGCAGGGTATCTGAGTAGAGATCAATTTTAATTATTCTTACAGCACTTTCAGCAGAATTATAGTTTTGATTACTCACCTAATCTTGCACAGCTGTTACAACTATTAGCTGCAAGTGTTAGCTGCACGAATCGCTTCTATAAGAATGTGAAACCACGGGTGATGCCAGTACCGAATACCGCTTGGTAAAGTCAAGGTTAATGTGGAATAGAAATAAACATTACAAGAAAAATATAAATAACAAAAGAAATAATATTTTACCGTAATATACAACATCGGACTGATAAGGATATCATGAATATATGCGATACGAGAAGAACTCTAAAACTACAAAGAAAATTGCTAACAGAAAAGATAAAATATCAAATTATAAATAAACAGATAAATAAGAAAATAAAAAGCGAAATAGAAATAGATAGATAACCAGTGTCAAGAAATCGAAGTCACCATTTCACATATAGGTTCTGTTATAACAGAATTAACCATTTATTCTATGATAAAAGTTCTACCTAAATATAAACCCGTAACATATAAATTATATGATATAATAATATAATATATAATCAACACAACATATTTATTGATAACAATAATTTAAGAAATATATTGACTCAATACTGTTCAGAGGTATTCAAACATTATAATCGATAACAGGGTTGGCATCACGTGACATCACTAAAATAAGTAAAGTGAGGGACTATTTAGATTTTGTAAACGTATCGGCATAACGGACACCATTCCGATTATTATGTATATATTAGTCGTGTAATAAACAATACGCTATTGGCAATAGGAATAGCAGACCTGGGTAACGGATAACATACATTATCGGTATACCTCTGATAAACACAATAATCTATGACGTCACACACACACAGGCAGTAGGAAGCCAGTTCAAATACAATAAAACGGGTCTTAACATAATATTCAGAAGTGATTTTATATTATTTTGTATACAACATTATTGAATATCACTAGCACCTGGATTCCTTAACACTTGGCGGCTTCTAAATTACATTAAAGCCATTTGTATATACGTAAAACGTCGTTAAAGTTCCTGGATGGAATGAACGGACTCCACCACAATAACAACAAATATATATATACATAATACTAACTTTTCAAGAGCTTAGTTTTCCCTTGTTTCCGTAGCCAGCCTTTACCCACTTTGGAGCAAATATCTAACTGGGTATTACCACTATACTTGAAATACTGCTCGATTAGATGGCCAATAGTTATTACGCCACACTCATCATCTATCGTTAAATCAATTATGTCCATCTAGAGGTATTAACACGTTAGTAAATATATGTCCTTTATGATCACATACACACTATGCAGTTAATATGAGAGCGTATATATATATATATATATATATATATTAAATTCTTAGTAAGTAATTAAAATAAATGTTTTTTGAATTATATACATATAAGAAACATGCATGTGAATCACATGATGTGATACCCCCGGGGATACGAGCGTATAGTTAAATGAAATGCAAACATGTCTTATTGCATTAGAAGTAGGGGTAATGTTATTGATTAAGGCAGGTGGACATATTATAGGTTGTGGTATATATGTATGATACATAATGTATCAGTTTAGTTTTGAGAAAACCGGAGTGAAATATAAATATGTATAGTATTTATAGTATTTATACACATAAATGACGGTATATTTTATGAATGACAATTGTCATTAAGGGTGAATCATAATAGTACTGTATAGCTTGGTTGTTATCAGCATAAATGCTATAATAATGGTATACTATCTATATTAATAAATAAAGGGGTTTATAATATGTATACACATTTATTTATTAATATAGATATTATAACATTAAATAGTAGATTTAAAAGAGAATAATCATTTTAAATATCATTCTCTAGTAATACAAATGAAAGTTTTAAGAACTAAAATATGTTTAGAGAAGCGTATTTAATAATTTGTAATATTTATTGAAAACTACGGTTTAGTTAATATGTATTTCTATAAGATATATAATTATATTATAACTAAATGTATATTACATATATATATATATATATATATATATATATATATTTGTAGTATTTTAAAATTATATTTATATATAAATATCTTAAAATAAAAGTATTATCTAACTTTAGGGACATAATTGTTCACAACTTTACGAATTCTTTTGTTCGATTTCAGCACATCACATTCTTTAGCCGCCTTATTTCGATGACTTCGTAGAACAGGTTTGTTAACACGGTTAACGACACGTCTCGTAACAGCTTTAGTTGCCGGCTTATCAACGGCACAAGCTGCAAGTTTAGGTGCATTCCTAAGCGCATACTTTAACGGTGATTTCAGCGTTTGTACGGATGTAATTACAGCTTTTTTCACAGCCTTCTTTTTAGGCTTTAATTTCGCCTCCGGTGCCTTACTATTATAGCATTCAGATGCAAGTTTAGCTATTCTGGCTACACCGATCTTTGGTTCATTGTTAATCACCCTTTAAAGAAACATATTATTTTTATATTGATTATTTATATATAAAAAATACTTATACATAATAAAATACTATGATAATATAAATTATATATTTACATAATATATGTAATATATAATATTCTATATTAGATGAGTATTTATTTTTTATATCTATTTTCCGAAAATAAATCTAACAGAAAATATTAAAAATATATATTATTATAGTTAGAACTATAGTTCATAAAATAAAACGTGCATCATACATATTTTTCTAGATATAAGTTATTTCTGGGAATTGTATTTACCATCAATGTCCAACTTATCACGACGAAGTATATGATCAGTAACTCTATCGGAGGATCGAGTGATACTCTTAATCTTTTAGTATTAATTTAGGTAATATTGTAGTATATATAATATATTGTATTATAAGTTATAATTTATAACGAATGAACAATAGTTCATTATATAATTCGTTGGTTATATTACAATATCACTACTAGGGGAAAGTAACCTAATTCGGACACTTTAACAATAAATGGTCTTAAGATTTTATGACTCAATATTTGTATTCAAAATTAAAATATATTAATATTATATATAATATTATAATAATCATATATGATTATAGATATTATTGTGATTTTAACATTTTATTTAATCTTGTTATTCAATATATAACAGGGATGTATTCAGTATTCGGTACTCATGTCCGAATACAGACACCCTGTGTTATAATACGGACAGTCAGTCAGTCAGTCGGACACCCTATATACCACTTGATAAACTATATATTATTGATGAACCAATCAGATAAATTACAATTACATTATTTATAATTAATTTTATGAATAAATTAATATAATTTAATTAGTAATTCATTTATTAATTTTAATTATTTTATTAATTAATAATACAAGTTAAGTATATAAATAATAATATTTTTTGATATAGATTTATTGGTGGTATTAATATTATAACGCACGTGCTTTTTATGAAATTCAAACTAGTTCACACACTGCGCGCTGATTGGTTATAGGGTGTCCGTATTAAGACACTTAGAGTGTCCGTATTAGGGATTTATATGACCTCTAGATATATGCTTATAACTTAATTAATAGTTGATAACAAATATAGAAATTATGTATATAATTTACAGAATGCTTAAGTTTTTAATAATATATTGTTATGTTTTATATTAATCAAATTGTATATGCTTGATAAGGTTTTAAGTTAACATTTGTTTCATACATTTATAAACGTAATAAAAAAATCGGTTTATTGGATATATTAGCACTATTTTGATAAATTAAAATATAAAAAATACTTATTTAGACTATTTATATAGTTATGAATATTTTATTCATAAAACATTTTTTTGTAGGATTTATTGTTTCTGAGATACCGAGAGTGTCCGTACTCGGTTACTTTACCCTATAGTACACCCTATAGTATACCCTATAGTATACCCTATAGAGTAGGGTAGGGTAACAACTCTTATGAAGTTTCTATCGACACACATTATGACCAATATGACCAATACGATGATGATTGGAGTTATCAGAAACAAGCTTTACTTGATTGGGACTCGATATAGGTCGACCTATACGTTGTATACAGCGTTATTAATCATCTTTCATGAATCACCAATAACTACGGAGTTTAATGCGAATGTCGATTTGTATATATTAAGAAATAGCTCAATTTTTGAATAATTAATTAAAATATGATATCTGATCAGTCAGTTGTTAATAATAATAGACTTGCATTATATACGTGAATGACGATTCTAAGGAGTGGCGTGCAAACTTAATGAATAGCTGAATATCATACAAATGATAATTCACATAAGAGAAGTTAGAAATAATAGAATACGAGTTTATGCTATAGGCTAACCCTATATATAGGTTTAGTGTAGGCTAACCCTATATATAGGTTTAGTATAGGCTAACCCTATAGGCTACAACAGTTATTAATATACGAGTGGAACCGATATAGTTAACTTTTTCGATGATATACGCTTATATATGTGAATTTAATAATATATAGATATTTATATCGATATTTTAATATTAATAATATTGATATAATATATTAATCTCCATATTTTGTAACTTAATTACAAAAGTTATACCTAAATAGTTATACCAATATAATGTTTTAGGAAAATAAATCCGTTAGAATAATAATAAAACATCAATATAATTTATATATAATTTTATATAAATGTATTACTGGTAATGTGTTATTATTTAATATTATTTATAAGACATATTAAATATGGTCATTTTATATTTAAATCATATATATATATATATATATATATATATATATATATATATATATATATATATAGTTATAGTTATAACTATTAATACGCATATAACTAATATAATTTTAAAATAATATTTAACATTTTCATTATTTAATATATTTAATGTATATATATATATATATATATAAGTTACAAACTTTGTATTATGGGCTTTCATTGCAGGTATTACAATTACCTACATAAATTCGAAAGTAATATAAATTGTAAATTGATACATATATATATAATACTAGTAAATATATTAGTCAATGGATACACTGATAAGGTACATAAGATTAAGCATAATACTGCATAATTATTATTAATACTGTAATGTATTAATTAGTAATACATTATACAAAGGGTTAACGTAAATAGTATGATAATTATAAATGAATATTTAATAATTATTATATATTCATTTATAATTATCATACTATTTACGTTAACCCTTTGTATAATGTATTACTAATTAATACATTACAATATTAATAATAATTATCATTTAAATGTATGATATTTGTCGACGTTTTATATGTTAAGTCTTACTCAATAATTCTATTAAAATAGTTACATATATATATTATATATATATAAATATATATATATATATATATATGTATATGTGTATATACATACCGTATCATTAGCGAGCGTATCTCCATGAGGTATCGCCTCTGTTACTGTTATATCATGAGGCATGGTAGCTTGATTAGAGATGACAGCAGCATGTTTAGCAGGGGCATTAATCTTGATTAATCTTCGAGACACCATATTTGTTAAAGTAGAAGTAGAATTCGGTGCCTAGTTGTAGTATATGTTTATTTTTAGTCGATTGTTTGTAAGTAAATATATCGTCGAATATATAGTTATGAAATCCGAACTTACATTATTGAAATAAACAAGAATGTGAAATTAACAACAATATAAACATTGGGTAACTGTTTATGGTTTCCGAAATAAAATATATTTTAAAATAGTAAAACAAAAATAAACAAAACAATAATAATTATAAATTGTGTTGATTTAGTTATAAAAATAAATATATGTTCTTATTAATTATAATTGCAAATTTATATATTTATATATATATTTATATACACTCACATATATTATATTATTGCTAATAATATAATATTTAAATATTTATAAAACTTTATTGAGTTATAATTCAAATAAGAATTTATATTGATTATTATAAATTACTTCTTATAGTATATGTCATTTTATTAATATCTTATATATAAATAATTTAAACAATTGTTTGCAAAATACTAAATATATATAATAAAAGTAATGCTAGATTAAATGGGGTAGGTGTTAAGTGTATACTGTAAACTCTATTAATGATATTAAAAATGTAAATTTCGCGGAATACAGTCACGAGATCTAAATGTTTGTAGATCAATATGATAGGGCCTATATATGAATGAATGAATGCATTCAGTTTACAAACAAAGTATAAAGATGATCAGAAAAAGCGATCAGCTTTATTTATATTTATATATATATATATATATATATAAATGCATTTATATAAATACATGTATACATGTATATATATATAGGTGATCCTATAGGAAGATATAGGAAGATCTATAATATAATATATATTCTTATATCGCTAGCTAGTGACATTCTTCACATTTGTTGTACAATTAATGAATACGTTATAATTAATTATTATTAATATTATATTAACTATACGTATTACATAACGAATATTGCTTATAGATATAGTATGTAGTGATGTAGAAATGTAGATGCACTAGACTCTAGTGACCAGAGTGTATACTATATATCAAGTAGGTTGTGTATATCTAAATAAGTGAACTACTGCTTTACTCTATAGCATGTACACATAGGGATACATATATAACGATACACCTATATGGATGCTAATTGTTGAAGCATTGATGCTGTAGTCTCAGTTTCAGTTACCTAAAGTCTAAACTCGGCTCGATATCGTTTGACTAGAGTCGCAGCTTGATGTTTATAGCTGATATTGTAATCTACCTCAATTATAGAGCAGTTATATTATTCTGTATAGCGTTACAATATAGTCTAGTCTAAAAAGATCCACATGGTGTTATTGTAAATGTACATATATGTACCTATATATACGTACTATGTATATATATAGCCAATAATATTCAAAATTATATTTACAGCCTCCACAAGTAAATTAAATAGTGTTTAATTTTACATCCCATATCTCTATCTTCACTCTCCCATATATTTAGCTTCACCCTCCCACAACTCTAGCGTCACCCTCCCATATCTCGAGCTCACCCTACCATATATCTAGCTTCACCCTCCCACAACTCTAGCGTCACCCTCCCATATCTCTAGTTTCACCCTCCCTCATATATACTCTATCCCTCGTTGATGTTAATAAAATGTCATCCTTTTTTATACCCTCAACTCATTCACCCCTGTAGAGGTGTATACATTTGTGTACGTATTAGCGTCATGCCATAGAATGGCGGGTATACCCTTCTATTGTTAGTATTAGTATTGTATTTAATACTTAATTGTTCATACAGTACTGTGTTGTGGCGTTACATTATTTGTCGATATGATATCTTTGAAAGCCTTATATCTTAAGAAACTGTAACCAATCATGATTCATCATCATTATATCATATTCATTATAATAAATTAGTAACACAAAATCATGCATTAATGCAATGAATTCATTTGTAATTTAAATAATATGTATACATATTTAGGGTGTGATTTGGTCAATCACTATAGTGGTAAGTTGTCAATAGAGATCAATTTAAAGTGTTTTGGTCAACCACTATTAGTTCAAACACGAGTGGTTCAACCACTATGGGGTCTATGGCTTAGTCTGGGGTCTATGGCTCAATGGAACAGTCGACATTTCTACTAGCTTAAGCTAGTAGCGAGATATCCTGTGTTCGACTCCAGTCAGTTCTTTTTTTTTCTCTTGTGTTTATCAAGAACTTAATATACAATATCAATACACAAGAAAACAAATGTTACTATTTATTTACATTGGGCCCCTCGCATTTATTTATAACATGTATACGTCTATGACTTATTGAGGGGTCCATTTGTATCCACTATTTGTATTGTATTCAATATATATATATATATACATGATTCAATGAATAAATGTTATTATTATTATTATATATATTTATATATATCCTCTCCTTATTCGGAACTTTAGTAAAACATCCATACATTCTAGAGATTTAAAATTAAAAATTTAAAACCCATTCTATGGAATTCCCTCCATCCTACCATACGTTCTACTAGATCCCGTAAAAGATTTATAAATCTTACTTTTTATTTTCTATCTACCTCTAATCACTAAATCATCCAACTTATTATTTTTTAAGTCGTTATTTTTGTCTCGTTTTATCTGCAACGTGTTGTTATTATCTAATTATTATCGTATTATTATTATCTTATTATTTTCCAGTTAGAGTGAAGGGGTATATTTTAGTGCATAATAAACCGTATATAATCATCATATATACACACACACACACATATATATATATATAATATTTATTAAATAAAACTTACTTGTAAAAAGAATATAAATTAGGAAATTTATAATTAATAGTAGAGATTAAGTATCGTAACTGGCTTAGAAATGAAACTTTTTGTTTAGAAACATTACATGTAATTTTAAATTATAATGTAATTATTGTGATAAATAAAATTAAAATTAAAAACATTATTTAATATTATCAATACATATTAATACAAAATAAGTGTGTATACTTATGAATATTACTATAGGAGGTGCTAGGGAATCTGTCACGTGTGCGGCACGTGACATAGGGGTACATATGTCTGTCGGTCTCAGATACGTGTATATAACCTCGAAATAATAATCATAATTATCATGATTTATTAGACTTTTTTTGTTTATGTTATATTAAATATTTGTATTGTTATTTATTATTGTTGTGGAGTTCTTTCATAACATCCTATATACACACACACCTATGTATGTATATGTGTGTACGTGTGTGTGCATGTATGTACACATATGATAAGTAAACCCCAGAATAGGTTACCAGGTCAAGGTTAAAGACAATCGATTTCGCGTTCTCCTGAGAATTAAAATGTATTCGCTTATAAAATTGCACTCGCGAGACATGCTAATAGGGGGTACATACAGTGTGACCTTGGGGAGATACAGTGTAACCTAGGGAGCTACAGTGTGACCTGTGGAAGATACAATGTGACCTCGGGATAAAGGTAAGTAATGTACATTATACTACGTAGTCGCTAGGTACCCATGATAATTCGTTATTGCACGTGTGCATTAAGATTATTCAATAGTGAACATTAAACAAAATTAAAGAATATTTCTAAAACCTATGTCATAGTTAGTAAATATTTATACTTTATACTTTCGACTATATATTTGCTTAAATAAATTATCAATCACTAACTGTAAACATGAAAAATATTCAATATTTATACATGTATGTTCAGTGATATTGTTTATAGATAACAATGAATTACAAAATGTTGTTTACAATTGATATCATTGTAAGAATATAATTTAAATATATATATATATATATATATATATAATATATAGGTTGGAGTGAAATTTGTAATAATTATGGCGATCTGGTTATGACTCGCGATAGTGATGTAACGCTATAGTATCGCGAGTGATAACCAGATCGCCATAATAATTTCAAATTTCACTCCAACCTATATTTCATATATTGTTATTTTTATTGTTATTTTTATTTGGTGGAGTCCTTTCATCCCATTCAGGAACTTAGATGAAGTTTTCACTTATAACCATATATGGATCTAATGTCCCTTCGAAGCCGCTATCGTGATAAGGCATCCATGTTTAACGAGAGCCGATCATTTATTTATACACAATTATATAAGATCATTTCTAAATAATATTTTAAGACCCATTTTATAAAATTAATTAATGGTGCGGACGAGGGTCGAACCCGTGTCCTATAGGATACTGCGTATATCCACTCGTGTCCTACTGCGTGTGTGTCTGACGCCTTAGCCACTGAGCCACGCATCCAGTTTTTAATATATATATACAGTAAAACCTCTCTATAAGAAACCTCTTTATAAGAAAAACCTCTTTATAAGAACATTTTTCACACATTTGGTTGGAATTCAACCTTTTCCACATTAAAAAAACCTCTTTATAAGAAAATCTTATAAGAAAAATATAAGAAAAACCTCTTTATAAGAAACTAATTGTATAAAAAATAATTATATATAAATAGAAGTATTGTATATTGATAAAAATTATAGAAATTAATTATTATATAAGATATTTTTTTTTAAATATTATATTATATCCATAAATTTATTAAAATTAATTAATAAATGTTATTTTTATCCTTGAATTTATTAATATTAATTAATAAATGTTATTGTATATCCATAAATTTATTAAAATTAATTAATAAATGTTATTATATCCTTGATTGATGATACAATTTATTATATTATGCAATTAATTGTTAAATAATAGATTATTATAATATTCATTATATTATATTTATCAATGATGATTCATAATTTATAATTTCTAATGTAAATCTAATAAAATTTCATTATGTATTAACATGTCTAAGCGCAAACAATACATTATACATATATAACAGTATACAAAATAAACATACTATATATATATATATATATATATATATATATATATATAACCTATAGGTTATATAATGCATTTTCAATTATAAATTAATTCTTAAAATCATTGGAAAAGTAAAAACCTCTTTATAAGAAAACCTCTCTATAAGAAAAAAAGTACTGACAAAAAATAGTTTCTTATAGAGAGGTTTTACTGTATATATATAGGATATATAAATATATATATATATACCTATATATATATATATATATATATATATATATATATTAGTCGTTTTGGCCCGGTGTTTATGCGGATAGTTGAGAATTATTAGAAAATGTCATGATCTAGGTGTATTTTAGTAATAAGAAATATATTATTTATTTGATTTAAATTATTATGTTATAAAAAACAAATATTGAGAAATTAATATAATATAAATAATAAATGGAAGTTAGCCCTATCGGATTTAGACATATCTTAATTATACCTATCGTAGTTAGCTAGGGGAAAGTAACCGAATACGGACACTCTCGGTATCTCAGAAACCATAAATCCTACAAAAAAATGTTTAATTAATAAAATATTCATAATCATATAAATAGTCTAAAAAAGTATTTTTTATATTATTATTATTCAAAATATTGCTGATATATCCAATAAACTGATTTTTTTATTACGATTTTAAATTTATCAAAAAAAAATCAACTTAAAACCTTCTCAAGTATATATAAATGTATTAATATAAAATATAACAATATATTATTAAAAACTAAAGCATTCTAAAAATTGTATTTTTAATTTCTATATTTTTTATCAAATATTCATTAAGTTATAAGCATATATCTAGATGTTATATAAGTTCCTAATACGGACACTCTAAATGTCTTAATACGGACACCCTATAACCAATCAACGCACAGCGTATGAACTATTCTGATTTTCATAAAAATGGCGTGCGTTATAATATTAATACTACCAATAAAGCTCATTCTAAAAAAATTATTATTTAGACACTTAAATTGTATTATTAATTAAAAAATAATAAATATAAATAAAATATTAACTAATTAAATTACAATATATTTTTCATAAAATTAATTATAAATAACGTAATTGTAATTTGTCTGATTGATTCATCAATAACATATAGTTTATATAGTGGTATATAGGGTGTTCGTATTATAACACAGGGTGTCCGTATTCGGACATGGGTACCGAATACGGACACCCCAGTTATCTATGGAATTAAAAGATTAAATAAAATTTTAAAATTACAATTATATCTATAATCATATATTATGAATATATTGTAATTTTTGAATAAAAATAATGAGTCATAAATAAGTCCATTTATTGTTAAAGTGTCCGTATTAGGTTACTTTCCCCTATACGGAGTTATCCCTATCTGAATTATCCCTATATGAATTAGCCCTATCTGAGTTAGATCTATCTGAATTAGCCCTATATGAGTTAGCCATATCTGAATTAGCCCTATATGAATTAGCCCTATCTGAGTTAGCCCTATCGGAGTTAGCCATATCTGAATTAGCCCTATCTGAATTAGCCCTATCTGAATTAGCCCTATCTGAATTAGCCCTATCGGAGTTAGCCCTATCTGAGTTAGATCTATCTGAATTAGCCCTATATGAGTTAGCCATATCTGAATTAGCCCTATATGAATTAGCCCTATCTGAGTTAGCCCTATCGGAGTTAGCCATATCTGAATTAGCCCTATCTGAATTAGCCCTATCTGAATTAGCCCTATCTGAATTAGCCCTATCGGAGTTAGCCCTATTTAATTCTATTCTAAATATTAATATAATATATTTTATTATATACGTACAAGAACTGTATAATTATGGAATAAATTAAATGTAATAAGTAGTACGAGATTACTAAATAAGTCGTACGAAATTACCTCGTACGAGATTACTGGTCCTTGATATAATGTTATTAAAAATTACTTTATAATACAATATATTTATAATAAATAATATAATATAATATCTATAGATAACCAATATATATGAATACGATTTAGGTGTTATAATATAATTTATAATTTTAAATTATAAGTTAAATTTATATGGATTTAAATAAATAATATAAATAAATGTTTAATAAAATGTTAATAGAAATAATTACGTTATCAATATAGATTCATTTTATTATACAATATATTTATATTACATATTATAATATAATATAATATCTATAGATAATTTACCAATATATATGAATACGATTGACGTTTAATGTACCTTTAATATAATAAATATTTATAATAATTTTGAATTTTATGCAGAGTCATGAATCTGGTAGCCAGTAATCTCGTACGAAATAATTTCGTACGACTTATTAAATTAAATTTATAATAACTTATTAAATATTGATATAATATATTGTATTATATATATACATATAAGAACTGTATAGTTATGGAATAAATTTAATTTAATAAGTCGTACGAGATTACTAAATAAGTCGTTCGAAATTACCTCGTACGAGATTACATCGTACGAGATTACTGGTATCTAATGTTTTTATAAAGCGCCACCTATTGAATATTCGAAGCGAATTAAAAAAAATTAAATTTTTAATTTGTAATCTTAATTTGCAAATCCACTTTAATATATGAGAACATGGTACAATATAACATTTTGATAGTGCATATTAAAGAGGAATACAATATGAGTAGGGGAAAGTAACCTAATACGGACACTTTAACAATAAATGGTCTTAACATTTTATGACTCATTAATTTTATTCAAAAATTACAATATATTAATATTTTATGATTATAGATATTGATTGATTGATAATTTATTTAAGCAAATATATAGCCGAAAATATAATCGAAAGTATAAAGTATAAATATTTGCTAACGATAACATACGTTAAGAAATTAAATAGAGAATAAACAAAGAATAATAAGAAATTACAAAATTAAAGAAATTAAAACGTTTTATAGTTACCGTAAAAATAAACGAAAAACAATCGAAAGTAGAAATAAATCATATAGTAAAAATAAACAAAAAATTATCAAAATAGAAATAAAATATAGCGTAAAAATAATCGAAAATAGAAATAAAATACATTATTTTGTAAGTGGCATCGAAATATTCAATTTCTACTTTAACTTTATAGAATTCTTCTTATCTTTGTACCCTGTTTTAGTAATCAATTATTAGTTATATAGTTTAATATTTAAATGTTAAATTTTAAATATATTATAAACAGAACATGTTAAAAATAAAATAAACCAATACTAGAATAATAAAAATACTAGAATGAAACAAACAAATAATGTAGGTACCTACCTTGTAATACCTACTTACCAAAATCTGTAATAATAGTAGGTAGTACTTTATTAATTTTATATTTTAATTGTATAATACATTTGAAACATATATATATATATATATATATATATATACAAACAGAACAAGTTACAAATAAAATAAACCAATACCTACCTATACAAAAACAGTTAATAACAAAACATACCAATAATATTACGAAACAAACAATATAATACTTATCACTATAATCTGAAATAATAGAAAATTATTAATATTGTATTTTAGTAATATAATACATATGAAACATATTTACATAATATATATAAAACAAACATATGATACCGAACAAACAAAAATAAAATAATACTTCCCACTTTATCTGTAATAATAATAAATTATTAATTTTATATTATAGTATATTTGAAATATAGATATAAAAAACCCGAATTTTCTATAACAAAAATAAATTTATAACAAAATATAATACAGAACAAACAAAAATAAAATAATACTTCCTACTTTATCTGTAATAATAATGATATTAATTATGATATTATTGTGATTTTAAAATTTTATTTAATCTTTTAATTCCATAGATAACGGGGGTGTCCGTATTCGGTACCCATGTCCGAATACGGACACCCTGTGTTATAATACGGACACCCTATATACCACTAGATAAACTATATATTATTGATGAATAAATCAGACAAACTACAATTACATTATTTATAATTAATTTTATGAACAATTTATTCTAATTTAATTAGTTAATAATTTATTTATTTTTATTATTTGTTAATTAATAATAAAATTTAAGTATCTAAATAATAACAATTTTAAATTTATCTTTATTGGTGGTATTAATATTATAACATACGCGATTTTTATAAATATCATAATAGTTCATACGCTGCGCGCTGATTGGTTATAGGGTGTCCGTATTAAGACATCTAGAGTGTCCGTATTAGGTAGGTATTAGGCATAGAGATAGTGAGAAAGTTTTCTCTCTATCCTTGTGGTATTAAGCCTACTTATATGACCTCTAGATATATGGTTATAACTTAATTAATATTTGATAACAAATAGCAATTATGTATATAATATTTAGAATGCTTTAGTTTTTAATAATATACTGTTATGTTATTTATCAAGTTGTATATTCTTGAGATAGTTTTAAGTTGACATTTTGTTTTCATCAATTTAAAAACATAATATAAAATTCAGTTTATTGGATATATTAGCACTATTTTGAATAATTATAAATAAAAAATAGATACGATCCCGATCCGGAACCAGGTAAGAAAGAAAGAATCGGGATCGGGATCGGCAGAGGATCGGGTAACGAATAGAGGATCGGGATCGGGAAAAGGATAGCAGAAGAGAATAAATAGAGAATCGGGATCAGTGCCCATCATTGGTTATATCTAACTGCAGTTAAACATATACCTATACCGTATATGTATACCATATAGGTATACTTTATAACCATATATTTTATAAGAAATATAATAAATATGGCATATCCCTCATATTTTATTTTTATTGGTAAACATATCAATTAAAGATGTTATTTTTCACATTTAACATATTTAGTCACACTTACCAATGTTGTTCAAAAATTAAATATCTAATATCATGTAATCTTTATTAAAAAAGTCATCACTTTTTAATACTTTTGTTTGTATTTTATTAACATAAGTTTTATTATTATGCAAACTACTATTATTTTTATAAGTATTATTATTATTATTATTATTATTATTATTATTATTTATGTGTATATTCGATATTAATATTCTTGTAGGTATTATTATTATTATATTTTCTTATTTCATTATTATTATTATATTATCAATATTTGATATTTTTGTTATAAGGATATTCTTAATATAAGCTACGTATAGCTTCTAAATATCCTTCTGTATATTAATTCAATATTCTGGGAATAAATATTCATTCATCCATTGATCAGTTATATAAACTAAATAAATAATGTAATAAACCAATAAGGTTAACATTTTTGTATAATTATATAATATTAAAACACTGTTATACTTACTTACTTTTTACTTTTTTTGGTTTATGGACTGCAAGTGCCTGAGCAATCGGCCGTCCGTGGGAGGGAAATTATTGAGTGGGAGGGAAGGTAAAGGAGAAGTAATGAATCTTGAGGTGATGTTTAAAGGAGGAAGTTTATGAGTTTATTCGTAGGTGTTTGGCTTAAATTATTATAAATTGTTATAAATTAAATTAAATTGTTTTCGAAAATATATTAATTATATATCAAAGTTATAAATATGTTCATATCAAAACAGCACCCTATTTATCTGTTTAGCGATAATATAGTAAAATACATAACTATTTAACTATTATTATACTATATAGGCCATAGTAAAGCATATATATTTGTGATAAACAAATAATAAATATACACAAATTTTAAACAAACTTAAATCATAACAACAATGTAAACAAATCAAAAATAGTGAACATTTATTACATAATTATTATTGATTAATTTATCTTACGTAATAATTCATTAGTCACGTGCCGTTATTAGATTAGATAAGGCGAATCTACCGGTATGTCGCGTTTATTACTAGATTATTACCAGTTCTGTATAGCTGGCGTAGGGTTAGTGACATGTTCCATTGTTCAATAGCCATTGTTCTCACGTTTACTACCCTCAGTTTATATATATATATATATTATAATTTTTAATTTCCTTTATATATTTTCTCAAATAAAATAAAGAATTCAAATGTAGTGTGCCTTCCGTCAATAATCGCTTTGGTTGGTAAAGCATAATGTAAAACTTCTCCACCTCAACGATGGAACGCACTTACAGATAATATCAGCGATATATATATATATATATATATATATTCAAGACAATAATTAAAAAATACTTATCATTATAATATTGTTAAGTCGCCTGGTAAATATACTATTATTATTTAAGGGATCTCTAAACCACGTTCTAAATAAATAATATTACTCAATCAAGTTCCTTATAATATTAGTGTGTTTATAACCTAAATCAGATATTTACACCATAGTAGTATACTCTAGTTTTCAAAAGTATACATATATGTCACATATGTGTCATATGTGTATGGTGCATATAGGTACATAGTATGTACTACAAAGTAGTTATGTTTAATATAACATACAATACATATAGCCTACTAAGATGAGTTATGTGAAATATGATATAACAAGGATCTCATACATCCTAATGTTATTTAGGTTACCTATATAATAATAATACTAATATTATTAATCATTTATTATAAGATTTGTTGTGTTTATTTTGCTATAATAAAACAAACTTAAATACATAATATATCATATCTTATCTCTTCTAAAGTCAGTTATGGCTCTAAAATAATCCTAATTTATAATTTTCTATTGTTGTCACCTATATAACCTTAAAATGCTGAATAAACATTCATTTATTTAATATGTATACAATGTATAGCGATAGTAGGCATTGCCTACTATATATATATATATATATATATATATAAATATAGATTTATAAAGCACTTATCAGTCGACATATACAATGTACAATGTACATGTGTAGTCACAACATTTGTAAGAAAATAGATTGCAAATATAATAATGTGTTTTAGTAATATGTTACGATAATATAGTAATTATCAAGACCCCTATAAACTTGAGGTTATAGGAGGTATTGATACTATAGTACTATATACTATAGTATATTATAGTATATATTCTATACTATAGTCTATAGTGCGTACCATATATGGATGCGTATCATATACGATATATATATATAATATATTATATATATATATATATATTTATATAATTTATTTAGTTTATCACATAATATTTATTTAAATATATTTATATATATATATATATATAAATATATATATATATATATATATATATATATATATATATATATATATATATGTATACATAATATATTTAAAAATACAGACTATTGCTGGTATGTTGCGCGATGGCGAAAGACGTCACTAATGTACCTAGAACTACGGAGGCCACTACTCCCAGTACGTTTAAATTCACTATGCCCGGACAAGTATTCGGTAAGTGTGCGAGATCGGTGAGGTGTGTGAATAGTAAGAGTTAACCCGCACATTGAATGCGGCAGTGTTTTTTTATCAAGTCTTGCCTGAGGTTATAGGAGGTCTTATTACAGGTTACCAAATATTTTCCAAAGTAAGTTCCTTTGGAAAATCTTTGAGGTTGCTTAAAATTAAAATATTAATCGACCAATGACATTGAAGTCACGTTTTTTGAAAATAACCAATCAAATGAGAGTAAATATATTTCAAATATTTTAATAAATCTATTATATTTATTAAATAATATGAATTCGATTATTTCACAAATATCAGTAATTAACACCATTACCACCTATACTTTTTATAAGTTATAATATAATACAAAAAAATGGATAACTATATTAGTAAAACAATATTAGTAAGTATAATTCACTATAAAAATGTATTTCTCATATAATTATTATTATTTCGTAACTTAAAGTTAAACTTTAACTTAAACTTAAAATTAAAATATTATCATAATATTAAATATATAAAATGTTATAATATTAAATATTATATAATAATCATGGTATTTAACTATTTCCTAGTTAAGTTCGGTTCAACACGATATTATATTATATTATATATTGAATATATACTATATAATATAGGCAGTGATGGGCACGATCACGATCGTCGATCGTTGATCGTCGATCCCGATCGCGATCGTGATCTTGATCGCGATCGACGATCGTTTGAAAATGATCGACGATCGTTAGAAAATGATCGGGTAAAATGATCGACGATCGTCAGCAACTGAACGCGATCAACGATCGTGAAAAAAAATTAAACATAATATATATATACTATATAATATAGGTATATTTATATCAAGAAATAACAAAATAGTGGATAAAATAACTTTTATTTATGAAAATGTTGAAATACGATCAAATTTATAATAAAATAATATTAATATAATCATTAATCAAATTCATTATAATAATGAATTTGATTTTAATAGAACTAACAATGCAAATTTAGTATCATTTAGTTTATTGCGTTTCGGTTTATTTATATTGGTAGCAATACTAAACATTCTTTCCCCGGCGCGGATGATGGGAGTATAGAATTGTATTTTATGAATAACATTTTTATAATAGGATACTTATTTAGCATATCTAATTTACTATTTATATAATTAAGTATTTCTATTTCTACCGTTGATTTAGAAGTGGATGGTCCATTATCATCAATAACATAGAATTCATCTGAATTAGTTTCGCTTTGTTCTGGTGCAGTTATATAAACCTCGTTATCTGGGATATGTCTATTAACATATTTCTTAAATGTAGATAACAACATATCATTTTCTTCTACGTAATTACTTATAAGTAATTAGGTTATAACCAATTTAACTTACATTTTGGGTTAGATATTGTTACTATAATGGCACTATTAATAGAATACTCAAATGAAAAATAATCGTTAAACCTACAATTTAATCCTTCCTTTAATACATCTAATAATGGTTGACAATAAACTAATTTAGTATCCATTTTTAATAAGCGGGATTCTATTGAAAATAGTGTTGGGAATAAATCTCCATAAAAACTGTCTCGCGCGGTAAAATATTACGATTACATTAGTAAAAAAGATACATTGGTATATTTATATATATATATAAATATATTGATATGACGGCGTCAATGCGTGAGTACTCGCGAGTACTGCGTGGATCATTAATGGTTCATGCAGCAGCCCGTAATTCATACGCTTATATAATAATACGATCGAGATCCACGATCGGCGATCGATGATCGAGATCGCGATCGACGATCAAAATAATTACACGATCGACGATCATTAAAAAATGATCGTGTAAAAAGATCGACGATCGTTAGAAAATGATCGGCGATCGTGAAAATTCGTGATCGTGCCCATCACTGAATATAGGACACATTTGTAAAATGTAAAATTATTCAATTCGTCTGGTGACTCGATTCATGTAGCATTAACTTAAACGTTATACTTAAGGCTGTTCACATGAGAAATATATTCCTGCACTTGTCGCAGAAAATATACATACATTTTTTGAACTTATGAACTTACGATAATTTAATATAATTTATTATAATTTTATATAATTTATATAATCGTACATTTATAAACGCGTAAATTCGTTATTAAGTGTATAATTTTCGCTGTACATACATTATTTATATGAACTTATAATATAATATTATAAATAAATAGGATAATACACCTAATTATATGAACTTATTATATTATATTATGATTTATAATATATAATGTTTGGAAAAAACATAAAATATTATTTTATATGTATAAACTTATATTAACATATATAACTAATATAACTTATATAAATTTATATAGTTATATAAACTTATATTTTAAATATAATAATATCATATTATATGATTCATATATAATATATAAACTTATGATATATAATATTGGCATTATGATAATAGTTAATAATATTTAGAATATTTATATTTATATAAAAATGTATTTCAACATTAAGTTGCGTTAATTATAATTATGTTTAATTGATAAAACTGAGAAGAGAATATAAATTCAAATTAAACATTTTGTTATTTGTTTATCTTTATAATAGTTTATAAATTATTGATACGTGAAGGCCATTGCGTATGCATTTATACTCGTTTGTATACTCGTGCATATGTTTTCCTCACCAATTGCGTAAATATTCTAATTAGAAAATGTAGCAATAGACCCAGAAAAAACATAGACTTTTACAATTGCACAATTCATTCAACCGATTGCAAGAATATATTGCTCATTTAAACAGCCTTTAAGATCCTGGCCGACCATACATTATAAACAAATATTCAAATAATAATATTTATTTTTAAATACATTTGATTTCATTTTTTTCTATATACGCTTATAAATTGCGTTTATATTATATCAAAATAAATATTTATATTAAATTAATAATTAATTTATATTATATATTTAATAAATATTATTTATAGTGCAATCAAATTTCAACATTTAAATTGATTAAATAGTTCTTTAGCAATTTCAGGTCACATAAATCGGGCCTTTGGCCTGTTGAGAAAATCAGTTAGATCACAAGATGTTATAGAAAAAACTAAATATGACTTCTATTATGTAATTTAATAAGCTTTCTAATGCTATCAAATGTATTATAATGTGCTTACTTACCCCATCGGAGCACTGAATCAGCACTGAATCTTATCATTAATGATCTACTAATATCCCTTGACAACAAAGCCCCGTGCTACCTTGTGTTACTTGACCTATCCAGTGCCTTTGACACTCTAAACCATGACATTCTTGCTTTACGACTCAATGAAATCGGTATTCATGGTCAAGTTCACAGCTGGTTTACGTCATTCTTTTCCTTAAGGTCCTCTTCAGTGAAAATTAACTCATCCTTCTCTACCCCGTTTATCAGCACTCATGGTGTTCCACAAGGCTCCGTGCTTGGTCCTTTACTTTTTATTATTTATATTTTACCCATACAATCCATATTTCGTAAATATCCTTACATCCACTACCATCTCTTTGCAGATGATCTACAAATTTATACTTCTTTTCCCATTTCCTGTGACTCCAACTCAATTCAACTGTCAATTTTTAACTGCCTCACAGAACTTACTGACTGGTTTTCCCATAATTCCCTATCACTTAACATGACCAAAACTGACACCATAATTATCTCCAGACCTACCTACCCCCTAATCATCACCCACCCCTTTCTACTAGCCCTCCCTACATCACAATCCATAACAACTCTTGGTTTCACCATCAACTCCTACCTAGATTACTCTGACCACATATCTATAATGATTCGCAATGCCAACTATTTTCTTTACAGTATTAGAAAATCACGTAATAAATTGACTTTTTCAATGACTAAAAGTCTAATACACTCGCTAGTCTTCAGTAGACTCATATACTGCTGCTCACTTCTATGCAATCTACCCCTAAAGCTTATGCTTAAACTTGAGAAGATACAACGACGTGCTATACGCACCCTTTATAAACTGAAGTTCTCTTCAATAGTATCTATATCGACTCTAATGCGATCACTCGGCTGGCTTAAGTTTAGGTATCTCTGCAGGTACAGACTACTATGCATCACCCATAAGGTGATACATCTTAGATCTCCCGAATACCTAGCAGACCTAATCAGTACGCATACCCTTAGTCGAGCTAGCAGGAAATGTCGCATGATGAAAATTGTTCAACGCTCGACTATCTCTGCTTACTCCGAATCTGCTTTCTCTGTGGTAGCTCCAAAATACTGGAATTCTCTACCATATGACATTAGGTGTTTGAAATCCTTGTCACTATTTAAATGTAAACTCTCCACGCACCTATTAACATTGTAACCTACCCTCCCTTTTCCTTTATTTTTATTGTACTTTATTTATTTTATTTTTGTTTCCTTCTCATGACGCCCATAACCACCACGTGATTTTGTAGTCAATAAAATATTTTAAAATAAAAAATAAAAATAATATAACAAATATTATTAAAAATAACACCAATTGCTACATATATTAAACTTACCTAAATCGAATACAATTTATTATTTATGATATTTTGATGTAGGTTTTCATCTTAATTGTAATTAGATACACTATATAGCTTTCTACGATGCACATCATATTTTGTTTTTAATAAATAAAAGTTTACAGTTGTACACATTTATATTTTGCATATTTGAATAATGCAAGTTTACATTTATTTATAAATTATAAATTATAATACTTATTTGTCAATATATATTAGTAAACACAGTAATTGTATATCTTCTGTATATATATATATATATATATATATATATATATATATATATATATATATATATATATATATATATATATATATATATGTGTGTGTGTGTATGTGTATATATTTATAAGTTTTAACGTATTTATTTAAATAAATCATTAATAGTAATAATTTTATAATGTGTAATGTTCGAATAATATATATCACATGTTATTTATCTATCTGCGGAAAGATATAAATAGCGAGTAAAGATAGTACATTTAAAGATAATAATATGTAATTCGAATAGTAAAAATCACGATGCGAAATAATTTCGATCGATATGACATTTTTTATATTTCTTTTTAAAAGTACAATGAGATCATTTTGAAATGCCTACGTCTAAAATGCTTATGACTATATTATACACTTAGGAGTGGACACCTGTACACATACCTGTACAAATACCTGTATTGAACAATACTTAACTATGATATCATTAATAACATAATAATTAAATTTAAAATTACGAAATAATTATTATTATACGATAAGTAGGTTCTACGTTCTTATAGTGAACTATACTTACTAATAATGTGTATGTGTCTACGTAATCTATTCGTTTGTGTTACATTATAACTTATATAGGTGGTTTAATGATGTTCATATGTTAATATCTAAACGACACTATTTTGAGAAATATACCTAGTAATAAGTCGCCGCACTTACGGTACTTGATGCTCGCTATCTGAACACCAATAATAATTTATACTGAGCATCAAGTGCAGTAACAAGTGGAATAACAAATAGCCGTGCTTGATGCTAGCGGTGTGTACACAGCTTTAATTTTGTAATATCGTTTTTAAGTTTTTTCGGTTGTCCGTCACTTGTATTATATGTGCTTTTATGTAGATGTATATATATATATATATATTTATTTATATATATAATAATATTAATACAAATATATAGTTGTATAATTTTATCTCATGTCTAATATTCCTCAAAATAAGATGACTATAGTATTATTATAATAATTAAATAGTGGTAACGTTCCATGTGTTAAATATTGTAGACAATCACTTATCTAGCAATCGTACCTTGTTATGTAATACCAGTCCGTGATGTAATGAATCATGATGTAATAGTGATGTAATGCAGCATGATGTAATAGTGATGTAATGCAGCATGATGTAATAGTGATGTAATGCAGCATGATGTAATAGTGATGTAATGAATCATGATGTAATCGTTATGTAATGAATCATGATGTAATAGTGATGTAATGCATCATGATGTATAGGTAAAATACTTTCAATAAAATACATTTAATAAAACTTGAAAATTCATATAAATAATTCATCTGATGAATCATATACAATGTTTATTGTTAATTATAGGTATCTTTAAATTCATGCATAGATGTATATAGTATGCATATGTAATACATACTATATACTATATATAGGTAAAATATATATTATATATATATAATTGTTATTATTAATTACTCATTAATGTAAATATATTTAAATGATTATTAATTGATTTATAACGTGTTTTGAGGCTAGTATCGCACACCTTCATCACGTAATCGCGTTACGTAACAATGCACCACAACAGACAAATGTACGACATCAGCGGAATGCTTGGCTAAGATCAAGAACTCTTACTGTGCAGTGGCATCTCGTCGCTGTATCTGCAAGTCTGGCTTCTACAGTTCACAGGGCGCTACCACCACCTTGTGCAAGTACCGTTAGTATTGGGGTTACGTGGGGTGTATCACTGGGGGGGTATCACTGGGGGGGTGTATCACTGGGGGGGTATCACTTGGAGTATGTTACGCGGGTACACTGGTCATATAGTATCGATAATTGATAATACATTATATATTATAGATTTTAGATAATAGATAATTGATACTAGATTATAGATAATTATTAATTTAAAAATTCCTGTGTGGCTCAGTGGCTAAGGTGTCAGATACACAAGCAGTAGGACGCGAGTTCAAGTCCCGTCCGGACCATTAAAATAGGTCTTAAAATAATATTTAGAAGTTATCTTATATAATAGTGTATACATAAATGATCGGCTCTCATTAAAACCATGGATGCCTTAACATGAAAGAGGCTTCGAAGGGACATTAGAGCCATATGGTTATAAGTGAATATTCATCTAATTTTCTGTATGGGATGAAAGGACTTTACCAAAATACCAATAAATATAACAATAATATATTATATATTATAGATAATAGATATTAGATAATAGATAATAGATTATATATTATATATATTATATAGTATATAATAGATAATAGTTAATAAATAATTGATTATATATTATAGATTATAGGTAATTACCATATCACCAACTACTAGATAATACTGAATACGTTGAATACAATGTTATACACTAGTAATACACTAGTAATACATCTGTTGTTAATGTATTAACCAGAATGCCATTGCTACTGTCCACAGGTACATTGGACACTGCCTGTATGTTCAATGATCATTGTGAAATAGCCATTAGAAACTCATACTGCAAAATAGTTAGTGATCACATTAATGTAACAATAAACACACACACATACACACATAACCATACACATACACACATGCATCAATAACAATATATATATCTATATATATATTCGTCTAAACATACTTTAATTAGGTGGTGCGCGGCGGGCTCGTACGCCGAGGCCGCAGGCCGAGCCGTCCCCACCTCGACGTTAACGGATAGGAATATAATTTTTTTAAATTGAGGTGTGATTTTTTTTCAAAATTTTTAAAAATCTCTTTCCCATAAAAGTCTTTTTACGTCAAAAATCACAACAAAGTGTATACTTGAATTCAAATAATGCTCGATTTGAAATTTTTTTTTGCCAATATATATATGAGGTTAGCTACCCGAAATATATTTAGGAATACATAGTATGCGCACACTCATTTTCATCTACGGGCAATATTTCTGGTAGTATTTTGGGTTTTTATCGTTGAAATTTAATATTTAATATTATGTATAAATTCAAATAATTAAAATTCGCCGTAAGGAAAACGTAAGGAAAACGTCGGGAGATAAAGTGGGGTAGCGGGGGTAACATGAATGATTTACTTTTTTGAATATGTATTCACGCGATACCAATAATCGTTAAATAGTGTCATTTTTTAATCGATTTACGTAATCGAAAAATTTAAATTCGACGCAAATTTTTAATAACAAACATTATCGTGGATAATTTTATCGTAAATAATTTCGTAAAAATGAGTTTCTTTAATTTCGAATACATTACGTAGATTTACGAAATGGTACTTCCGGTTTGAATATCTAAATAAAAATTGGTAAATCGGAATTTATTTACCCGTATTATTGAGAAAAAGTTCACGAACGAGTAAAATCGAGTTAATATTGTTTACGTTACGAGTTTATATTAATTATTTCCTATCTACGACATTTAAACATAAATTATTAAACATAGGTGATGTAAAAAATCAAAATCTACAATAATAATTCGATTTCAATAATTTTAACTTTATTAAATAGTTAATTAAAATAGAATATACTTTGATAAATTGTGACTTCTTATGTTTAATATTCTTCGAGCTACGGTCGAAAAAGTGAAAAATACATGATTTTAGAATAGTCTATTTTACCGACTTCCGGTAAATTTTTCGTATAAATTATGAATTCATCAGATTAGGAGTACGAAAATACATGTAATAAAATCAGAAAAATCATGAAAATATGAATAATAGGGTTTCCATCTCTGTTTTAATATTTCGCCAAATGTCATCATATATATGGTCAAAGAAAAAAATATAGATTTATAAAAAATATTTTTTCTAAAATATATTCTATAATTATATATGCATTAAATACCGAGTGAGTCTATATATATATATATATATATATATATATATATATATATATTGATATTTTTAGTTATATTTATTGTCACTTTTGTGTTTAGGTTGGGTTAAGTTTTAATATTGGTAGATTTTTTTTTAGCTGCATTACTTCCCGTGTGAGCCTATAAATCATATTCATTTATATTGTTATTTTCACGATTGTGGTTAGGTTGGGTTAAGTTTTAATTTGTGTAGGTTTTTTTAGCTGCATTACTTCCCGAGTGAGCCTATAAAATCATATTAATTTATATTGTTATTTTCACAGTTGTGGTTAGGTTGGGTTCAGTTTTAATTTGTGTAGGTTTTTTTAGCTGCATTACTTCCCGAGTGAGCCTATAAAAGCATATTTATTTATATTGTTATTTTCACAGTTGTGGTTAGGTTGGGTTAAGTTTAAATATTGGTAGGTTTTTTTTAGCTGCATTACTTCCCGAGTGAACCTATAAAAGTATATTTTCACAGTTGTGGTTAGGTTGGGTTAAATACTTTTACTCATTAGTAATAGTAGACCAAAGTAGTTAAAGTTTTGTTTTAATAAATACATTATGAAATTATCATTGTTTTTTTTTATTAAAATAAAAAAAAGATAAATAACGGCCCACTGACTGCTAGAAAACATTATATAAAAATCTAAAAAAGACCCAATAGTCTCAACTAACCCATTACACCCACACCTAAAATAGTCTCATTCACGGGCAACGCCGGCCACCCACCCTAGTATGTATATATATATATATATATATATATATATATATATATATATATATATACATACACATATGCATACATACACATATATATATATATATATATATATATATATATATATAATATATACTTATGATTTTAATGTCCTCTTTTGTTACAATCAATATATATGCAGGCACTAATCATTTATATGATTTCTAACGTTACTAGGTTACAATTATTTAGATATGTTCGATAATTACATAATTACCGATATTTAAATGAAAATATAAAACATACAGAATCACAATTATTTATTTAAATGATAATATATTCGACCTTATTCGACCTTGTATTGACATTGTATTCAAATAGAGGCAAACTGTACCTAAACATTCAAATGTTGCTCTTCAGGCTGCGGATATGAGTTATACACTCTGTAATAGTATATGCACATGTATACCTACTGTTATACTGTACTACATACCCAGATAGCATTCCACATGCCACCATTATTATAAGGTGAACAATATGAATTTAAAACTTTGTTAAACAATTTGCTTATTGATTATATTTGCATATGCAACCTTGGTTGTACTGCTGTACTGTAGAGTGTCTGTTGAACTCTTTAACATACAACATTATAACATCCACCTTAAAGCATGTCATACCCACCACACACCACATACTGCACTATACAATACACACTGCACACTACACTACACCACACACCACACACTACACACTACACACTACACACCACACACCACACACTACACACTACACTACACACTACACTATATACTATTGCAGTCATACGACGAGAAGTTGAAAGGGAAGTACGGAGTCTGCAAATGTAGAAGGGGCATGAGGGCGGAGCTTAAAGCTCTTAACTGCGTTCCTAGTTAGTGATTCACACATTCGTCACATGAATACACGAGTTCTAATATACACGCGTATTTATAATATATTATATAATAAATTGCTGGTATATGTATGGGTATATATTAAAATGCATATGTTAAAATTTATATGTTAAAATGCATATGTTAAAATGCATATGTTAAAATGTATATGTTAAAATGTATATGTATAGGTATATGTTAAAATGCACTATGCACATGCACTCTCTACATCGCTTAACATCGCTTACCTGCCTCTCCCCGCTAAGCTCTTATCGGCAACGGTTGCAACGATAACGCGGATTGCGAAGACGCCATCACCTACTCTATGTGCTTCAAGAACAATAAAGAAGTAGGCCGCTGTCTTTGTACTAAGTCCCACAATCGAATACCGTCGATGGACATGCGTACCTGCGTAACAAGTTACTTAACACGACGTCACTCGCTTCTAATTAAACTACTTCGGAGTACTTAATAATACTTAGGAGTAATTAGCAGTTATTTGTTGCTTACTAAATTTTTTACTTATTTACTTACCAATATTTACTTCCTTACCTAATTACTTACTTACCTACCTGCTTACCTACTTACATGTTATAACTTACTTTATTACATTCTCACGTACTTAGCTATATACCTATCTATAGTTCCTAATATGATGCATACGTTTTTTATTATATACACGTTTATTTATTTGATTTCCAATATGTATATATATATATGTATTATCTATTAGTATACTATATTATATTCTGTTTATTAATGAGGCTATCACTAGGAGGTACAACCCTACCTTTACAACGTGCAATATAACCAATGTATATAGGGCAACAGTATAAGCATGGTTGCAACCGATACTGTAATGTTAGCATACAAACTTTTGTTGGCCATTAATTGCGATGAAATATTCGTTTACAATATTAAATAATGAATATTATGTATTTTTGAAGTATTAGATATTTTCTAAATGATTGAATTTAATATAAACAGAAATCTATTGTAGATATTACTATATCCATTGTCTGTTATACAGATATTATTATTATACAATCACTGTCTGGTTCGTATCAAAATTCTTGTTTCATTTTAATGCATAAATATGAAATCAAATAATATTTTATTATCTTTTATTTATATGGTTTATGTGGAATTACTTTAAAATGATGAGTAATTGTTCCAATAAGCTTTAGCTTCTAGCCGGGTGTAAACCTAAATCTGATAATAATGAAACATAAATGATATTCGTGTATAAATATTAATATCATCAACTTAGAATCAATGATTACATGCCATCACAACCACAGGGAAACTGGGGGACTGGTGCGAGAAAGCTGTGACCTACATGACACAATGCACTGTAGAACATTCTAGATGTACCGACAACCTATTGTGTGAGTGTGACAGCGGCTATGTGGCAGTGCATAACGATGCTAAATGTGTCAAAAGTTAGATGTTTATATATTTTGACAGCGAATATTATATTCTCAATACTATACTCTATACTATACTCAATACTATACTCTATACGCTATACTACTTTATAATATGTTAAATACAAAATATAAATTTATTTCTATAATACATTCCTGCTATCGCTATCACTTGCTAAAGGTTATACATCTAAGTTATTTATTTCATTAATGTTAATATTGGAAATACATACTTAATTCTCTCGCAAATTATTTTAATTTACAAATTTTTTTATTTAACATATTTAACTTATTTATATTTGAGTTTATTTGTGTACATAGCTTCTATTTGATAGAAGTTCGTATTTGATATATACGTCATACTGATTCCAATGTAATGATATAGTATTATAGCGAATAATCTCGCAATATATACTTTAGTTAACTGAGAATAAATATGTTTATAAATATTATTTATTTCTAACTATTAAAAATAGTTTTAGCGATAATTTGTATACGCTAACCATGTTAGTGTTCAGGTATAATATTACATTATTTGAAAACTGTAGAGAACAGAGTAAATACTTTATTTATCACATGACCATGATTAATTAGTCACAAGGTATACCATTAGTTATGGTGTCATTGTTATTGTTTAAAATCATTGATTTGTTGACTATATTTTAATCAATATTTTATTGCAAAATGGTGCAACTAACAATTTTATACTTACACTAGCAATGTATAACTCTGATAACAATAATAATAATAATAATAATATTAATAAAGATTATTATTATTCAATATACTTATGAGATAATCAATATTATGCTGTAATAATATATAATATTATGGATTACATATTTTATTATGGATTCGATAAAGATAAATGATAAAGATTGTCAACGTATATTACATGTAAGTTAAAGGTAGATTATAAGTTATTAAATAGAACTTAATCGTATTTATTATCGTAGAAATATGTTGAGAGGTAAATAATCCTGCTTGTAACCCATATACTATCTACATACTATCTACACACTATCTGCATACTTCTCTGGTATATAATAAGTAGTGGTATTCAATAAGCAGTGTCAATCACTCGAGTTCCTACGCTTCATACCTAAAAGCGTGTACAATCACGAACATAGTCTAACAACGTGACCACCCGAATAGGGAGAACTGGGGACAGTTGCGCATCGGATAGAGACTGCGAGACGATCACCGATAGTCAATGCAATAAAGGCGTGTGTGTGTGTCAGTACGTGCAACTTCCCGGCCTGGAGGTGTGTGTTAAAGGAAGTAGGCAAGGTTATCTCACAACACAATACATTATGTGTATAGCATATAATACAGTAGAATAGAATATAGTAGAATAGGAAGTTATTAACAGTTATACATAACATATAATACATTAGAATAGAATATAGGTGAATAGGAAGTTATTAACAGTTATATAGTATACTACATACATGATGTATGCATTCAAATAGACAATTTTGTAATACTAATAATTATAATATTGTATTTTCTGAAAATGTTGCAAGCAAGTCCTCGTGTAATACTGTCATTAGTTAAATTAGATATTTCATTTACTAATTATTTTATTGTTTGGATACGATCATATTTGTATTATCAGTGATGATTCATCAACAATAATAATATTATTGCCTACCTTTCTAGTTTAATAAATAGTATCGAGAGATTTAAAGTTACCATAGCTTTAGATTAATATAAATATATACTATTTGATTTGTAATTATAATTGTATATGTATTTGTATATTTTCTTTATTTTAAAGTAAATATATATATATATATATATATATAAATTGAATCAATAGCATCATATGTATTTATATTTGTTATATGCAAATGGAGATTGCGATATTATGTTATATTTCAATAGAAAATAGAAATCATGCAGGTCTATTAAGATTAAACTTTTCAAATATGTTAGATAAATATTGTGGTAAAATTGATACATGTCTGTAGATATTTATAATATTTTGTATGTATTAATTAAAGCAGTTTTAATTTTATCGAGATTAAATGCCCATATTGATTCCCAAGATGTATTGAATATATATATATATATATATATATATATATTTCAAAGGTTCTATAATATAATAATATGAAAAAAATCAATATCTAAAGAATTCTCAGCTGATTTATAAGTGCCATTATTTATATTTCATTATAGTGTATAGTCCTTTGAAATATAGTGTTATTATTTCTATTATTTAAGTCTGAAAGTATTGTATCTATATTATAATATAGCTTGTAATTAATTGCATTAATCCATTAATTGAAATTAATCTTTAAAATTCTTATTAAAATGGTTGTATTTAATTTTCAATTATTATCTGTACATTTGTACATATCTGTACATTAACTGTAATTGATTGTAATCAATTGTGGTTTAGATTGATTTACTAGTTTATTGATGACATTCTGACAGTGTTCTATGTTCAAGTGTCTTCTAAGTTGTCTAAGGGTAGAATGTATATTTGTTTAATTGTATTTTATTTGTTATAATGATATAAAGTTAATAACTTTCTATTTCTTATGTATAGTTTAATGCGTTTATATTTATTATTTGTTAATTTAATTAATTGACATAATTATCTATTAGGTTAACTTTTCCTAATCTAGTTATTAATTATATTTACTGTAATTGATTTATTTATTAATAAGGCATACATATACTTTATTATGAATGTATATCTAAAAATGTCCATATACTATATTGGGATATATTAGATTATATACTTCATGGCATGTTTCTCGCGATAAATATTTATTTAATTTGTATATATGTAAGTGATTTATGTTTATTAATATTTGTTATCAGTGTTATCTGTGGTTTATAGATTAACAATGATTATTAGAGGTACTAGGTGGTACTTGCGTGAATAAACACGATTGCAATAAGAATTCCGTGTGCATTCTGGAAAGATGCGAATGTAGCCCAGGGTTTACTTCTGAATCAAATGTAGACTGTAAGCCAAGTTAGTTAATATGTATTATATGTATATGTATATACGGGTATATCATAGGATGAACAACGTATTCATTATTATATAATAGTCTCATGTACGACTCACTTGATTTAAACATTAATTGACACCATTAAAACTACAATATATGAAACAGTAAATATTATGCATTTAAGAAATAAATAATTTAAATTTACAATATTTGTAAATTGTAATTCTTAAATATCTAAAATTATACGCTTTTAATAAATAAAAACTGCACAAATACGATACATATACCCGTACAGTTGTTCATGACAGTCAATGTCGAAATGATAAAGACTGTGAGGTGGAGTCCACACGCGATATGGTGTGCACAGATCATAGATGTTCGTGTAAATCTGGAGTTCGCAAGCAGATCAGAGGTCAAAATGCCGGCATCGATACGATCGTCTGCACGTCAAGTTTATTTATTATTCATACAGTTTATTGTCGGTCGACCTAGATATAATTATTAAAAGTAAAGTTCTAATAACGTTATTGTAACTTTAAATTGCGACTTAAGAAACTTAACCCTTCAATTCAACAGATTTATTATCTATAAATATGACTAATCATTATTATGACTAATCATTACTATGACTAATCATTACTATGACTGTTACGTACGAAGGTGTACACTGACATACACACAGGCTTCGTCGGAGCCATGTGTACATCGGACCTAGAGTGTAGCACCATCGTGAACGGGGGTAAGTGTGGAGCCGGTGAATGCCAATGTTTGCCCGGCTACAGAACTAAGGTGCTCGAGAAGACCTCGTGTATTGCAAGTCAGTACCAGTACTGTGTGTTGTATCGTTCGCATTCGTATGTATGTGTGTGTGTATGCGTGTGTGTGTGTGTATATGTATAACTATAGTTAATAGTAGTATGCATAATCTTGAATTTGAAAAATTTTAATATTTAAACCTTACATTTTCTAAAACGGATGTTAAATCTTTTATTTAGTGAATTTTCGTTGTGAATATTTCCATTTTGTAGCTAATTTTAACCATTCAAGTTTACATCATATTTATGTAAGATAAGAATTATCGATTCCTTTATTATTATATTTCACTTGTTTTTCAATGGTTTTTAAAAATTATATCAATTATTAAAAGTTAAAAACATTAATAACAACGACATTCGGATCGTGAATTATTTGATAAACAATCGCATTAGGTATTGGATATTAGAATACAACCTTTAATTAAAATAATGTTAGTCAATTTAGAACAATATCTAAAGGTATTGCCTATTGTATATATATATATACATGAATACCTGTTTTATTTATAATATATTTATATATATATATATATATATATATATATATAGTATCATCATTATATAAGACATATGAGATTAAATGTCCAATATATTAATATAAATTAACAATACTTTAGTTAAATACAATCTTAGTTATGTTCACCCTCTTAATAAAATTCTCGATTCCTTTAGTTAAGAAATGATTTATGTATGCATTAAATATAATGGAACATTCATTTCTAGATATCAGATTATAATCTATTAATGATAATTATCAATCGACCAATGAAAAGCTTTTATTTCATCTATAGATACATTAGTGTTAGTATTTTTATCATGATTAACTGATAACACAATCTAATGTTTCAAACTTATATCTAGGTAAATAATGTTCCCTGTTATGTATCACCTTCTTAACTTCTTAACTTCTTAAACTATATTACTAAAAATATTAGAAAACATAATATATAGATAGTTAAGTCATTAATTTATATTAAAAATAAGTTTAATATAGGTTAATATTTCATTATTTTAAAATACGAATGACGAAGCATAATATTGAATACAACACAAGAGTATACTAATATAGTAACACTATTCATTTACATTTTTGTATTGTAATTTTATTGATATTAAAAATATACTTCATCGTAAATTATTTCATTGATATCAATATTTGTATACAGAGTAATGCTATTAAAGACAATAATAATAATAATTAGTAAACCATATGTTATTACCAAACAATAACAAGTTCCTTATTTATTTGATTTGATATAGAAGAATATATTTAATTTTATTTGAGATAAACTTCCACAATATATATGTATAACTAAACTATATGTATATAAATAATCTTGAATATGGAAATTGTAAATATTAATCTCTTAGATTTTCTAATACAAATATGGTCAATGTTTTATTGTATTTTCGTATTGAATATTTCCATCATTTAGATAATTTATAATATTTAATAATATAGTTTATAACAAATTTACGTAAGATAACAATTAGCATATATAATGCTGACACATATAATGCTGACTGCACAGATCTGATAGGAGACAGATGCGAGAGAAACATGGACTGCGTTACTATGGAGAATACGTTTTGTTTACAAGATGTCTGCCAGTGTTTCATAACCTTCGTCAGAACACAAGATAGATCTGCGTGCGTCTCTAGTATGTGTATGTGTGTGTGTGTGTGTGTGTGTGTGTGTATGTGTGTGTGTGTGTGTGTGTGTGTGTGTGTGTGTGTATGTGTGTGTGTGTGTGTGTGTGTGTGTGTGTGTATGTGTGTGTGTGTGTGTGTGTGTGTTCGTACTCTATAGTTATTGGCTTAAAAATAGGATAAATTAGTATTTTTATTACACTATTTCGCAAGTTTCACAAATTATATTTTCCATCCATTTGATGTTCTCTTACACATACTAATTACTATTACGACATAATTATATCAATAAATATTCCATCAATTGTAATAATATATTTATGATGATTATAATTACTAAATGTATGCATTTTTTTCTAAATATATCTGACAATTATTTGTGCCATATTATAAAACTGTATGACCTTCGCAACTAGACTAAAGGAGCTTTCACATCACAACAACACATCACAACAACACATCACAACAACACATCACAACAACACATCACAACAACACATCACAACAACACATCACAACAACACATCACAACAACACATCACAACAACACATCACAACAACACATCACAACAACACATCACAACAACACATCACAACAACACATCACAACAACACATCACAACAACACATCACAACAACACATCACAACAACACATCACAACAACACATCACAACAACACATCACAACAACACATCACAACAACACATCACAACAACACATCACAACAACACATCACAACAACACATCACAACAACACATCACAACAACACATCACAACAACACATCACAACAACACATCACAACAACACATCACAACAACACATCACAACAACACATCACAACAACACATCACAACAACACATCACAACAACACATCACAACAACACATCACAACAACACATCACAACAACACATCACAACAACACATCACAACAACACATCACAACAACACATCACAACAACACATCACAACAACACATCACAACAACACATCACAACAACACATCACAACAACACATCACAACAACACATCACAACAACACATCACAACAACACATCACAACAACACATCACAACAACACATCACAACAACACATCACAACAACACATCACAACAACACATCACAACAACACATCACAACAACACATCACAACAACACATCACAACAACACATCACAACAACACATCACAACAACACATCACAACAACACATCACAACAACACATCACAACAACACATCACAACAACACATCACAACAACACATCACAACAACACATCACAACAACAAATCACAACAACACATCATGATATCCACACATGTATTATATTTATAAATTACTTATTAAATCTTCGAATTGCCCGATATCGGATAAATGTTTTAAAATGACTAAATAACAACTGGCTAGCGGGCAAATCTAACTATTTGTTGTGTGAAACCTTTATTCGTTATACATCTGTCCTCGATGATAGTGACATATTACATATAATAGGTTGCATTAATCAACCAGACATCACGACACACACCCCCCACATCACATAGAAGCTTGAAGCCTCATACATGATGACACCCCCCCCACCCCCTTACAGAGAAGCTTTAAGCCCCATACATCACGACACACCCCCACCCCTTACAGAGAAGCCCTATACCTCACGACACACTCCCCCTTTCAGATAAGCTTTAAGCCCCATACATAACCACCCCCCCCCCATTACAGAGAAGCCCCATACATAACCACACCCCACCCCTTACAGAGAAGCTCGGAGACGCTTGCACATCTAACCTCGAGTGTCCGGGCAGTAATTGTGTCAGGCAGATGTGCACCTGCGAGATACCCATGAAGTTCTTTAGAGGTTCTTGTGTACAAGGTTAGTGGGTGGGTACAAGCTGCCAATGATAATGAGAGGTGTGTATACATACCACCAATGATAATGAGAGATGTAAGGCAATAATGTCTAACCTGTGATGTATCAAAATAGAAAATTAATTATTGTTATCATACGAGATATTGTTCGACAATTTTCACATCGGGATTATACATCAATGATTCTGTGATGAATTTTGACATATACAATATATATACACGACATATACAATATATATACACGATATATATGTTAAATGCACTCACAATGAAATATATTCACATTTTTATCGTGCACCCTTACAGTGTATGGCATACACCTCTAAAGTGCCACATATGTAGACAACAAATCTATATATGTGTACAAATATAAAATAATGATAATAATAATAATTAAATAAGTTATAAGACACCATCAGATGAAAGCTTAACGAGGGACCTAGTAAGTGTAGGCTGTGACTCACCAGCAGTGACTCACCATCAGTGACTCACTAGCAGTGAATCACTAGCAGTGAATCCCCGTGACGCTATGGGATTGATATATTATAAAGCGCGGGTGTTTAAATAAAAGTCTCTTTCTACTCATTTAGGACTTATTTATTAGTGGAAAATACTGAGGCGATCAGATTTAAATAAATAAGAATGAAGATGGAGACACGAGTGTACGTCTATACCCTATACATCCATCACTATAACGAGGGGGGAGGTAATCAGCATTGCAAGTGTTATATCTATAGTTACATCTATTCGCATGTGTATACGATACTTTGCATACTAGATGATTAGTTGAAGGTATGAGGGGGGAGTGATAATCAGTATGTTAATTAGTATGTCAATCAATTCCTATAAGTATACAATATACAAATATGTATAGAATATACAAATATGTATACAATATACACATATGTATACACAACTCGTATATGTATACGTACACAATACATGAATAAGTACACAATACGTGTATAAGTATGTCTTGCATGTATTCTGGCTACTACTACTACTACCTATGTTTGCTAGGCGTACCCTTAGTGTAATGTCCTCCTTTATTACAATCAACCGTGTGTGTGCGTGTGTGTGTGTTTACGTGTGTGTATGTGTGCACGCACTTTTGTAAGTAAGTTAGTTAGCAAATTAATCACTTATTAAAAATATTCGTTTATCATAATATCTCACAAGTGTTGAGAATGATTAACTACATTATTGTGCGCTGCTATATCGATAACGTTTATCTATTATTCACTGTTATATGTCGCTATTCTGACACCCTCATTAAACTTTTAAATATTCGATCACTGAAATCTAATATAAATCTCCTAATTGACTTGTTATTAACCTCTACACCTGATATAGTAGCCCTTACTGAAACTTGGATCTCAAATGATGATAGTCCTATATTTTCCCAGTTAAAACAATTAAATTATATCCTAATAATTTCTCCTAGATTAAATGGTCGCAGGGGTGGCGGCGTCGGGATATTAATTAAATGTAATTTTCGTATAAAATCATATAATTCACCATCTTTCAGTTATTCTGATGGTATATTGGTTAACCTTGCTATTACATCTACATCAAATCTACAATTAATATGTATTTATCGCCCACCTATCCAATCATGTACACTATTTGGTGATGAATTCTCTGATCTTATTCATTCACTTGATTCAACTAATTATTTGATCCTTGGAGATTTTAATTATCATTTTGGCTCTACAGAGACTTATCATGCAGAGTTCACTAATCTTATTTATACTCTAGCATTATCTCAGCATGTTTCCTCACCAACTCACATTAAAAATACTATACTCGATCTGGTAATTACCCCACCTTATCCTTCATTTACTAGATTATGAACTATTTCAGTCTGACTTTCTAGCTACAATAAGTAGTGAACCATTAACAGCTGAATTCCTGAATAATTCTTTTATTAGTATACTTAATATCCATGCGCCTATATGTAAGATAACAATAATTCCTCGGCCTAAATCACCTAGGTTTAATTCGACATTTTCTTCAATTAAAAGATCATACCGTAATGCGGAAAATAAATATAATGCAAACAAGTCTTTAAATAATTATACTTATTTTATATATTTACGCAAATTTTATAAGCACTCAATATCTAAAGCTAAACAAATATACTATAGGAATAAAATTGTTAATTTATCTGGTAATTCTAGAGCTTTATATCGTCTAACTGATACTCTACTAGGTAGACAAAAGATTAACAATTATCCAGATATTCCTATAAATATATTATGTAATAAATTTGTAAAGCATTTTACTGATAAGCTAATTAATTATTGTAATATAATACATAATAAACTATACCAATATTCTAATTTTCAAATTTCTTTTTCTACTAACTCATATGATACTATTAACACCAGTCTAAATTCATTTTGTTCACCTACAACTATTGAGATATATAACCATATAATAAAAACAAAATCCAGTTCAAAAAATGATCCTCTACCTTTATCCTCTATGAAAAATATATTAAAAACTATTTATCTATTTATTCATCAAATTATATGTGACTCAATTACATCCAATACGTTTCCCCAATGCTATACAAAATCTATGATTATTCCTATACTTAAAAATCCTACCCTTGACACTAGTGTACTATTAAATTACAGACCAATATCTCAACTTCCTATAATTAGTAAAATTCTAGAAATATTCATATGTAAACAAATAACTGAATATCTATTTACAAATAACTTCTATGATCCCAACCAATCTGCTTTCAGGCCATCCCATTCAACATAAACTGCATTAAATATGGTAACTGATTCTATTCTCAAATCGTAAGATGAGAACCACGTAGCTCAATTACTTTTACTAGATTTGACTTCCGCGTTCGATACTATCTTACATAAAACTACAATCTTTCATATAAACCTACCTCTTTGTTCGATTGGCTGAAATTGGTATTTCCAATAATGCTCTGGCATTCATTAAAATTTATTTGGAAGACAGATATTATTCAGTTGTCATTGATGAATGTGAATTTGAATTAGTGAGTATGACACATGATTTTCCACAGGGTAGCGTACTTGGGCCTCTTCTTTTCCTAATTTTGCCCATTGAAATACATAATTAAATCGTTCCCTAACATTCAGTATTTTATATACGCAGACGATATTCAACTTTTTTCAATAATTCCATATCATTACCAATCTTCCATTAATAATGAACTCTCTCTATGTACAGATAGCATCAATTTTTGGTTATTAAGAAATAACATTCTTCTTAATACAAATAAAACTGAATTAATTAATATTTCAATTTCTCCGAATAGATTCCCAATAGTCAATGTAGATAATATTCAAATAAATGGTAGTACCAAAGTTAAAAATTTGGGGGTTATATTCGACTATCTTTCATACCACAAATAAATTCTTTGTGTAAATCAGCTAATTTATCACTATATAAAATAAAATCAATTAGAAAATTAATCACACATAAAACTTGTAAAATATTAATTCATTCTCTTGTTTTTTTACGCTTAGATTATGTTAATTCACTATATAATAGATTACCCAAATGTAGGACTGATAAAATTGATAAAATTATTAGATCATCTATCCATACTATTCATAATATTAAATTAAATAACCATATATCAATTAGCTCCCTCCAGCATAAATTACAAATACTTTCCTTAAAAGACAGAGCCTTCCTTAAATCTGTTTCATTAGTCCATAATCTTATCTATTCAAATACATATAATATATTATCCTAAAGGATATCCTATTATCGACCACTCTCATCCCTTAGATCTGCCAAGTCTGTAAAACTAAATTTACCTAAATATAATTATGAGACCATTATGGGTAGATCTTTCTGTGTGTCAGCACCTACCAACTGGAATAAACTTCCGGCAAAATTACGTTGTGAAATTAATTACAATATTTTCCGACGTAAAGTAAAATTGTTTTTACATCATTAATATTAATATTGTTTTATATTTATTTATCTAAATTATGTAAATCAACATGTTATATTTATTTATTTTCATTTGTTTCATTTTTATCACACACCGTTGAGTAATGTAATTCGTTTTATATTTTTACTGAGTATAAATAAACAATCAAATCATCATCATCATTAGTCGGCTACGGAGAATTCTGCGCTAACGACAAGGAATGCCGGCATCTCTCCGACGACATGTTATGCAATAGGGTGACTCATGCGTGTTCCTGTAAGGACGGCTTCTACGTGCAAACAGATCATGCTGGCGAGAAGCATACCTGCATCTGGAGTTAGTGGTAGTGGTATGCAGGTGTGTGTGTGTATGTGTGTGTATGTGCGTGTGTGTATGTGAAGCACACTAGCGAACATGGGTACATGTGTACTTAGAGATAGCATTGTGTTAGCGTATTTATAGTTCAATATTATAGTTCAATATTTAGCAATATTTAGCACGTATACCATGAATACTATAGGCTAAAGAACATAGTCACATGACAGTGTATTAGTGCTGTAAATGAACTCACTTTTTGAAGTATCGATACTTGTTCGAACACAAGTTTTGAAGTATCGATACTTGTTCGAACACAAGTTTTGAAGTATCGATACTGTTCGAACAACGTTTTTGGAAGTATCGATATTTGTTCAAAAATTTTTTTTGAAGTATCGATACTTGTTCGAACAACATTTTGTATAACTTGTAACATTATAGATAATTGTATATAAATTACGCCTTTCATTATCTCGAGACTCTCGAGATAATGAAAATTTATTATAAATATTATATTTAACACGAAAAATTTACTTTTTTCCATTAAGATGATATTTTGTCATGTAAAATCTTCAGCACGCTTTTTTGAAATATTTTTTTTAATTTTTTTAAAATGTTTTAAAAATTATTTTGAAATATTTAAAAAAAAATTTAAAATATTTGTAAACATTTTTTTGATATATTTTTTAACATTTTCTTAAAAAATTTCAAACATTATTTTTAAATTTTTTTAAAAAATTGTTGAAATATTTTTAAACATTTAAAAAAAATATTTTTTGTATTAGTATCACTGGAAATCTTATTGAATTCTATAATAGACGTCATATTGTATTTTTGTTAATTTTTATTAAAACAAAATGTATGATCAAAAATGTTTAGTTATAACTTTATATATATATATATATACTTTATGTATATATATACAAAAATTATAGTTATATACATTTTAAATATTATTTTTATTGTACACAAATACCCGAAATTAATCTACTAAAACCCGGAACGATATTGGACCATTTTATAAAACCCGATCTCATTAAATATTTATTCTTATACGATATATCCGTATTTATATTGATTAAATGTGTATATTTTGATATTTTAAATATATACGTACCACTGTAAAATATATGTTAAAGTACTTACGTTGAATCCTTGTATAAAAGTATAAAATTTGACAGGTATTCCTATAGGAATAATTATAATATAGCCTAATATTTTGTTAACGGAATCAAAGATAATAACAAGTTTTTTTTACTAAAAATAATTTAAATATATTCTACGATTTATTTATACAATCATTTATAATTTATTGTTAAATATCAATTAAGTTTACATATTAAAATTAATTATATTATCAAACATATGATCGCAAGTTTGATAATTGCATAAAAAGTTCGAAGTACTAAAGTTCGATACTTGAATTCGAAGTTCGAAGTTCGAAGTTCGAAGTTCAAAAGTTCGAAATTTCTAAAGTTCGAAACCGAAATATTTTTCAAAGTTCGAAGTATCAAAAGTTTGATACTGTTCGAAACTTGTTCGAACTGTTCGAGTTCATTTACAACACTGAGTGTATTAATGTAGCTATACTTCTGTAATATATGAATATTTATATAATTTGTTTTATAAATATTGGATTTTAATATTATAAATGCATTGTTTTCGTGACAAACGATTAATTCCCTATGAAATGTGTACTCGCATGAGCGATGAGATGTTTATTTGAGGTATTGATTATTAATAGAACTCTTTGTTTATGAAGAGCTCCTCATTAACGAATGGCTTCGCTCGCCTAACACCCCCCCACCCCACCCTACAGAGGAGCTAGGACTACCCTGCAAGGCGAGTCTAGACTGCGACTTCATAGGGAGTCTGGCTGTGTGCGATAAGGATGAGAAGGTGTGCGTGTGTGGCTCCGGTTCCAGCATGTTCAATGAGAGCACCTGTGTCACTGGTTACTATGATGTGTATGTGTGTGTGTGTGTGTGTGTGTGTGTGTGTGTGTGTGTGTGTGTGTGTGTGTGTGTGTGTGTGTGTGTGTGTGTGTGTGTGTGTGTGTGTGTGTGTGTGTGTGTAGTAGTAGCATCGATATAGTGAGAAAGTGGATAATCAATTGAATGTAGTGTATGGCACTATCCGCTACGGGCGATGCAGTTGAAACCCACTATCTGGCACACTACTTTTTATTTATAATAATATTTATTTATACATGTATATATATTGATAATTACTACCAATTTTAATGTACTATCTATACTAAAAATAAAATCATATATTTTAAATATATTTGATACATCAAATCAACATTCCTCGTAATTTTGTGTATTTAAATTGAAGATATCATACTATTTTATTGATATTTATATTCTAAATCCATTGATATAGATTGAAGTCACTTTAATCTATTTAGACGAAAAGCCTACTGTTTTAATATTTGACATATATAATATGACTAATATCCAATCAAAATCACTGATACCATTTTATTAATTTATCGATAAAAGTGACATTCACGTATCTATCTTTTACATGCATTGCGTGCGTTAATTGCACTGGTCCACTTTCTTTATATCGATGAGTAGTAGTGGTATCATTTATTCACAAAATTCCAATTTTATATACATTTTTCGGAAACGATATATAAGTTATGTGACATCCACAATAAAAAATAAAATAATAATAATAAGCATTAATTGTATGGAAAGTGTGTATGTGTTAGAGTGTATTAAAGTGCAGCAGTTCATAAAGTTAGTTAGTCTAGTTCAAGTAAGTATCTGTGTAGTTTATTTTTTAATTTGTTTAAGTGATTTTTGTTAGTTAAAGTCCTAGGGAGTTTATTCCAGTGAGATGAGCAGTTAGTCGATTGATTGTGTTTTAACTGTATATTATTTGATGACCTCAAGTTATTTCTATTTTTAAATTCAATTGATTCTTTAATGTATATAGGAAGTTTAGTATGTAATGCAGTATGTTTAATATGTAGAGTTTTGTAAATAGATCTGTGTTTAACGGTAAGCAAGTTTAGTTGTCGGTAGTATGTAGAATGTGTTGGTTTTGGAAGCTTAACAATAAGTCTACAAGTTTGGTTTATAATTTTGTTAAGTCTTTTTTAAGTATGTGTGTGTGTGTATGTGTAATACACTAGTGAGCAAGGTGTACAATAATGTAGCTTATTTAGTTGTTTACCATTATAATGTAGTATATATATATATATTACAATCATAGTTATATTGATTTGTATTCAATTCATAATTATTTAACCTATTAAAATGTTATATATACATTAATGCATAGATTATAAGATTGTAAGTTAATGGTAATCAGCTTGTCATGCTGGTCATGTAGTACCAATGGGTGACTCACCTCTAAAACACATGTCCTCCAGCGTGTCTATAGTGAGCTATTAACTCACTAGCTATGCAAGTTATGTTAGATCTGTCAGTCTTCAACACACAAGTATTAACCACTGCCTGGGCCTTCATTCTGGTTACTCTGCTGTATCGGGCAAGTGTCCTTCTGGCAAGTGTCCTTCAGGGAGGTGTCCTTCAGGCAAGTGTCCTTCAGGCAAGTGTCCTTCAGGCAGTGTCCTTCACATATACATATATTAATATACACACCGACTATATTATTTAGATTACTTGATCATTTCGTTATCTATAAGTTATATTTATCCGAAACGTTTTGTTTCAACTGTTTGCGTTCTTTTACTTATTCACTGATCATATGTAAGTAACAACATTCAATGTACCGATGCAGAATTCATTAATCGCATTTTATGTTTCAGTTTAATTTATTTACTGCACCATATAGATTTAATTTTCTAGGCGCTTGGCCGGATTGTGCCGCTCTAGATAAAACTTCATTCCATGAACCTTCTTCACAAGTTGTTGTTAAGGACCAAGATATTTAGTTTAGATTGTTATTATAACCTAATGAATTAACCTAATTAATGTTGTTACCGCTCATCTAACACTGGCATGAAGTTCATAATTCCTTCTTTATTTGCTGCTAGTCCTGATATGTGATCAGCGAAACCAAGATTAGTAATACGATTAATGATAATACCGTACCGGTAGTAAGGTATTCTAATGCGTTGTTCAGGATATCCTCTAGACAAGTGTTGTGTAATATTGGTGATGTAACCACACAACTTTGGGTAATTCCTGTATGAGTTTTAAACTAGTTTCCTATTACTCATTTTTGTAATACTGCTTTCATCGTATTGTAGTATATTATATATATGCATTGCATTGTTTTTATCTGTTTTCTTAAAATGTGAACTTTTCTTATAGAAGATTCTTTTCCATAATACTTCTTGCCAGACTCTATACAAATGTTTTTCCTGAAGTCAATAATATATTTTAAATTTTATTTTGCAGTTTATGATATATATATATATATTATCTATATATTCTCCAACATCATGCTTATCATCATCATATTCATCATAATCATCAACATAATAATGATATTCATAGCGTTATCATACCAGCACACGCATTATGTTCATCATCGCTATGGTAACCTGCGTTACTAAGCACCGTTACTAAGCACAACGATAGCGATAGTTCACTAACACCTGTACCACAGAGATGCTAGGCATGCAGTGCACGAGCGACACGGAGTGTTCGAACAGATTCCTGAACAGCGAGTGTCGTGGAGGTAAATGCGAATGTATCAGCAAGTTTATCCAGTCGACTCCGACTTACTGCGAATACCTACGTATGTATTATTCCTCCGCTACGTAATCGTATATTTATGTTTACTTTATTAATTGTCAACTTATATGATCATCATTATGAACTATATTGTCACTATTTTCACTAAATATATTAGTCACTTTTAATAATGCATTACAATTATATAATTGTAAAGGTAATGTAGTAGTAGTAGTAGTAGTAGTACTATTAGTAGTAGTAGTAGTAGTAGTAGTAGTAGTAGTAGTAGTAGTAGTAGTAGTAGTAGTAGTAGTAGTAGTAGTAGTAGTAGTAGTAGTAGTAGTAGTAGTAGTAGTAGTAGTAGTAGTAGTAGTAGTAGTAGTAGTAGTAGTAGTAGTAGTAGTAGTAGTAGTAGTAGTAGTAGTAGTAGTAGTAGTAGTAGTAGTAGTAGTAGTAGTAGTAGTAGTAGTAGTAGTAGTAGTAGTAGTAGTAGTAGTAGTAGTAGTAGTAGTAGTAGTAGTAGTAGTAGTAGTAGTAGTAGTAGTAGTAGTAGTAGTAGTAGTAGTAGTAGTAGTAGTAGTAGTAGTAGTAGTAGTAGTAGTAGTAGTAGTAGTAGTAGTAGTAGTAGTAGTAGTAGTAGTAGTAGTAGTAGTAGTAGTAGTAGTAGTAGTAGTAGTAGTAGTAGTAGTAGTAGTAGTAGTAGTAGTAGTAGTAGTAGTAGTAGTAGTAGTAGTAGTAGTAGTAGTAGTAGTAGTAGTAGTAGTAGTAGTAGTAGTAGTAGTAGTAGTAGTAGTAGTAGTAGTAGTAGTAGTAGTAGTAGTAGTAGTAGTAGTAGTAGTAGTAGTAGTAGTAGTAGTAGTAGTAGTAGTAGTAGTAGTAGTAGTAGTAGTAGTAGTAGTAGTAGTAGTAGTAGTAGTAGTAGTAGTAGTAGTAGTAGTAGTAGTAGTAGTAGTAGTAGTAGTAGTAGTAGTAGTAGTAGTAGTAGTAGTAGTAGTAGTAGTAGTAGTAGTAGTAGTAGTAGTAGTAGTAGTAGTAGTAGTAGTAGTAGTAGTAGTAGTAGTAGTAGTAGTAGTAGTAGTAGTAGTAGTAGTAGTAGTAGTAGTAGTAGTAGTAGTAGTAGTAGTAGTAGTAGTAGTAGTAGTAGTAGTAGTAGTAGTAGTAGTAGTAGTAGTAGTAGTAGTAGTAGTAGTAGTAGTAGTAGTAGTAGTAGTAGTAGTAGTAGTAGTAGTAGTAGTAGTAGTAGTAGTAGTAGTAGTAGTAGTAGTAGTAGTAGTAGTAGTAGTAGTAGTAGTAGTAGTAGTAGTAGTAGTAGTAGTAGTAGTAGTAGTAGTAGTAGTAGTAGTAGTAGTAGTAGTAGTAGTAGTAGTAGTAGTAGTAGTAGTAGTAGTAGTAGTAGTAGTAGTAGTAGTAGTAGTAGTAGTAGTAGTAGTAGTAGTAGTAGTAGTAGTAGTAGTAGTAGTAGTAGTAGTAGTAGTAGTAGTAGTAGTAGTAGTAGTAGTAGTAGTAGTAGTAGTAGTAGTAGTAGTAGTAGTAGTAGTAGTAGTAGTAGTAGTAGTAGTAGTAGTAGTAGTAGTAGTAGTAGTAGTAGTAGTAGTAGTAGTAGTAGTAGTAGTAGTAGTAGTAGTAGTAGTAGTAGTAGTAGTAGTAGTAGTAGTAGTAGTAGTAGTAGTAGTAGTAGTAGTAGTAGTAGTAGTAGTAGTAGTAGTAGTAGTAGTAGTAGTAGTAGTAGTAGTAGTAGTAGTAGTAGTAGTAGTAGTAGTAGTAGTAGTAGTAGTAGTAGTAGTAGTAGTAGTAGTAGTAGTAGTAGTAGTAGTAGTAGTAGTAGTAGTAGTAGTAGTAGTAGTAGTAGTAGTAGTAGTAGTAGTAGTAGTAGTAGTAGTAGTAGTAGTAGTAGTAGTAGTAGTAGTAGTAGTAGTAGTAGTAGTAGTAGTAGTAGTAGTAGTAGTAGTAGTAGTAGTAGTAGTAGTAGTAGTAGTAGTAGTAGTAGTAGTAGTAGTAGTAGTAGTAGTAGTAGTAGTAGTAGTAGTAGTAGTAGTAGTAGTAGTAGTAGTAGTAGTAGTAGTAGTAGTAGTAGTAGTAGTAGTAGTAGTAGTAGTAGTAGTAGTAGTAGTAGTAGTAGTAGTAGTAGTAGTAGTAGTAGTAGTAGTAGTAGTAGTAGTAGTAGTAGTAGTAGTAGTAGTAGTAGTAGTAGTAGTAGTAGTAGTAGTAGTAGTAGTAGTAGTAGTAGTAGTAGTAGTAGTAGTAGTAGTAGTAGTAGTAGTAGTAGTAGTAGTAGTAGTAGTAGTAGTAGTAGTAGTAGTAGTAGTAGTAGTAGTAGTAGTAGTAGTAGTAGTAGTAGTAGTAGTAGTAGTAGTAGTAGTAGTAGTAGTAGTAGTAGTAGTAGTAGTAGTAGTAGTAGTAGTAGTAGTAGTAGTAGTAGTAGTAGTAGTAGTAGTAGTAGTAGTAGTAGTAGTAGTAGTAGTAGTAGTAGTAGTAGTAGTAGTAGTAGTAGTAGTAGTAGTAGTAGTAGTAGTAGTAGTAGTAGTAGTAGTAGTAGTAGTAGTAGTAGTAGTAGTAGTAGTAGTAGTAGTAGTAGTAGTAGTAGTAGTAGTAGTAGTAGTAGTAGTAGTAGTAGTAGTAGTAGTAGTAGTAGTAGTAGTAGTAGTAGTAGTAGTAGTAGTAGTAGTAGTAGTAGTAGTAGTAGTAGTAGTAGTAGTAGTAGTAGTAGTAGTAGTAGTAGTAGTAGTAGTAGTAGTAGTAGTAGTAGTAGTAGTAGTAGTAGTAGTAGTAGTAGTAGTAGTAGTAGTAGTAGTAGTAGTAGTAGTAGTAGTAGTAGTAGTAGTAGTAGTAGTAGTAGTAGTAGTAGTAGTAGTAGTAGTAGTAGTAGTAGTAGTAGTAGTAGTAGTAGTAGTAGTAGTAGTAGTAGTAGTAGTAGTAGTAGTAGTAGTAGTAGTAGTAGTAGTAGTAGTAGTAGTAGTAGTAGTAGTAGTAGTAGTAGTAGTAGTAGTAGTAGTAGTAGTAGTAGTAGTAGTAGTAGTAGTAGTAGTAGTAGTAGTAGTAGTAGTAGTAGTAGTAGTAGTAGTAGTAGTAGTAGTAGTAGTAGTAGTAGTAGTAGTAGTAGTAGTAGTAGTAGTAGTAGTAGTAGTAGTAGTAGTAGTAGTAGTAGTAGTAGTAGTAGTAGTAGTAGTAGTAGTAGTAGTAGTAGTAGTAGTAGTAGTAGTAGTAGTAGTAGTAGTAGTAGTAGTAGTAGTAGTAGTAGTAGTAGTAGTAGTAGTAGTAGTAGTAGTAGTAGTAGTAGTAGTAGTAGTAGTAGTAGTAGTAGTAGTAGTAGTAGTAGTAGTAGTAGTAGTAGTAGTAGTAGTAGTAGTAGTAGTAGTAGTAGTAGTAGTAGTAGTAGTAGTAGTAGTAGTAGTAGTAGTAGTAGTAGTAGTAGTAGTAGTAGTAGTAGTAGTAGTAGTAGTAGTAGTAGTAGTAGTAGTAGTAGTAGTAGTAGTAGTAGTAGTAGTAGTAGTAGTAGTAGTAGTAGTAGTAGTAGTAGTAGTAGTAGTAGTAGTAGTAGTAGTAGTAGTAGTAGTAGTAGTAGTAGTAGTAGTAGTAGTAGTAGTAGTAGTAGTAGTAGTAGTAGTAGTAGTAGTAGTAGTAGTAGTAGTAGTAGTAGTAGTAGTAGTAGTAGTAGTAGTAGTAGTAGTAGTAGTAGTAGTAGTAGTAGTAGTAGTAGTAGTAGTAGTAGTAGTAGTAGTAGTAGTAGTAGTAGTAGTAGTAGTAGTAGTAGTAGTAGTAGTAGTAGTAGTAGTAGTAGTAGTAGTAGTAGTAGTAGTAGTAGTAGTAGTAGTAGTAGTAGTAGTAGTAGTAGTAGTAGTAGTAGTAGTAGTAGTAGTAGTAGTAGTAGTAGTAGTAGTAGTAGTAGTAGTAGTAGTAGTAGTAGTAGTAGTAGTAGTAGTAGTAGTAGTAGTAGTAGTAGTAGTAGTAGTAGTAGTAGTAGTAGTAGTAGTAGTAGTAGTAGTAGTAGTAGTAGTAGTAGTAGTAGTAGTAGTAGTAGTAGTAGTAGTAGTAGTAGTAGTAGTAGTAGTAGTAGTAGTAGTAGTAGTAGTAGTAGTAGTAGTAGTAGTAGTAGTAGTAGTAGTAGTAGTAGTAGTAGTAGTAGTAGTAGTAGTAGTAGTAGTAGTAGTAGTAGTAGTAGTAGTAGTAGTAGTAGTAGTAGTAGTAGTAGTAGTAGTAGTAGTAGTAGTAGTAGTAGTAGTAGTAGTAGTAGTAGTAGTAGTAGTAGTAGTAGTAGTAGTAGTAGTAGTAGTAGTAGTAGTAGTAGTAGTAGTAGTAGTAGTAGTAGTAGTAGTAGTAGTAGTAGTAGTAGTAGTAGTAGTAGTAGTAGTAGTAGTAGTAGTAGTAGTAGTAGTAGTAGTAGTAGTAGTAGTAGTAGTAGTAGTAGTAGTAGTAGTAGTAGTAGTAGTAGTAGTAGTAGTAGTAGTAGTAGTAGTAGTAGTAGTAGTAGTAGTAGTAGTAGTAGTAGTAGTAGTAGTAGTAGTAGTAGTAGTAGTAGTAGTAGTAGTAGTAGTAGTAGTAGTAGTAGTAGTAGTAGTAGTAGTAGTAGTAGTAGTAGTAGTAGTAGTAGTAGTAGTAGTAGTAGTAGTAGTAGTAGTAGTAGTAGTAGTAGTAGTAGTAGTAGTAGTAGTAGTAGTAGTAGTAGTAGTAGTAGTAGTAGTAGTAGTAGTAGTAGTAGTAGTAGTAGTAGTAGTAGTAGTAGTAGTAGTAGTAGTAGTAGTAGTAGTAGTAGTAGTAGTAGTAGTAGTAGTAGTAGTAGTAGTAGTAGTAGTAGTAGTAGTAGTAGTAGTAGTAGTAGTAGTAGTAGTAGTAGTAGTAGTAGTAGTAGTAGTAGTAGTAGTAGTAGTAGTAGTAGTAGTAGTAGTAGTAGTAGTAGTAGTAGTAGTAGTAGTAGTAGTAGTAGTAGTAGTAGTAGTAGTAGTAGTAGTAGTAGTAGTAGTAGTAGTAGTAGTAGTAGTAGTAGTAGTAGTAGTAGTAGTAGTAGTAGTAGTAGTAGTAGTAGTAGTAGTAGTAGTAGTAGTAGTAGTAGTAGTAGTAGTAGTAGTAGTAGTAGTAGTAGTAGTAGTAGTAGTAGTAGTAGTAGTAGTAGTAGTAGTAGTAGTAGTAGTAGTAGTAGTAGTAGTAGTAGTAGTAGTAGTAGTAGTAGTAGTAGTAGTAGTAGTAGTAGTAGTAGTAGTAGTAGTAGTAGTAGTAGTAGTAGTAGTAGTAGTAGTAGTAGTAGTAGTAGTAGTAGTAGTAGTAGTAGTAGTAGTAGTAGTAGTAGTAGTAGTAGTAGTAGTAGTAGTAGTAGTAGTAGTAGTAGTAGTAGTAGTAGTAGTAGTAGTAGTAGTAGTAGTAGTAGTAGTAGTAGTAGTAGTAGTAGTAGTAGTAGTAGTAGTAGTAGTAGTAGTAGTAGTAGTAGTAGTAGTAGTAGTAGTAGTAGTAGTAGTAGTAGTAGTAGTAGTAGTAGTAGTAGTAGTAGTAGTAGTAGTAGTAGTAGTAGTAGTAGTAGTAGTAGTAGTAGTAGTAGTAGTAGTAGTAGTAGTAGTAGTAGTAGTAGTAGTAGTAGTAGTAGTAGTAGTAGTAGTAGTAGTAGTAGTAGTAGTAGTAGTAGTAGTAGTAGTAGTAGTAGTAGTAGTAGTAGTAGTAGTAGTAGTAGTAGTAGTAGTAGTAGTAGTAGTAGTAGTAGTAGTAGTAGTAGTAGTAGTAGTAGTAGTAGTAGTAGTAGTAGTAGTAGTAGTAGTAGTAGTAGTAGTAGTAGTAGTAGTAGTAGTAGTAGTAGTAGTAGTAGTAGTAGTAGTAGTAGTAGTAGTAGTAGTAGTAGTAGTAGTAGTAGTAGTAGTAGTAGTAGTAGTAGTAGTAGTAGTAGTAGTAGTAGTAGTAGTAGTAGTAGTAGTAGTAGTAGTAGTAGTAGTAGTAGTAGTAGTAGTAGTAGTAGTAGTAGTAGTAGTAGTAGTAGTAGTAGTAGTAGTAGTAGTAGTAGTAGTAGTAGTAGTAGTAGTAGTAGTAGTAGTAGTAGTAGTAGTAGTAGTAGTAGTAGTAGTAGTAGTAGTAGTAGTAGTAGTAGTAGTAGTAGTAGTAGTAGTAGTAGTAGTAGTAGTAGTAGTAGTAGTAGTAGTAGTAGTAGTAGTAGTAGTAGTAGTAGTAGTAGTAGTAGTAGTAGTAGTAGTAGTAGTAGTAGTAGTAGTAGTAGTAGTAGTAGTAGTAGTAGTAGTAGTAGTAGTAGTAGTAGTAGTAGTAGTAGTAGTAGTAGTAGTAGTAGTAGTAGTAGTAGTAGTAGTAGTAGTAGTAGTAGTAGTAGTAGTAGTAGTAGTAGTAGTAGTAGTAGTAGTAGTAGTAGTAGTAGTAGTAGTAGTAGTAGTAGTAGTAGTAGTAGTAGTAGTAGTAGTAGTAGTAGTAGTAGTAGTAGTAGTAGTAGTAGTAGTAGTAGTAGTAGTAGTAGTAGTAGTAGTAGTAGTAGTAGTAGTAGTAGTAGTAGTAGTAGTAGTAGTAGTAGTAGTAGTAGTAGTAGTAGTAGTAGTAGTAGTAGTAGTAGTAGTAGTAGTAGTAGTAGTAGTAGTAGTAGTAGTAGTAGTAGTAGTAGTAGTAGTAGTAGTAGTAGTAGTAGTAGTAGTAGTAGTAGTAGTAGTAGTAGTAGTAGTAGTAGTAGTAGTAGTAGTAGTAGTAGTAGTAGTAGTAGTAGTAGTAGTAGTAGTAGTAGTAGTAGTAGTAGTAGTAGTAGTAGTAGTAGTAGTAGTAGTAGTAGTAGTAGTAGTAGTAGTAGTAGTAGTAGTAGTAGTAGTAGTAGTAGTAGTAGTAGTAGTAGTAGTAGTAGTAGTAGTAGTAGTAGTAGTAGTAGTAGTAGTAGTAGTAGTAGTAGTAGTAGTAGTAGTAGTAGTAGTAGTAGTAGTAGTAGTAGTAGTAGTAGTAGTAGTAGTAGTAGTAGTAGTAGTAGTAGTAGTAGTAGTAGTAGTAGTAGTAGTAGTAGTAGTAGTAGTAGTAGTAGTAGTAGTAGTAGTAGTAGTAGTAGTAGTAGTAGTAGTAGTAGTAGTAGTAGTAGTAGTAGTAGTAGTAGTAGTAGTAGTAGTAGTAGTAGTAGTAGTAGTAGTAGTAGTAGTAGTAGTAGTAGTAGTAGTAGTAGTAGTAGTAGTAGTAGTAGTAGTAGTAGTAGTAGTAGTAGTAGTAGTAGTAGTAGTAGTAGTAGTAGTAGTAGTAGTAGTAGTAGTAGTAGTAGTAGTAGTAGTAGTAGTAGTAGTAGTAGTAGTAGTAGTAGTAGTAGTAGTAGTAGTAGTAGTAGTAGTAGTAGTAGTAGTAGTAGTAGTAGTAGTAGTAGTAGTAGTAGTAGTAGTAGTAGTAGTAGTAGTAGTAGTAGTAGTAGTAGTAGTAGTAGTAGTAGTAGTAGTAGTAGTAGTAGTAGTAGTAGTAGTAGTAGTAGTAGTAGTAGTAGTAGTAGTAGTAGTAGTAGTAGTAGTAGTAGTAGTAGTAGTAGTAGTAGTAGTAGTAGTAGTAGTAGTAGTAGTAGTAGTAGTAGTAGTAGTAGTAGTAGTAGTAGTAGTAGTAGTAGTAGTAGTAGTAGTAGTAGTAGTAGTAGTAGTAGTAGTAGTAGTAGTAGTAGTAGTAGTAGTAGTAGTAGTAGTAGTAGTAGTAGTAGTAGTAGTAGTAGTAGTAGTAGTAGTAGTAGTAGTAGTAGTAGTAGTAGTAGTAGTAGTAGTAGTAGTAGTAGTAGTAGTAGTAGTAGTAGTAGTAGTAGTAGTAGTAGTAGTAGTAGTAGTAGTAGTAGTAGTAGTAGTAGTAGTAGTAGTAGTAGTAGTAGTAGTAGTAGTAGTAGTAGTAGTAGTAGTAGTAGTAGTAGTAGTAGTAGTAGTAGTAGTAGTAGTAGTAGTAGTAGTAGTAGTAGTAGTAGTCAGGTGGTAGTAGTAGTCAGGTGGTAGTAGTAGTCAGGTGGTAGTAGTAGTCAGGTGGTAGTAGTAGTCAGGTGGTAGTAGTAGTCAGGTGGTAGTAGTAGTCAGGTGGTAGTAGTAGTCAGGTGGTAGTAGTAGTCAGGTGGTAGTAGTAGTCAGGTGGTAGTAGTAGTCAGGTGGTAGTAGTAGTCAGGTGGTAGTAGTAGTCAGGTGGTAGTAGTAGTCAGGTGGTAGTAGTAGTCAGGTGGTAGTAGTAGTCAGGTGGTAGTAGTAGTCAGGTGGTAGTAGTAGTCAGGTGGTAGTAGTAGTCAGGTGGTAGTAGTAGTCAGGTGGTAGTAGTAGTCAGGTGGTAGTAGTAGTCAGGTGGTAGTAGTAGTCAGGTGGTAGTAGTAGTCAGGTGGTAGTAGTAGTCAGGTGGTAGTAGTAGTCAGGTGGTAGTAGTAGTCAGGTGGTAGTAGTAGTCAGGTGGTAGTAGTAGTCAGGTGGTAGTAGTAGTCAGGTGGTAGTAGTAGTCAGGTGGTAGTAGTAGTCAGGTGGTAGTAGTAGTCAGGTGGTAGTAGTAGTCAGGTGGTAGTAGTAGTCAGGTGGTAGTAGTAGTCAGGTGGTAGTAGTAGTCAGGTGGTAGTAGTAGTCAGGTGGTAGTAGTAGTCAGGTGGTAGTAGTAGTCAGGTGGTAGTAGTAGTCAGGTGGTAGTAGTAGTCAGGTGGTAGTAGTAGTCAGGTGGTAGTAGTAGTCAGGTGGTAGTAGTAGTCAGGTGGTAGTAGTAGTCAGGTGGTAGTAGTAGTCAGGTGGTAGTAGTAGTCAGGTGGTAGTAGTAGTCAGGTGGTAGTAGTAGTCAGGTGGTAGTAGTAGTCAGGTGGTAGTAGTAGTCAGGTGGTAGTAGTAGTCAGGTGGTAGTAGTAGTCAGGTGGTAGTAGTAGTCAGGTGGTAGTAGTAGTCAGGTGGTAGTAGTAGTCAGGTGGTAGTAGTAGTCAGGTGGTAGTAGTAGTCAGGTGGTAGTAGTAGTCAGGTGGTAGTAGTAGTCAGGTGGTAGTAGTAGTCAGGTGGTAGTAGTAGTCAGGTGGTAGTAGTAGTCAGGTGGTAGTAGTAGTCAGGTGGTAGTAGTAGTCAGGTGGTAGTAGTAGTCAGGTGGTAGTAGTAGTCAGGTGGTAGTAGTAGTCAGGTGGTAGTAGTAGTCAGGTGGTAGTAGTAGTCAGGTGGTAGTAGTAGTCAGGTGGTAGTAGTAGTCAGGTGGTAGTAGTAGTCAGGTGGTAGTAGTAGTCAGGTGGTAGTAGTAGTCAGGTGGTAGTAGTAGTCAGGTGGTAGTAGTAGTCAGGTGGTAGTAGTAGTCAGGTGGTAGTAGTAGTCAGGTGGTAGTAGTAGTCAGGTGGTAGTAGTAGTCAGGTGGTAGTAGTAGTCAGGTGGTAGTAGTAGTAGTAGTCAGGTGGTAGTAGTAGTCAGGTGGTAGTAGTAGTCAGGTGGTAGTAGTAGTCAGGTAGTAGTAGTCAGGTAGTAGTAGTCAGGTGGTAGTAGTCAGGTGGTAGTAGTCAGGTGGTAGTAGTAGTCAGGTAGTAGTAGTCAAATAGTAGTAGTCAGGTAGTAGTAGTCAGGTAGTAGTAGTCAGGTAGTAGTAGTAGTAGTAGTATAGTAGTAGTAGTAGACTAACAGAACACTCGCCCACACAGTGAAGTCACCGATGAAGAACTGGTACGATAAGGTATGCCGTAACAACGGACAGTTGTACATCAACAGACAGGGTAACAAGTGGCGTTGCATATGTACCCAGCCTCACATAGGAGAAACCTGTGAACGTTAGCCATTGTAGTGTGGTCATGGGTCAGACATGAGGGCTCACCCCACCCACCGTAGTGCATTGTATAATGAGAAGTTCACTTAATTGTAACACAAATGTTTTAATAATAATAATACTAATAATAATAATAATAATAATAATACAAAATTTCAATATGGTAATCACACATACGTAGATTGTGCGACGCGCACACACATACAAATATATATATATATATTTATATTTATACATATATGTATTTATATCAATATTATCATTATTATTATGTGTACATTGCATAAGCATTAACTATCCTCCCTATAAATAGAATATAATATCGCATTCTCTAAGAAAACGTTACGAGGAAGTTCAAACCAGAACCTAAATAGGGTTAATGATGGAGCGGCTTCACCCAATCAGCCATGTTATATAACTACGACAAAAGATTCAATCCCTTACTTTGCCGTCGATCTAGAAAAGAAGGTTAAAGTACACTCTGTGATCATTGCGAGCGGAAGTTGTAAGACATGTAGTTAGTATACACGTGTATGTCTACGTATTAGTGATGTAATGCGTATGTACTTTATTATACTTCATTTATATCATGTGGAATTATTACAATATATTGGTATATCAAAATAAATATTACAGTATTTACTGTTATTAATTATTTACATTAATATCTCACTCTTCATATATATATATATATATATATATATATATAATAGTATATATTAATAATAGTAATGCATATATACATCCAATTACGATAAACGAAGTAAAGTCATGTTACGGCACATTACACGACGGCGCCCCGGGAATAGATGGTCTTAAAAAATGCGATTTAACTAAAATTGGTCTAAATAATATAACATCTCGCTTTAATATTTATCTCATATCATCGACTGCACCTTCCGCATTTAAATTAGGCCTAACTACTTTAATCCCTAAAACTAAGCACAGTACTGAGCCGTCCCATTATCGTCCGATAACTATGTCATCGATATTCTGTAGACTTTTCCATAAGATGTTGGCACGCAGAATTGAAAACACAATTAGTCTTAATCCACGGCAAAAAGCTTTTGTTCGACGTGATGGTATTGCTGAGAATATCTTTTTACTTAAATCTATTATATATCAGCATAAAAATGCATTACGCCCATTAAAGATGTGTTTGTTGGATGTTTCTAAAGCTTTTGATACGGTATCTCACAACTCAATTGTTGCATTAGCCGAAAGAGTAGGGACTCCTAAAATGTATACAAGTTATATCATGCATACTTATTCTGATTGTTTAACTCAATTAAAATATAAAAATGGAGTATCACCTAGTATACCAGTCAATCGTGGAGTAAAACAAGGTGACCCAATGTCTCCCGCTCTTTTTAACTCCATTATAGATTATGTAACTGATAATATGCCAGGTAGTATTAATTTACAAGGAAATAGTCAATAAGCCATATGGCATTTGCAGATGATCTGGTTTTATTTGCGAAAGATGATGTAATGATGCAATATCAAGTTGATCATGTTTTATTTAGACTAGCTCAATGTGGGTTAAACGTTAACAAATCAAAATGCGCTACATTGAATATAATTATTAACCCAAAGAAAAAACAATGGATATGTAACCCATATAGTTTTATATCTATTGATAATTCTACAATTAAAGCGCTAAATATAGAAGACACTTATAGATATCTTGGCATCAACATAGGCGCTTTGGATAATAAAAATAATTCAATTAATGATGACCTCACATCGAAACTCTTGGCAATATCTAAATCTACTCTAAAACCCCAACAAAAATTGTTTATGCTCAAAAATCATCTAATTCCAAGTATGCTTCATACCTTGACTTTCTCTAACGTCTATTTAAATTCATTAAAAACTATGGACAGAAGTATTCGGGCGTTCGTCAGACGTTGGCTTCGACTACCTTCAGATACTTCACTCGGTGTATTCTACGCACCTAGTAGTGTCGGTGGGATAGCTATCACTCGTCTTTTTCTGGCAATACCGGTGCTGCGGCTAAAAAGGATTTCATCCATTAGAAGGAATGATGACACTATTATTCAAACTCTTCCTGATAGTGTTATTCTAAAATGGTCTACACCTCGAGTATACGATGAATACACGTTTATTGATAACACCTCCATAAATAAATATCATTCAATATATTTATTTAATTCTGTCAATGGCAAGGGTTTAGAATTAGGCACGCATAGTCTTTATACCAATAGTTGGATAACTTCTCCCATAAAGATGTTTTCTGGTCGCGATTTTGTAGATATGGTAAAGCTAAAGCACGGTCTACTATATACACATTACAGATGTAAACGTATGTTTCCAAGTTTAAATACAAACTGTTTAAGGCGAGGGTGTAATTATAAATATGACTGCCTAAATCATATTATGCAGACCTGTAGATTTAATTATAATAACATTATTCACAGGCATAATTATGTTAATGCTCTTTTAATCACTCTACTTAATAAGTACAAATTTACAACTATACTGGAACCGCACATACGAACACAACTTGGCTTACGCAAACCTGACTTACTGGCTTACCGAAATGACATTGTTTATATTATAGATACGCAAATCTCAACTGATACAATAGATACCGATACTAATTACCGACACAAAACTGACTACTATAACAAACCTGAAATACTCTCCTACGCAAAACAACTTACTGGTGCAAAGCAGGCTAAACTAAGTGCCTCTTGTTGGAACTGGCGTGGTATACCCTCATCCCTAACGTCTAAAGACCTATATTCGTTAGGCCTGAGGAAGCATGATATTACGCTACTCAGTATTCGTGTCATGACAGGCAGTCTAAATATTTATCGCAAATACTGCTGCAATGGATTATTGTAAAATCCTTAATTACCTGGCCTCTCCCTTGCCTACTTCGTCATATTTTTATTAATATGTTGTCGCTAATAAATGGGATAATTGGCTCTGGTTATTAACTAACCATTGTCCGAAAAAAAAATATATATATATATATATATATATATATATCTATATGTATATAGATTATTTTATCAAATTTACAATATTCATTATTTTAATATAATACGTTTATTTTTTATCCAATTAAAATATATAATATATTTATTAATTCTAATATTAATTTAAAATTCAAATACTCACCTAATCACACATCATTAACACGGTGACCTTCAGAAGGTAAAACTGATAACCTTGAAATCGTATCTTTTGACACATTCAATGTCAAACAACTCGCTGATGTTTTGGAGACTTGTCAACATAGATACCTGAAGTTCAAACTCGGAGAAATTAAAGTTTTATTATTGTAGCGTAATTATCTCTTTGTGCCTATATATATATATATATATATATATATATATATATTTATATATATACGTACCAATTTGATAAACTACCTGTTTAGCTCGGGTGGCAAAAGTGTCAGTCTCTCAGTTAGTAGAACGCGGTTTCAAGCCCCATCCGGACAAATAAAATTTGTCTTAAAATAATATTTAGAAGTGATCTTATATAATTGTGTATACAAAAATGATCAGCTCTCATTAAAACAATAGATGCCTTAATGGTATACGCTTGATCTGAGAACTCAATGTAAAATATAGGTTTTTTGTTTTTTAAAAAGTCTATTAGTCTTAAAATAATAAGTTATTTTAATTCTTTAAACGGCATATTGTAGTGTTATTTACAAGAAATGATATTGTTCATAATATATACTTATTTATTTTCCGAAATACAAGATATCTAGTAATAGTGAAAAAAATATTTTATTTATTTTTATTTGAAACTATTTTTATATATGATATAATGAAAATAATTGAATAAGCCTTTATTTTTATAATATAGACATATAAAGTGATATATACTTAAAATTGCATCAAGTTACGATCATTATATTTAGAGAAATAGACTTTTTAAGATTTAAAATTATGCTAAAATAATTATTCTGAGATAATCAGGTTTGAAAAAATGACATCTAAATTATTTATATACAAAAAAGGTGATGTTTAAATTTAAAAGAATTGTAAAAGTTTGATTTGTATGCTTTATTGATCGTTTTATGCTGTAATATTTGGATATGTTATAGATAAATATATAATTTATTACATTTATCAACAACAACAAAAATTATTTTTTATTTTGACTGATTTTTTAGGTCAAGCGTATCCCCTAACATGAGACCGGTTTCAAAGTGACATTAGAGCCATTTGGTTATAATTAAAACTTCATCTAAGTTCTTGGATGGGATGAAAGGACTCCACCAAAATTAAAATAACAATAACAATATATATATATATATATATATACGTTTCCATTTATAATATATTTGTGTACTTACATGCCCTACTAATACTACATTCCTTACTAATATTACATATTCTATTTAGACTATAAAATGTAACGACTTCTACGCTAGAAACTTAGTCGTCAGACGTCCTCATGAATTGGAACTTGTACTCTGCGAACTGCAAGTAGTAGTTAACACCGCCACATGTTTGTACCTTATTAGTGTCATGTTTGTACCTTATTAGTGTCTTGTTTGTACCTTATTAGAGTCTTGTTTGTACCTTATTAGTGTCTCATTTGTAACTTATTAGTGTCTTGTTTGTACCTTATTAGTACTCTACTTAATACTGCGTAGTAGCTAGCACTATTACATGTTAATATGTATTCCTTACAACAATTACCTGACAATAGTGTTTACATATGTCATATAGTAATAGCGTAGTAGTTCATTCAAATGGAATAACATTAATAACATTAACATGATAATTACTAACAATTATAATGAATACTTGTATATTAATATATATTATATTCTAGAAATAATCAAAACATTGAATATATTTTCATGTGTTTCATCATACATATTAATAATCATAATAATATCACAATCATTATAATTATTATTATCACTATCATATCTATTATCATCATATATATTATTAGTTTTAGATAATTTAAGGTTAACAATTAAATTTGATTATCTTCAGGGACAGGATGTTTGTTTACGTATATTTTTGAAAACTTTTATGTTACGCTTGAGTGATTTTACCATATCTCATTAATGTCTAGCATTACATATTTGAATTTAATATTAAAATAAATCTAAACATCGTTTTAAAATTAATGATTTCAATTATATTTTATCTAAATTTTAATTTATGCAATACATATATAATATAGATAAACATCTTTATTAAAACAGAATTTTTAAATATATTCGTATATGTATTAAAATATGTATTAAAATATTTATAATGAAAAACAAGTTAAAAAAAGTAATGCATTTTTATTTTACAATAAGATAAATATCTCTGATACCTTTAAAATCATTGAAATATAATTAAATATACCACTGAATAATATCCGGGTGTGCAAAGCCTACGATCACAAATATAACGAGCATATGTCCTGTCCTTGTTATAGGCATACTCCACTGTTAACGGAGATATCACATGATCACACACAGCGTTACTGAATACGGAGTGTGGGTTCCATCACAAGTGTGTGGCAGATCACGCTATCTGCATCAACAACCTGTGCGTGTGCAAGAAAACCTACTACGCTCATACTAATAACGTGTTCTGCTTAAAATGTCAGTAATGCATACGCATATACATATATTAAGCCAACTCTGAATATTATTATTATTATTATTATTATACATTTATTAATATATATTAGATTTGAATCCTTTTATACCTTATTATACTTAATGATATATATATGTATTGTTTGTTTTGTTTCAGTTTATAACTCTTTAACTTATGACAAAAGTTAACATAATAATTCTGTTATTCTTATACATTTGCCTAAGTATGATACCCGAGAGATAAAGCTAACCTCTTCGTCTGTTAATTATTATTACTTTAATTAACTCACAAACAATAATAATTAAATCATTTATAATATAAATTATTTTCAATTTGAAGATATATATATTCAATATTCTATGAGAGTATGAAGTATGGTACACTATTGATATGTGTTGTATTTTATAATCAATGTTATAGAAACCTACACTTTCATTTGACCAATAATACTATATTACAATAGCATCACGTATATCATTTATTTAGAATTATTTTATAGAATTAGTTATTTATAAAATTAATTTGTTTAGAATATAATTAAAATATTAATAATTAGGTACATTTTAACTTAAACTATAAGTATGAAACATGGAAATATAATATATTATGTAACATTTATTATGACAATATTATAATTAGTATAGTTATCAACTAAAATAAATTATATTATTTTCAATATTATAAACTTCGTGATTTTGTATAATATATTAGATTATTGTTACATAAGTGACAAGCGTGTGTGTGTATATATAATACAAATAAAACATACAAACCAACTAAACAGTAGTTGAGATCATCATCAATATATTTAATAATATGAATATATTATAATTAATCTAGATAAATTTTAAATTATTTAATATTATTTTATATTAATAATATTTAAATTAATTCATAAAATGATAACATTTACAAATGTACACCCCTCCCCCCGCCCCCCTAACCCCCGCCCCGCCTCCAACCACTATAGTGGAGCTAGGAGATGACTGCCCGACAACGGTGAAGTGTGGAGACGTGATCAATCTGTCTGTGTGTAAGAATGCGGTGTGTCGCTGTGAATATCTGCAGAACAACACCGAGTGTATCGATCATATCACCAAGTCTATAGCCGAGATTATTATTGGTGAGTCATCAACTCGCGATTGTATAATAACGTAGATAGATATATAGGGTGTATTAGGGATGTATAGTATGCATCGGGGAATAAGGATATCAGAATTTACACCTCTGGCAATGGTGTAATCCCAAATGATATAGGGTTTGGAGCACCCTTACCTGAAAGTTGATGTTCTACGCATCCTGGGTATACTCGGTGGCAATGGTATTATCCTTTGTTGTACTTAATAGCAGCCTTAAATCTAGTATTTAAAAAAAAAAATTTTAATTTGTGTTTATTTTAAAAAAAATTATGTTTATTTCATTTATATTTAATTGTATTATAGATTGATTGTTTGTAATATTTTATATTATATACACTTTATATAATACACTTTTAATACAATATTATATTTTTATATATTTTTATATATATATTTTATTTATATATTATCGTTTACTAATATACTTCCCATAATCTCGTAAATAAGTGAATGACCAGACAAGATTTTGCTTTTTCATTCATCTAGGCTTTTAAGGGGAGCACTACGTTCAAAATTGTATTTAAAAAAAAAAAAAAAAAAATATATTGAAAACAAGATATATAATTATTTATCTATCATTTCATGAAAAGATTATACTTAAATTTGCTATATTTATGAGTATAAATGATGTTTATAATTTGTATGATGTTTAAAGTGTATGATTCTTATAATTGTATGACAATATTTCACTAAACTTTGATAGCTGTTTTCTCAGAATATTGATTTTATGAATGTTGCTTTACTAAAAAGTCCGGAATTTTTTTTTATTCCATAAAAATTGCTATAATTTTCAGAATATTTAGAAAACATTCAAATGCATAATACTATTGTCTCAATAAAAATATAATCTAATAATACAAATTTTATTTCTGTTTTTCTTCATTTTTTTTTTTTTTGAATTACTCCTATTATAAAACAAATGTATATAATAAAAAAAAAGACAATCATATTATAGAATGAAATATTATTACAAATGCCAACGAATTATGTAAAAATATTTAAAATATTTCAAGTTGAAGAGTTTTTAAAACTAGTCATTTTCGTATCAATTTACATGTAAGCTCTCGAACGTAGTGCTTCCCCTTAAGCCAACTCTGAGTATTATTATTATTATATATAGTTTATAGAACTATTGAAAAATAAAATAATGAAAAGTAAAGTCAATGAAATAATAAGTAATACAATAATAAACTGATATAAATTACTCGTGACTTAATTAACTGAAATCATACTTACTCTTTCACTTACTCATGCTCTTTCTATAATAAATATATGAAATGAATATAATTGTAAAGTATCTTTATTATATTCATTATTATTTTCTTTTAAACTATATTGTTTAATTTCATAATATTATAATGTATGTATATAGTATGCATATGTATATAATATACATTGATATATAGTATTATACTATTAGCAAATATTTTATATAGAAGGAAAGATATAACACTTACGCGAAATCGTGTAATTCAAATTTGTATACAAAATACCCTGGTGCCACCTATAGCGGGTTACTTTTAGGAACTATGCGTTGTTTACAATGTAAATTCGTATTTAACTATACACTTTTAAAATGTTAAATAATATGCTTTAAATTAATATTTATATGATGAAAACTAGGTGTTCATTACTAATATATAACAAACAAATATGATATGTATATATTTAGTAAGTAAAAGCTAATTTATATTGCATGTAATTTAATAGAGCAATGAAAACATTGTTGTATGCAAACAGAGCCGAACCTAAATCTATTTCAGTGATTTCGATACTACTGCTAGCAGCGGCAGGGGATATTACTAAATTACGTTGCATGCATAGGGAGTGTTATATCTTTGCTTCGCAAAATCTTTGCTATTAGTATATATATATATATATATATATATATACACAGTTAATAATAATAATGATGATATTCACATGTACATAATTGCATGCATTATTGATATTGTACTTCTGTAGACCAGCCCAATGACAAGCCTAATGTTAATGTGGTAACGTATTGAATAGAGACGGATAAGAAGGATTGTAACCTGAAAGAGAGCATCTGCAGCTATGACACGAATAAGATGTGCCTTCAGAGGACGGGCAAGTGTGTCTGTAGGTCACTCTATTACCAAAGTAACCAAACTCTAATGTGCACTCATGGTTCGTACTGTATAATAGTATATGTAGTATTATATTCTATATATATATGTATATATATATATATATATATATATATATATATATATATATATATATATATCTATATATGTATATATGTATATATATACAAATGTTAAGGAATATTAACTATTAATATGATACCATTTCTTTTTTATTATTAACATTTTATATTCAATGTTAAATTCACCTCAAATGTGATATTACTTTACTGTATTATTACTTATAACTTATAACTTATATCTATGCATGCATATTAAGCTCCACGTGTTAGAGATTATTATCTTCACATATCTCCTCCTATTTAATCATTTGATATTGCGTCTATCTTAAGTAAATCTTAATAACTCCTTTGCATCGTGTATTCTGAACTTTAGACAGGATGTTGTCATTGAAGTTATACGCTCTAATATATATGTTTACTTGTGTACATTCTATTGTTAATGTGTAATGTGTTGTTCTATTGCTATTGTTTATCTTAATTATGGTTTTCAATATGTATTTAGAAATAACATTTCAATAAATACATCTATTATTTCAAAGTGGTCACGCTAGTCACATTCACACACGCACACTCACACCCACACACTCACTCACACACACACTCACACACACTCACACTCACATACTCACACACACACTCTCACTCACACTCTAAGGGTGTGTTTTTCGTCATCCAGCTACGCACAACGCGCGACATCGAATTTTACAAAGTTTTTTCGTCAACCATTCGTCGAACTATATATCATCATATAATTATTGGTAAATATATGCGCGCATACCTAAAAATAGCAATACCGTTATGATTGTAACGTATTTTATGACTCAGCTCATGGGCGGAGCTTCAAATGCGTGCGACGCCGTTCGTTCTAGAATTCAAATTCAATGAAGAACTGCGCGGATAGGAATAAAAGGTGTATCGGCGAAGTTAGCTGTTCGGCGAACGCTGTCCGATATCTCGTACAAGTTTACATGTAGTGAATAGGGCTTTGTAAAATTCGATGTCGCGCGTTGTGCGTAGCTGGATGACGAAAAACACACCCTTACTCACTCACTCACACACACACACACACAGAACAACTGGGCCAGGTATGCCGTATCAGTCAGGACTGTATGATAGGTGACAGCGTATGTGACGAGGGTCTGTGTAGATGTCACGTAACCCTGAAGCTGGGCGGATACTACTCGCATCTGGAGAACACTCAGTGCAGACGACGTTAGTGAGCGTCACGTGATACAGGTCACGTGATCTGTAACGGAGAGGGGTATCTGCCCTACTCCCCCCCTCACCCTGTTTCTCTCTCAACAGTGGCCCGCTTTATAGGTTACGTAATAGCACGTGTTTGTGATGTAACCTATCAGTGTAATATCGGATCGTGATCGCGAAGTGGATTTGTGCGTATTTCTAAAAGTTTTAAAAACGACCTTTTACAGTTAATTAGTACAATTCGATCGATCGAACACGTTTTAACGATATTATTACAAGTTTTTCTATCATTTCATTTATATAATACATAATGAGAAGCGTAATAATAATACGTGACCTTCACAATGAATGGGTGCCATCATATCTACATGCGCTTTCACTGGTGTCACTAACATGTCATCAATCACATTAAATGTTCATTATCATATAGTGATATTTTATTATTATAAAATGTGTATATACATACATATACATATACATATATATATATATATATATATATATATATATATATATAGAACAGTAATGTGTTCTATATAAAATTCAAAGTAAATATTCTAATTTGTATATATACACAATATTTCCCGTTTTATTTGCCTTCAATTTAATGTATATTAAAGCATAGGTGTCTAGCTACACGTTATAAGTGTAGCTAAGTGTACGTTATTCATTATTAATCATCATTTTACCATAGAGATTATAATATGAGATATATATATATAGAATATAATATGTAGAAATTTTATAAAATATTTTTGAACATTTGAATATATATGTTATACGATATTTACTATACATTAGATAAGAATACTTTACTTATATACACTATTGTATCCTAACATCGTTAACGCGTGCCTACATGCCCACCCGCTCATTACGCAATAACGATGACATCACCCCCCCCACCCCACCCCACTCCACCCCATTCCACCCCACCCCACCCCACAGGTTACATGTACGAGACATGTGTAGTGGACAGGGACTGCGCTATGGTGATGAACGCCTACTGCAGGAGGAGCCAGTGTGCCTGCGAAGTCGGCTATTCCATGTCTAACGATAGGTCGCTGTGTACGGAAAGTATGTCCTCTCAATGTCGTCGTCGTGTCCTCACGCTATGTCCTTTTCCGCATCTGCATATATGTGTAATCACACACATAAATACTACACATGCACACACATAAATAGTACTTATAAAATACCCATATATATATATATCTAGTATTTTTTTAATTAATAATTGACAAAATAAAAAGTACTTAAACTATTTAGTTAGGAGTGTAAACCATATTGTTTAACTAATATATATTTACTCTTATAAGAAACCGAATAAGAGTTCCCCGTGAATATTTTTCCTATTAATTGTGTATATTATATAATACCAACTAAATCTAAGTTCCTGGATGGGATGAAAGGACTCCGCCAAAATAAAATAATAATAACAATAACAACTAAATCCAATACATTGTTGATATTGGGTGATATACAAATAAAAGATTCTATCTTATTTTTGAAACCCTTTAGGAGAAATAAAAAGAAATATAATATAAACTGCAAATAATATAAACTACAAATAATATAAACTACAAATAATATAAACTGAAAATAATATAAACTACAAATAATATAAACTACAAATAATATAAACTGAAAATAATATAAACTACAAATAATATAAACTGCAAATAATATAAACTACAAATAATATAAACTACAAATAATATAAACTACAAATAATATAAACTGCAAATAATATAAACTACAAATAATATAAACTGCAAATAATATAAACTACAAATAATATAAACTACAAATAATATAAACTACAAATTAAAGAGAAAATATAAACTACAAATAATATAAACTACAAATAATATAAACTGCAAATAATATAAACTACAAATAATATAAACTACACATAATATAAACTACAAATTAAAGAGAAAATATAAATTACAAATAATATAAACTACAAATAATATAAACTACAAATAATATAAACTACAAATAATATAAACTGCAAATAATATAAACTACAAATAATATAAACTGCAAATAATATAAACTACAAATAAAAGAGAAAATATAAACTACAAATAATATAAACTACAAATAAAAGAGAAAATATAAACTACAAATAATATAAACTACAAATAATATAAACTGAAAATAATATAAACTACAAATAATATAAACTGCAAATAATATAAACTACAAATAATATAAACTAGAAATAATATAAACTGCAAATAATATAAACTACAAATAATATAAACTACAAATAATATAAACTGCAAATAATATAAACTACAAATAATATAAACTGCAAATAATATAAACTACAAATAATATAAACTGCAAATAATATAAACTACAAATAATATAAACTACAAATAATATAAACTACAAATTAAAGAGAAAATATAAACTACAAATAATATAAACTACAAATAATATAAACTGCAAATAATATAAACTACAAATAATATAAACTACACATAATATAAACTACAAATTAAAGAGAAAATATAAATTACAAATAATATAAACTACAAATAATATAAATTGCAAATAATATAAACTACAAATAATATAAACTACAAATAATATAAACTGCAAATAATATAAACTACAAATAATATAAACTGTAAATAATATAAACTACAAATAATATAAACTACAAATAATATAAACTACAAATAATATAAACTACTAATAATATAAACTACAAATAATATAAACTACAAATAAAAGAGAAAATATAAACTACAAATAATATAAACTGCAAATAATATAAACTACAAATAATATAAACTATAAATAAAAGAGAAAATATAAACTACAAATAAAAGAGAAAATATAAACTACAAATAATATAAACTGCAAATAATATAAACTACAAATAATATAAACTGCAAATAATATAAACTGCAAATAATATAAACTACAAATAATATAAACTGTAAATAATATAAACTACAAATAATATAAACTACAAATAATATAAACTACAAATAATATAAACTACAAATAAAAGAGAAAATATAAACTATAAATAAAATAAACTGCAAATAATATAAACTACAAATAATATAAACTGCAAATAATATAAACTACAAATAATATAAACTACAAATAATATAAACTACAAATAATATAAACTGCAAATAATATAAACTGCAAATAATATAAACTACAAATAATATAAACTGTAAATAATATAAACTACAAATAATATAAACTACAAATAATATAAACTGCAAATAATATAAACTACAAATAATATAAACTACAAATAATATAAACTACAAATAATATAAACTGCAAATAATATAAACTACAAATAATATAAACTACAAATAATATAAACTACAAATAATATAAACTGCAAATAATATAAACTACAAATAATATAAACTACAAATAATATAAACTACAAATTAAAGAGAAAATATAAACTACAAATAATATAAACTACAAATAAAAGAGAAAATATAAACTACAAATAATATAAACTACAAATAATATAAACTGAAAATAATATAAACTACAAATAATATAAACTGAAAATAATATAAACTACAAATAATATAAACTGCAAATAATATAAACTACAAATAATATAAACTACAAATAATATAAACTGCAAATAATATAAACTACAAATAATATAAACTACAAATAATATAAACTGCAAATAATATAAACTACAAATAATATAAACTGCAAATAATATAAACTACAAATAATATAAACTACAAATAATATAAACTACAAATTAAAGAGAAAATATAAACTACAAATAATATAAACTACAAATAATATAAACTGCAAATAATATAAACTGCAAATAATATAAACTGCAAATAATATAAACTACAAATAAAAGAGAAAATATAAACTACAAATAATATAAACTACAAATAAAAGAGAAAATATAAACTACAAATAATATAAACTACAAATAATATAAACTACAAATAATATAAACTGAAAATAATATAAACTACAAATAATATAAACTGAAAATAATATAAACTACAAATAATATAAACTGCAAATAATATAAACTACAAATAATATAAACTACAAATAATATAAACTGCAAATAATATAAACTACAAATAATATAAACTACAAATAATATAAACTGCAAATAATATAAACTACAAATAATATAAACTGCAAATAATATAAACTGCAAATAATATAAACTACAAATAATATAAACTGTAAATAATATAAACTACAAATAATATAAACTACAAATAATATAAACTGCAAATAATATAAACTACAAATAATATAAACTACAAATAATATAAACTACAAATAATATAAACTGCAAATAATATAAACTACAAATAATATAAACTACAAATAATATAAACTACAAATAATATAAACTGCAAATAATATAAACTACAAATAATATAAACTACAAATAATATAAACTACAAATTAAAGAGAAAATATAAACTACAAATAATATAAACTACAAATAAAAGAGAAAATATAAACAACAAATAATATAAACTACAAATAAAAGAGAAAATATAAACTACAAATAATATAAACTACAAATAATATAAACTGAAAATAATATAAACTACAAATAATATAAACTGCAAATAATATAAACTACAAATAATATAAACTACAAATAATATAAACTGCAAATAATATAAACTACAAATAATATAAACTACAAATAATATAAACTGCAAATAATATAAACTACAAATAATATAAACTGCAAATAATATAAACTACAAATAATATAAACTACAAATAATATAAACTACAAATTAAAGAGAAAATATAAACTACAAATAATATAAACTACAAATAATATAAACTGCAAATAATATAAACTACAAATAATATAAACTACACATAATATAAACTACAAATTAAAGAGAAAATATAAATTACAAATAATATAAACTACAACTAATATAAATTGCAAATAATATAAACTACAAATAATATAAACTACAAATAATATAAACTGCAAATAATATAAACTACAAATAATATAAACTGTAAATAATATAAACTACAAATAATATAAACTACAAATAATATAAACTACAAATAATATAAACTACTAATAATATAAACTACAAATAATATAAACTACAAATAAAAGAGAAAATATAAACTACAAATAATATAAACTGCAAATAATATAAACTACAAATAATATAAACTATAAATAAAAGAGAAAATATAAACTACAAATAAAAGAGAAAATATAAACTACAAATAATATAAACTGCAAATAATATAAACTACAAATAATATAAACTGCAAATAATATAAACTGCAAATAATATAAACAACAAATAATATAAACTGTAAATAATATAAACTACAAATAATATAAACTACAAATAATATAAACTACAAATAATATAAACTACAAATAAAAGAGAAAATATAAACTACAAATAAAATAAACTGCAAATAATATAAACTACAAATAATATAAACTGCAAATAATATAAACTACAAATAATATAAACTACAAATAATATAAACTACAAATAATATAAACTGCAAATAATATAAACTGCAAATAATATAAACTACAAATAATATAAACTGTAAATAATATAAACTACAAATAATATAAACTACAAATAATATAAACTGCAAATAATATAAACTACAAATAATATAAACTACAAATAATATAAACTACAAATAATATAAACTGCAAATAATATAAACTACAAATAATATAAACTACAAATAATATAAACTACAAATAAAAGAGAAAATATAAACTACAAATAATATAAACTACAAATAATATAAACTGAAAATAATATAAACTACAAATAATATAAACTGCAAATAATATAAACTACAAATAATATAAACTACAAATAATATAAACTGCAAATAATATAAACTACAAATAATATAAACTACAAATAATATAAACTGCAAATAATATAAACTACAAATAATATAAACTGCAAATAATATAAACTACAAATAATATAAACTACAAATAATATAAACTACAAATTAAAGAGAAAATATAAACTACAAATAATATAAACTACAAATAATATAAACTACAAATTAAAGAGAAAATATAAATTACAAATAATATAAACTACAAATAATATAAATTGCAAATAATATAAACTACAAATAATATAAACTACAAATAATATAAACTGCAAATAATATAAACTACAAATAATATAAACTGTAAATAATATAAACTACAAATAATATAAACTACAAATAATATAAACTACAAATAATATAAACTACTAATAATATAAACTAAAAATAATATAAACTACAAATAAAAGAGAAAATATAAACTACAAATAATATAAACTGCAAATAATATAAACTACAAATAATATAAACTATAAATAAAAGAGAAAATATAAACTACAAATAAAAGAGAAAATATAAACTACAAATAATATAAACTGCAAATAATATAAACTACAAATAATATAAACTGCAAATAATATAAACTGCAAATAATATAAACTACAAATAATATAAACTGTAAATAATATAAACTACAAATAATATAAACTACAAATAATATAAACTACAAATAATATAAACTACAAATAAAAGAGAAAATATAAACTACAAATAAAATAAACTGCAAATAATATAAACTACAAATAATATAAACTGCAAATAATATAAACTACAAATAATATAAACTACAAATAATATAAACTACAAATAATATAAACTGCAAATAATATAAACTACAAATAATATAAACTACAAATAATATAAACTACAAATAAAAGAGAAAATATAAACTACAAATAAAATAAACTGCAAATAATATAAACTACAAATAATATAAACTGCAAATAATATAAACTACAAATAATATAAACTACAAATAATATAAACTACAAATAATATAAACTGCAAATAATATAAACTACAAATTAAAGAGAAAATATAAACTACAAATAAAAGAGAAAATATAAACTACAAATAATATAAACTACAAATAAAAGAGAAAATATAAACTACAAATAATATAAACTGCAAATAATATAAACTACAAATAATATAAACTACAAATAAAAGAGAAAATATAAACTACAAATAAAATAAACTGCAAATAATATAAACTACAAATAATATAAACTGCATATAATATAAACTACAAAT
>OZ025239.1:55090441-55165441 GCA_964019155.1 Osedax fenrisi | reverse complement strand
ATATATATATATATATATATATATATATATATATATATATATATATATAATTAAAGTTCCAATACTATTAGAAATCAATATTATATTTAGTAATATTAAATCATATAACGCCACCTATTATTAATAAAAAGGTTCATTCTACTACGTATTTTATTTTTAGGTACAGAAAAATAGGATTATTTCCATTTGATTTTCTGTACAGAAAACGATTACAGAAAAATAGGAATATGACTCATTTCATACATTTAAAGAACATTTTCTGTAAATGATTCATTTTCTGTACTGATTTTCACGTAACGTAAGAAAACGGAATTAGTGTGAACGCCCTATAAAGTATATGATATAATAAAGCATGAAATACGTTGAATTTAGCTTGAAAGTTTTATATAAAATCTATTAAAATCTAGATATAACTTTCGTATCAAGGCTTTTTTGAAGTATAGTTTAACTTATATTATAATCTAAACTCGATAATCTAAACCAATAACAATTATTATGTAAAATAACTAATAACCTATTGCAGTGTAATGTGTAAATCAATGAATAAGTGTAGTATAATGTAATAAGTTTATTACCAGTATGAAAAACTATTGTTATAGATTTATAATAACAATTTTAATTGGAAATTTCACATTATATAACTGAATCTTGGTTAATAAAAAAGAAATATAAAAAAATCAAAATTTGATAATTGGGATAACTTTCCTTATAAAAAATATATAAGATATTCATAGTGCATTAGATTTGTGTAATGCTGCAGCATCGTTGCAGTGTACACAATATTAACAGTGTATTAATGACATGCATAATTAATATGCATACTTATCTATCAATACAGTAATACAGTGTGCTATAGTAATCTGTAACATTCACCACCTAACTTACTGCATCGACTGCATAGTCATCAGATAGGTTGTAGGTAGGCAGATAGGTTGTAGGTAGGCTGCATGGCAGGTGATGTCCACTATCTACATTTTCATTTAAATCATTCTACTTAAAATTTTGTAAAATATAATATTATTTATTATATATAAATTATATAATATAATATATTAAAAAATGTATACTACTATAAAATATTAATATAGCGATTTTTATTGAAATAATATAATATTATAATTGCAAGCCTAAACATATAAAATCGTTGAATGTGTTATTGACATCAGTTTTCGCGATCTTGAAGTCGTTCATCGAGAATAGAATCAATAATAATTGAAAATTTAAAAAAATCTAATCGTAAGGATAAATATAATCAACATAACACATATTAAACGTGCAGCAAATAGAGGTCACATTCCTGTTTGAGGTCACCTTGACATGTAGGCTTCTCCAGTACGTTAACACCCTCCAACTTCTTAAGCTCCACGCTTCTCTTAATGAAACAGAACGCCTGCACGAACTCCTCGCCCAACACCCGCACCATAACCTCGTCGCCCTCCAGCGCCCTCAACCCCAACTCCAGCGTTTTCGGCAGCCGCTCGCAGCGCTCGAGATCTCGTCGCGCCGGACACCTCAATCTCCTGCTGAGCCCGTCGAGTCCAGCCGCCACATGCGCCGCCACCACTAGGTACGGGTTAGCCGCCCCCGACGGGATCCTACTCTCTACGAACGCCTCGGGGGTAGTGTTCCTTACCCTGAACGCGGCATGACGATCGTCTAGGTCGTAGTAGGCGAGGCCCGCCGTCCACTCGTTGTGTAACCGACGGTAACAGTTCACTGTCGGGTTGCACAGGGTCGACAGGGCAGCCGAATGTTCCAGCAGTCCGGCTAACCAATGATACGCTAGGTCGGAGAGACGGGACGGGTCGCGACCTGACGTGAACGCATCGGTACGGTCCGAGGAGTGACGTAGCGAGAAGTTGAAGTGGAGGCCGTTGCAGCACTCCGAGTAGAGCGGTTTAGGCATGAAGGTTACGGAGCCGGCCGGGAATATCTCTTTGATGCCGGCCTTGAATCTGGAGGTATTGGGGAGATTGGTGGTTACTTGAAGGTTGTAGCGATGGATGTGAAGACTATTCGATTAAGTGCGTATGAAATATACTTTATAATTTCATGAAAATATATTTTAAAAATTTAAGAAATTTAAGATAGGTGATTGCCCTGTACATATATGGTACGACTATAAGACATATATTATTAATTTTATATTTAATAGTATTTAAACGAATTTTTAGATTATATTATATAAATTGTTAACATTATTTGGGTACAAAATATCATTTAAGTATGAACTTATATTAGGCATCGGTTTAAAATATTGCATTAAATATTATTTATATAATTTTATGACTTGTAATTTATTTTCTAAACCCCTATACTGACAATCTTCATAACTATCTAACATACACGCATGGAGTATGTAATAACTTATTACTAATAAGTATACACTATACATGACTGACTAATATCTCATTACCTACATGATAAGTTACAGTAAATAATAGTAGATAGTAGTAGCATAATATCAAAGATTTTGTGAAGATGATATACCACTCCGTATCTACGCAACGTGATTAATATTCAGATGTCCCACTGCTAGCAGTAGTATCGAAATCACTGAAATAGATTTAAGTTTGGTTCTATAAAACAATGTTTTCAATGCTATATTAGATTACATGCAATATAAATCAGCTTTTACTCGCCACATAGATGTGTATAGCATTTAAAACCAAAATATCCTATGGCTTTATTATATATTAGTAATGAACACATTTATCATCATGTAAATAATAATTTAAAGCATATTATTTTACATTTTAAAAGTATATAGTTTGATATGAATTTACATTATAAACAACACATAGTTCCCTAAATTGAACCTATATAGGTAGTGTACAAAATCGTATTACTCGATTTCCATAAGCGTTATATCTTTCCTTAGAACAATGTTTGATAGTACCTGACTGCTTGATCGGCCACCTCAACCCCATACGCCGGAGTCTGATTCATCTCGTACTGTCCGACCGCGTATTCGCGCGAGAAGGCGTGAAGGTCAACGCCCGCCTCGCGTAGTTGTTTACAGGCGTCGCTAAGGGCGCGTTCCTTACAAGCTCCGCCCATACTGGTAGCGCACGCCCGTCCCAATGTGTCGGTCAAGTCTATGAATTCGAATTCGAACGCCGAATACAGCAACAGGCCGAACTCTGCGTCCAGTTGTTCTAGCAGACGTCGAGCTATGTACCTGGGGTGGTGAGGGTTGTAGGAGTGTTTAATTCTATATACGTTCTAATTTTTAATAGATAATATTATCTTTATTCTAAATAAGAAATTAACACACATATATATTTATTTGTAAAGGTGTGAGTTATTTCGTACGCAGATACTCTGGTAACATCCGGTAATGGGCAACTGTGCTCATACACTATTTCATTAGCATTAATAGAGTCGGTATGTTGAACTTTAGCTAGTTTAAATAATATACATTATCTATCAGTTTATTATCTATCAGTCATTACGTTACCTTTCGTTAATGGGTAGAGAAGTTATACGACTATACGGGTATCTCAGTGCCCAGTTAACAAGCATACTGACCTCGTAGCTTGGGGTTGCGGTTCGCCTCGTTTAGACTCCGGATGCAGGAGGCGTGTCTCACACAACAGTTCCGCTACACGAAGGGGGCGTGTCCAAGGAAGGGGGCGTAACGTCTCAGCTATCGGTACCACGCGCACGTTGCCGCACAGCGTGTCGTTTAGTACGGGCAGGTCTACGTCTTCGCTAAGGATACCGTGCAGTGTGGTGCCTGCGTTAGGTCATGGGTAGGGGGTTACTAGTGTTACATCATGGGTAGGGGGTTACTAGTGTTACATCATGGGTGTTAGGTCATGCGAAACCGACATCAGAATTAGATTAGCTCTTGCTACATCAACGATGGTACAGTTATATGGAACAGCAAACAAATAAACTTCAAATTAAAGCACAATCTCTATCGTTCTCTCGTATTATCGATCTTTACTTATGGATGCGAGACATGGACGGTAAATGCAGCCATGCTAAAGAAAATACAATCTTTTGAAAATAAATCGCATATGAAATTACTCTTGTCTTGTCTATTCAAACGTGTTCGTCCGTAACAGAATTATTGAAATAATTGGTAACTTCGAGCCGCTCCTGCAAACAATAAAACGACTCAAATTAAAGTGGTTTGGACATATATCCAGATATGATCATTTGTGCAAAACAATCATGCAAGGAGAGGTTAAAGATATATACATATGCATTTGTACGTACATACTATTAACTGCTTATTAACGATACGTTACACTATACTATGAAGTATGACTCACCACCACTACTATTACATAACCGCGCTGTGTAACCTGCAAACACTTCACATCCGTTAGTGGCAGCCTCTTGTAATCCACTGACACAATGACGGCATGTCCTTTGTTGTCCGTGTATGTCGGTTACCGTCAGTCTTAGCACGTCCACAGTGTCTAGATCTATTGTTCTCGTGTCGAGGTCGAGGTCGTTAGGGTGACTCATAGCTGCTTTAATTTGTCTCGTATCTATATCTCGTTGTTCTCTTTCCTCTCTCTAATCCGTTAAGCTGCTGTAGCGCTCGCGTTGTGCTATTGTTTAACTAATTATGCTCCGTGTTAGCCCGGTGTAGACATTACAATGTAGACAATACAAGTAGACACTGTGTACCCGCTAACCTAGTGTTATGATGGAGAGGTTATGTGTGCGCACTACTTGAACTTAGTACTATTGTCTTTATCAGACAACCATGTTCAACTAACTACCTGACAGTGTATGCTCATATACATACTGGTATGTGTGAGCGTGTGTAGCTGTGTGCACTAGTTACTGTACAACATCCCCCCCCCACACACACATACCCACACACACACACACACATACAGTGTATCTTAATACACAGACCTATTGCTTGAGAATGTGATAAGTTCAATCATAGATTTGTTTTTTACCTAAACTATAAATCTATGAGTTCAATACACTGTGAACATTTGTCCATTATGTGTATTGATAAATTGTATATATATATATATATATATATAGTAGGTATATATATATATATATATATATATATCTATATCTATATATTATATACTAACTGTAATAGCATAATTATGCTTCTCTTCGTGTTATGTTATATAAGCGTATGTATAAAGCTATATTAGATTTTGAATACATTACTTTAAATAAATAAATATACATACTATTAAATAATACTGATTATAGATGTGCCCTATTTTTACACTATTGCTCATCTTGTATCAATTTATAAAAAGTGATTGTTAATAATTAAAAATATATATATTGAATACCAAAGTCATGTATATATATATATTTGTGTGTGTTTATGTATATATATTATTATAATTAAAGTAAAATTAAAATACAATTAATTTCTAGCAATTGAATTAAATCCTGATTGGTTAATATTATTTTCATTAATAATTATTATTGTTATCATACTTCTAATGTATTACAGGTTAATATATATACATATATATATATATATATATATATATATATATATATTTATAAATATATTGTAATATATTATATAAGATAATAATTTATATATTTTAAATTATAATTCTTTTTATAGTAATTGAAAAAATTATTTTGTATTTAGGGTGTGTTTTTGGTCAACCACAGGTGTACGAGAAATTCGTATTCACTGCATGTAAAAATCCAACTGTTACAAAACACGTCTGGTTTGTAACAGTTGGATTTTTACATGCAGTGAATACGAATTTCTCATACACCTGTGGTTGTTCCACCTGTGGTTGATCAAAAACACACCCTAATTTAAAAATAAAAGTTACTGTATTGTTAGATTTAGGCCTAGAGAACGAAATGACTTCATTCCCTATGGGTTTAGGCCTTCTTCTAAACATTATATTAGATAGAATTCTACTAAGCATTAGTACACATTTCTGCTAGGTTTTCTATTTATTTTCGGAAAATACCATTTTTAATTATACAAATAATATTTATATAAATATTCGTGGATTTAAAATTATTTCTTTTTAAAACTAAAATTATTTATTTTTAATATTAAACTTTATTATAATATTGTGACTAGAGATTTGGTATTAGGTATTATGGGATAATATGTATAGCTCTATATTGCATATACTACTATCTATTATAGTATAACATGTCACACGTAATAACTATTCGAATACTAGTTGATGGTAATGAGTTAACGTTTATTTAAATAATTAACATTTTATATAAGTATTTAAATTAAATAATACATTCGGGAAGTGTGTTGTGGAGTAGACTTAGTAAGTAGACAAACTAAGTAGACAAACTAAGTAGACTTAGTAAGTAGACAAACTAAGTCGGTTTGAAGCGAATTTAGTAGATAAATTTCACTATACAACTTGGATACAAATAACTTATTAACTATGCGGAATATCGAATACATATTATTATTAATATTACCATCATCATAACTATTATTATTTGTATTATTGAGCACCCCTACGCCCCACGCGCAGACCGTCTCCAAGGAAACCGTTCGTACAAACAATCCACCTGGCGAGGATTAACTACGAGGTGGAACCTGAACCCGAGGAAGAGTTAGTACCTACGGGTTATGTACCTAGTTACTTACCTAGTTACTTACCTGGTTATGTACCGGGTCACGTACCGGGTTACTTACCTAGTTACTTACCTGGTTATGTACTGGGTCATGTATACATGGTCCTACATACACCTACATACCCCTACATGAATACTAGTACATCATCATACATCACTATCCTAGTTACCGCTATGATATATAGCTTAGCTATCATATATATATATATATGCTATCATATGAACACACACACACATACTATAGTAGTATATATTATCTCTGCGTTATCAGGAAGTTAATCTTTACGAATATTACATCTCTCTATCTACGTATATCTCTATCTCTATTTAGATCTATCTCTATCTATATATCTCTATATCTCTCTCTACTTATTTTTTATTAGAATATTTCTTATTTATCTTCATATTTGTTCTCAATATAAACATAATACGAAATGATAGTATCAGTTCATTACGCATACGATAATTTCGTAATACAACTAAGTAAAACTAGGTCATTAGTAATTCTCAATTGAATTTTGTATCTCTTTTTATCACATTTAACATCTATCTATTACATTAAGAATCTACGACACCTGGACACCTGATGAATTATATCTAATACACGATTAATACGTTAATACTCGCCAGGGATAATAAAACAAACGTAGATGAAGCTGAAGGTAACGAAGATGAGAACAAGCTACATGCTTACTCGATGGCTAACTCTGCTAGGAACAAAGTTAAGGGTAAAGCCCATTCAGCATTCGATAATCTCTATTCGTTAGTTTTATATCAAAAGTATACATACATATATACATATATATATATGTGTGTATAAAAAAGTAAAGTTCGTTCGTATATAACTTTATTGATAAAGACCCGGTGAGATGCAGAACCAAAAGTGTATCGATCTCACCGAGCGGTATTCCTTTAATAGGAAAATAACAACACGAAAAAGACAAACGATAATAAATATAAAATACAAAACGAATAACTATGTATACAAATTATAAAAGATTTAATTAAAAAATAGAAATCTACACATAGCTATGCAATCAACCGAGTGTGAAGTCTAAAACAATTTATGCATGCAGATATATCGATATTACACAATGACCGAATTGAATTAAATTCAATTCAACATAAATGTATATTACATTAATCGATATATCTGCAGACTTCAATTTATAACATATATATATATAAATATAATTATGTATATATATATATATATATATATATATATATTAATTTGAATATCATACAGCTGGCTCGGACACAAACCAAATCCATTGAAACACGTTTTCTCGTACGAAATGAAAAATGAGAATAAGAAGTGAATATAACTATGACATCTTAACACTTATGTGGCACTTACTGTACCCGTATTATGCAACTGTATTATGTAATAGATAACTAACATTAAATCTGTTTATCGCATTATATATATTATATTAAAATAAAATTATACCATTTCCTTACATTCAACTATATTTATTGTTACACGAATGAACATAATCTAAGTCACAATTAGAGTAATAGGTGTAGAACATACATATATATATATATATATATATATATATATATATATATTCACATATATACACATATTCACATATATACATATATTCACATATATACATATATTCTCATATATACACATATTCACATATATACACATATAAATACACAAAAGCACATACACAAACCCACACAGTCTATTGGTCATATACTTAACTTAGTACTTTCACCAATATCTAATATTTAATTTAAACCTCATATAAGTTTTCCTCTAATAACTGATAATAATGTTATATCACTAGAAATGTATCTTCCTTCCAAACATACCTTTAAAATAAGATCTGTATATAGGGATATTTATTGATTTTTAATTATTTTAAAATAATATTTAAATAAATGTTCATAATAAAATACCTAATATTATTTCATTAAATACCAGTTTAAAATTAAACCTTGACATCTTTGCTACAATTAAGACTAAATATGTTAAAGTTAAAAGTAATAAACCCTGTTTTAATAGTTATTACAAAAAAGGTCAACTTGAAAATTTGAAAGAATTTATTTTTTAATTCCTTATAATACTAATTATGAACAATTATCTATAGCAAGAAATGCATATAGAATGAAAATTTCATTAGATAAAAAACTTATTATAAATATAATAAGTTTTTATAGTTCAAAAAGAATTTAAAAACATATTTATTTACACTATAACTTTCTTATTATTTCATTATACATTATTGTTAACTTAATTGTTTAAACGATGTCTAAATAAAATTTCTTCTTCTTCTTCATAATATATTCTCTTATGGAAATAATATGTTAATCTAATACTAGAAAACATCTATATATTGAATACAATTTAAATTATCCTCCTTCTTTGGATGAAAAGTTATGTTCCTTATTAATTGAGAATTTGTATTCTAAATTTATTAATATTTATTATAAAATAAACACTATTATTTTAAATGAGGATTTTAGTACTCCTTCAGTATCAGTTACTACAGCCTCTTCTTAATTTGATACCTTTCTCCCTCCTTCAATTGTCGATATCTATAATTATATAATTACATTCATTCCTATGATCTTCTTTCTGTCCTTGAGAAACTAGCTAATACTGCTACTATCTATTCTATAATTAATTATAGTTGATATAATTGATTCAATAAATAACTATGAAATTCCTAAATTCTTAAATTCAAATTTAATATTTCCAATAATAAAATTCCATCTCTTGATTCTAATGATTTAGGCAATTTAAAACCTATATCCATGATTCCTATTATAGGTAACTTTTTTGAAAACAAACCATTAATTATATTAATAATGATAATAATAAGAAGGGCTATAATAATTAAACTGATTTACTCGCTCTCATGAATGATATTTATTTCTCTTTAGATACGCATAAGCATCATTGTTTTCAATTAGTACAACCTAACCATTCATATGCATTTGATGTCTAAATTTGATATCTCGTGATAGACTGGAGATGATTTGTAGATACTCATTCTACTTATCAAAGATAGAACTTATTCTGTTAAGATTCATGATTGTATTTCAGTTGATTATATTTCATTATATGGGTTCAACAATGATCCACATTAGTTCCTTTGCTTTTCACTATTTACATTTCTCCTTTTAAATATATAATAGAACAAATCAAATATATGCGGAACACATTCAAATGTATGCATACTCTTGTCATTATGATCAATTAGTTTATGTGCGAATACTATTCGTAAGTGGCTATTCAATAATAATATACTTATAAACATTGGTAAAACTATGCTATTAAATATTTCTATTTTGCCACTAGATATTATATTTGATAATCATTTAATAACTCCTTCATCTAAAATTAAATTCCTTGGAATATTTATTTCATGTAATTTATCACAGACAGATCATATATAGTGGATATATGGTTGATATAGCCAGTTTTAGCTAATGTTGTATAACTTTATAAATATTAGTCATAATTCAACTTCCAACAGAAATGATCTCTCACTATGTGCAACCGAAATACTTGAATGTCTATTGAACAATATTCTGCTACTTAATTCTTCTAAATCCGATCTAATCAACATTCCGGGAACCTACTATGATTTCCCGGTGATATATGTGAATGGAATTATAGACTATCCGAGTAGTTCCATACGATATCTTTGTAGTGCACTACCACTACTACCATGGTAGTGGTGAAAGTGGCGGTGGTAGTAGTAGTAGTAGCAGTAGTAGTAGTAGTAGTAGTAGTAGTAGTAGTAGTAGTAGTAGTAGTAGTAGTAGTAGTAGTAGTAGTATTAGTAGTAGTAGTAGTAGTAGTAGTAGTAGTAGTAGTAGTAGTAGTAGTAGTAGTAGTAGTAGTAGTAGTAGTAGTAGTAGTAGTAGTGGTAGTGGTAGTGGTAGTGGTAGTGGTAGCGGTAGCGGTGGCGGTGGCGGTAGCGGTAGCGGTAGCGGTAGCGGTAGTAGTAGTAGTAGCAGTAGCAGTATCAGTATCAGTATCAGTATCAGCAGTAGTAACCTGTAACCTGTAACCTGTAACCTAATGTTTTAGGCACTGCCATCAACTTCATCAGAAATTTTCGGCCGTGCATTAAATGTTGACTAGTTGTTATTAGGATAAGCCAAAGAGAAAAGATATGTCTTAAGCTTATTTGTGAATAACGTGGTTGATTGAATAGAACGAATGTTATAAGGAAGTCTATTCCAGGCTATAGGTGCAGAGATTGAGAAGGCTCTCTTTTGTTTTATGGATACATTACGCAAATCTGGTATGACTAGAGTATACTTGAGGCAGTCGTATTGGGCGTGATGATGTATAGGGAGTAAGTAGAGTATGTAAGTAGTCAGGTTGGCTGTGATGAGTGGCATGATGGGTTAGCATACATATTTTATATATTATTCTGTATTTAATTGGGAGCCAGTGCAATATTTTCATGTAAGGTGATATGTGTGTTCTAGAGAATTTATTTATATTGTATATGAGTCTGACTGCTGAATTTTGCAAAAGTTGTAGTTTATGTAGTAAATAATCCGGTATACCATTAATAATCGAATTACAGTAATCTAATTTAGGTAGAATAAGATATGTTATAAGTAGTTTAGCAATTTCAGTGGATATTGAAGGTCTAATAATTTTTATAGTGTATAATATAAAATTTACTGATTTAATTATATTGGAGATCTGATGTGTAAATGATAATGTGGTGTCTAATATAATTCCTAGATTACGGGCTGATCTGGAGTAAGGTATACAATCATTACCAATATATATATTTGGAATAGTGGACTTATTTGATAAAGAAATATGGAGTGCAATGGTTTTTGAGCTATTCAGTGAGAGAGAGTTTGAGTTTAGCCATGTTCGTATATCCTCAAGGCAGTTGTTGAGTATAGGTATATCTTTAGTAGGGTCTTTTAAAATCATATATACTTGTAGGTCATCTGCATAGGAATGGTAGCCAATATTTGGATATTTATTAAAAATATCAAATATTGGGATCATGTATATATTGAAGAGTATTGGTCCGAGAACAGATCCCTGCGGTATACCATGATGGATTGACCGAGGTGTGGATGTCAGAGAATCAATCTGAATAGAAAAAGATCTATTTTGAAGATATGATTTGAACCATTCAAGAGCGGTTCCATTTATACCTATAGACTGAAGTCTTAACATTAAAGTGCTATGATCTAAGGTATCGAATGCTGCTGAAAGATCTAATAGTATGATCACAGAGCTATGTTTATTAAAGGATGCACGCTGAAGGGAATTAATAATATAGACAAGAGCTGTTTCGGTATTTTTCGTTTTAGTATAAGCACTCTGAAATTTATTGAGGATTTTGTTACTGAGTATATAGTCATTATGTTGAATAGCTACAACTCTTTCAAGTACTTTAGAAATATACGAGAGATGTGATATCGGCCGGTAGCTCGCGAGCAGTGATTTATCCAAGTCAGGTTTTTTAATAGTAGGAGTAACATTAGCTAACTTCATACACGAAGGTACTGAGCCAGATATGATTGATTCTTCGATTATTTCCTTATAGTACATAACAATATAAGGTATCAGCTTATGTAAGAGGGTGACAGGAATGGGGTCAAGGGAACATGTTGATTTCACAGACAGGAGAAGCTTCTCAACCAGCGAAGTAGATGGAAGGTTCAGTAATGAAAGAGAATATGGAGGGATGGTTGGTACATATGATAAAGGGGAGGGAAGATATGTAATAATGTCATTTACTTTAGCGGTAAAGAATATATCAAAGTTATTAATATCATCTAATATAGAAGTATCTGGAAGAATACGTCGATTAAGGCGTCCTAGTAGTGTATTGGATATTTTAAATATTTTCTTATAGTCTTTTCCTGCGTTAGTAAGTAGATCAGTATAATAATTTTCTTTCATTGTTTTGAGTAAACTACGATATTGCTGTCTGCATAGTAAAAATATGTTAAAGTCGGTAGTAGATTTAGATCTACGCCAGCATTTTTCGGCTTTTCGTAGTTTTCGTTTTTCAGTGACAAGATTATTATTAAACCATTTTGAGTTATCACGTACTATAATCGTCTTTTGTTTAATAGGTGCATGAACATCAAGAGTAGAGGAAAGAATATAGTCAACATGGGATAAAGTTTTGTTGTTACCACAAATGTAAATATTATTAATAAAGTCTCCCATAAATTTTGAAATATCAATTTTAGCAATATTTCTAATTTTAATAGTTTTTGATAGGCGGGTTGGCTTAGGGACATGGATATTAAAAAGGACAATGTAGTGGTCAGTTATAAGGTTATGAGTTACAGTGTTGGAAATTATATCAGATGATTTATTTGATATAACAAGATCAAGAATATTGTTTGCTGTATGTGTAGAGGTAGTGACTTTTTGGGACAAATTGTGTGATTCAAGTATATCGTAGAGATGTCGAGAATTATGTGAAGTAGAGGTGATAGGAATATTAAAATCACCGGTTAGAATTGTTTTAGGAGTTAATGCGTAAAGTAGAGTATCGAGTTCTTCAATAAAATGAGGAATAGATTGATGCGGTGGTCGGTAGATGGTTATTATTGTAAGTGGAAGTGAGTTATTGGGATGAAATGTGCATGAAAAAGCCTCGGAATGTTCAAGAGAAAGGTCTTTATAGCTTATTAGCTTAATACACTTGTTATATAATACACATAATCCTCCACCAAAGTGGGAACTAGGTCTAGGAAGGTGAACGAAGCTTAATGTGTTTGTGTTTAATGTGGCAATTATGGGGGTATCATTAAGATTAAGCCATGTTTCTGTAATACACATAATATCTAAGTTAGGATCAGTAAATAATTCGATTATAAGATCAGCTTTATTTCTGATAGAGCAAACATTAAGTGTTGCAGCCTTAATATTGGATAGTAGTAGTAGTAGTAGTAGTAGTAGTAGTAGTAGTAGTAGTAGTAGTAGTAGTAGTAGTAGTAGTAGTAGTAGTAGTAGTAGTAGTAGTAGTAGTAGTAGTAGTAGTAGTAGTAGTAGTAGTAGTAGTAGTAGTAGTAGTAGTAGTAGTAGTAGTAGTAGTAGTAGTAGTAGTAGTAGTAGTAGTAGTAGTAGTAGTAGTAGTAGTAGTAGTAGTAGTAGTAGTAGTAGTAGTAGTAGTAGTAGTAGTAGTAGTAGTAGTAGTAGTAGTAGTAGTAGTAGTAGTAGTAGTAGTAGTAGTAGTAGTAGTAGTAGTAGTAGTAGTAGTAGTAGTAGTAGTAGTAGTAGTAGTAGTAGTAGTAGTAGTAGTAGTAGTAGTAGTAGTAGTAGTAGTAGTAGTAGTAGTAGTAGTAGTAGTAGTAGTAGTAGTAGTAGTAGTAGTAGTAGTAGTAGTAGTAGTAGTAGTAGTAGTAGTAGTAGTAGTAGTAGTAGTAGTAGTAGTAGTAGTAGTAGTAGTAGTAGTAGTAGTAGTAGTAGTAGTAGTAGTAGTAGTAGTAGTAGTAGTAGTAGTAGTAGTAGTAGTAGTAGTAGTAGTAGTAGTAGTAGTAGTAGTAGTAGTAGTAGTAGTAGTAGTAGTAGTAGTAGTAGTAGTAGTAGTAGTAGTAGTAGTAGTAGTAGTAGTAGTAGTAGTAGTAGTAGTAGTAGTAGTAGTAGTAGTAGTAGTAGTAGTAGTAGTAGTAGTAGTAGTAGTAGTAGTAGTAGTAGTAGTAGTAGTAGTAGTAGTAGTAGTAGTAGTAGTAGTAGTAGTAGTAGTATTAGTAGTAGTAGTAGTAGTAGTAGTAAATAGTAATAGTAAGTAAATAGTTTATTATACACTGCATTAATGTTTTATAAACATTCTTAGAGTGTGAACGAATAAATTAAACAGAACAAATATTACTAATTGTTTTTAGCATTTAAAAACATAAAATGATAAATATATACATACATATATGTGTATATAAATATATAAACGTATATAAATAAATATACACAAATATACAGATACATACAATACTTTCGTATATGTTATAAACTTTAGAATATTATTATACAATTATTACAATCAATAGTTATTTAATATATAACGATGTAAATGTTTCTTGAACGTATAATGGTTAATCATATTCTTAATGTTGGATGGAAGTTTGTTCCAAAGGTAAGGGGCATACCACCGATAAGATAGCTCGCCATATATTGAAGAATTAATTTTAGGTAGTTCAAGGTTAATTGTAGAATTAGATCTCAATTGCGAGTTATTAATAGATAACTGTAGCATATTATATATATATACATAGGTTTCTTAAATACTATAGCTTTATGCGTTATAGTGAGTATTTTATATATAATAGATTGCTTAGTATTATGCCAATTGATTTTAGAACGAAGTTCAGAAATACTTGTAGAATAATCAGTATAAGGAATTTTAAATATAATTCGAATGCACCTATTTATAACGGAATCACATTTTTTTAGTAATGTAGTATTAATTTTATAAAGAAAAGAGTTGCAGTAATTTAGTTTAGAAATAATTAGTGAAGTAGATAATATTTTAGCTGTATTTAGTGAAATGAAAGGGCGAATTTTTTTAAAATTGTAAACATTATATGAAGCAGACTTAAGTATATCTTTTACATGTATTTCAGTCGATAGATCTTGTGAAATAGTTATTCCAAGATACTTTGTACTAGTAATAGGAGTAATATTATCTGTACCGATATAGATATTTGGAAATGCAGTGCGAGTTCTAGAAATATTAATTAGTTTAGTTTTATTTGAATTTATTAGTAAGTTATTATTAGTAAGCCAGTTAGTAGTAGAATTAATACAGTCTTGAAAATAATTATTTTGTGTAGAGTTAGTTGCAAATGTGTGTAATACAATATCATCTTCATATATATTATATTTTAGTAAAGTATATGATTGGAGTAATTTTGATAAAGGTCGTAGATATATAGAAAATAGAATTGGAGAAAGGACAGAACCTTGTGGGACACCGAAATTTAGTGGATAGGGTTGAGAAAATGAAGAATTAATTTTAACAGAGTATGTTCTAGTAGTAATGAAAGATTTAAACCAATTGAAAGCAGTTCCAGTAATACCAATATTGGAAAGTCTAGATAGTAATATAGTAAAGTCAATGGTATCAAATGCAGCAGTCATATCAATAAATAATAATTGCAAAGATTTGTGGTTGTCAAGTGAATGGTGAAGGCTATCAGTAAGTGCAATAATGGAAGTTTCAGTACTATGATGTTTACGGTATGCACTCTGGTAATTATCAAATAAATCATTATAGTCAAGATAAGATATGAGCTGTTTATAGATAACTTTTTCTAGAATCTTTGAGAGTAATGGTAATTGAGATAGAGGTCGATAATTAGATAAAATAGAATCATCTAAAGATGCATTTTTTAAAATGGGAGTTATTATAGCATGTGTTAATTCAGGTGGTATAATGCCAGTAGTTAGTGAAATATTAATAATTTTATGATATAGAGGTGTTAAAGTGTTAATAATTTGTTTATTAATAGAGAGAGGTAATGGATCATTTGGTGAAGTACATTTGGCGGTAATTATCAAATTATATATTTCAGTATGTGTTGGAGTTATGAAAGTATTAAAATTATTATTGGGAAATGAACATGTATCAAAACAATTTATATTGATAGATTTATTTACAGATTTACTTTTCGAGATATTATCACATATGTTGGAAATTTTATTATCAAAGAAATTTGAGAATTTATTAACTAGTAGATTATTTTTTTGAGGAGGAAAAGTTTTTCTTTTGTTCCTTCCCATTAATTGATTAGTAAGTTTAAAAAGTTTTTTAGAATCATTTTTATATAAATTAATTTTATTATTATAGTACATTATTTTTTGAGATTTCATTTGTTTACGGTATTGAGATCTAGCAAATAAGAAATTATCATGATTAATTGTATTTTTATTTTTATTATATATTTTGTTTAATATGTTAGTATTTTTTTTATAAGTATGACATATATGATTAAACCATGGTGTTATAGAGTATATTTTAATTGTTCGGTTATTAAGTGGTGCATATGTGTCTAGAAGATTAGAAAGTGTATTATTAAGTGCAGTTATAGTAAAATTATTTATGTCAAGATTAGATAGAATATCAAGAGAAAATTTAGTTAAGTCTATATTACGTAAATGTCGATAGGATAATAATTTAGAACTTATATATTTTGTTATATTTAATGTACATTTAATAGCATAATGATCAGTTAATAGTGTAGAATTAGTTGGTTGTTTAGCTAATAGAATAGAATTATTATGAGTAAAAATAAGATCGAGTACATTTCCAGAAATATGTGTAGTTTCAGTAACATGTTGAGATAAACATAATTCATTACAGATATCTTTGAATTTATTATGGGGATATGATGTAGAATTAAAATGAAAATTAAAGTCACCAAGAATTATAAGGAAAGGGCTAATGTGTTGATGTATTAGATCCGAAAATTCTTTAAAAAATATTATATGGTTATTATTTGGAGGTCTATATATAGTGAGAACAGTTATTATTTGAGATTGGGATGTTTTAAATTTTACAAGAAGTACATCACATAGAGTCATATTAATTCGAATTTGAGAAAGTATAGTATAGTTATTATTTAAAAGTAAAGCAACACCACCACCATTTCTACCATCACATCTAGGACTATGTATAAAATTAAAATGTAATGGTTCAAAATAAGAAGGAGTAACATCATCTAATATATGGAGCCAAGTTTCTGTGAGTGCGATTATTGATGATTTAGATTCTATTATATATTGTGTGATGATATCAATATTAGCAACTAGTGACCGACAATTAATGAGGGAAGTAATGTTTTCATTGCTACATACCGATAGTCAATTAGATTTATTATTTGGTTTATTTTTGATTGATGTGATATAGGTATCGTATGATTTACTCCATGTGTTCAATTCATTTATGGACGGTAAATATGGAGAACAGTTCCAATCAAGTTTATTTGTATCATTATATGGTCTTATTTCATAAGTATTAGTTTTTAAATTTAATGTACATTTATAGTTTAAAATTAGCTTAGATTTAATAGCATGATAAAATATATTACCATTTCTTCTAACATCAGCGGATAAATTGTCATGAATAAATAATTTATTAAATTTATTATCTAAAGTTTTAATAGTCGAGTTAAGATTTAAAAATTCTGATTTTGCAAACACAGTAGTGAAATTAATTATACATACTTTATTATTAAAGTGTACTTTAGAAATGGTATTTAAATCAATGTTTAATATTTTTAATAAATCCTTAATGTAGTTAGTATTTAGATTACTACTGTCAATTTGTTTAATAATGGCCGAAAATAAAGGAATATTTAATGCATCCCTATTATAAACAACAGCATTCGAACTACTTATATTTCTACTTGTCACATTAGCATAGGTTATGGTGTTATCGTTTTCTAAGCAGGTTTTGGCATTATCATTATTTACAGTGTTGTTAGATAATGAAGAGCTTATGCTACTTTTTAATTCATTAATTATATTAGTATGGCTGGATAGTAAAATAGCAATATTATTAATTTTATCTTCAATAGATGGCGAGGCACTTACCGGTGATAGTTCACTATTACGGCATTTTAGGCACGTGTATAAGAAGCAGGGCGAGTTCATCAATGCTATTGATATCTTAGATGGAACTTTGTTGCTCCATGCACAGTTAATTTCGTTTGCGTTAAACAGACATGCGTAGTGAATAAGTAGACCGCATTTACATTCTAGGAAACCATCTGGAAGACCGCATTTACATTCTAGGAAACCATCTGGAGAGGTGATATCGCTTGTTTCCAGAGACATCTTACATTCATAGCAGGAACTCATCTGTTTTATTAGATTATCAGGCAGAAACACAGAATACACCGATTACGTAGACGGTAGTCTAACCTCCTTCGAGTAGTAGGCAGAACCGACTACCTATTGAGCATAATCCCACGGGAGATCCACGGGAGATGATTATAGTCGGATATAATCGTAGTTTAATTAATTAGATAGCATATTATAACAATGTATAAAAGTTTTTATAATAAATCTAATGTAAAAATATTACATGTAAAATGCAAAATTCTGATGTAATATTAAACAATAGAAATTTAGACAATAGAAAAACACGACAGTTCGCTATGAGAGACAGTGATCGAATGAAAAGTAGTAGTAGTAGTAGTAGTAGTAGTAGTAGTAGTAGTAGTAGTAGTAGTAGTAGTAGTAGTAGTAGTAGTAGTAGTAGTAGTAGTAGTAGTAGTAGTAGTAGTAGTAGTAGTAGTAGTAGTAGTAGTAGTAGTAGTAGTAGTAGTAGTAGTAGTAGTAGTAGTAGTAGTAGTAGTAGTAGTAGTAGTAGTAGTAGTAGTAGTAGTAGTAGTAGTAGTAGTAGTAGTAGTAGTAGTAGTAGTAGTAGTAGTAGTAGTAGTAGTAGTAGTAGTAGTAGTAGTAGTAGTAGTAGTAGTAGTAGTAGTAGTAGTAGTAGTAGTAGTAGTAGTAGTAGTAGTAGTAGTAGTAGTAGTAGTAGTAGTAGTAGTAGTAGTAGTAGTAGTAGTAGTAGTAGTAGTAGTAGTAGTAGTAGTAGTAGTAGTAGTAGTAGTAGTAGTAGTAGTAGTAGTAGTAGTAGTAGTAGTAGTAGTAGTAGTAGTAGTAGTAGTAGTAGTAGTAGTAGTAGTAGTAGTAGTAGTAGTAGTAGTAGTAGTAGTAGTAGTAGTAGTAGTAGTAGTAGTAGTAGTAGTAGTAGTAGTAGTAGTAGTAGTAGTAGTAGTAGTAGTAGTAGTAGTAGTAGTAGTAGTAGTAGTAGTAGTAGTAGTAGTAGTAGTAGTAGTAGTAGTAGTAGTAGTAGTAGTAGTAGTAGTAGTAGTAGTAGTAGTAGTAGTAGTAGTAGTAGTAGTAGTAGTAGTAGTAGTAGTAGTAGTAGTAGTAGTAGTAGTAGTAGTAGTAGTAGTAGTAGTAGTAGTAGTAGTAGTAGTAGTAGTAAATGTAAATAAATAAATGTAAATAGTTTATTATACACTGCATTAATGTTTTATAAACATTCTTAGAGTGTGAACGAATAAATTAAACAGAACAAATATTACTAATTGTTTTTAGCATTTAAAAACATAACATGATAAATATATACATACATATATGTGTATATAAATATATAAACGTATATAAATAAATATACACAAATATACAGATACATACAATACTTTCGTATATGTTATAAACTTTAGAATATTATTATACAATTATTACAATCAATAGTTATTTAATATATAACGATGTAAATGTTTCTTGAACGTATAATGGTTAATCATATTCTTAATGTTGGATGGAAGTTTGTTCCAAAGGTAAGGGGCATACCACCGATAAGATAGCTCGCCATATATTGAAGAATTAATTGTAGGTAGTTCAAGGTTAATTGTAGAATTAGATCTCAATTGCGAGTTATTAATAGATAACTGTAGCATATTATATATATACATAGGTTTCATAGTGAGTATTTTATATATAATAGATTGCTTAGTATTATGCCAATTGATTTTAGAACGAAGTTCAGAAATACTTGTAGAATAATCAGTATAAGGAATTTTAAATATAATTCGAATGCACCTATTTATAATGGAATCACATTTTTTTAGTAATGTAGTATTAATTTTATAAAGAAAAGAGTTGCAGTAATTTAGTTTAGAAATAATTAGTGAAGTAGATAATATTTTAGCTGTATTAAGTGAAATGAAAGGGCGAATTTTTTTTAAATTGTAAACATTATATGATGCAGACTTAAGTATATCTTTTACATGTATTTCAGTCGATAGATCTTGTGAAATAGTTATTCCAAGATACTTTGTACTAGTAATAGGAGTAATATTATCTGTACCGATATATATATTTGGAAATGCAGTGCGAGTTCTAGAAATATTAATTAGTTTAGTTTTATTTGAATTTATTAGTAAGTTATTATTAGTAAGCCAGTTAGTAGTAGAATTAATACAGTCTTGAAAATAATTATTTTGTGTAGAGTTAGTTGCAAATGTGTGTAATATAATATCATCTGCATATATATTATATTTTAGTAAAGTATATGATTGGAGTAATTTTGATAAAGGTCGTAGATATATAGAAAATAGAATTGGAGAAAGGACAGAACCTTGTGGGACACCGAAATTTAGTGGATAGGGTTGAGAAAATGAAGAATTAATTTTAACAGAGTATGTTCTAGTAGTAATGAAAGATTTAAACCAATTGAAAGCAGTTCCAGTAATACCAATATTGGAAAGTCTAGATAGTAATATAGTAAAGTCAATGGTATCAAATGCAGCAGTCATATCAATAAATAATAATTGCAAAGATTTGTGGTTGTCAAGTGAATGGTGAAGGCTATCAGTAAGTGCAATAATGGAAGTTTCAGTACTATGATGTTTACGGTATGCACTCTGGTAATTATCAAATAAATCATTATAGTCAAGATAAGATATGAGCTGTTTATAGATAACTTTTTCTAGAATCTTTGAGAGTAATGGTAATTGAGATAGAGGTCGATAATTAGATAAAATAGAATCATCTAAAGATGCATTTTTTAAAATGGGAGTTATTATAGCATGTGTTAATTCAGGTGGTATAATGCCAGTAGTTAGTGAAATATTAATAATTTTATGATATAGAGGTGTTAAAGTGTTAATAATTTTTTTAGTAATAGAGAGAGGTAATGGATCATTTGGTGAAGTACATTTGGCGGTAATTATCAAATTATATATTTCAGTATGTGTTGGAGTTATGAAATTATTAAAATTATTATTGGGAAATGAACATGTATCAAAACAATTTATATTGATAGATTTATTTACAGATTTACTTTTCGAGATATTATCACATATGTTGGAAATTTTATTATCAAAGAAATTTGAGAATTTATTAACTAGTAGATTATTTTTTTGAGGAGGAAAAGTTTTTCTTTTGTTCCTTCCCATTAATTGATTAGTAAGTTTAAAAAGTTTTTTAGAATCATTTTTATATAAATTAATTTTATTATTATAGTACATTGTTTTTTGAGATTTCATTTGTTTACGGTATTGAGATCTAGCAAATAAGAAATTAACATGATTAATTGTATTTTTATTTGTATTATATATTTTGTTTAATATGTTAGTATTTTTTTTATAAGTATGACATATATGATTAAACCATGGTGTTATAGAGTATATTTTAATTGTTCGGTTATTAAGTGGTGCATATGTGTCTAGAAGATTAGAAAGTGTATTATTAAGTGCAGTTATAGTAAAATTATTTATGTCAAGATTAGATAGAATATCAAGAGAAAATTTAGTTAAGTCTATATTACGTAAATGTCGATAGGATAATAATTTAGAACTTATACATTTAATAGCATAATGATCAGTTAATAGTGTACAATTAGTTGGTTGTTTAGCTAGTAGTAGTAGTAGTAGTAGTAGTAGTAGTAGTAGTAGTAGTAGTAGTAGTAGTAGTAGTAGTAGTAGTAGTAGTAGTAGTAGTAGTAGTAGTAGTAGTAGTAGTAGTAGTAGTAGTAGTAGTAGTAGTAGTAGTAGTAGTAGTAGTAGTAGTAGTAGTAGTAGTAGTAGTAGTAGTAGTAGTAGTAGTAGTAGTAGTAGTAGTAGTAGTAGTAGTAGTAGTAGTAGTAGTAGTAGTAGTAGTAGTAGTAGTAGTAGTAGTAGTAGTAGTAGTAGTAGTAGTAGTAGTAGTAGTAGTAGTAGTAGTAGTAGTAGTAGTAGTAGTAGTAGTAGTAGTAGTAGTAGTAGTAGTAGTAGTAGTAGTAGTAGTAGTAGTAGTAGTAGTAGTAGTAGTAGTAGTAGTAGTAGTAGTAGTAGTAGTAGTAGTAGTAGTAGTAGTAGTAGTAGTAGTAGTAGTAGTAGTAGTAGTAGTAGTAGTAGTAGTAGTAGTAGTAGTAGTAGTAGTAGTAGTAGTAGTAGTAGTAGTAGTAGTAGTAGTAGTAGTAGTAGTAGTAGTAGTAGTAGTAGTAGTAGTAGTAGTAGTAGTAGTAGTAGTAGTAGTAGTAGTAGTAGTAGTAGTAGTAGTAGTAGTAGTAGTAGTAGTAGTAGTAGTAGTAGTAGTAGTAGTAGTAGTAGTAGTAGTAGTAGTAGTAGTAGTAGTAGTAGTAGTAGTAGTAGTAGTAGTAGTAGTAGTAGTAGTAGTAGTAGTAGTAGTAGTAGTAGTAGTAGTAGTAGTAGTAGTAGTAGTAGTAGTAGTAGTAGTAGTAGTAGTAGTAGTAGTAGTAGTAGTAGTAGTAGTAGTAGTAGTAGTAGTAGTAGTAGTAGTAGTAGTAGTAGTAGTAGTAGTAGTAGTAGTAGTAGTAGTAGTAGTAGTAGTAGTAGTAGTAGTAGTAGTAGTAGTAGTAGTAGTAGTAGTAGTAGTAGTAGTAGTAGTAGTAGTAGTAGTAGTAGTAGTAGTAGTAGTAGTAGTAGTAGTAGTAGTAGTAGTAGTAGTAGTAGTAGTAGTAGTAGTAGTAGTAGTAGTAGTAGTAGTAGTAGTAGTAGTAGTAGTAGTAGTAGTAGTAGTAGTAGTAGTAGTAGTAGTAGTAGTAGTAGTAGTAGTAGTAGTAGTAGTAGTAGTAGTAGTAGTAGTAGTAGTAGTAGTAGTAGTAGTAGTAGTAGTAGTAGTAGTAGTAGTAGTAGTAGTAGTAGTAGTAGTAGTAGTAGTAGTAGTAGTAGTAGTAGTAGTAGTAGTAGTAGTAGTAGTAGTAGTAGTAGTAGTAGTAGTAGTAGTAGTAGTAGTAGTAGTAGTAGTAGTAGTAGTAGTAGTAGTAGTAGTAGTAGTAGTAGTAGTAGTAGTAGTAGTAGTAGTAGTAGTAGTAGTAGTAGTAGTAGTAGTAGTAGTAGTAGTAGTAGTAGTAGTAGTAGTAGTAGTAGTAGTAGTAGTAGTAGTAGTAGTAGTAGTAGTAGTAGTAGTAGTAGTAGTAGTAGTAGTAGTAGTAGTAGTAGTAGTAGTAGTAGTAGTAGTAGTAGTAGTAGTAGTAGTAGTAGTAGTAGTAGTAGTAGTAGTAGTAGTAGTAGTAGTAGTAGTAGTAGTAGTAGTAGTAGTAGTAGTAGTAGTAGTAGTAGTAGTAGTAGTAGTAGTAGTAGTAGTAGTAGTAGTAGTAGTAGTAGTAGTAGTAGTAGTAGTAGTAGTAGTAGTAGTAGTAGTAGTAGTAGTAGTAGTAGTAGTAGTAGTAGTAGTAGTAGTAGTAGTAGTAGTAGTAGTAGTAGTAGTAGTAGTAGTAGTAGTAGTAGTAGTAGTAGTAGTAGTAGTAGTAGTAGTAGTAGTAGTAGTAGTAGTAGTAGTAGTAGTAGTAGTAGTAGTAGTAGTAGTAGTAGTAGTAGTAGTAGTAGTAGTAGTAGTAGTAGTAGTAGTAGTAGTAGTAGTAGTAGTAGTAGTAGTAGTAGTAGTAGTAGTAGTAGTAGTAGTAGTAGTAGTAGTAGTAGTAGTAGTAGTAGTAGTAGTAGTAGTAGTAGTAGTAGTAGTAGTAGTAGTAGTAGTAGTAGTAGTAGTAGTAGTAGTAGTAGTAGTAGTAGTAGTAGTAGTAGTAGTAGTAGTAGTAGTAGTAGTAGTAGTAGTAGTAGTAGTAGTAGTAGTAGTAGTAGTAGTAGTAGTAGTAGTTATAGTAGTAGTAGTAGTTTCATTCTGTCTCTGTCATTCGGAGCGAACAGACGTGTTTTTCTAATAATCAATTGTTATAAAATCCTATTGTTTTAATAACGATTTCGAATCTAGGCCATCTCTATAACGGTTTGTCATTGAATAATATTTGCGATTTACATGCTATACTGTCTGATATCATAATGTTATATTTAATAATTACATATAAGTCCTATTAAATATTATTATACTCACAATAATATTATATATCATCATGGCATGCTACCAATGTAATATTTCAGATAATTTTAATAAAATTGAATGTAGTCAATGTAATTTATTTATTCATTATACCTGTCTATACCAAGCAGGGTGTATTCAAAAAAAATGGATAAACAGTAATAATCCATCCTTAGCTGTAATGGATATACTAAGTAGTGTAAATTTTATATTTAAATGTACTTCATGTATAAATACTCCCATAATTATTAATAATCAAACTGATAGTAGTAATGACGTAACTTCTTTGAAATTACTCAACGAAAATATAAACGAAATAAAAAAACTTATAATCAATTCACAAACACCATCTTACGCTGACATATTAATAAAATCAACAGATAGCATAATTAAAACAAATAATACAATAAATAAACAACTACGTAACATTCCTAACACTGACCCACAATTATCAATAGTAATAGAAAATATCAATAAACAAAGTCTAAGTAATAATATTATAGATGAGTTATTCGCTATATTAGAACTAGATACTTCCATAATCACTAAAGTAAAATATAATTTTAACAACATTGAAATTATATTTAACTCTCCATATACATTATCAAAGTTCATCACATTACGATACCGGCTAAAAGATACAAAATTTAGTAATTTATTCATGAGGAAATCACTCGATATAAAAATAGTACGACACGGTAAAATACTTTATCATGCAATAAAATCCAATTATGTTACCAATTATAAATGTGTTTTAAATAGAATTTCTAATACATATGAACTACGAACTCGTATAGAAAATACTAGTAAAATTAATTGGTCCAACGAACCACTCATTGTACCTACTACAAATCTCGATACATGGACGAAAAGCTATGATGATTATATTACTAATGCTTTTAAAAGTACAATTTCACCTGAACAAACTACTTCTACGGATACCGCGAAATGACTATACTACGATAAATATATTACGTGTTCTTTAATTAATATACGATCAATACACTCTAACATTGATTTATTAAATGATTTTAACCATGAATTTAATCATGATATAATTGCCCTAACGGAAACTTGGCTTAATGAATATTCTGAATATATCATTCCACAGATTACCAATAATATATATAACTTCAAACATATACCACGTCAAGAATTAAGGAGAGGAGGCGGTGTAGGTATTCTATATAAAAAATCTCTTAAACTAACCAGCTTTACAAAATATATACTACCTGGATCTGAATGTATCATAGCTATATTCAATATTCACTCCAATAAAATTATACGCTTTATTATTATATATCGACCACCATCAAATAATTACATATCTTTTCTCAATGATCTCAATGACTTATTAGCTACTACACAATTAGATAATACTATATTACTAGGCGATTTTAATTTTCATGTTAATTTAAATGATACACCTTCAAGTAATCTAATCTCACTTACAGACTCACACTCACTACATCAACACATAAACAAGCCCACACACATAGGAGGCAATACATTAGATTTAATTTTTACTTCTATATATTCCACACAAATACTAAAAGTACTTAATATTAGATATCTCATTACAGACCATTTTGCTATAATATTTAATATCAATATTCCAAAACCAAAAATTAACACACAATTAATTAATTATAGAAAACTTACTAATATCGACCACGAACTTCTCTCCAATAGTATTATAGAAATTAATCATGATAACATATCGGCGATAGAACTAAATGATCATCTATCATATATACTAAATAAATATGCTCCCATTAAAGTTAAATGCATAAATAGTCGTACAAATAAATGGTTTAACTCTGATACTTTATTAGCCAAACAGGAAATGAGGAAAACTGAAAGATATTTTTCAAAATATCCATCAGAATCTTCCTTAGAATCCCTACACAAGGCTAAGAGTTATTTTAAAAAATCTATAGAAATAGCTAAGAATAAATACTACTATACTGAAATAAATCAATCAACCTCTAATCAAAAACATCTCTATGGGATAACTAATTCTTTACTAGGAAAATCAAAAGAAAGAGTCCTTCCAGATATTCCAGATAATATACTATGCAATAATTTTTCCAAATATTTTGTAGATAAAATAAATATTCTATGTAGTACATTTAACAATAATCAACATAATATACACAATATATCAATAGACCACTCGACTTTAATTAATCAATACCTCACAGAATTCCAACCCCCTTCCAATAATCTAATTCAAACATTATTAGCAAATTCTAACTCTACATCCCCACAAGATCCATTACCACTTCCTTTAATGAAAATAATAGCACCGTCAATATCCATTCCCTTAACTACAATTTTTAAAAACTCACTAACTACTGGAATAGTTCCCCCTGAATATAAACATGCAATAATTACACCCATACTTAAAAAACATAAACATGACATAAATGACTTGAAAAACTATCGCCCAATATCACAACTTCCTACTATATCTAAATTACTAGAACGAGTAGTTACTATACAATTGAAAGATTTTTTATATTCTAACAATTTAATAGATAACTACCAAAGTGCATACAGAACAAATCATAGCACCGAGACAACCGTAATTGATGTCTTAGATAGTATTATTACATCCCTTGATAATAATAATCATACACAACTACTTCTTCTAGACCTTTCAGCAGCTTTTGACACTCTAGACCACGATATTCTAAAACATAGATTGATTGAAATAGGAATAATAAATACAGCTCTAGATTGGATGATGTCCTTTGTATCTAACCGTACGTTTACTGTAAAAATAGGAAAGGAATATTCTAATTATAACTCATTTGATACAGGTGTTCCTCAAGGATCTGTACTTGAGCCACTACTATTTATCATATATATTATACCACTTTCTAATGTTATCAGACAGTTTAAGCATGTTAAGTACCATTTATATGCAGATGACATTCTATTATATACTGAATTATCAAAATATAATTCTGAATTTGATAATGAATTATCGAATTGTGCTAATGCTATTTACGCCTGGCTTACCGTTAATAAACTATCGCTAAATACTGATAAATCTGAATTGTTGAATATTCCCAGTAACTATTCCAACTTTCCACAGATATTCATCAATAATAATGAAATAACCCCAAGCACGTCAATCAGATACTTAGGGGTCATAATCGATGACAACGTAAATATGAATCGACATGTAAGTAGCATGTGTAAAAAAGCTAACTACGAACTGTACAAAATACGCAAGATAGGTCATTACTTAAATAAAAGAGCTACAACAATTCTAACTAATTCATTGGTGTTCTCCTCTTTAGATTACTGTAATTCGCTCCTAATTGGTCTACCGAAATCTACTTTACTCCCTATCGATAGAATTATTAGATCGGCAGTTAGGAATATCTATCGACAACCAAGACACGACCACTCAAGTATTACTCTGAAAATGAAAGAAAGCAGAATCTTGAATGCATCAGACCGTGCTGAACAAAGAATACTGAATATCACTCATCGAACGTTGACCCATAATCAGCCTACGTATATTAGATCACATCTAAAATTCGTAGTTCATAATATATCATTACGATCTAATATTGATACTCGACAACTTAAAGTCACTATACCAAAGCTGAAACGTACCGCGAAACGGGCATATTCTTATATTGCTCCAACTAAATGGAATGCTTTACCACTAAATTGTCGTCTTGTTATAAACCCTGTTGCGTTCAAAATACGTATTAAACAGTATTTAATCGATAGAAATTAAATTGTTTATTTATTTATTTATTTCTAGTTGTTGTCTTTCATACACTTATCAGAACACTAATGTGTTATGAAATGAGTGTTTAAATAAAACGTTTTGATTTGATTTGATTTAGTAGTAGTAGTAGTAGTAGTAGTAGTAGTAGTAGTAGTAGTAGTAGTAGTAGTAGTAGTAGTAGTAGTAGTAGTAGTAGTAGTAGTAGTAGTAGTAGTAGTAGTAGTAGTAGTAGTAGTAGTAGTAGTAGTAGTAGTAGTAGTAGTAGTAGTAGTAGTAGTAGTAGTAGTAGTAGTAGTAGTAGTAGTAGTAGTAGTAGTAGTAGTAGTAGTAGTAGTAGTAGTAGTAGTAGTAGTAGTAGTAGTAGTAGTAGTAGTAGTAGTAGTAGTAGTAGTAGTAGTAGTAGTAGTAGTAGTAGTAGTAGTAGTAGTAGTAGTAGTAGTAGTAGTAGTAGTAGTAGTAGTAGTAGTAGTAGTAGTAGTAGTAGTAGTAGTAGTAGTAGTAGTAGTAGTAGTAGTAGTAGTAGTAGTAGTAGTAGTAGTAGTAGTAGTAGTAGTAGTAGTAGTAGTAGTAGTAGTAGTAGTAGTAGTAGTAGTAGTAGTATGTCGTTGAATTACCATATTCAAAGTATATGTAGTAAAGCTAACCATAATCTATATAACATTCGGCATATACGTAAATATATCAATAATAATCTAACTTATATTTTAATTAATTCATTAGTTTTTTCGTCAATTGATTACTGTAACTCTATACTAATTGGACTCCCCCAATCCACGATATTACCTATTAATCGTATTATCAGATCAGCTGTGAGAACGATATATCGGCAACCACGCGGGGATCACTCAAGTGTCACCTTAAAGATGAAATCACTTAGGATACTATCAGCATCAGAACGTGCTGAGAAAAGAGTACTGTGTATCGCTCACAAGGCCCTAACTACTCATCAGCCCGAATATATACGATCTTCACTCCAATTGATACAACCTCTTAGAACTACAAGATCAACTGAGGATATCTTACGATTTGAAGTAGGCGTCCCCAATCTAACACGTACGACAAAGCGTGCTTTCTCGTACGCTCTTCCTCGATTATGGAATCCTATTCCTCGTTCTATACGAGAAATTGTAAATTTGTCAACGTTTAAACGTAACCTGGTAGAATATTTATTAAATCGTTAATTAATAATTCAACCTACTTTTATATTTAAATTAGTGTTATACCTATATCTCCTTATTTAATTTGTATTTTTTTATTAACACAACACTTAACAGAGCAAACCTATTGCTATACAATTGAGTGTCTAAATAAACCATTTTGATTTGATTTGATTTAGTAGTAGTAGTAGTAGTAGTAGTAGTAGTAGTAGTAGTAGTAGTAGTAGTAGTAGTAGTAGTAGTAGTAGTAGTAGTAGTAGTAGTAGTAGTAGTAGTAGTAGTAGTAGTAGTAGTAGTAGTAGTAGTAGTAGTAGTAGTAGTAGTAGTAGTAGTAGTAGTAGTAGTAGTAGTAGTAGTAGTAGTAGTAGTAGTAGTAGTAGTAGTAGTAGTAGTAGTAGTAGTAGTAGTAGTAGTAGTAGTAGTAGTAGTAGTAGTAGTAGTAGTAGTAGTAGTAGTAGTAGTAGTAGTAGTAGTAGTAGTAGTAGTAGTAGTAGTAGTAGTAGTAGTAGTAGTAGTAGTAGTAGTAGTAGTAGTAGTAGTAGTAGTAGTAGTAGTAGTAGTAGTAGTAGTAGTAGTAGTAGTAGTAGTAGTAGTAGTAGTAGTAGTAGTAGTAGTAGTAGTAGTAGTAGTAGTAGTAGTAGTAGTAGTAGTAGTAGTAGTAGTAGTAGTAGTAGTAGTAGTAGTAGTAGTAGTAGTAGTAGTAGTAGTAGTAGTAGTAGTAGTAGTAGTAGTAGTAGTAGTAGTAGTAGTAGTAGTAGTAGTAGTAGTAGTAGTAGTAGTAGTAGTAGTAGTAGTAGTAGTAGTAGTAGTAGTAGTAGTAGTAGTAGTAGTAGTAGTAGTAGTAGTAGTAGTAGTAGTAGTAGTAGTAGTAGTAGTAGTAGTAGTAGTAGTAGTAGTAGTAGTAGTAGTAGTAGTAGTAGTAGTAGTAGTAGTAGTAGTAGTAGTAGTAGTAGTAGTAGTAGTAGTAGTAGTAGTAGTAGTAGTAGTAGTAGTAGTAGTAGTAGTAGTAGTAGTAGTAGTAGTAGTAGTAGTAGTAGTAGTAGTAGTAGTAGTAGTAGTAGTAGTAGTAGTAGTAGTAGTAGTAGTAGTAGTAGTAGTAGTAGTAGTAGTAGTAGTAGTAGTAGTAGTAGTAGTAGTAGTAGTAGTAGTAGTAGTAGTAGTAGTAGTAGTAGTAGTAGTAGTAGTAGTAGTAGTAGTAGTAGTAGTAGTAGTAGTAGTAGTAGTAGTAGTAGTAGTAGTAGTAGTAGTAGTAGTAGTAGTTAATCTCAATTATCTACAATAGCCAAACTTTTAGAAAAAGTTGTATATTTTCAACTTAATAATTACTTACATACTTACCAACTAATAGATAAATATCAAAGTGCATATCGTTTACATCATAGTACAGAAACTTCTGTACTACATGTTATTGATAATGTTATTAAATCTCTTGATATTCATTCTAATATACAATTACTCCTTCTCGACTTATCTGCTGCGTTTGATACTCTAGATCATATTATTTTAAAACAAAGATTAATTGATATCGGTCTAACTGACAAAGCTTTAGATTGGATGATGTCATTCATCTCGAATCGTACATTCTCTATAAAAACTGGAAACCACTATTCTCAACCAAATAATTTAAAAACAGGTGTACCTCAAGGTTCTGTACTTGGACCTATTCTGTTTCTAATATATATTAGACCTATATCTAACATCATTAGACAATATAAGCATATCAAATATCATCTTTATGCTGACGATATACTTCTATATAGTACTATATCTCAATACAGTCTTGCTCATCGTAATGAGTTATCCAACTGTGCAAATGATATACAGATTTGGCTAACCAATAATAAGTTGAGTCTTAACACTGACAAATCTGAATTAATTAATATTCCTAGCTCTTACGATGACTTTCCAATTATATCAATTAATAATATAATCATTAATCCTAGTTCCAAATTGAAATATCTAGGAATAACTATTGACCGCGATATGTCGTTAAATCACCATATTCAAAGTATATGTAGTAAAGCTAACCATAATCTATATAACATTCGGCATATACGTAAGTATATCAATAATAATCTAACTTATATTTTAATTAATTCATTAGTTTTTTCGTCAATTGATTACTGTAACTCTATACTAATTGGACTCCCCCAATCCACGATATTACCTATTAATCGTATTATCAGATCAGCTGTGAGAACGATATATCGGCAACCACGCGAAGATCACTCAAGTGTCACCTTAAAGATGAAATCACTTAGGATACTATCAGCCTCCGAACGTGCTGAGAAAAGAGTACTGTGTATCGCTCAAAAGGCCCTTACTACACATCAGCCCGAATATATACGATCTTCACTCCAATTGATACAACCTCTTAGAACAACAAGATCTACTGAGGATGTCTTACGATTTGAAGTAGGCGTCCCCAATCTAACACGTACGACAAAGCGTGCTTTCTCGTACGCTCTTCCTCGATTATGGAATCCTATTCCTCGTTCTATACGAGAAATTGTAAATTTGTCAACGTTTAAACGTAACCTGGTAGAATATTTATTAAATCGTTAATTAATAATTCAACCTACTTTTATATTTAAATTAGTGTTATACCTATATCTCCTTATTTAATTTGTATTTTTTTATTAACACAACACTTAACAGAGCAAACCTATTGCTATACAATTGAGTGTCTAAATAAACCATTTTGATTTGATTTGATTTGATTAGTAGTAGTAGTAGTAGTAGTAGTAGTAGTAGTAGTAGTAGTAGTAGTAGTAGTAGTAGTAGTAGTAGTAGTAGTAGTAGTAGTAGTAGTAGTAGTAGTAGTAGTAGTAGTAGTAGAGGTAGTAGTAGTAGTAGTAGTAGTAGTAGTAGTAGTAGTAGTAGTAGTAGTAGTAGTAGTAGTAGTAGTAGTAGTAGTAGTAGTAGTAGTAGTAGTAGTAGTAGTAGTAGTAGTAGTAGTAGTAGTAGTAGTAGTAGTAGTAGTAGTAGTAGTAGTAGTAGTAGTAGTAGTAGTAGTAGTAGTAGTAGTAGTAGTAGTAGTAGTAGTAGTAGTAGTAGTAGTAGTGGTGGTGGTGGTGGTGGTGGTGGTGGTGGTGGTGGTGGTGGTGGTGGTGGTGGTGGTGGTGGTGGTGGTAGTAGTAGTAGTAGTAGTAGTAGTAGTAGTAGTAGTAGTAGTAGTAGTAGTAGTAGTAGTAGTAGTAGTAGTAGTAGTAGTAGTAGTAGTAGTAGTAGTAGTAGTAGTAGTAGTAGTAGTAGTAGTAGTAGTAGTAGTAGTAGTAGTAGTAGTAGTAGTAGTAGTAGTAGTAGTAGTAGTAGTAGTAGTAGTAGTAGTAGTAGTAGTAGTAGTAGTAGTAGTAGTAGTAGTAGTAGTAGTAGTAGTAGTAGTAGTAGTAGTAGTAGTAGTAGTAGTAGTAGTAGTAGTAGTAGTAGTAGTAGTAGTAGTAGTAGTAGTAGTAGTAGTAGTAGTAGTGGTGGTGGTGGTGGTGGTGGTGGTGGTGGTGGTGGTGGTGGTGGTGGTGGTGGTGGTGGTGGTGGTGGTGGTGGTGGTGGTGGTGGTGGTGGTGGTGGTGGTGGTGGTGGTGGTGGTGGTGGTGGTGGTGGTGGTGGTGGTGGTGGTGGTGGTGGTGGTGGTGGTGGTGGTGGTGGTGGTGGTGGTGGTGGTGGTGGTGGTGGTGGTGGTGGTGGTGGTGGTAGTAGTAGTAGTAGTAGTAGTAGTAGTAGTAGTAGTAGTAGTAGTAGTAGTAGTAGTAGTAGTAGTAGTAGTAGTAGTAGTAGTAGTAGTAGTAGTAGTAGTAGTAGTAGTAGTAGTAGTAGTAGTAGTAGTAGTAGTAGTAGTAGTAGTAGTAGTAGTAGTAGTAGTAGTAGTAGTAGTAGTAGTAGTAGTAGTAGTAGTAGTAGTAGTAGTAGTAGTAGTAGTAGTAGTAGTAGTAGTAGTAGTAGTAGTAGTAGTAGTAGTAGTAGTAGTAGTAGTAGTAGTAGTAGTAGTAGTAGTAGTAGTAGTAGTAGTAGTAGTAGTAGTAGTAGTAGTAGTAGTAGTAGTAGTAGTAGTAGTAGTAGTAGTAGTAGTAGTAGTAGTAGTAGTAGTAGTAGTAGTAGTAGTAGTAGTAGTAGTAGTAGTAGTAGTAGTAGTAAATAATGTAAATGTAAATAGTTTATTATACACTGCATTAATGTTTTATAAACATTCTTAGAGTGTGAACGAATAAATTAAACAGAACAAATATTACTAATTGTTTTTAGCATTTAAAAACATAACATGATAAATATATACATACATATATGTGTATATAAATATATAAACGTATATAAATAAATATACACAAATATACAGATACATACAATACTTTCGTATATGTTATAAACTTTAGAATATTATTATACAATTATTACAATCAATAGTTATTTAATATATAACGATGTAAATGTTTCTTGAACGTATAATGGTTAATCATATTCTTAATGTTGGATGGAAGTTTGTTCCAAAGGTAAGGGGCATACCACCGATAAGATAGCTCGCCATATATTGAAGAATTAATTTTAGGTAGTTCAAGGTTAATTGTAGAATTAGATCTCAATTGCGAGTTATTAATAGATAACTGTAGCATATTATATATATACATAGGTTTCTTAAATACTATAGCTTTATGCGTTATAGTGAGTATTTTATATATAATAGATTGCTTAGTATTATGCCAATTGATTTTAGAACGAAGTTCAGAAATACTTGTAGAATAATCAGTATAAGGAATTTTAAATATAATTCGAATGCACCTATTTATAATGGAATCACATTTTTTTAGTAATGTAGTATTAATTTTATAAAGAAAAGAGTTGCAGTAATTTAGTTTAGAAATAATTAGTGAAGTAGATAATATTTTAGCTGTATTTAGTGAAATGAAAGGGCGAATTTTTTTTAAATTGTAAACATTATATGATGCAGACTTAAGTATATCTTTTACATGTATTTCAGTCGATAGATCTTGTGAAATAGTTATTCCAAGATACTTTGTACTAGTAATAGGAGTAATATTATCTGTACCGATATAGATATTTGGAAATGCAGTGCGAGTTCTAGAAATATTAATTAGTTTAGTTTTATTTGAATTTATTAGTAAGTTATTATTAGTAAGCCAGTTAGTAGTAGAATTAATACAGTCTTGAAAATAATTATTTTGTGTAGAGTTAGTTGCAAATGTGTGTAATACAATATCATCTGCATATATATTATATTTTAGTAAAGTATATGATTGGAGTAATTTTGATAAAGGTCGTAGATATATAGAAAATAGAATTGGAGAAAGGACAGAACCTTGTGGGACACCGAAATTTAGTGGATAGGGTTGAGAAAATGAAGAATTAATTTTAACAGAGTATGTTCTAGTAGTAATGAAAGATTTAAACCAATTGAAAGCAGTTCCAGTAATACCAATATTGGAAAGTCTAGATAGTAATATAGTAAAGTCAATGGTATCAAATGCAGCAGTCATATCAATAAATAATAATTGCAAAGATTTGTGGTTGTCAAGTGAATGGTGAAGGCTATCAGTAAGTGCAATAATGGAAGTTTCAGTACTATGATGTTTACGGTATGCACTCTGGTAATTATCAAATAAATCATTATAGTCAAGATAAGATATGAGCTGTTTATAGATAACTTTTTCTAGAATCTTTGAGAGTAATGGTAATTGAGATAGAGGTCGATAATTAGATAAAATAGAATCATCTAAAGATGCATTTTTTAAAATGGGAGTTATTATAGCATGTGTTAATTCAGGTGGTATAATGCCAGTAGTTAGTGAAATATTAATAATTTTATGATATAGAGGTGTTAAAGTGTTAATAATTTTTTTAGTAATAGAGAGAGGTAATGGATCATTTGGTGAAGTACATTTGGCGGTAATTATCAAATTATATATTTCAGTATGTGTTGGAGTTATGAAATTATTAACATTATTATTGGGAAATGAACATGTATCAAAACAATTTATATTGATAGATTTATTTACAGATTTACTTTTCGAGATATTATCACATATGTTGGAAATTTTATTATCAAAGAAATTTGAGAATTTATTAACTAGTAGATTATTTTTTTGAGGAGGAAAAGTTTTTCTTTTGTTCCTTCCCATTAATTGATTAGTAAGTTTAAAAAGTTTTTTAGAATCATTTTTATATAAATTAATTTTATTATTATAGTACATTGTTTTTTGAGATTTCATTTGTTTACGGTATTGAGATCTAGCAAATAAGAAATTATCATGATTAATTGTATTTTTATTTTTATTATATATTTTGTTTAATATGTTAGTATTTTTTTTATAAGTATGACATATATGATTAAACCATGGTGTTATAGAGTATATTTTAATTGTTCGGTTATTAAGTGGTGCATATGTGTCTAGAAGATTAGAAAGTGTATTATTAAGTGCAGTTATAGTAAAATTATTTATGTCAAGATTAGATAGAATATCAAGAGAAAATTTAGTTAAGTCTATATTACGTAAATGTCGATAGGATAATAATTTAGAACTTATATATTTTTTTATATTTAATGTACATTTAATAGCATAATGATCAGTTAATAGTGTAGAATTAGTTGGTTGTTTAGCTAATAGAATAGAATTATTATGAGTAAAAATAAGATCGAGTACATTTCCAGAAATATGTGTAGTTTCAGTAACATGTTGAGATAAACATAATTCATTACAGATATCTTTGAATTTATTATGGGGATATGATGTAGAATTAAAATGAAAATTAAAGTCACCAAGAATTATAAGGAAAGGGCTAATGTATGATAATAATGTATAAATAATGATAATAATGTATTGATGTATTAGATCCGAAAATTCTTTAAAAAATATTATATGGTTATTATTTGGAGGTCTATATATAGTGAGAACAGTTATTATTTGAGATTGGGATGTTTTAAATTTTACAAGAAGTACATCACATAGAGTCATATTAATTCGAATTTGAGAAAGTATAGTATAGTTATTATTTAAAAGTAAAGCAACACCACCACCATTTCTACCATCACATCTAGGACTATGTATAAAATTAAAATGTAATGGTTCAAAATAAGAAGGAGTAACATCATCTAATATATGGAGCCAAGTTTCTGTGAGTGCGATTATTGATGATTTAGATTCTATTATATATTGTGTGATGATATCAATATTAGCAACTAGTGACCGACAATTAATGAGGGAAGTAATGTTTTCATTGCTACATACCGATAGTCAATTAGATTTATTATTTGGTTTATTTTTGATTGATGTGATATAGGTATCGTATGATTTACTCCATGTGTTCAATTCATTTATGGACGGTAAATATGGAGAACAGTTCCAATCAAGTTTATTTGTATCATTATATGGTCTTATTTCATAAGTATTAGTTTTTAAATTTAATGTACATTTATAGTTTAAAATTAGCTTAGATTTAATAGCATGATAAAATATATTACCATTTCTTCTAACATCAGCGGATAAATTGTCATGAATAAATAATTTATTAAATTTATTATCTAAAGTTTTAATAGTCGAGTTAAGATTTAAAAATTCTGATTTTGCAAACACAGTAGTGAAATTAATTATACATACTTTATTATTAAAGTGTACTTTAGAAATGGTATTTAAATCAATGTTTAATATTTTTAATAAATCCTTAATGTAGTTAGTATTTAGATTACTACTGTCAATTTGTTTAATAATGGCCGAAAATAAAGGAATATTTAATGCATCCCTATTATAAACAACAGCATTCGAACTACTTATATTTCTACTTGTCACATTAGCATAGGTTATGGTGTTATCGTTTTCTAAGCAGGTTTTGGCATTATCATTATTTACAGTGTTGTTAGATAATGAAGAGCTTATGCTACTTTTTAATTCATTAATTATATTAGTATGGCTGGATAGTAAAATAGCAATATTATTAATTTTATCTTCAATAGATGGCGAGGCACTTACCGGTGATAGTTCACTATTACGGCATTTTAGGCACGTGTATAAGAAGCAGGGCGAGTTCATCAATGCTATTGATATCTTAGATGGAACTTTGTTGCTCCATGCACAGTTAATTTCGTTTGCGTTAAACAGACATGCGTAGTGAATAAGTAGACCGCATTTACATTCTAGGAAACCATCTGGAGAGGTGATATCGCTTGTTTCCAGAGACATCTTACATTCATAGCAGGAACTCATCTGTTTTATTAGATTATCAGGCAGAAACACAGAATACACCGATTACGTAGACGGTAGTCTAACCTCCTTCGAGTAGTAGGCAGAACCGACTACCTATTGAGCATAATCCCACGGGAGATCCACGGGAGATGATTATAGTCGGATATAATCGTAGTTTAATTAATTAGATAGCATATTATAACAATGTATAAAAGTTTTTATAATAAATCTAATGTAAAAATATTACATGTAAAATGCAAAATTCTGATGTAATATTAAACAATAGAAATTTAGACAATAGAAAAACACGACCGTTCGCTATGAGAGACAGTGATCGAATAATAGTAGTAGTAGTAGTAGTAGTAGTAGTAGTAGTAGTAGTAGTAGTAGTAGTAGTAGTAGTAGTAGTAGTAGTAGTAGTAGTAGTAGTAGTAGTAGTAGTAGTAGTAGTAGTAGTAGTAGTAGTAGTAGTAGTAGTAGTAGTAGTAGTAGTAGTAGTAGTAGTAGTAGTAGTAGTAGTAGTAGTAGTAGTAGTAGTAGTAGTAGTAGTAGTAGTAGTAGTAGTAGTAGTAGTAGTAGTAGTAGTAGTAGTAGTAGTAGTAGTAGTAGTAGTAGTAGTAGTAGTAGTAGTAGTAGTAGTAGTAGTAGTAGTAGTAGTAGTAGTAGTAGTAGTAGTAGTAGTAGTAGTAGTAGTAGTAGTAGTAGTAGTAGTAGTAGTAGTAGTAGTAGTAGTAGTAGTAGTAGTAGTAGTAGTAGTAGTAGTAGTAGTAGTAGTAGTAGTAGTAGTAGTAGTAGTAGTAGTAGTAGTAGTAGTAGTAGTAGTAGTAGTAGTAGTAGTAGTAGTAGTAGTAGTAGTAGTAGTAGTAGTAGTAGTAGTAGTAGTAGTAGTAGTAGTAGTAGTAGTAGTAGTAGTAGTAGTAGTAGTAGTAGTAGTAGTAGTAGTAGTAGTAGTAGTAGTAGTAGTAGTAGTAGTAGTAGTAGTAGTAGTAGTAGTAGTAGTAGTAGTAGTAGTAGTAGTAGTAGTAGTAGTAGTAGTAGTAGTAGTAGTAGTAGTAGTAGTAGTAGTAGTAGTAGTAGTAGTAGTAGTAGTAGTAGTAGTAGTAGTAGTAGTAGTAGTAGTAGTAGTAGTAGTAGTAGTAGTAGTAGTAGTAGTAGTAGTAGTAGTAGTAGTAGTAGTAGTAGTAGTAGTAGTAGTAGTAGTAGTAGTAGTAGTAGTAGTAGTAGTAGTAGTAGTAGTAGTAGTAGTAGTAGTAGTAGTAGTAGTAGTAGTAGTAGTAGTAGTAGTAGTAGTAGTAGTAGTAGTAGTAGTAGTAGTAGTAGTAGTAGTAGTAGTAGTAGTAGTAGTAGTAGTAGTAGTAGTAGTAGTAGTAGTAGTAGTAGTAGTAGTAGTAGTAGTAGTAGTAGTAGTAGTAGTAGTAGTAGTAGTAGTAGTAGTAGTAGTAGTAGTAGTAGTAGTAGTAGTAGTAGTAGTAGTAGTAGTAGTAGTAGTAGTAGTAGTAGTAGTAGTAGTAGTAGTAGTAGTAGTAGTAGTAGTAGTAGTAGTAGTAGTAGTAGTAGTAGTAGTAGTAGTAGTAGTAGTAGTAGTAGTAGTAGTAGTAGTAGTAGTAGTAGTAGTAGTAGTAGTAGTAGTAGTAGTAGTAGTAGTAGTAGTAGTAGTAGTAGTAGTAGTAGTAGTAGTAGTAGTAGTAGTAGTAGTAGTAGTAGTAGTAGTAGTAGTAGTAGTAGTAGTAGTAGTAGTAGTAGTAGTAGTAGTAGTAGTAGTAGTAGTAGTAGTAGTAGTAGTAGTAGTAGTAGTAGTAGTAGTAGTAGTAGTAGTAGTAGTAGTAGTAGTAGTAGTAGTAGTAGTAGTAGTAGTAGTAGTAGTAGTAGTAGTAGTAGTAGTAGTAGTAGTAGTAGTAGTAGTAGTAGTAGTAGTAGTAGTAGTAGTAGTAGTAGTAGTAGTAGTAGTAGTAGTAGTAGTAGTAGTAGTAGTAGTAGTAGTAGTAGTAGTAGTAGTAGTAGTAGTAGTAGTAGTAGTAGTAGTAGTAGTAGTAGTAGTAGTAGTAGTAGTAGTAGTAGTAGTAGTAGTAGTAGTAGTAGTAGTAGTAGTAGTAGTAGTAGTAGTAGTAGTAGTAGTAGTAGTAGTAGTAGTAGTAGTAGTAGTAGTAGTAGTAGTAGTAGTAGTAGTAGTAGTAGTAGTAGTAGTAGTAGTAGTAGTAGTAGTAGTAGTAGTAGTAGTAGTAGTAGTAGTAGTAGTAGTAGTAGTAGTAGTAGTAGTAGTAGTAGTAGTAGTAGTAGTAGTAGTAGTAGTAGTAGTAGTAGTAGTAGTAGTAGTAGTAGTAGTAGTAGTAGTAGTAGTAGTAGTAGTAGTAGTAGTAGTAGTAGTAGTAGTAGTAGTAGTAGTAGTAGTAGTAGTAGTAGTAGTAGTAGTAGTAGTAGTAGTAGTAGTAGTAGTAGTAGTAGTAGTAGTAGTAGTAGTAGTAGTAGTAGTAGTAGTAGTAGTAGTAGTAGTAGTAGTAGTAGTAGTAGTAGTAGTAGTAGTAGTAGTAGTAGTAGTAGTAGTAGTAGTAGTAGTAGTAGTAGTAGTAGTAGTAGTAGTAGTAGTAGTAGTAGTAGTAGTAGTAGTAGTAGTAGTAGTAGTAGTAGTAGTAGTAGTAGTAGTAGTAGTAGTAGTAGTAGTAGTAGTAGTAGTAGTAGTAGTAGTAGTAGTAGTAGTAGTAGTAGTAGTAGTAGTAGTAGTAGTAGTAGTAGTAGTAGTAGTAGTAGTAGTAGTAGTAGTAGTAGTAGTAGTAGTAGTAGTAGTAGTAGTAGTAGTAGTAGTAGTAGTAGTAGTAGTAGTAGTAGTAGTAGTAGTAGTAGTAGTAGTAGTAGTAGTAGTAGTAGTAGTAGTAGTAGTAGTAGTAGTAGTAGTAGTAGTAGTAGTAGTAGTAGTAGTAGTAGTAGTAGTAGTAGTAGTAGTAGTAGTAGTAGTAGTAGTAGTAGTAGTAGTAGTAGTAGTAGTAGTAGTAGTAGTAGTAGTAGTAGTAGTAGTAGTAGTAGTAGTAGTAGTAGTAGTAGTAGTAGTAGTAGTAGTAGTAGTAGTAGTAGTAGTAGTAGTAGTAGTAGTAGTAGTAGTAGTAGTAGTAGTAGTAGTAGTAGTAGTAGTAGTAGTAGTAGTAGTAGTAGTAGTAGTAGTAGTAGTAGTAGTAGTAGTAGTAGTAGTAGTAGTAGTAGTAGTAGTAGTAGTAGTAGTAGTAGTAGTAGTAGTAGTAGTAGTAGTAGTAGTAGTAGTAGTAGTAGTAGTAGTAGTAGTAGTAGTAGTAGTAGTAGTAGTAGTAGTAGTAGTAGTAGTAGTAGTAGTAGTAGTAGTAGTAGTAGTAGTAGTAGTAGTAGTAGTAGTAGTAGTAGTAGTAGTAGTAGTAGTAGTAGTAGTAGTAGTAGTAGTAGTAGTAGTAGTAGTAGTAGTAGTAGTAGTAGTAGTAGTAGTAGTAGTAGTAGTAGTAGTAGTAGTAGTAGTAGTAGTAGTAGTAGTAGTAGTAGTAGTAGTAGTAGTAGTAGTAGTAGTAGTAGTAGTAGTAGTAGTAGTAGTAGTAGTAGTAGTAGTAGTAGTAGTAGTAGTAGTAGTAGTAGTAGTAGTAGTAGTAGTAGTAGTAGTAGTAGTAGTAGTAGTAGTAGTAGTAGTAGTAGTAGTAGTAGTAGTAGTAGTAGTAGTAGTAGTAGTAGTAGTAGTAGTAGTAGTAGTAGTAGTAGTAGTAGTAGTAGTAGTAGTAGTAGTAGTAGTAGTAGTAGTAGTAGTAGTAGTAGTAGTAGTAGTAGTAGTAGTAGTAGTAGTAGTAGTAGTAGTAGTAGTAGTAGTAGTAGTAGTAGTAGTAGTAGTAGTAGTAGTAGTAGTAGTAGTAGTAGTAGTAGTAGTAGTAGTAGTAGTAGTAGTAGTAGTAGTAGTAGTAGTAGTAGTAGTAGTAGTAGTAGTAGTAGTAGTAGTAGTAGTAGTAGTAGTAGTAGTAGTAGTAGTAGTAGTAGTAGTAGTAGTAGTAGTAGTAGTAGTAGTAGTAGTAGTAGTAGTAGTAGTAGTAGTAGTAGTAGTAGTAGTAGTAGTAGTAGTAGTAGTAGTAGTAGTAGTAGTAGTAGTAGTAGTAGTAGTAGTAGTAGTAGTAGTAGTAGTAGTAGTAGTAGTAGTAGTAGTATTCAGTATACCGTCGTGGCATTCAGTTTAGTAATATTGTATACTAAACAATACATATTGCATTACAATGACTACTACATAACTCAAATTAAAAAATACCCAGTTAATAAATTATACAGTGTAATTTATAATATACATTTATTATATATATAAATATATAGATTTAATCTATATTATTTATATCATAAATCTATATTTAGTACTGCCCAGTATTATTAATTTTGTTAGATCACTGTATCCGATGGACCGTATCGCCGAAATTGCTAGCATTCACTGAATTGAATACACTGATCTGAACTTCACTGAAACGAACGTATCTCGTGATACGACGATCGTCGCACGCATCAATACGCCCGCCACCAAACTACGCTATGCCGAGTCGCTGTGAAGAGTGCAGCATTGATGACGAATACCTAACAGTAGGATGCATGATGTGTGACTTTACTATACATTATACATGTCTGAACACTGCTGGTTACTTACCCGAGAAGTGGTCAAATAAAAATACCCCATCCACAGCGGTTAGGCAAATATTCAGTAGCTCGTATTTTAAATTTTTATGTAAAACTTGTTCTGATAGTCAAGCCAATGATGAATTGAATTTAACTAGTGCTAACAATAATATTAATACCGATAACTTTAATAAGGATATAAATAATATGGCTGCCATACTTAGAAACCATAGTGACGATATTACTGAGATTAAGAATTTAATTAAAAATCTTGACAAATCAAATGCTTCGATACTTTCTTATTCTGATACTGTTAAAGACTCTACCAACACCATTAACAATCTGGCATCTAAATTTAGTGATATTATTAAACCTATCGCTAAGTCTACATCATCTAACTCCCCTAAGTTGTCTGGTAAACTACCGACTTCAATAGCAGCAGTCATTGAGCATGTGCCCGATTCTGATAAAAATAATAATTTCGTTCATACATTATTTAGAACTTTACATTTAACCACAGAAAAAATACTTAAAGTTTCATTCTCAAAAAACTATATAATTATTTATTTTAGCTGTGAATTCTCGTATTTATCATTTATTGAGTCTAGATCAGCATTACTAGATTCTGATTACAAGAATTTATTTATTAGACCTTACTTAGATAAAGATGTGATTAAACATGGTAAAATACTATATCATGCAATTAAATCTAATAAAATTGATAATTGCAAATGTAGGCTAAATCGTAGGCATAATAAATATGAATTATACACAATTACTGATAAACAATCTAAGTATATTGATCCAATACAAATAACTGAACAACAACTGAATACATGGACTGAAAGCTATACTAATTATATTAATTCGTTTAAAAATAACAATACTGAAAATGATAATTCGACATGACATATCATTGATATATCATTGATTAATATAAGATCTTTAAATGCTAACTTACCACTACTAACTGATTATATAATAGAATATAAACCTGATATACTGGCACTTACTGAAACTTGGCTCACTGAAAATGATTCTAATTGTATTTATGAATTTTTAACATTAAATTATATTTTTAAATATATAACCCGACCAGATAGCAGATTTGGGGGTGTAGGTATTATTTTTAAAGATACATATAAACTAAATAAATTTGAGAAACATACATTAGCTTACAGTGACTGTTTAGTATCTAATATAAAAATAAATAATAATACGGACTTAAATTTAATAGTAATATATCGTCCTCCTTCAAATAATTATGTTTCATTTATTAATAATCTATATGAACTATTATCATCGCTACCATCTAATAATACTATTATAATGGGTGACTTTAATTTTAAAGTTAATCAACACATCTCATCTTCCATTTCTTTAACTGATATGTTATCTTCCTCTAATTTCATACAACATATTACTACCCCAACTCACTCATCTGGCAATACATTAGACCTTGTTATATCGTCATCAAAATCAAACTTAATTATACAAATCAAACCGATTACGCACTTACTTACTGACCACTTTACTATATCACTTACAATAAATATCCCTGTTATAAAACAACTCAAACGACATATTAATTATAGAAATATTTCTAAAATTGACTTATGTAGATTCAAATTTGATCTAAAATCATCGATGAACAACCAATTTGTTAGCATTACTAATTTCAATAATGTTTTACTTTATCTATTAGTTAAACATGCCCCTAGTAAAGTTAAATATATTAATGATAATAAAATACACTGGTTCAATGAAACAAATCTAAAAGCTAAAAAGGAAATGAGAAAATATGAAAGATTATATAAAATTTCTAAATCTGATAGTTCATTTGATAGTTATATTATTTCTAGAAAATATTTTAAAAAGTCAATTCTTATTGCAAAGAAAGAATATTACCATAATAAATTCATAGAAATCAAGAATAACACCCATTTAATTTATAAAACTGCAAATAATATACTTGGTAGAAAACCGAAAGCAACACTACCAGATTTGCAATCAGATAAACTTTCTAATATGTTTGCTGATTTTTTCATTCAAAAAATCAAGAAAATTCGTAATTCTATTACTAATTCTACAATTTATTATAATCATATATCAACACACACCACTAATTTAAATGATAATATAAACCCAATTTCATGCTCCTTGTCTATATTTATTTCTCCTTCTACTAGTAAGATTGCAAGATTATTACAATGTCTGAAAACCTCTTCTCCTAATGACCCTATTCCTCTCATACTTATGAAGGTATTAGCTACTACTTTGTCTAGTTATATATGTGATATTATTAGTTCATCTCTTAATAATAGTTTTGTTCACCCTGACCTAAAGCATGCTATAATTTCTCCTATTATAAAAAAACACAATATTGATTATAATATATTAAGCAACTACAGACCTATATCGCAACTTACTATTATAGCAAAATTACTAGAGAAAGTTGTTTATCAACAACTCATTAATTATATAGAAACCAATGATTTACTAGACATCTATCAAAGTGCTTATAGACCATTTCATAGTACAGAAACAGCTATAATAAATGTATTAGATAACGTAATGTTAATGCTCGATGATAACTATCCGGTACAAATGTTAATGTTAGATCTCTCTGCTGCATTTGATACATTAGATCACACTATCATGAAAAATAGGCTAATTAATATAGGAGTATGTAACTCAGCATTAGATTGGTTCATGTCATACCTTAAAGATAGAACTTTTTCAGTTAAAACAAATAACTCTATATCATCAACACGTATGTTAACAACTGGTGTACCCCAAGGTTCTGTTCTTGGGCCAATTCTATTTTTAATTTATATTAAACCTTTATCTGATATTATATGTACATTCCCAGAAATAAAATACCATCTATATGCAGATGATATACTGCTGTATGTTCCACTCTCACGTTTTTCTTCTAAAAACTCAAATGTACTTACGCGCTGTAGTAACGCAATTCATCATTGGCTTACAACTAATAATTTATTATTAAATACTTCTAAATCTGAGCTACTGAATATTCCTACAGGCTACCAATTCCCGACTGTATCTATTGATGATACCATTATTATTCCTAGTGATAAAATTACATATTTAGGTGTCATATTTGATAGGAATTTAACTTTTAAGTCACATATAGTTGAAGTATGTCGTAAGTCTAACTATGACCTCTACAATATTCGTAGAGCTAGAAAATTCATATCAAAAGATATAACGTTAATGTTGATAACATCATTAGTAATGTCTCGTTTTGATTATTGCTCATCTATTTATCACGGTTTACCCAATAATCTGATGATGAATATATCGAGAATAATCAGAATGAGCACAAGGATAATATACAGACAACGATTATCTGATTATACTAGTGTATCAAAGAGAATGGTTGATTGTAGAATATTTAATATTCAACAGAAATCTATATATAGAATACTGTGTATTATCCATAAAACATTGGTCAATAAAATGCCACGTTATTTGCATGCTACACTAAAATATAATACTCCATCTACTCGACTTAGGTCATCGAATGATAAACTTGTACTCGTCTATCATAAATCCAAGTTGATTCGAACAAGCAATCGTGCTTTCTCGTGTAGTTCACCAACGTTATGGAATTCTATTCCTCTCCATATCAGATCAATACATTCTACACATAAGTTTAAGAATGTATTGAAATCATATATATTATCAACGAATTGATACTTGATTGTTTAATATATAATTATAATATTTTTTATAACTTATATTACATTATTGTTTATGTTTTTTTGTTTACTATATTTTTTTACTATATGTTTATGTTTATAATCATCTTCTTTTCTCACACTTATCAGAACAATCTTTGTTGTTATTTAATGAGTGTTTAAATAAATCGTCTTATTATTATTATTATTATTAGTAGTAGTAGTAGTAGTAGTAGTAGTAGTAGTAGTAGTAGTAGTAGTAGTAGTAGTAGTAGTAGTAGTAGTAGTAGTAGTAGTAGTAGTAGTAGTAGTAGTAGTAGTAGTAGTAGTAGTAGTAGTAGTAGTAGTAGTAGTAGTAGTAGTAGTAGTAGTAGTAGTAGTAGTAGTAGTAGTAGTAGTAGTAGTAGTAGTAGTAGTAGTAGTAGTAGTAGTAGTAGTAGTAGTAGTAGTAGTAGTAGTAGTAGTAGTAGTAGTAGTAGTAGTAGTAGTAGTAGTAGTAGTAGTAGTAGTAGTAGTAGTAGTAGTAGTAGTAGTAGTAGTAGTAGTAGTAGTAGTAGTAGTAGTAGTAGTAGTAGTAGTAGTAGTAGTAGTAGTAGTAGTAGTAGTAGTAGTAGTAGTAGTAGTAGTAGTAGTAGTAGTAGTAGTAGTAGTAGTAGTAGTAGTAGTAGTAGTAGTAGTAGTAGTAGTAGTAGTAGTAGTAGTAGTAGTAGTAGTAGTAGTAGTAGTAGTAGTAGTAGTAGTAGTAGTAGTAGTAGTAGTAGTAGTAGTAGTAGTAGTAGTAGTAGTAGTAGTAGTAGTAGTAGTAGTAGTAGTAGTAGTAGTAGTAGTAGTAGTAGTAGTAGTAGTAGTAGTAGTAGTAGTAGTAGTAGTAGTAGTAGTAGTAGTAGTAGTAGTAGTAGTAGTAGTAGTAGTAGTAGTAGTAGTAGTAGTAGTAGTAGTAGTAGTAGTAGTAGTAGTAGTAGTAGTAGTAGTAGTAGTAGTAGTAGTAGTAGTAGTAGTAGTAGTAGTAGTAGTAGTAGTAGTAGTAGTAGTAGTAGTAGTAGTAGTAGTAGTAGTAGTAGTAGTAGTAGTAGTAGTAGTAGTAGTAGTAGTAGTAGTAGTAGTAGTAGTAGTAGTAGTAGTAGTAGTAGTAGTAGTAGTAGTAGTAGTAGTAGTAGTAGTAGTAGTAGTAGTAGTAGTAGTAGTAGTAGTAGTAGTAGTAGTAGTAGTAGTAGTAGTAGTAGTAGTAGTAGTAGTAGTAGTAGTAGTAGTAGTAGTAGTAGTAGTAGTAGTAGTAGTAGTAGTAGTAGTAGTAGTAGTAGTAGTAGTAGTAGTAGTAGTAGTAGTAGTAGTAGTAGTAGTAGTAGTAGTAGTAGTAGTAGTAGTAGTAGTAGTAGTAGTAGTAGTAGTAGTAGTAGTAGTAGTAGTAGTAGTAGTAGTAGTAGTAGTAGTAGTAGTAGTAGTAGTAGTAGTAGTAGTAGTAGTAGTAGTAGTAGTAGTAGTAGTAGTAGTAGTAGTAGTAGTAGTAGTAGTAGTAGTAGTAGTAGTAGTAGTAGTAGTAGTAGTAGTAGTAGTAGTAGTAGTAGTAGTAGTAGTAGTAGTAGTAGTAGTAGTAGTAGTAGTAGTAGTAGTAGTAGTAGTAGTAGTAGTAGTAGTAGTAGTAGTAGTAGTAGTAGTAGTAGTAGTAGTAGTAGTAGTAGTAGTAGTAGTAGTAGTAGTAGTAGTAGTAGTAGTAGTAGTAGTAGTAGTAGTAGTAGTAGTAGTAGTAGTAGTAGTAGTAGTAGTAGTAGTAGTAGTAGTAGTAGTAGTAGTAGTAGTAGTAGTAGTAGTAGTAGTAGTAGTAGTAGTAGTAGTAGTAGTAGTAGTAGTAGTAGTAGTAGTAGTAGTAGTAGTAGTAGTAGTAGTAGTAGTAGTAGTAGTAGTAGTAGTAGTAGTAGTAGTAGTAGTAGTAGTAGTAGTAGTAGTAGTAGTAGTAGTAGTAGTAGTAGTAGTAGTAGTAGTAGTAGTAGTAGTAGTAGTAGTAGTAGTAGTAGTAGTAGTAGTAGTAGTAGTAGTAGTAGTAGTAGTAGTAGTAGTAGTAGTAGTAGTAGTAGTAGTAGTAGTAGTAGTAGTAGTAGTAGTAGTAGTAGTAGTAGTAGTAGTAGTAGTAGTAGTAGTAGTAGTAGTAGTAGTAGTAGTAGTAGTAGTAGTAGTAGTAGTAGTAGTAGTAGTAGTAGTAGTAGTAGTAGTAGTAGTAGTAGTAGTAGTAGTAGTAGTAGTAGTAGTAGTAGTAACCTGTAACCTAATGTTTTAGGCACTGCCATCAACTTCATCAGAAATTTTCGGCCGTGCATTAAATGTTGACTAGTTGTTATTAGGATAAGCCAAAGAGAAAAGATATGTCTTAAGCTTATTTTTGAATAACATGGTTGATTGAATAGAACGAATGTTATAAGGAAGTCTATTCCAGGCAATAGGTGCAGATATTGAGAAGGCTCTCTTTTGTTTTATGGATACATTACGCAAATCTGGTATGACTAGAGTATACTTGAGGCAAAGTCGTATTGGGCGTGATGATGTATAGGGAGTAAGTAGAGTATGTAAGTAGTCAGGTTGGCTGTGATGAGTGGCATGATGGGTTAGCATACATATTTTATATATTATTCTGTATTTAATTGGGAGCCAGTGTAATATTTTCATGTAAGGTGATATGTGTGTTCTAGAGAATTTATTTATATTGTATATGAGTCTGACTGCTGAATTTTGCAAAAGTTGTAGTTTATGTAGTAAATAATCCGGTATACCATTAATAATCGAATTACAGTAATCTAATTTAGGTAGAATAAGAGATGTTATAAGTAGTTTAGCAATTTCAGTGGATATTGAAGGTCTAATAATTTTTATAGTGTATAATATAAAATTTACTGATTTAATTATATTGGAGATCTGATGTGTAAATGATAATGTGGTGTCTAATATAATTCCTAGATTACGGGCTGATCTGGAGTAAGGTATACAATCATTACCAATATATATATTTGGAATAGTGGACTTATTTGATAAAGAAATATGGAGTGCAATGGTTTTTGAGCTATTCAGTGAGAGAGAGTTTGAGTTTAGCCATGTTCGTATATCCTCAAGGCAGTTGTTGAGTATAGGTATATCTTTAGTAGGGTCTTTTAAAATCATATATACTTGTAGGTCATCTGCATAGGAATGGTAGCCAATATTTGGATATTTATTAAAAATATCAAATATTGGGATCATGTATATATTGAAGAGTATTGGTCCGAGAACAGGTAGTAGTAGTAGTAGTAGTAGTAGTAGTAGTAGTAGTAGTAGTAGTAGTAGTAGTAGTAGTAGTAGTAGTAGTAGTAGTAGTAGTAGTAGTAGTAGTAGTAGTAGTAGTAGTAGTAGTAGTAGTAGTAGTAGTAGTAGTAGTAGTAGTAGTAGTAGTAGTAGTAGTAGTAGTAGTAGTAGTAGTAGTAGTAGTAGTAGTAGTAGTAGTAGTAGTAGTAGTAGTAGTAGTAGTAGTAGTAGTAGTAGTAGTAGTAGTAGTAGTAGTAGTAGTAGTAGTAGTAGTAGTAGTAGTAGTAGTAGTAGTAGTAGTAGTAGTAGTAGTAGTAGTAGTAGTAGTAGTAGTAGTAGTAGTAGTAGTAGTAGTAGTAGTAGTAGTAGTAGTAGTAGTAGTAGTAGTAGTAGTAGTAGTAGTAGTAGTAGTAGTAGTAGTAGTAGTAGTAGTAGTAGTAGTAGTAGTAGTAGTAGTAGTAGTAGTAGTAGTAGTAGTAGTAGTAGTAGTAGTAGTAGTAGTAGTAGTAGTAGTAGTAGTAGTAGTAGTAGTAGTAGTAGTAGTAGTAGTAGTAGTAGTAGTAGTAGTAGTAGTAGTAGTAGTAGTAGTAGTAGTAGTAGTAGTAGTAGTAGTAGTAGTAGTAGTAGTAGTAGTAGTAGTAGTAGTAGTAGTAGTAGTAGTAGTAGTAGTAGTAGTAGTAGTAGTAGTAGTAGTAGTAGTAGTAGTAGTAGTAGTAGTAGTAGTAGTAGTAGTAGTAGTAGTAGTAGTAGTAGTAGTAGTAGTAGTAGTAGTAGTAGTAGTAGTAGTAGCAGTAGCAGTAGCAGTAGCAGTAGCAGTAGCAGTAGCAGTAGCAGTAGCAGTAGCAGTAGCAGTAGCAGTAGCAGTAGCAGTAGCAGTAGCAGTAGCAGTAGCAGTAGCAGTAGCAGCAGCAGCAGCAGCAGCAGCAGCAGCAGCAGCAGCAGCAGCAGCAGCAGCAGCAGCAGCAGCAGCAGCAGCAGCAGCAGCAGCAGCAGCAGCAGCAGCAGCAGCAGCAGCAGCAGCAGCAGCAGCAGCAGCAGCAGCAGTAGCAGTAGCAGTAGCAGTAGCAGTAGCAGTAGCAGTAGCAGTAGCAGTAGCAGTAGCAGTAGCAGTAGCAGTAGCAGTAGCAGTAGCAGTAGCAGTAGCAGTAGCAGTAGCAGTAGCAGTAGCAGTAGCAGTAGCAGTAGCAGTAGCAGTAGCAGTAGCAGTAGCAGTAGCAGTAGCAGTAGCAGTAGCAGTAGCAGTAGCAGTAGCAGTAGCAGTAGCAGTAGCAGTAGCAGTAGCAGTAGCAGTAGCAGTAGCAGTAGCAGTAGCAGTAGCAGTAGCAGTAGCAGTAGCAGTAGCAGTAGCAGTAGCAGTAGCAGTAGCAGTAGCAGTAGCAGTAGCAGTAGCAGTAGCAGTAGCAGTAGCAGTAGCAGTAGCAGTAGCAGTAGCAGTAGCAGTAGCAGTAGCAGTAGCAGTAGCAGTAGCAGTAGCAGTAGCAGTAGCAGTAGCAGTAGCAGTAGCAGTAGCAGTAGCAGTAGCAGTAGCAGTAGCAGTAGCAGTAGCAGTAGCAGTAGCAGTAGCAGTAGCAGTAGCAGTAGCAGTAGCAGTAGCAGTAGCAGTAGCAGTAGCAGTAGCAGTAGCAGTAGCAGTAGCAGTAGCAGTAGCAGTAGCAGTAGCAGTAGCAGTAGCAGTAGCAGTAGCAGTAGCAGTAGCAGTAGCAGTAGCAGTAGCAGTAGCAGTAGCAGTAGCAGTAGCAGTAGCAGTAGCAGTAGCAGTAGCAGTAGCAGTAGCAGTAGCAGTAGCAGTAGCAGTAGCAGTAGCAGTAGCAGTAGCAGTAGCAGTAGCAGTAGCAGTAGCAGTAGCAGTAGCAGTAGCAGTAGCAGTAGCAGTAGCAGTAGCAGTAGCAGTAGCAGTAGCAGTAGCAGTAGCAGTAGCAGTAGCAGTAGCAGTAGCAGTAGCAGTAGCAGTAGCAGTAGCAGTAGCAGTAGCAGTAGCAGTAGCAGTAGCAGTAGCAGTAGCAGTAGCAGTAGCAGTAGCAGTAGCAGTAGCAGTAGCAGTAGCAGTAGCAGTAGCAGTAGCAGTAGCAGTAGCAGTAGCAGTAGCAGTAGCAGTAGCAGTAGCAGTAGCAGTAGCAGTAGCAGTAGCAGTAGCAGTAGCAGTAGCAGTAGCAGTAGCAGTAGCAGTAGCAGTAGCAGTAGCAGTAGCAGTAGCAGTAGCAGTAGCAGTAGCAGTAGCAGTAGCAGTAGCAGTAGCAGTAGCAGTAGCAGTAGCAGTAGCAGTAGCAGTAGCAGTAGCAGTAGCAGTAGCAGTAGCAGTAGCAGTAGCAGTAGCAGTAGCAGTAGCAGTAGCAGTAGCAGTAGCAGTAGCAGTAGCAGTAGCAGTAGCAGTAGCAGTAGCAGTAGCAGTAGCAGTAGCAGTAGCAGTAGCAGTAGCAGTAGCAGTAGCAGTAGCAGTAGCAGTAGCAGTAGCAGTAGCAGTAGCAGTAGCAGTAGCAGTAGCAGTAGCAGTAGCAGTAGCAGTAGCAGTAGCAGTAGCAGTAGCAGTAGCAGTAGCAGTAGCAGTAGCAGTAGCAGTAGCAGTAGCAGTAGCAGTAGCAGTAGCAGTAGCAGTAGCAGTAGCAGTAGCAGTAGCAGTAGCAGTAGCAGTAGCAGTAGCAGTAGCAGTAGCAGTAGCAGTAGCAGTAGCAGTAGCAGTAGCAGTAGCAGTAGCAGTAGCAGTAGCAGTAGCAGTAGCAGTAGCAGTAGCAGTAGCAGTAGCAGTAGCAGTAGCAGTAGCAGTAGCAGTAGCAGTAGCAGTAGCAGTAGCAGTAGCAGTAGCAGTAGCAGTAGCAGTAGCAGTAGCAGTAGCAGTAGCAGTAGCAGTAGCAGTAGCAGTAGCAGTAGCAGTAGCAGTAGCAGTAGCAGTAGCAGTAGCAGTAGCAGTAGCAGTAGCAGTAGCAGTAGCAGTAGCAGTAGCAGTAGCAGTAGCAGTAGCAGTAGCAGTAGCAGTAGCAGTAGCAGTAGCAGTAGCAGTAGCAGTAGCAGTAGCAGTAGCAGTAGCAGTAGCAGTAGCAGTAGCAGTAGCAGTAGCAGTAGCAGTAGCAGTAGCAGTAGCAGTAGCAGTAGCAGTAGCAGTAGCAGTAGCAGTAGCAGTAGCAGTAGCAGTAGCAGTAGCAGTAGCAGTAGCAGTAGCAGTAGCAGTAGCAGTAGCAGTAGCAGTAGCAGTAGCAGTAGCAGTAGCAGTAGCAGTAGCAGTAGCAGTAGCAGTAGCAGTAGCAGTAGCAGTAGCAGTAGCAGTAGCAGTAGCAGTAGCAGTAGCAGTAGCAGTAGCAGTAGCAGTAGCAGTAGCAGTAGCAGTAGCAGTAGCAGTAGCAGTAGCAGTAGCAGTAGCAGTAGCAGTAGCAGTAGCAGTAGCAGTAGCAGTAGCAGTAGCAGTAGCAGTAGCAGTAGCAGTAGCAGTAGCAGTAGCAGTAGCAGTAGCAGTAGCAGTAGCAGTAGCAGTAGCAGTAGCAGTAGCAGTAGCAGTAGCAGTAGCAGTAGCAGTAGCAGTAGCAGTAGCAGTAGCAGTAGCAGTAGCAGTAGCAGTAGCAGTAGCAGTAGCAGTAGCAGTAGCAGTAGCAGTAGCAGTAGCAGTAGCAGTAGCAGTAGCAGTAGCAGTAGCAGTAGCAGTAGCAGTAGCAGTAGCAGTAGCAGTAGCAGTAGCAGTAGCAGTAGCAGTAGCAGTAGCAGTAGCAGTAGCAGTAGCAGTAGCAGTAGCAGTAGCAGTAGCAGTAGCAGTAGCAGTAGCAGTAGCAGTAGCAGTAGCAGTAGCAGTAGCAGTAGCAGTAGCAGTAGCAGTAGCAGTAGCAGTAGCAGTAGCAGTAGCAGTAGCAGTAGCAGTAGCAGTAGCAGTAGCAGTAGCAGTAGCAGTAGCAGTAGCAGTAGCAGTAGCAGTAGCAGTAGCAGTAGCAGTAGCAGTAGCAGTAGCAGTAGCAGTAGCAGTAGCAGTAGCAGTAGCAGTAGCAGTAGCAGTAGCAGTAGCAGTAGCAGTAGCAGTAGCAGTAGCAGTAGCAGTAGCAGTAGCAGTAGCAGTAGCAGTAGCAGTAGCAGTAGCAGTAGCAGTAGCAGTAGCAGTAGCAGTAGCAGTAGCAGTAGCAGTAGCAGTAGCAGTAGCAGTAGCAGTAGCAGTAGCAGTAGCAGTAGCAGTAGCAGTAGCAGTAGCAGTAGCAGTAGCAGTAGCAGTAGCAGTAGCAGTAGCAGTAGCAGTAGCAGTAGCAGTAGCAGTAGCAGTAGCAGTAGCAGTAGCAGTAGCAGTAGCAGTAGCAGTAGCAGTAGCAGTAGCAGTAGCAGTAGCAGTAGCAGTAGCAGTAGCAGTAGCAGTAGCAGTAGCAGTAGCAGTAGCAGTAGCAGTAGCAGTAGCAGTAGCAGTAGCAGTAGCAGTAGCAGTAGCAGTAGCAGTAGCAGTAGCAGTAGCAGTAGCAGTAGCAGTAGCAGTAGCAGTAGCAGTAGCAGTAGCAGTAGCAGTAGCAGTAGCAGTAGCAGTAGCAGTAGCAGTAGCAGTAGCAGTAGCAGTAGCAGTAGCAGTAGCAGTAGCAGTAGCAGTAGCAGTAGCAGTAGCAGTAGCAGTAGCAGTAGCAGTAGCAGTAGCAGTAGCAGTAGCAGTAGCAGTAGCAGTAGCAGTAGCAGTAGCAGTAGCAGTAGCAGTAGCAGTAGCAGTAGCAGTAGCAGTAGCAGTAGCAGTAGCAGTAGCAGTAGCAGTAGCAGTAGCAGTAGCAGTAGCAGTAGCAGTAGCAGTAGCAGTAGCAGTAGCAGTAGCAGTAGCAGTAGCAGTAGCAGTAGCAGTAGCAGTAGCAGTAGCAGTAGCAGTAGCAGTAGCAGTAGCAGTAGCAGTAGCAGTAGCAGTAGCAGTAGCAGTAGCAGTAGCAGTAGCAGTAGCAGTAGCAGTAGCAGTAGCAGTAGCAGTAGCAGTAGCAGTAGCAGTAGCAGTAGCAGTAGCAGTAGCAGTAGCAGTAGCAGTAGCAGTAGCAGTAGCAGTAGCAGTAGCAGTAGCAGTAGCAGTAGCAGTAGCAGTAGCAGTAGCAGTAGCAGTAGCAGTAGCAGTAGCAGTAGCAGTAGCAGTAGCAGTAGCAGTAGCAGTAGCAGTAGCAGTAGCAGTAGCAGTAGCAGTAGCAGTAGCAGTAGCAGTAGCAGTAGCAGTAGCAGTAGCAGTAGCAGTAGCAGTAGCAGTAGCAGTAGCAGTAGCAGTAGCAGTAGCAGTAGCAGTAGCAGTAGCAGTAGCAGTAGCAGTAGCAGTAGCAGTAGCAGTAGCAGTAGCAGTAGCAGTAGCAGTAGCAGTAGCAGTAGCAGTAGCAGTAGCAGTAGCAGTAGCAGTAGCAGTAGCAGTAGCAGTAGCAGTAGCAGTAGCAGTAGCAGTAGCAGTAGCAGTAGCAGTAGTAGTAGTAGTAGTAGTAGTAGTAGTAGTAGTAGTAGTAGTAGTAGTAGTAGTAGTAGTAGTAGTAGTAGTAGTAGTAGTAGTAGTAGTAGTAGTAGTAGTAGTAGTAGTAGTATTTTAGTTTGATTTATTTTGATTCTAATTGTATTTATGAATTTTTAACATTAAATTATAATTTTAAATATATAACCCGACCAGATAGCAGATTTGGGGGTGTAGGTATTATTTTTAAAGATACATATAAACTAAATAAATTTGAGAAACATACATTAGCTTACAGTGACTGTTTAGTATCTAATATAAAAATAAATAATAATACGGACTTAAATTTAATAGTAATATATCGTCCTCCTTCAAATAATTATGTTTCATTTATTAATAATCTATATGAACTATTATCATCGCTACCATCTAATAATACTATTATAATGGGTGACTTTAATTTTAAAGTTAATCAACACATCTCATCTTCCATTTCTTTAACTGATATGTTATCTTCCTCTAATTTCATACAACATATTACTACCCCAACTCACTCATCTGGCAATACATTAGACCTTGTTATATCGTCATCAAAATCAAACTTAATTATACAAATCAAACCGATTACGCACTTACTTACTGACCACTTTACTATATCACTTACAATAAATATCCCTTTTATAAAACAACTCAAACGACATATTAATTATAGAAATATTTCTAAAATTGACTTATGTAGATTCAAATTTGATCTAAAATCATCGATGAACAACCAATTTGTTAGCATTACTAATTTCAATAATGTTTTACTTTATCTATTAGATAAACATGCCCCTAGTAAAGTTAAATATATTAATGATAATAAAATACACTGGTTCAATGAAACAAATCTAAAAGCTAAAAAGGAAATGAGAAAATATGAAAGATTATATAAAATTTCTAAATCTGATAGTTCATTTGATAGTTATATTATTTCTAGAAAATATTTTAAAAAGTCAATTCTTATTGCAAAGAAAGAATATTACCATAATAAATTCATAGAAATCAAGAATAACACCCATTTAATTTATAAAACTGCAAATAATATACTTGGTAGAAAACCGAAAGCAACACTACCAGATTTGCAATCAGATAAACTTTCTAATATGTTTGCTGATTTTTTCATTCAAAAAATAAAGAAAATTCGTAATTCTATTACTAATTCTACAATTTATTATAATCATATATCAACACACACCACTAATTTAAATGATAATATAAACCCAATTTCATGCTCCTTGTCTATATTTATTTCTCCTTCTACTAGTAAGATTGCAATATTATTACAATGTCTGAAAACCTCTTCTCCTAATGACCCTATTCCTCTCATACTTATGAAGGTATTAGCTACTACTTTGTCTAGTTATATATGTGATATTATTAGTTCATCTCTTAATAATAGTTTTGTTCACCCTGACCTAAAGCATGCTATAATTTCTCCTATTATAAAAAAACACAATATTGATTATAATATATTAAGCAACTACAGACCTATATCGCAACTTACTATTATAGCAAAATTACTAGAGAAAGTTGTTTATCAACAACTCATTAATTATATAGAAACCAATGATTTACTAGACATCTATCAAAGTGCTTATAGACCATTTCATAGTACAGAAACAGCTATAATAAATGTATTAGATAACGTAATGTTAATGCTCGATGATAACTATCCGGTACAAATGTTAATGTTAGATCTCTCTGCTGCATTTGATACATTAGATCACACTATCATGAAAAATAGGCTAATTAATATAGGAGTATGTAACTCAGCATTAGATTGGTTCATGTCATACCTTAAAGATAGAACTTTTTCAGTTAAAACAAATAACTCTATATCATCAACACGTATGTTAACAACTGGTGTACCCCAAGGTTCTGTTCTTGGGCCAATTCTATTTTTAATTTATATTAAACCTTTATCTGATATTATATGTACATTCCCAGAAATAAAATACCATCTATATGCAGATGATATACTGCTGTATGTTCCACTCTCACGTTTTTCTTCTAAAAACTCAAATGTACTTACGCGCTGTAGTAACGCAATTCATCATTGGCTTACAACTAATAATTTATTATTAAATACTTCTAAATCTGAGCTACTGAATATTCCTACAGGCTACCAATTCCCGACTGTATCTATTGATGATACCATTATTATTCCTAGTGATAAAATTACATATTTAGGTGTCATATTTGATAGGAATTTAACTTTTAAGTCACATATAGTTGAAGTATGTCGTAAGTCTAACTATGACCTCTACAATATTCGTAGAGCTAGAAAATTCATATCAAAAGATATAACGTTAATGTTGATAACATCATTAGTAATGTCTCGTTTTGATTATTGCTCATCTATTTATCACGGTTTACCCAATAATCTGATGATGAATATATCGAGAATAATCAGAATGAGCACAAGGATAATATACAGACAACGATTATCTGATTATACTAGTGTATCAAAGAGAATGGTTGATTGTAGAATATTTAATATTCAACAGAAATCTATATATAGAATACTGTGTATTATCCATAAAACATTGGTCAATAAAATGCCACGTTATTTGCATGCTACACTAAAATATAATACTCCATCTACTCGACTTAGGTCATCGAATGATAAACTTGTACTCGTCTATCATAAATCCAAGTTGATTCGAACAAGCAATCGTGCTTTCTCGTGTAGTTCACCAACGTTATGGAATTCTATTCCTCTCCATATCAGATCAATACATTCTACACATAAGTTTAAGAATGTATTGAAATCATATATATTATCAACGAATTGATACTTGATTGTTTAATATATAATTATAATATTTTTTATAACTTATATTACATTATTGTTTATGTTTTTTTGTTTACTATATTTTTTTACTATATGTTTATGTTTATAATCATCTTCTTTTCTCACACTTATCAGAACAATCTTTGTTGTTATTTAATGAGTGTTTAAATAAATCGTCTTATTATTATTATTATTATTAGTAGTAGTAGTAGTAGTAGTAGTAGTAGTAGTAGTAGTAGTAGTAGTAGTAGTAGTAGTAGTAGTAGTAGTAGTAGTAGTAGTAGTAGTAGTAGTAGTAGTAGTAGTAGTAGTAGTAGTAGTAGTAGTAGTAGTAGTAGTAGTAGTAGTAGTAGTAGTAGTAGTAGTAGTAGTAGTAGTAGTAGTAGTAGTAGTAGTAGTAGTAGTAGTAGTAGTAGTAGTAGTAGTAGTAGTAGTAGTAGTAGTAGTAGTAGTAGTAGTAGTAGTAGTAGTAGTAGTAGTAGTAGTAGTAGTAGTAGTAGTAGTAGTAGTAGTAGTAGTAGTAGTAGTAGTAGTAGTAGTAGTAGTAGTAGTAGTAGTAGTAGTAGTAGTAGTAGTAGTAGTAGTAGTAGTAGTAGTAGTAGTAGTAGTAGTAGTAGTAGTAGTAGTAGTAGTAGTAGTAGTAGTAGTAGTAGTAGTAGTAGTAGTAGTAGTAGTAGTAGTAGTAGTAGTAGTAGTAGTAGTAGTAGTAGTAGTAGTAGTAGTAGTAGTAGTAGTAGTAGTAGTAGTAGTAGTAGTAGTAGTAGTAGTAGTAGTAGTAGTAGTAGTAGTAGTAGTAGTAGTAGTAGTAGTAGTAGTAGTAGTAGTAGTAGTAGTAGTAGTAGTAGTAGTAGTAGTAGTAGTAGTAGTAGTAGTAGTAGTAGTAGTAGTAGTAGTAGTAGTAGTAGTAGTAGTAGTAGTAGTAGTAGTAGTAGTAGTAGTAGTAGTAGTAGTAGTAGTAGTAGTAGTAGTAGTAGTAGTAGTAGTAGTAGTAGTAGTAGTAGTAGTAGTAGTAGTAGTAGTAGTAGTAGTAGTAGTAGTAGTAGTAGTAGTAGTAGTAGTAGTAGTAGTAGTAGTAGTAGTAGTAGTAGTAGTAGTAGTAGTAGTAGTAGTAGTAGTAGTAGTAGTAGTAGTAGTAGTAGTAGTAGTAGTAGTAGTAGTAGTAGTAGTAGTAGTAGTAGTAGTAGTAGTAGTAGTAGTAGTAGTAGTAGTAGTAGTAGTAGTAGTAGTAGTAGTAGTAGTAGTAGTAGTAGTAGTAGTAGTAGTAGTAGTAGTAGTAGTAGTAGTAGTAGTAGTAGTAGTAGTAGTAGTAGTAGTAGTAGTAGTAGTAGTAGTAGTAGTAGTAGTAGTAGTAGTAGTAGTAGTAGTAGTAGTAGTAGTAGTAGTAGTAGTAGTAGTAGTAGTAGTAGTAGTAGTAGTAGTAGTAGTAGTAGTAGTAGTAGTAGTAGTAGTAGTAGTAGTAGTAGTAGTAGTAGTAGTAGTAGTAGTAGTAGTAGTAGTAGTAGTAGTAGTAGTAGTAGTAGTAGTAGTAGTAGTAGTAGTAGTAGTAGTAGTAGTAGTAGTAGTAGTAGTAGTAGTAGTAGTAGTAGTAGTAGTAGTAGTAGTAGTAGTAGTAGTAGTAGTAGTAGTAGTAGTAGTAGTAGTAGTAGTAGTAGTAGTAGTAGTAGTAGTAGTAGTAGTAGTAGTAGTAGTAGTAGTAGTAGTAGTAGTAGTAGTAGTAGTAGTAGTAGTAGTAGTAGTAGTAGTAGTAGTAGTAGTAGTAGTAGTAGTAGTAGTAGTAGTAGTAGTAGTAGTAGTAGTAGTAGTAGTAGTAGTAGTAGTAGTAGTAGTAGTAGTAGTAGTAGTAGTAGTAGTAGTAGTAGTAGTAGTAGTAGTAGTAGTAGTAGTAGTAGTAGTAGTAGTAGTAGTAGTAGTAGTAGTAGTAGTAGTAGTAGTAGTAGTAGTAGTAGTAGTAGTAGTAGTAGTAGTAGTAGTAGTAGTAGTAGTAGTAGTAGTAGTAGTAGTAGTAGTAGTAGTAGTAGTAGTAGTAGTAGTAGTAGTAGTAGTAGTAGTAGTAGTAGTAGTAGTAGTAGTAGTAGTAGTAGTAGTAGTAGTAGTAGTAGTAGTAGTAGTAGTAGTAGTAGTAGTAGTAGTAGTAGTAGTAGTAGTAGTAGTAGTAGTAGTAGTAGTAGTAGTAGTAGTAGTAGTAGTAGTAGTAGTAGTAGTAGTAGTAGTAGTAGTAGTAGTAGTAGTAGTAGTAGTAGTAGTAGTAGTAGTAGTAGTAGTAGTAGTAGTAGTAGTAGTAGTAGTAGTAGTAGTAGTAGTAGTAGTAGTAGTAGTAGTAGTAGTAGTAGTAGTAGTAGTAGTAGTAGTAGTAGTAGTAGTAGTAGTAGTAGTAGTAGTAGTAGTAGTAGTAGTAGTAGTAGTAGTAGTAGTAGTAGTAGTAGTAGTAGTAGTAGTAGTAGTAGTAGTAGTAGTAGTAGTAGTAGTAGTAGTAGTAGTAGTAGTAGTAGTAGTAGTAGTAGTAGTAGTAGTAGTAGTAGTAGTAGTAGTAGTAGTAGTAGTAGTAGTAGTAGTAGTAGTAGTAGTAGTAGTAGTAGTAGTAGTAGTAGTAGTAGTAGTAGTAGTAGTAGTAGTAGTAGTAGTAGTAGTAGTAGTAGTAGTAGTAGTAGTAGTAGTAGTAGTAGTAGTAGTAGTAGTAGTAGTAGTAGTAGTAGTAGTAGTAGTAGTAGTAGTAGTAGTAGTAGTAGTAGTAGTAGTAGTAGTAGTAGTAGTAGTAGTAGTAGTAGTAGTAGTAGTAGTAGTAGTAGTAGTAGTAGTAGTAGTAGTAGTAGTAGTAGTAGTAGTAGTAGTAGTAGTAGTAGTAGTAGTAGTAGTAGTAGTAGTAGTAGTAGTAGTAGTAGTAGTAGTAGTAGTAGTAGTAGTAGTAGTAGTAGTAGTAGTAGTAGTAGTAGTAGTAGTAGTAGTAGTAGTAGTAGTAGTAGTAGTAGTAGTAGTAGTAGTAGTAGTAGTAGTAGTAGTAGTAGTAGTAGTAGTAGTAGTAGTAGTAGTAGTAGTAGTAGTAGTAGTAGTAGTAGTAGTAGTAGTAGTAGTAGTAGTAGTAGTAGTAGTAGTAGTAGTAGTAGTAGTAGTAGTAGTAGTAGTAGTAGTAGTAGTAGTAGTAGTAGTAGTAGTAGTAGTAGTAGTAGTAGTAGTAGTAGTAGTAGTAGTAGTAGTAGTAGTAGTAGTAGTAGTAGTAGTAGTAGTAGTAGTAGTAGTAGTAGTAGTAGTAGTAGTAGTAGTAGTAGTAGTAGTAGTAGTAGTAGTAGTAGTAGTAGTAGTAGTAGTAGTAGTAGTAGTAGTAGTAGTAGTAGTAGTAGTAGTAGTAGTAGTAGTAGTAGTAGTAGTAGTAGTAGTAGTAGTAGTAGTAGTAGTAGTAGTAGTAGTAGTAGTAGTAGTAGTAGTAGTAGTAGTAGTAGTAGTAGTAGTAGTAGTAGTAGTAGTAGTAGTAGTAGTAGTAGTAGTAGTAGTAGTAGTAGTAGTAGTAGTAGTAGTAGTAGTAGTAGTAGTAGTAGTAGTAGTAGTAGTAGTAGTAGTAGTAGTAGTAGTAGTAGTAGTAGTAGTAGTAGTAGTAGTAGTAGTAGTAGTAGTAGTAGTAGTAGTAGTAGTAGTAGTAGTAGTAGTAGTAGTAGTAGTAGTAGTAGTAGTAGTAGTAGTAGTAGTAGTAGTAGTAGTAGTAGTAGTAGTAGTAGTAGTAGTAGTAGTAGTAGTAGTAGTAGTAGTAGTAGTAGTAGTAGTAGTAGTAGTAGTAGTAGTAGTAGTAGTAGTAGTAGTAGTAGTAGTAGTAGTAGTAGTAGTAGTAGTAGTAGTAGTAGTAGTAGTAGTAGTAGTAGTAGTAGTAGTAGTTAGTAGTTGTAGTAGTAGTAGTAGTAGTAGTAGTAGTAGTAGTAGTAGTAGTAGTAGTAGTAGTAGTAGTAGTAGTAGTAGTAGTAGTAGTAGTAGTAGTAGTAGTAGTAGTAGTAGTAGTAGTAGTAGTAGTAGTAGTAGTAGTAGTAGTAGTAGTAGTAGTAGTAGTAGTAGTAGTAGTAGTAGTAGTAGTAGTAGTAGTAGTAGTAGTAGTAGTAGTAGTAGTAGTAGTAGTAGTAGTAGTAGTAGTAGTAGTAGTAGTAGTAGTAGTAGTAGTAGTAGTAGTAGTAGTAGTAGTAGTAGTAGTAGTAGTAGTAGTAGTAGTAGTAGTAGTAGTAGTAGTAGTAGTAGTAGTAGTAGTAGTAGTAGTAGTAGTAGTAGTAGTAGTAGTAGTAGTAGTAGTAGTAGTAGTAGTAGTAGTAGTAGTAGTAGTAGTAGTAGTAATAGTAGTAGTAGTAGTAGTAGTAGTAGTAGTAGTAGTAGTAGTAGTAGTAGTAGTAGTAGTAGTAGTAGTAGTAGTAGGCTTATTTCATTTTTCACTAATCGAACTTTTGCTGTCAAAACAGGCACATCCATCTCTCGTATTAAAAAAATTAATACTGGTGTACCTCAGGGATCAGTATTGGGTCCAATACTTTTCCTGATTTATATTGCTCCTCTGACCAATATCATAAAATCATACCCTTCACTTCATTATCATTTATATGCTGATGATATACTCATCTATACACACCTCTCTCGTTATTCTACTTCCAACAGATCAGATCTCTCCACGTGCGCCACCAGTGTCAGAAAATGGCTGCTGGAAAATATGCTTCTTCTTAACGCCTCAAAATCTGAATTATTGAATTTACCGAGCAGCTACGACCAGTTTCCAGTTATAACTATCGATGGTATTGTAATTGAGCCCAGTAATGAGATACGCTATCTCGGTGTCACTCTGGATCGTGATTTAACTTTTAAATCACACATAACTAATATTTCTAAGAAAGCTAATCAACAACTTTACTTTATAAGTCATATTAGAAAATTTATAAATCAAGATCTATGTCGTACTCTTATGAGTTCGCTTGCTCTTTCGCAAATTGATTACTGCTGTTCAGCACTTCAAGGTTTACCTGAAAGCAGACTACGGCCGATCAATAGAGTGATTCGTGCATCGGTACGTACCATATTCCGTCTACCACGGTCGGATCATACCAGTATTTCCCAACTAATGCAAAATATTGGGTTTTTCAATATGAAGCAGAGATCGTTATACAGAACTTTGTGTATCATACATAAATCTATAATCTATCGCCGCCCTTATTATATTATAAATATGATTTCACCTCGTACAATATCTCGTAACCTTCGTTCAACATCGGACAACTATTTATTATCTATTCCACGTTATCATCTTGAATGTACATCGACTAGAGCATTTATGTGTTCTGCTCCAACCATTTGGAATAAACTCCCCTTCTATTTGCGTAAAATAGCATTCCATAATACTTTCAAATTTAAACTGAAAACATATATATTATGCCACTGATAGTATCCCCTTGTTTAATTATATTGATTTAGTAAATACGTTCAATTGTTATATATTTATTATTTTATACTTTATTTTATTTTATTTTAATTATATATGTATACATATGTATGTATACATGTACATAATATATAATTTATTTAGCTTCGTGTTTTAAGGTTTCGATTATTATTTTTGTTTTTCCTATATTTTGTCGTTCAACACTTGTCAGAGTATCTACACATACTAATTTGAGTGTATAAATAAATCGTTTGATTGATTGATTGATAGTAGTAGTAGTAGTAGTAGTAGTAGTAGTAGTAGTAGTAGTAGTAGTAGTAGTAGTAGTAGTAGTAGTAGTAGTAGTAGTAGTAGTAGTAGTAGTAGTAGTAGTAGTAGTAGTAGTAGTAGTAGTAGTAGTAGTAGTAGTAGTAGTAGTAGTAGTAGTAGTAGTAGTAGTAGTAGTAGTAGTAGTAGTAGTAGTAGTAGTAGTAGTAGTAGTAGTAGTAGTAGTAGTAGTAGTAGTAGTAGTAGTAGTAGTAGTAGTAGTAGTAGTAGTAGTAGTAGTAGTAGTAGTAGTAGTAGTAGTAGTAGTAGTAGTAGTAGTAGTAGTAGTAGTAGTAGTAGTAGTAGTAGTAGTAGTAGTAGTAGTAGTAGTAGTAGTAGTAGTAGTAGTAGTAGTAGTAGTAGTAGTAGTAGTAGTAGTAGTAGTAGTAGTAGTAGTAGTAGTAGTAGTAGTAGTAGTAGTAGTAGTAGTAGTAGTAGTAGTAGTAGTAGTAGTAGTAGTAGTAGTAGTAGTAGTAGTAGTAGTAGTAGTAGTAGTAGTAGTAGTAGTAGTAGTAGTAGTAGTAGTAGTAGTAGTAGTAGTAGTAGTAGTAGTAGTAGTAGTAGTAGTAGTAGTAGTAGTAGTAGTAGTAGTAGTAGTAGTAGTAGTAGTAGTAGTAGTAGTAGTAGTAGTAGTAGTAGTAGTAGTAGTAGTAGTAGTAGTAGTAGTAGTAGTAGTAGTAGTAGTAGTAGTAGTAGTAGTAGTAGTAGTAGTAGTAGTAGTAGTAGTAGTAGTAGTAGTAGTAGTAGTAGTAGTAGTAGTAGTAGTAGTAGTAGTAGTAGTAGTAGTAGTAGTAGTAGTAGTAGTAGTAGTAGTAGTAGTAGTAGTAGTAGTAGTAGTAGTAGTAGTAGTAGTAGTAGTAGTAGTAGTAGTAGTAGTAGTAGTAGTAGTAGTAGTAGTAGTAGTAGTAGTAGTAGTAGTAGTAGTAGTAGTAGTAGTAGTAGTAGTAAAGCAAATTTTCATTTATATAATATACGCTATATAAGAAAGTTCATTAGCAAAGACCTCACTACGATGCTAATTAAAGCAATGGTATTTTCGTCGACTAATTATTGTAATTCGATATATTTAGGTCTATCCAAAAAATTGAATAAATGTATCTATAGAATTGATCATTCGGCAGTACGATTAATCTATCAACAACCTTTATTTGATCACTCGAGTGTTACATTGCGTCAACATAATCTTAATATTCTCAACAATATTAATAGAAGCAAATATAGAATTCTATGTATAATTAACAAATCACTCACTGCAGGTCCTTCATATATTAGAACTTGCCTATCAGTTAAAGTGCCTATCTGTCGTGAACTTCGATCATCTAATGATGTATACTGCTTACAAGTCAAGAAATCAGTGAAAACAGTAACTTCCAAGATAGCCTTTCAATACTATGCGCCGCCACTATGGAATTCTCTTCCCTTGAAAATAAGAATGATTCCTAATCACGATACCTTTAAATTTAATTTAAAACGTTATTTATTCAATATTGAAAAGTCTTAATTTATTATTTTTACGTTATTTATGTTATGTATGTTATTGATATGTTTTATTTTCCATATGACATTATATCATATGGTTTTTTTTTTATATATCAATAACCAATATTGCATTTTGCAATGTACAGTTTATAATAATATTAATTATTATTTTGTTTATATTCAATTATGTTATTTTTTTTTTGTTTGCTTTGTTACACTCTTGAGAACGCCTGGTGTGTTATTTGCAGTGTCTAAATAAATCGTTTTGAATTGAATTGAATTGAATAGTAGTAGTATAGTAGTAGTAGTAGTAGTAGTAGTAGTAGTAGTAGTAGTAGTAGTAGTAGTAGTAGTAGTAGTAGTAGTAGTAGTAGTAGTAGTAGTAGTAGTAGTAGTAGTAGTAGTAGTAGTAGTAGTAGTAGTAGTAGTAGTAGTAGTAGTAGTAGTAGTAGTAGTAGTAGTAGTAGTAGTAGTAGTAGTAGTAGTAGTAGTAGTAGTAGTAGTAGTAGTAGTAGTAGTAGTAGTAGTAGTAGTAGTAGTAGTAGTAGTAGTAGTAGTAGTAGTAGTAGTAGTAGTAGTAGTAGTAGTAGTAGTAGTAGTAGTAGTAGTAGTAGTAGTAGTAGTAGTAGTAGTAGTAGTAGTAGTAGTAGTAGTAGTAGTAGTAGTAGTAGTAGTAGTAGTAGTAGTAGTAGTAGTAGTAGTAGTAGCAGTAGTAGTAGTAGTAGTAGTAGTAGTAGTAGTAGTAGTAGTAGTAGTAGTAGTAGTAGTAGTAGTAGTAGTAGTAGTAGTAGTAGTAGTAGTAGTAGTAGTAGTAGTAGTAGTAGTAGTAGTAGTAGTAGTAGTAGTAGTAGTAGTAGTAGTAGTAGTAGTAGTAGTAGTAGTAGTAGTAGTAGTAGTAGTAGTAGTAGTAGTAGTAGTAGTAGTAGTAGTAGTAGTAGTAGTAGTAGTAGTAGTAGTAGTAGTAGTAGTAGTAGTAGTAGTAGTAGTAGTAGTAGTAGTAGTAGTAGTAGTAGTAGTAGTAGTAGTAGTAGTAGTAGTAGTAGTAGTAGTAGTAGTAGTAGTAGTAGTAGTAGTAGTAGTAGTAGTAGTAGTAGTAGTAGTAGTAGTAGTAGTAGTAGTAGTAGTAGTAGTAGTAGTAGTAGTAGTAGTAGTAGTAGTAGTAGTAGTAGTAGTAGTAGTAGTAGTAGTAGTAGTAGTAGTAGTAGTAGTAGTAGTAGTAGTAGTAGTAGTAGTAGTAGTAGTAGTAGTAGTAGTAGTAGTAGTAGTAGTAGTAGTAGTAGTAGTAGTAGTAGTAGTAGTAGTAGTAGTAGTAGTAGTAGTAGTAGTAGTAGTAGTAGTAGTAGTAGTAGTAGTAGTAGTAGTAGTAGTAGTAGTAGTAGTAGTAGTAGTAGTAGTAGTAGTAGTAGTAGTAGTAGTAGTAGTAGTAGTAGTAGTAGTAGTAGTAGTAGTAGTAGTAGTAGTAGTAGTAGTAGTAGTAGTAGTAGTAGTAGTAGTAGTAGTAGTAGTAGTAGTAGTAGTAGTAGTAGTAGTAGTAGTAGTAGTAGTAGTAGTAGTAGTAGTAGTAGTAGTAGTAGTAGTAGTAGTAGTAGTAGTAGTAGTAGTAGTAGTAGTAGTAGTAGTAGTAGTAGTAGTAGTAGTAGTAGTAGTAGTAGTAGTAGTAGTAGTAGTAGTAGTAGTAGTAGTAGTAGTAGTAGTAGTAGTAGTAGTAGTAGTAGTAGTAGTAGTAGTAGTAGTAGTAGTAGTAGTAGTAGTAGTAGTAGTAGTAGTAGTAGTAGTAGTAGTAGTAGTAGTAGTAGTAGTAGTAGTAGTAGTAGTAGTAGTAGTAGTAGTAGTAGTAGTAGTAGTAGTAGTAGTAGTAGTAGTAGTAGTAGTAGTAGTAGTAGTAGTAGTAGTAGTAGTAGTAGTAGTAGTAGTAGTAGTAGTAGTAGTAGTAGTAGTAGTAGTAGTAGTAGTAGTAGTAGTAGTAGTAGTAGTAGTAGTAGTAGTAGTAGTAGTAGTAGTAGTAGTAGTAGTAGTAGTAGTAGTAGTAGTAGTAGTAGTAGTAGTAGTAGTAGTAGTAGTAGTAGTAGTAGTAGTAGTAGTAGTAGTAGTAGTAGTAGTAGTAGTAGTAGTAGTAGTAGTAGTAGTAGTAGTAGTAGTAGTAGTAGTAGTAGTAGTAGTAGTAGTAGTAGTAGTAGTAGTAGTAGTAGTAGTAGTAGTAGTAGTAGTAGTAGTAGTAGTAGTAGTAGTAGTAGTAGTAGTAGTAGTAGTAGTAGTAGTAGTAGTAGTAGTATGAATTGAGATCTATAAATTCACATACTAAAAGAATTGACTGGTCAGTCAATCCTTTATTAATATCAGATGATAATATAGAAAAATATAAAAATAGCTATAATAGTTATATATCTAATATACAAATAAATACAAATTCACAAAATAAACGCGTAAACCCTACTAATGGATATTCTAACCTACCAAATACTATTATAGATAAACCTACATGACTTTTAAATGATAAATATATAAAGTGTGCTTTGATCAACGCACGCTCAATAAAAGCTAATATTGAAATATTATCAGACTTCATTACTGAATTTAATCACGACATAATAGCAATTACTGAAACATGGCTTACACATGACTTTACTCCATTAATTTCCCAAATTATTAACGATACTTACATTTTTAAACACACCCCACGAAATATACTTCATGAAAACAAAACCGGAGGTGGTATTGGTATTCTTTTTAAAAAATCAATGAAATTAGTAAGCTACACAAACTATATTATCTCTGGTTCTGAATGCATCATAGTTGTATTACAGACATCTGCAAATAATTACACTAGATTTGTAATAATATACCGACCACCATCTAATAATTATATATTATTTATAGATGATCTCAATGATCTTCTTATTTCGATAAAATTAAATAATACAATAATACTTGGAGACTTTAACTTCCATGTTAATCTAATGGATACCCCCTCATTACGACTGCTCTCCCTGACTGAATCACACTCACTTAACCAACACGTCAATAAACCTACACATACTTCTGGAAATACTTTAGATTTAATTTTCTCCACTAATAGTCAATATCTCATACTCAATAATTTCGAAATTAAACATCTAATAACTGATCACTATGCTATCACTTTTCTTCTCAATATAAAAAGTGATATTATTAGCCATTCCCAAATTAAATATAGAAACCTCAAAGCAATATCAATTTCAACATTCTCCTTTGATCTTTTATCGTCGCTAACTCAAGATATAACAATCAATACGTTAAATAATATTCTAACAAATATCCTTAACAAACATGCTCCTCAAAAAAATAAAACTATTCGAAATAACAGAAAATGTTGGTTTAATCAAGAAACAATATTAGCAAAACAAAATATGAGAAGATATCAACGACAATATTCTAAACATCCTAATATCCAGCTTCTTAACAAATTTATAGTTTCTAAAAAAGTATTTAAAAAATCCATTGTAGCAGCTAAAATTCAGCATTACGAAACAGAAATTAAAAAAATTAAAAATTGTAACGAAGATATACGTAGATTATATAAACTTACTAATACTTTATTAGGAAAAACGAAACAAAAATATCTACCCGATATACCCTATGATATCTTGTGTAATCAGTTCTCTCACTTTTTTACTAACAAACTTAACAAACTACATATATCCCTCACACTTAATTATAATGATACACTACCCATTACACTACCAAATATTACTTGCCATCAACTTTCATTATTCCTCCCAACAACTAATGATAAAATAAAAATATTACTTAATTCGTCTAAATCATCTGCTCCTCATGATCCCATACCCGTATCTCTCATGAAAAGAATCATTAATAGTATTACAATACCCATTGTTAAAATAATTAATGATTCTCTAAACTCTGGATACGTCCCGACACAACTGAAACACGCAATAGTAACTCCCATACTTAAAAAAAATAAACTAGACATCAATGACCTAAACAACTATCGCCCTATATCTCAATTACAAACAATAGCCAAACTTTTAGAAAAAGTTGTATATTTTCAACTTAATAATTACTTACATACTTACCAACTAATAGATAAATATCAAAGTGCATATCGTTTACATCACAGTACAGAAACTTCTGTACTACATGTTATTGATAATGTTATTAAATCTCTTGATATTCATTCTAATATACAATTACTCCTTCTCGACTTATCTGCTGCGTTTGATACTCTAGATCACATTATTTTAAAACAAAGATTAATTGATATCGGTCTAACTGATAAAGCTTTAGATTGGATTATGTCATTCATCTCGAATCGTACATTCTCTATAAAAACTGGAAACCACTATTCTCAACCAAATAATTTAAAAACAGGTGTACCTCAAGGTTCTGTACTTGGACCTATTCTGTTTCTAATATATATTAGACCTATATCTAACATCATTAGACAATATAAGCATATCAAATATCATCTTTATGCTGACGATATACTTCTATATAGTACTATATCTCAATACAGTCTTGCTCATCGTAATGAGTTATCCAACTGTGCAAATGATATACAGATTTGGCTAACCAATAATAAGTTGAGTCTTAACACTGACAAATCTGAATTAATTAATATTCCTAGCTCTTACGATGACTTTCCAATTATATCAATTAATAATATAATCATTAATCCTAGTTCCAAATTGAAATATCTAGGAATAACTATTGACCGCGATATGTCGTTAAATCACCATATTCAAAGTATATGTAGTAAAGCTAACCATAATCTGTATAACATTCGGCATATACGTAAATATATCAATAATAATCTAACTTATATTTTAATTAATTCATTAGTTTTTTCGTCAATTGATTAGTGTAACTCTATTTTAATTGGACTCCCTCAATCCACGATATTACCTATTAATCGTATTATCAGATCAGCTGTGAGAACGATATATCGGCAACCACGCGAAGATCACTCAAGTGTCACCTTAAAGATGAAATCACTTAGGATACTATCAGCCTCCGAACGTGCTGAGAAAAGAGTACTGTGTATCGCTCAAAAGGCCCTTACTACACATCAGCCCGAATATATACGATCTTCACTCCAATTGATACAACCTCTTAGAACAACAAGATCTACTGAGGATGTCTTACGATTTGAAGTAGGCGTCCCCAATCTAACACGTACGACAAAGCGTGCTTTCTCGTACGCTCTTCCTCGATTATGGAATCCTATTCCTCGTTCTATACGAGAAATTGTAAATTTGTCAACGTTTAAACGTAACCTGGTAGAATATTTATTAAATCGTTAATTAATAATTCAACCTACTTTTATATTTAAATTAGTATTATACCTATATCTCCTTATTGTTAGTTTATATTATTTAATTTGTCTTATTTTTATTAACACAACACTTAACAGAGAAAACCTATTGTTATACAATTGAGTGTCTAAATAAACCATTTTGATTTGATTTGATTTGATTTAGTAGTAGTAGTAGTAGTAGTAGTAGTAGTAGTAGTAGTAGTAGTAGTAGTAGTAGTAGTAGTAGTAGTAGTAGTAGTAGTAGTAGTAGTAGTAGTAGTAGTAGTAGTAGTAGTAGTAGTAGTAGTAGTAGTAGTAGTAGTAGTAGTAGTAGTAGTAGTAGTAGTAGTAGTAGTAGTAGTAGTAGTAGTAGTAGTAGTAGTAGTAGTAGTAGTAGTAGTAGTAGTAATAGTAGTAGTAATAGTAGTAGTAGTAGTAGTAGTAGTAGTAGTAGTAGTAGTAGTAGTAGTAGTAGTAGTAGTAGTAGTAGTAGTAGTAGTAGTAGTAGTAGTATTAGTAGTAGTAGTAGTAGTAGTAGTAGTAGTAGTAGTAGTAGTAGTAGTAGTAGTAGTAGTAGTAGTAGTAGTAGTAGTAGTAGTAGTAGTAGTAGTAGTAGTAGTAGTAGTAGTAGTAGTAGTAGTAGTAGTAGTAGTAGTAGTAGTAGTAGTAGTAGTAGTAGTAGTAGTAGTAGTAGTAGTAGTAGTAGTAGTAGTAGTAGTAGTAGTAGTAGTAGTAGTAGTAGTAGTAGTAGTAGTAGTAGTAGTAGTAGTAGTAGTAGTAGTAGTAGTAGTAGTAGTAGTAGTAGTAGTAGTAGTAGTAGTAGTAGTAGTAGTAGTAGTAGTAGTAGTAGTAGTAGTAGTAGTAGTAGTAGTAGTAGTAGTAGTAGTAATGTAAATGTAAATGTAAATAGTTTATTATAAACTGCATTCATGTTTTATAAACATTCTTAGAGTGTGAACGAATAAATTAAACAGAACACATATTACTAATTGTTTTTAGCATTTAAAAACATAACATGATAAATATATACATACATATATGTGTATATAAATATATAAACGTATATAAATAAATATACACAAATATACAGATACATACAATATTTTCGTATATGTTATAAACTTTAGAATATTATTATACAATTATTACAATCAATAGTTATTTAATATATAACGATGTAAATGTTTCTTGAACGTGTAATGGTTAATAATATTCTTAATGTTGGATGGAAGTTTGTTCCATAGGTAAGGGGCATTAGATCGCAATTGCGAGTTATTAATAGATAACTGTAGCATATTATATATATACATAGGTTTCTTAAATACTATAGCTTTATGCGTTATAGTGAGTATTTTATATATAATAGATTGCTTAGTATTATGCCAATTGATTTTAGAACGAAGTTCAGAAATACTTGTAGAATAATCAGTATAAGGAATTTTAAATATAATTCGAATGCACCTATTTATAATGGAATCACATTTTTTTAGTAATGTAGTATTCATTTTATAAAGAAAAGAGTTGCAGTAATTTAGTTTAGAAATAATTAGTGAAGTAGATAATATTTTAGCTGTATTTAGTGAAATGAAAGGGCGAATTTTTTTTAAATTGTAAACATTATATGATGCAGACTTAAGTATATCTTTTACATGTATTTCAGTCGATAGATCTTGTGAAATAGTTATTCCAAGATACTTTGTACTAGTAATAGGAGTAATATTATCTGTACCGATATAGATATTTGGAAATGCAGTGCGAGTTCTAGAAATATTAATTAGTTTAGTTTTATTTGAATTTATTAGTAAGTTATTATTAGTAAGCCAGTTAGTAGTAGAATTAATACATTCTTGAAAATAATTATTTTGTGTAGAGTTAGTTGCAAATGTGTGTAATACAATATCATCTGCATATATATTATATTTTAGTAAAGTATATGATTGGAGTAATTTTGATAAAGGTCGTAGATATATAGAAAATAGAATTGGAGAAAGGACAGAACCTTGTGGGACACCGAAATTTAGTGGATAGGGTTGAGAAAATGAAGAATTAATTTTAACAGAGTATGTTCTAGTAGTAATGAAAGATTTAAACCAATTGAAAGCAGTTCCAGTAATACCAATATTGGAAAGTCTAGATAGTAATATAGTAAAGTCAATGGTATCAAATGCAGCAGTCATATCAATAAATAATAATTGCAAAGATTTGTGGTTGTCAAGTGAATGGTGAAGGCTATCAGTAAGTGCAATAATGGAAGTTTCAGTACTATAATGTTTACGGTATGCACTCTGGTAATTATCAAATAAATCATTATAGTCAAGATAAGATATGAGCTGTTTATAGATAACTTTTTCTAGAATCTTTGAGAGTAATGGTAATTGAGATAGAGGTCGATAATTAGATAAAATAGAATCATCTAAAGATGAATAGTAGTAGTAGTAGTAGTAGTAGTAGTAGTAGTAGTAGTAGTAGTAGTAGTAGTAGTAGTAGTAGTAGTAGTAGTAGTAGTAGTAGTAGTAGTAGTAGTAGTAGTAGTAGTAGTAGTAGTAGTAGTAGTAGTAGTAGTAGTAGTAGTAGTAGTAGTAGTAGTAGTAGTAGTAGTAGTAGTAGTAGTAGTAGTAGTAGTAGTAGTAGTAGTAGTAGTAGTAGTAGTAGTAGTAGTAGTAGTAGTAGTAGTAGTAGTAGTAGTAGTAGTAGTAGTAGTAGTAGTAGTAGTAGTAGTAGTAGTAGTAGTAGTAGTAGTAGTAGTAGTAGTAGTAGTAGTAGTAGTAGTAGTAGTAGTAGTAGTAGTAGTAGTAGTAGTAGTAGTAGTAGTAGTAGTAGTAGTAGTAGTAGTAGTAGTAGTAGTAGTAGTAGTAGTAGTAGTAGTAGTAGTAGTAGTAGTAGTAGTAGTAATAGTAGTAGTAGTAGTAGTAGTAGTAGTAGTAGTAGTAGTAGTAGTAGTAGTAGTAGTAGTAGTAGTAGTAGTAGTAGTAGTAGTAGTAGTAGTAGTAGTAGTAGTAGTAGTAGTAGTAGTAGTAGTAGTAGTAGTAGTAGTAGTAGTAGTAGTAGTAGTAGTAGTAGTAGTAGTAGTAGTAGTAGTAGTAGTAGTAGTAGTAGTAGTAGTAGTAGTAGTAGTAGTAGTAGTAGTAGTAGTAGTAGTAGTAGTAATAGTAGTAGTAGTAGTAATATATAATAATAAAAATAAACACGATATTGGGTACTAATATTTATTGAATAAACATTAAACCTAAGTTTCGCTTGACACTTAGCGCACATATCGCCATTTCGTTAGGGTAACAGATGTCGACCTCGAGGCGAGTTTCCTTAAACTATGCTGTACAAGTGTTCTAAAAGCTTCTTCTTCACCTATCTCTTACTTATTTTTTTCTTATTTTTCAATCTTAAAGATATGCGTCTTCCTATACACTTACTCATTAATTGCTTTCGGCTATTGCTAGTAGTTGATTTTGATATAATTTGTTTCTTCATTTTGTGAATTCGTGATCTTTTAGTGTTTCTCTTATAGCACACTCTCTTCTTATGTTGAATATTACTTGACGATCTTTTACAAGGTTTTGAGGATCTTCCTGATATAGAAGTATTTTTGATTACTGAACGTCTTTTAGACGCCACTCTCTTCTTATGTTGGCGATTAGTTGATGATCTTTTACAAGATTTTGATGATCTTCTTGATTTTTATCGATTTCTAATCACTGACCGTTTTTTTGATGATACCTTCTTCTTCTGTACACGTCTAATAGATGACCTGCTTCGAGATTTTGAGGATTTTCTTGATTTTAAAACTTTTCTGATTACTGAACGTCTTTTAGACGCCACTCTCTTCTTATGTTGGCGATTAGTTGATGATCTTTTACAAGATGTTGTTGATCTTCTTGATTTTGATCGCTTTCTAATCACTGACCGTTTTTTTGATGATACCCTCTTCTTCTGTACACGTCTAATAGATGACCTGCTTCGAGATTTTGAGGGTTTTCTTGATTTTAAAACTTTTCTGATTACGTTGAGTTTCTTTGAAGATACTCTCTTCTTCAGTTGTCGTTTCATCGATATACGTTTGATACACAGACTATTTCGGGATCTCCTACTATTCTTTGTACGCTTCGATCCGGTCTTTCTTGACACCGATCTACTTTTCTTAGCCGTTCTGCGTCTCATGACTAGTGCCGTTTTTATAGTACGGACACCTGTCCTCTTCATACACTTCGAGTAAATAGCCGTTTTCTTCACCGAGGCCCTCTTGAAGATGTTCTTCTTCATTGTAAGTCGTGACTTCAACTTGGTTACTTTTGATGTTATCTTGCATCTTCTGTTTACGTTCGTTGCCATCTTGCTGTCGGGAAGCCGGTTGGTCGTTGTTATCGCGGTAATTGTATAAAATAATAGTAGGTATTATTAAACACGACGCCAAATTTAGCTATTCAAGGTAAAGTGATTTGTGTTAGTAATTTCATTTGGCATGTCGGTGCGCTATAGTAATTAGGCAATCAATTAAGTAACTTTTATTTAATTAGCAATTTTAATATTCGTATATTTAAATTAAACAACAAAAACTAAAAAATAAATTAAAATGCGAGAACATTATTAACAGTTTATTTATTAACAATTTCGATTTCATTTTAATCCTATCGAAAATATAAATATACTACTACTACTACTACAACTACTACTACTACCACTACTACTACTACTACTACTACTACTACTACTACTACTACTACAACTACTACTACTACCACCACTACTACTACTACTACTACTACTACTACCACTACTACTACTACGCTCAGATAGTGAAATATTCCGAGGTAAAGTAATCTACCATGCCATAAAAGATAGTTAGTACTAGATGGTAAAAGGTGCACCTTCAATAATAATAATAATACATTCGAACTGAGTCAAACTAACAACTCTAAAATATATTGTTCAACTAATCCTATAAATATTACATGATATGATTGCAATGGATGGAGGACGTCTATGGAGCTTATATACCTATAAACCTTATATATCCTACACTACTAATGCATTGACTCAGACAATGACCAACCCAAACAATGACATGCAATCACCTATGACAACTACCTCAGAACAATATATCCTACCTACACCAACCATACCAGTGGTATGATACACTAAAATACACTTACTATTCATCATAACAATACAACATCATCCAGCCCTTTCCTATCACATCCAATATAAATTACCCTCCTACACTATATAACATTAACATTCATCTAATATTAAGGATGCAACACTTATAGTTTTCTCTATCAGAAATAAAACGATCTAATAATT
>OZ025239.1:55040141-55090241 GCA_964019155.1 Osedax fenrisi | reverse complement strand
TATTTACTAATTGATCCTAACTCAGATAGTATGTTTATTACAGAAACATGGCATACTCTTAATGATACCCCCATGATTGCCACATTAAACACACATACATTATGTTTTGTTCACCTTCACAGACCTAGTTCCCATTTGATGGAAGAATAGGAGTATTATATAATACGTGTATTGAGCTCATAAGCTGTAAACACCTTTCTATTGAATACTTCGAGGCTCTTTCATTCAAATTCAATCCTAAAAACTCACATTCACTTACAATAATAACCATCTACTGACCTCCGTATTGATACATTCAATGAATATATCAATAATTCTAGTTCAATGAATATTTTTATTCAAATCCATTTATTTTGTGATTATAACTTGTTCTCTTAATTTATATATTTTAACTTATTATATTTAAATAATGTAACCAGTTAAAACTATATAAGTATATATATATATATATATATATATATATATATATATATTTGTTTAAATACAATATAGGGCTATTATAATATAAATATATTCACAATAAATCATATTAAGATTATAATAATTTTAGTTAGAAGAATAATTATTTCTCATTATCTATTTGTTTTAAAATGCAAATTATTATTATAAATGTTATCTTAACATTTTTATTATATAAAGAATATATATAATTAAATATATATTCGAATTTTACAATCAAGATATCTTATGTATAATCATTGCGCTGAATAATAAAAACAATGAAGACGATACGGATTATTTCTAAGTTGCTATTCACTATTACGCGTATTGCAATACCTAAGTTTACTCATTTAATTACCATCTATATATTATAATATTAAACTATTTTGCCTAGTTGAAAAATATTAAATGATAATATTGATTTATAGTGAGAGCATCAATTATCAATATATATGTATATATGAATGCACACAATAGACGCATTTAACGATACCCTTAACATTTCGAAGATATATAGAAAGTTCATAAATATAATAAATTAAAAGAATGTTCTTATGTTATATACCTGGTCGTACATACGTACGTACGTGCAATATTGTACATTAGGATAGACTGTTTTGGTAACTTTTTTAGTTCCCTTCATAGAAAAGAGCCATATATCTCGGAATAACTCCTATTAAACATTAATCTTTAATTTTTATGACAAAATGCACATGCATAAATAGTATTTATTAAATACATCAAAAACATAAGTAAAATAGGAATTACTAAATTAAATCATAAATGCAAATATGTATTCATTAAAGTGCTTATTGCTTTATCAATATTAAATATTTTGTGATGAAACTTCCCAAATATATTTACTATAGCATGAAATACCTACTGTTAGCGAGGAGACCAACTTTCAAACACGGTTTATCCTATTATACATCATACGACTTACATCTGCTGTCGAGTCAGATTTGTCTGGTCAATAATTTATAAAAACAATTTCAGAATAATGTTTGTAATATTAGTTTGGAATGTATGCCTCATTCAAAGCAATACCTTCCAGACTAATTACTATCACTATTAACGACGTTTTACCCACAACACATTATTATTATTTCACTTTTTAAAATCTCATTTCCATAAAATTAAAATTAAAAATGTAAACCTATATACTTTTTTAAAGTTATAAAATAACAAATAATAGTTAGTTAATATATGAATAGTTACAATATGATAGTTATAAAATATATAATATAAATCATACATTATGATAGATAACAACGTATTTTGAAGTTTTTTAAAAAAAGGCTAAAAATAAGAATTTTGAAAAGCTAAAAATAAGCTATTTTTGGCTTTTTATTTATTCTGTGCTTTAGCATATATTAACTGTGCCTGGATATAACCAAGGATATAACTAAATAAAAGCTGAATATATTGAATCATGAACTAATTAAAATATTGTTACATAGAGAACGAATCCTACATCGTTAACCCTTCGTTATGGCAACAGTTGTATGTTATAGTTACAGTATGTTATAGTTACAGTATGTTATAGTTACAGTATGTTATAGTTACAGTATGTTATAATAACAGTATGTTATAGTTACAGTATGTCATAGTTACAGTATGTTATAGTTACAGTATGTTATAGTTACAGTATGTCATAGTTACAGTATGCTATGGTTACAGTATGTTATAGTTACAGTATGTTATAGTTACAGTATGTTATAGTTACAGTATGTTATAGTTACAGTATGTTATAGTTACAGTATGTCATAGTTACAGTATGCTATGGTTACAGTATGTTATAGTTACAGTATGTTATAGTTACAGTATGTTATAGTTACAGTATGTTATAGTTACAGTATGTTATAGTTACAGTATGTTATAGTTACAGTATGTCATAGTTACAGTATGTCATAGTTACAGTATACTATGGTTACAGTATGTCATAGTTACAGTATGTCATAGTTACAGTATGTTATAGTTACAGTATGTTATAGTTACAGTATGTTATAGTTACAGTATGTTATAGTTACAGTATGTTATAGTTACAGTATGCTATGGTTACAGTATGTTATAGTTACAGTATGTTATAGTTACAGTATGTCATAGTTACAGTATGCTATGGTTACAGTATGTCATAGTTACAGTATGTCATAGTTACAGTATGTCATAGTTACAGTATGTCATAGTTACAGTATGTTATAGTTACAGTATGTTATAGTTACAGTATGTCATAGTTAGAGTATGTCATAGTTACAGTATGCTATGGTTACAGTATGTTATAGTTACAGTATGTCATAGTTACAGTATGTCATAGTTACAGTATGCTATGGTTACAGTATGTTATAGTTACAGTATGTCATAGTTACATTATGTCATAGTTACAGTATGTCATAGTTACAGTATGTCATAGTTACAGTATGTTATAGTTACAGTATGTTATAGTTACAGTATGTTATAGTTACAGTATGTCATAGTTACAGTATGTTATAGTTACAGTATGTCATAGTTACAGTATGCTATAGTTACAGTATGTTATAGTTACAGTATGTCATAGTTACAGTATGTCATAGTTACAGTATGTCATAGTTACAGTATGTTATAGTTACAGTATGTTATAGTTACAGTATGTTATAGTTACAGTATGTCATAGTTACAGTATGTCATAGTTACAGTATGTTATAGTTACAGTATGTTATAGTTACAGTATGTTATAGTTACAGTATGCTATGGTTACAGTATGTTATAGTTACAGTATGTCATAGTTACAGTATTTCATAGTTACAGTATGTCATAGTTACGGTATGTTATAGTTACAGTATGTTATAGTTACAGTATGTTATAGTTACAGTATGCTATGGTTACAGTATGTTATAGTTACAGTATGTCATAGTTACAGTATTTCATAGTTACAGTATGTTATAGTTACGGTATGTTATAGTTACAGTATGTTATAGTTACAGTATGTTATAGTTACAGTATGTCATAGTTACAGTATGTCATAGTTACAGTATGCTATGGTTACAGTATGTTATAGTTACAGTATGTTATAGTTACAGTATGTCATAGTTACAGTATGCTATGGTTACAGTATGTCATAGTTACAGTATGTCATAGTTACAGTATGTCATAGTTACAGTATGTCATAGTTACAGTATGTTATAGTTACAGTATGTCATAGTTACAGTATGTCATAGTTACAGTATGTCATAGTTACAGTATGCTATGGTTACAGTATGTTATAGTTACAGTATGTTATAGTTACAGTATGTTATAGTTACAGTATGTTATAGTTACAGTATGTTATAGTTACAGTATGTTATAGTTACAGTATGTCATAGTTACAGTATGTCATAGTTACAGTATGCTATGGTTACAGTATGTTATAGTTACAGTATGTCATAGTTACAGTATGTCATAGTTACAGTATGTCATAGTTACAGTATGTCATAGTTACAGTATGTTATAGTTACAGTATGTTATAGTTACAGTATGTCATAGTTACAGTATGTCATAGTTACAGTATGTTATAGTTACAGTATGTCATAGTTACAGTATGCTATGGTTACAGTATGTTATAGTTACAGTATGTCATAGTTACAGTATGTCATAGTTACAGTATATCATAGTTACAGTATGTTATAGTTACAGTATGTTATAGTTACAGTATGTTATAGTTACAGTATGTTATAGTTACAGTATGTCATAGTTACAGTATGTCATAGTTACAGTATGTTATAGTTACAGTATGTTATAGTTACAGTATGTTATAGTTACAGTATGCTATGGTTACAGTATGTTATAGTTACAGTATGTCATAGTTACAGTATTTCATAGTTACAGTATGTCATAGTTACGGTATGTTATAGTTACAGTATGTTATAGTTACAGTATGTTATAGTTACAGTATGCTATGGTTACAGTATGTTATAGTTACAGTATGTCATAGTTACAGTATGTTATAGTTAGAGTATGTTATAGTTACAGTATGTTATAGTTACAGTATGTTATAGTTACAGTATGTTATAGTTGTGTTAGGGTGTCACAATAATTTCCAATGGTTACATACCATTACGTAATATCAGGCGATGTGTATGTGTGTGTGTTTATACCATCATAATAATAACGTGTTTATAATTATTATTATTATAATAATACTATAGTATTACATGACTTGAGTAAGAATGAGTTAATAATATTATTTCATAAATATAGTACATACAAATAGTTCATAATGAATATCGATTTTGTGTTTAAATGAATAACATATCAATAAATCACATATGATTTACGTATTTACCGCATAGTAATTTATTCTAATATATACGTGTATATATACAATAACATTCACATACAGAGCCGACATTGACTGAGGGACACGTGACTATCCGGGAATCCAGTCTCCGTAAGATGTACACATACACATGTACGTACGCAGCCACACACGCACACACATACGCATATGCGTACGTATGTATGATCGTACGCCGTACAATCCTCAAGCAGCATGCGTGTGTAGTACACTGTGTCCTACCCATCGTGTATGTTATCATTAAGGTTTTATAGTTAGGCTTTTTGTATTAATACATTACTAATTAGTAATGTTTGCATAACTCTACAATATTCGAACCTATACTTTGTAACTCACGTATTTCATATAGAAATACATTATTATTAAAATAATTTAATTTAAATCAAATTATATAAATAATATAAATTACAAATTATAAACAAAGTTTAATTTCTATTTAAATTAATTTAGATGAAAAATGATATATATATAATATATTTACATAATCAATTTAAAAAATATATATATTAATCAAAATAAATTTTGAAATAATTGTATACCTGATGATTCTTCTTGTCTCCCGGAATTTCAGGAAAATTCAGGAAATTTCTCTAACTGCTTCATAGAGCTTTTAGAAAGTGCGGCACCTCTATATAATCTCCTACCTCTTACCATCCTTTATATTAGCTCCCACAAACTATTGCTAAACTTTACTTATTCTTTCCTCTCTTCCTAAATTCTATCTATCCAACCTTTTTCATGTGTTCGTTATTTTTATTACGTTTTATCTTCAAAGTGTTATCATCTTCTTAACAATTGGCAATTGCTTTCCGTCAATGCATTTTATTGTTATCATATTTTTATTTTCCCCTCGCTAATGAAGGATAACATAGACCTAATGGTGTGCCATATAACCATATTTCATAATAATCAACATCATATATATATATTAGAATATAATATATATATTTTTGAAATAATATTTATTATATTAGTACTTTACTCAAATTTCAATATAATATAACTTCTTTATAATATATAATTTATATAAATTTAAGTGTGTATATATATGCATTAATATTTATTTATATCTAAAATTATATTTAATTAATATTTAATTAATACTTATATATATAATTAATATGTACTTTTACATAGTTATGTTGTTAGACAATATATGTATTAATTAATTTGATTAAAATCTATATTTTTTTGAACTTCAGTCGACACTCGTACTAAATTTGCCAATTTACTAATTCTAATTCTAGTATAAATTGTATTTGTATTTAAGTTAGGCCTAACAAATGAGATATCTGAAGACTTAATACTGGTAGTTACTAGCTTCAACTCATCGATCCTACTTCAAGTTCCTATACTTATATACAAAGTATACATATATGGTTGAATCATAACTAAAGATTAACTAAATATTAACTAAATATTAACTAAATATTAACTAAAGATTAACTTTATTATTAACTCATACAAGGTTACCCTTTAGAATTTTTGATTTCAATGGATACTAATAATTAAATATATTTCACTATTATTTAAGACACTCCCAGAATTGTCCAATAAGATTATGTCTATATTATTAATAATAACTACCATATGTTTTATATAGTTAACTGTATTTACTATAGACGATGACAAATCGTAATAGCGAGAAACATATGGTTTACTATAACAGACTATTTACTATATCAACCTATTTACCATAACAGACTATTTACTATATCAGATTATTTACTATAACACATGAAACTTATATTTTAATAGATTGAAAACCAACAAATAATACAATATGACAGCTTACTATAGTCTATAGCATATATTTACCAAACATGACGTTCACGAGGAGCGGCGCTAACTGTTTTAATAGTCTATAGCTACAGGTATGACCTATTCGAATTCACTTAATCTAATGAAAAAGTGATAAATTGAAAGAACCGTAATATTTACAATTAAAATATCATTTTATTATTTATTTTGGTGGAGTCCTTTCATGCCATCTAGGTACTTAGATGAAGTTTTCACTTATAACCATATATGGTTCTAATATACCTTCGAAGACGCTCTCATGTTAAGGCATCAGTGGTTTTAACGTGAGCCGATCACTTATTATACACAATTATATAGGATAAATTCTAAATATTATGTGAAGACCTATTGCAATGGTCCGGACAGTGCTTGAACCCGTTTCCTACTGCTTGTGTGCCTGATGCCTTAGCCAACTATGCCACACAGGCAGTTAAATGTGTTGGATATGACAGTCCATTATAGCTCACACATTTAATTATTAGTATACTAAATATACATTCTTAGTAGCTTGTAGCCAATGTAACATATGCCAATGCTTTATTTACTGGGTGCTATATGTTTGGATTTAATTAAGTTTAACTTAATGCCAAACTGTAACTGTATTCAACTTAACATACAAGTAATATTATATTTGTTATTAGATTATTATCAATTATAATTAATGTATATATATTACTTTCAAATTTATCAATTATAAGGGTTTTCATCAGATTATGAGTTTTTAATAAATTCGTGATTGTTAATTATATAAATAAGTATATTATATTGTAATGTCCATGTATACTATTGTGTAATGTTTAATATGTGTATACTATTTTTAATAATAACTAATATCAATATATACTAATAAATAGAATGCATTAATTATACAAAAACTGTTAACTTTGTAACTTAAAAAAATATGATATTCTAAAAATATTAGATTATGTGGTCTCTGTACTCTCATACTTGAATATGGATTTATTAATCTCGCGAGGTATGTAGGACCTACATTGTAGGTGTCTTGTGATGATATGCAAGATGTGTAGTTACCAGTAACTTATAAATAATGCGGACATTAATTGATAGTAGGAATTGTTGTCGCATCAGTTAGGTGTTACCCTATGTTATTATTTATCTTATCGTCTATTGATCTTGGTGGTAATATATATAATACGGGTATTGACGATGGAATTATTTTATTTAATCAACAAAATATTAATATAGTCCAATATAGATATAACTAGGCTTTGAATTAGAAATTTACATGTATTAATAGGTTACCTAGTTATTGTTTTTCTATTTTACCTTTTTACCTGTTTTACGATATAGATATTAATTACCCAATATGATATTTGGTAACTATTTTATCCCGATATTATAGATTATGCATATTATTAACTAAATATATATGTTAACAATGGATTAATATATATTATATATACATATGTATGTTATATTCCTATAATTTCTACTATAGTATAATAACTATAATTCTTAATAGTTATCCCTGTTTAATTATTGTAAGAAAGTTGAATATGATATACGCTTTTATTTAATTTAATGTTATCATGATTCTTCTTTATAACATATCATTCTGTGTATACTATGTAATATATATATATATATATATATATATATATATATATATTTATGTATATACATATAAGTTATATACATATATACGTATATACATATATGATTAAAACATTAAAACATTAATTACAATAAATGTGAAATTATCAATCGTTGTCGTACGTAATAAAAACGTTCGATCGTTTAAAATAGTGTTTGGGTTCACGGGTGCATGGGTTCAAAGGTCATCCGATTGCGAATCGATAATCTAACTACAATGTCGTAAGGAATCCGCGGATGAACAGGATCGGCTCTACGCTCGCGCAAATAAACAAATCGCGCGCGCCAGTATAGCCCGAGTCCCGCTCAACCCCGCCCCCATCACCGGTGTTACGTAATAACGGAAATCCCGCGCGAACGCACGACTCACGCCGCCCACCTGCCACGCCCCTATATTAGCCGAGAAGTTTTACCGCGTCTTTCATCGGTCGGGTTTCGCTTACACGAGGCTGTGAGGTTCTGTCTGAAACGTTTACTGGCCACTACGTATACGACGAAGTTGACGGATGAGTTCAGGATGGCCAGTAGGTCGCCCACCGCAGTGTAGTAGTAGTGCCAGCGCCCACACTCTCGCATCTCGCTGCCCACTAGTGTCCACAGTAGGTGGTCGACTGCGGTGGGAGTCTGGCAACACAGGAACACGAATATCACGCCTACTAAGGTCAAGGTCACGTCGTTCTGGTACCGGGAGTTTTGTTGATGATTGCCGCTACCATTGTTCTCCTGGTTTTAGTGGTAGAGATTATGATGATGATGATTATATATATATATAATTATGTAATTATTTAATAGTTTATTGAAAAGTTTAATCATGTATATCTGACCACGCTGTTATAAAGAGTGACTACCCAGAGAACAATACATAGAGTTATATTATATTCTAGTAGTAATGATATTCTTAGCACTATAACATATATAGTGGTAGTGGTAGAGATAATAGATGTGGTAATGGTATTTGTAATGGTAGTGGTAGTGGTAGTGGTACTGGTAGTGGTAATGGTAGTGGTAATGGTAGTGGTAGTGGTAATGGCAGTGGTAGTGGCAATGGTACACTCAGAAAAATAAGCGAGTCTTTTTCTCTCAAAAAGCTAGTCTTTTTATTTGGTCTAAAAAAACTAGGGTTAATTAAATTGACTCGATATGAGCTATGCTATTTCAGAAACAATGCCTTGTCTTCATTAGCGAGTCTATTCAGAATTAAGCCCTAGTCAATTAAACAATAAAACTTACTTTATTAATTATGAAATTTATTATTTATATATCATTTGTACCATATATTACATATATGTAATTAAAATAGGCATATATATATATATATATATATATATACATATAATATATAATTATAATATTAATATAATAATAATAATAATTAATAATAATTATAATATTACAATTTATTTAAATGTTTATATATATATATAATAAAATGACTAGGTAGAAAAATTGACTCGCTTTTAGCAAAAAGACTAGCTTATTTGCTAAAATGACTCGCTTTTCTTTTTGAGTTCTCACTATAGTGGTAGTGGTAGTGGTAGTGGTAGTAGTAGTAGTGGTAGTGGTAGCTGCTAACCTGAGAAGGACGTCGGCTGATCATGAGGGCTCTCTTCTTGTCACGTGCTTTTAACGCTCGGATCAAGTTTACGTTTAGGAACGCAAGTGACAGAAGAGGACCTGTCAATCAAATAGGGGTGTATCACGTGATGTGATCATTATCAAACATGTGAATGTTAATGTATAACTTAAGTAAGTATTCATTTAGTATAACTAATATATATATATATATATATATATATATATCATGTTATATATATTATTATTTGTATAACATAATAACCATATAACATGATAATTTTAAAATATATAAGCTTTTATTTATCTTCGTAATATAATGATTATTATATGAAATAATGTAATAATATGAAAATGCATGAAAATAAACCTAATATAAAAGTAAACATTGACATATATGTGTACTATATGTAAATATAAACATAAAAAATGTTATATATAATATATATATATATATATATATATATATATATATATATATAATAATATAGTTGTCATACAATTGTATCCTATATATATTAATACGAGACTCAACAATATTATTAACAAAATTTGTATATTTAATATATTTACATTTAATTTTTAATTTTAAATATATTAAAATATCTAAATTAAATATAAAATTATAAATATGTTATGTCTCTTACCAAGGGTAGTTGGTAACCACTAGTTACGGGTATGACGTAACCTGTTGCGCATGTCTGCTCGTACATTACAGTCACGTGGTAATAACAATACCCTTACATAACAATAACAATAATGGTATTTTAATAATGGTGCTACAGTAAATTCATAAATAATTATTACTTATGAAATATCATAATACGAATATACCCGACTTAATTGTATTCAAATCAATAGATTTGACGTATACCATCGATTAATAATAAACATTAAGCTCTATGTAGTTCATTATCGATATAAAATATTAATTATTGAAGTTACTTATATATATATATAATACTATATAAATAGCGGATACAGACGAAGCCCTCAAGAAACCAGATGTGCCTATACATATTACATACACTTCTTATAAGGTGTTCCCTATAGGGTATATACGTGAGGCTTAATTGCGTCATGCATAATTGCGAGGACCACTACGATATCATACAATAGTAACATTTTAGTTGTCACGTGTTTTGATTTATAACATATTAAGTTATTGATAAACACGAGAGAAAAAACAAGAACTATCTGGAATTGAACCTCTCGCTTTCCAGAAACATACTGTTCTACGGAGCCATATATTAATATATATATATATATGTATATATTAATTGTATATATATACATTAATTTGTGAATCGATTATAAAATTAAATAATGTCGGTATATTAATTTCCTAAACAATATGCCATATAATAAAAATATTTATATGTAATTACATAATATAAATATACTATAACAAATAAAAATACTATGATTGCAAGTATTTAATGTTTTAAAGTTTTAATATTTCATTATTTGTTATATATATATATATATTTATTGTATAAATATATAAATATCGATGTATATATATATATATATATATACATATATATATAAATATATTTATTTGTAATAAAAGATACTTTCGTCACATATTCCCATATCTCAATTATCTTAGCTATTGAATATTAATTTGAAATTGTAATTAATTAAGTATTACCTAGACCCTAACTTATGTACATTATGTACCTATGTACATTAGTTTTCTCTTTGTATGTGTTATTGTTATTCTTCTTCTTCTTGGGTTATTATTAATAACTTATTATACACAATAATCGTTATGCTATGGATGTTTGAATTAACCGAATAATCCCGTATACACACATACACACACATACACACACATACGTGCACGATGTGGCAAGGTAATGGAGTGTATGTGTGCATGTGTTCGTACCTCGTAATGCTAATATGTCGGGGATATGATCGGTGATTAAATATTGACGTTTTCCAGACTTATATAGTTATTGATACTTGTATACAACCTATAGGTGTCACTATTCACCTTGATTACGTTGTTATTTACACTAATAAATGTGTTTATATATATATATATATATATTATTATATATATATATATGGGTAATGGATATAAATATTCTAAATAATATTTTCTGTATCTAATACATAATAATATACCTACATATTATATTATGTTATATATGTGTATATAATATAATATATATAGAGTATATTATAATGATGATATATATATTTTATTAATAATAATGAAATAAATAATAAAGATCTTTTATTATTAAAATATGTGTAAATACATTTTCGCGTGTAAAACCAATATTAAACATGATATTATTAGTAATAGTATTAAGTAATAATACACGAATAACTTCAGTAATATGCACTATTTCTATCATGTTGTAAGAGTGACCCCCCCCCCCCGGTACATGTAACACAACACACCATCTTATCGTGAAACATATCACAACCTTATTGCTGTTAATGTGTGTCCTGTCCTTGGTATATACTGTCCTTCGTGTATCCGCTTACTGGTATGTTCATTGTCCTCGATGTTCAGTGTAATACTATTTCCTAAACTTGCCTCCTCAACACTTCCATCAAGTATGTCCTTCACCTCCCCCGATGGACATAACACGTGTGTAAACATAACATGGATATGTTACGTAATGCGTCACGTGTTGCATCACGTGTTGCGTAATAAACCTCATTACGTAACGTTTATCTCGTTAATATCACATCATTAGAATGTGGTTACTATAGCATATAAATACGCAATATAATTGACTAAGATAATTAGTTATATCTAATTATCTGCAATAGTACCTATAGCTATACCTCATATGTACGTCATAGCGTAGTACTATCGTATTCTATCACGTGACAATATCACGTGACAATACTATTGTTAATAATCAACCAGGTGTATTATTACGTAATCATAACAATACAATACCACCACTAATTAAGTCGCATCTTATAACGTATAGCTAATAATATATTGAATCTCGTGATACAGATCGACTCCTCGAGAAGTCGTAGTTTTTATATTTTGATGTTATAGTTATTGTACATATTTAACAAAATATGAAGGAAACACGACTATACAAAATAAATATTAACGTTGTTATCTTGTGATTTGGTTTATCGTTTATTAAGTTCCAAATTACATACAATAGAAGAATAAGAACTGCCTGGAAACCGAACCCGGGACATTTCGCTTTCAAACTGTTGACTGTTACGTCACTTGGCTACGTACCCCATTTAGTATACTATATGTCTAATTAGTACACATATCTACAAGTACATTTTAAACATATATATGACCTTCATTATTATAATTATTATATTTTAAATTATTATTTAAATTCCTGAATTCCTAAATCAGACATCAGCATAGATTGGTAGTATACATTGTACATTGTGCTTGTATGGGTTGTATGGGTTGTACATTGTACATTGTACACTGTACAGTGTACACTAAATAACCCATACAAGTTATAACTGTAATCATATTGTGTTCGTGTTATTAGTATTCGTTATATGTGTGTATGTGTGTATATGTGTGTTTATGTGTTTGTGTGTTTGTGTATATGTGTGTGTGTATATGTGTGTGTGTGTTCAGTAAACATAATATTAATTAATAGGGATTCTATAATATGTACTGCAAGCAAATATACAATACGTAGAATAATAAAATAACGTAGAATAATATTTTATAAAAGATAAAAAATCGTATCAATATAGAGTTATATATATATATATATATACATTGTATGTATATACATTTATATATATATATATATATATATATATATATTATATATATATATATATATATATATATATGTATATATATACAATAGACAATATATAGCAATAGACAACTACAAGTACTCATCGTAGTGGATAAGACTGTGTTCATACGGCAACAAATCTGCGACATAATGTTGCAGACTGTGACCGCAGTTAGTCTTCTAACCAATGAAAATGCAAATATAGTTAAGTCTCGATATATCAGAATTCAAGGGACCATATAAATATGTATTATATCGAGTTAATGAGATCTGTAATTATTCTACTACATGTTTTATGTGTACACACATCCAACTTATAGTTCTACAAATTCTATATAATTTGTAAAAGTCTGAATTATGTCTACATTGTTACTAATATAAAGAAGGTCTGAGATATCGAGAGATGTCTGTATATGATTAACATCGACATACAAAAGTCGAGGTATCAGCTGAACACGGCCTTAGTTTTCAATTCTAAATGTCACTCATTATTGTATATGTATATATAATACTAGTTGCGATGTTCTAGTTATCTACTTGGTAATGAGGTTGTATTAAAGCTATAGGTTGTAGTAAAGCGCTGCAATATGGCTATATAATACCGATGTCATATTGGTTGACTACCTGGTGCTATAGAGTGGTCGCGCGGGTGTGTGAGAGTGTGCGAGTATGTGTGTGGGTGTGTGTGTGTGCGAGTATGTGTGTGGTGTTGTGGTGGTGTGGTGGTGTGGTGGTGTGGTGTGGTGGTGTTGTTGTGTTGTACGCTTGCGTAGTATTTAGTTGTGTAATACATTACTAATGAAATATACATTTATATAATATATAATGTATTTAATTACACTTTTATATAATGTCCTATACCTGTATAAGGAAAACTATCGATTTCAGTATTCATATATATATATATATATATATTTATATATACGTCATATTTAGACCCGAATTTAGATATATACATTGGATAATTATATTAAGTAATCACATTACACTCTATTATTAATATATTACATAATCACATTTACACGTTTTTATACACATATTTACACTCTATTATAACATTGTATATACATATATATATATATATATATATATACATATATATATATATATTATAATCACATTTACAAGATAGCGGTCTATAACATGCGTAGTGCCGCTAATGGAGACGACGAAGGCTAGGGAGTTAACGTGTACACTACGTACTAATACCCCTATACCCTAGTCTATTGTCTTCACGGAGGTCACGTGTTAATACTATGGTGGGTGGGTGGGGGAGGGGGATTACATTTAATTAGGTGATGAGGGAGGGAGGGAGAAAGAGAGACGGCGAGATAGGGATGGTAGGAGGGGGAGGGAGGGATTACGCTTAGAGAATCCCAAAGGATAATAGTCCCGTGAAACCACACTCGCTTATTTTCTGTTATATCTACTTCATAATTAATAATTAATATTTCATGAGATATTTTTTTAACCAAATACACACAAACATATATATATATAATAGTATATGCTTAGACTATATATTAAAATAATGGATAAAACATCATTTTTAAGTTGGAACATTATCCAATATTATAATATTCATATAATAAATAACATTATTTATATATTCATATAAATATATATCATCGATCTAATATTATTTTATAATATATGTATATATATCACGTTAATATATAATATATCATATGTATATACAATATCATATATGATAACTATAGTTATATAAAGTATATTGATGGTATGGAATATTTATTATTAAATACATATATTATTAATACAGTATTTCCTAGATTATTTCTATTTGTAATTATTATTTAAATTGAAAAAATTAATAAAATTATTATTTATTAATCATTAGCAATAATTTAAAATAATATTATTAAATAATTAAATTTTCAATTTAAAATATAAATGTATGTTATTAATGAGTTAGTCGATAATCAGGGATAGCTATAGTATATTATACACTATAGTGTATACTATATATTACTGATTATATAATTTATATTATTCTTTATTTATTAACTATGTCAGAAGTTTACAAAAATATATAAATTGTACTTATATATTTTATATTATTTCAAATTTGTTTGTAAATTTGTTAATTATTTACAAATATATTCATAAATTCATAATAGTATGCTTAATAATAATAATGTAGCACATATTACATTATACATTATACATTCTAAAGTATACATTATACATTATATATTATAGAGTATGCATAATAGGCATTGTCTATGCATTATATATTATAATATATACGTCCGTGGGGAATGCATTTCCATTGATACTATTATCAGCATTTATATAGAAAATAATAATTTTAATATTATTTATATATTTATTTATTGAAAAGTATAATAAGTGTGTTTGATTATATTTTATTTAAAATAAAATCTAGTTGAAAGTATATTTATCGAATTATAAATTTAAACTATATATATTTCTAAAAATAAGTATCAAATAATTAATATTGATATATTAATAATGATTAATGACTATTGATACAGAAATGTATGATAAGATGTATACTATACAATACACTATACATATTTATGACAAAATATAACTTAAACATTTTAATTAAGTTCAGGTTTATCAAATAATTATATTTATATAAAATTATGAATACATATATTCGTTTATATGTAATATATATTTGTATATATTGTTATTGTTATTGTTATTGTTATTGTTATTATTATTGTTATTGTTATATTTACTGTTATTGTTATTGTTATTGTTATTTTGGTGAAGTCCTTTCATCCCATCCAGGAACTTAGATGAAGTTTTTACATATAACCATGTGGCTATAATGTCCCTTATTAGCCGCTCTCATGTTAAGGCATCCATGTTATTATCAAGATCCCATTTTATTATATAACTTATATAAAATCACTTCAAAATATTATTTGAATACCTATTTTGTTGAACCCGCTTCCTAATGCTTGTGTGTCTGACGCATTAGCCAACTGAGCTATATAGGCCGATATCTATATTAATTTAATTAATTAAAATACATATATGTATTTAACAATAAATATATCACTAATTTTAATATTAAATATTACCTATACGATATATAACTATAAAGTATATGATATACGCCTGGGATATAAGCGTTGTATAAGCTTTCATAATAATATTAAATATATCGAATCGAAATCATATAATTATAAACATAGCAATTTAAGAATTCCGTGATATAATTGCTATACATGATAATGGTGTAAAGATGCATATGTTGAGTTGTGTATGATATGTATAGGTACACACACACATATATATATATATATATATATATATATATATATATATGTATATATATTGATATATATGTACAACTTATATAGATACTATTACATAATATTATGTATTTAAATAATACTATTATTTAAATAGCAATATATTATAATAATTGCAACAAATAAATATATTTATTATATATATGTCAAAATGTTAGAAATACGATTTAGGTAGGCAAATGGGCTATTCACATTTGTTTATCAATGGGTTGACCTTTCACCTTTCCATAAACTGTTTATATACATATCATATATTTTATTACAATAATTAAAGTATCGTAAATAAATGTCGGCTTCAACATGGACATATTACATAAACATATGTGTATGTAGAGCTACACGTCATACATGTCATACATAGTGGAGGCCGCTATTATCAGCAGCCACATATAATGATAGTTCGGATATAGCGACATATGTTGAAACATTTGATGATTTACATATATTATATATATATATATATATATATATATATATATATATATATATATATATATATAGCCTATAGGCTATAACGACAATTCGACAATAATTATATATTTTAAATGTAATATTTGGAATTTCATTCGCTATTATAAAGAATATTATAGCATATTAGAATAGTTAGTAATATCGTATTATAATAATTATAATAAGATATAGAAATACATGTTAGTTAATGATACCCTACAATTAATGGCTACACTATGTGTACATTATTGTGTACAATGTATATATTTTCCAATAATGCATCGTATGGTATGCATGATGCCTATATAGTTGTTAATAATACGCTAATACGATTGGGTTATACACTATATATAGTGTATATAGTGTATATAGTGTATATAGTGTATATGTGCCTATTTATTATGCACAACTAATATGTGTATTCATACTTCACATGATGGTGATGGTAATGATGAGTATGATGATTTATTAAAATAGTAATTTAATAGTAATTTAATTGCGAAAACGAATATATTTGAAATTCGAATATCGTGAACAATGAGTCATTATTTAATTAAGTTTGTGTGTTTGAAGGTAGTAGTCGTCGTGTTGAGGGATGGACGGATGGAGGGATGGAGGGATTGAGGGATTGAGGGATGGATGGATGGAGGAATGGATGGAGTTGATTCCAGAGGAGCGCAAACAGAGTAGCGACGCTTCCTTAATGTTGCCGGTGGCGTAATGAGGGTTAAGACAGGAGCGAATAGTTATAATGGCTATACATGTATAAGCCGGGAAATAATGAGCCTCTTCTACATGTACTAGATGTATTACAAATTGCGAAGCATACATCCCTCCTTAGAAAAATCTTTGTGTATTACCTATCAATATTACGTGCGTATTAAATCACATTATTAGAGACGAAGTAATCTATTCCCTAATCCTATAATTGCATTTAATATCATGTTACTCCATGTTATGTTATGTTATGTCATGTTAATTAAATATTGATGTCAAACGTCCTAATTACAAACTCTGTTGTATGTACACACAATATGTACATTTTGTATTGTACATATTGTATTATACATCATATATTGTGTACATCATATATTGTGTACATAGTATGTTGTGTACATCAAATATTGTGTACATATATTGACGAAAAAAAGTGTAATTCCTATTTTTAAGAATTTTCAGTGCAGAAAATAACATATATTTAAGAACAATTTTAAAATCAAATATATCTAATATCATATTATACTTTAATTAAATAATATTTACAATTATCTGTAGTGGATGGCAACTTTCTGTTAACTACGTAAATACATGACTCATGTTAATATCTATCAGCGTAATGTATGGTTTACATCAATCGGAAGTAATGGCCATGCTTTATTAGACGATAAATTATGAATTATGAATTATTAATTAATAAGTCGGTAAAATACTGTTTACGCATTGCAGAGTTTCGTGTTACTTACGTCATACATTATTACGTAATCATGCATTAGCCTTAGTGTACTTGTGTGCATATGTGTGCGAAGCATGTTAGTTCGAATACATGTGTGTGTGTGTGTATATATGTGTGTGATGAAGAGCTAGTGAGTGCGCATGTGTATGCAACTCGCACATTGCATAACTCCTACAGTACACATGTCACATGTTAAATCACAACCACAGACACACATACACACACACACACTCATACACACACATACACACACTGTACAATGGAATATATCTTGCTTAGTATAACTAGAGAAACTTGTATTATATTGTGTGTAAAGCACTAAGAGGTTACCTCCCTGTACTACAGAGTGCGCACAATACACTAACTACTACTGCAGTATTGGGATAACCAACCATGAATACACCTCACTAAATGTAAACAATTGTTTACATCTATCTGTATTATATCATAAGTAAGCAATACGCATGTGGGCCGATGTCCAGTTTAACATCACCATGGTTATCCTTGCAAGGGTAGTACAGAAACTTTCGTATTTGTAATAGTATTCTCGCTATTACAATCACATATATATGAGTGGATATGCACTATTGATATTATTATTTTATAAATGAAATCCAAGTAGGTGTTGGGTTTAAGAACGATTATTATGACTGTTGTGTGGTATACCTACATGTGTACGCGTGTAGTGCATGCAGTACGTGTACGAGACTCGTGGCTAACTATGTCCACGGTCGGCATTGTATATTAATATCATAACAATATATAATATATATATTAGATATAACCTATATACAATGGTACGAGATAATTCATATTGCATAGTGCATAATCTATTTCATTCCCAGTAGTAAATATGCATTATTTTTAATTAATAAATTATTAATTATTAATCATGTTTACAGAAATATATTTAATTATAAACTGTAACTAAATATGTCGTTATATTAATGTACATATGGTATACTATAGTTTGCTTTATTTTACATGTATTTAATGTATTCATAATAAACAATAGTATCATATTTAATGAAATAATAGTACATATAATTATGTGAGTGACTTACCTATTGGTATTATAATGAATGGTAACTAATGTTAAACTAAAATTTAATTAAGTTATAACTTAATGTTGTTAGTAGACTTATAATATATACTTATAATATATATATATATATATATTTATAATATATATATATATATATATATATATATATATATATATATTTATAACATATGTTATCATTTATTTATATTATTACATGATTATATTATTATATGATGATTACATTTAGTTACATGCTAAGTTTCGAAATGATCATTACATTTTATTATATATGTTATTTATTTGTATCATATATATGTAAACAGGAAGTCACAATATTATACTATAATTATTTATTTATTACTCTTATCTATAATGAAACTTATCGTGTTAATAAAGGGGTAATTGTCTCGATATTGACGCAACATTGCATCTATACTTAAATAATTACCCTGTTATTACCTAAATCTGATAATAATAGTAATAATAATAATAATATATATATTTATATATGTATGTATAATAGACTATCATTAATAATTAATATTACAGATTATTAAATATGTTACTTAAAGTTTATAACGAACGAAATATATATAGGCTATCGCTATCGTTATCTTAGCGATATCGTTATCACTATCACTATCGTTATCACTATCAGTACCACGATATCGCATACTGCGGGAGACTACACTCATACAACATGTCGTACATCTTATTCACCATTGTTGTCAACTTCTGATACAGTAAGGCTGAAGATAATGATGATTTATCATTATTGCGAGCACTTTTAGTTGGTTTCCTAGAGAATGTATCAATAATGTATACACACATACGTGTACGCACTAACGCACTTGTGTGTGCGCGCGCTTACATACGCATACTGCGCGCAATTAAAACATCGTTCCTATGATAACTGGTTCTGATTGGTCGAGGCAAGCTTAGCGCGCGGTAATCATGCACGTTGCTAGACTAGGCCCGATATTAATCTTCTTACACAGCGTGGCTTACAAGTAAAGCTCTCATTAAATATTCACCTAATACATACAGACCCACGAGATGATTACTTAGATGTACTGTATACCTAGCTCTAGCGTGTACTATAGTGTATACCTAATACATATTGCGTGTAGATGTACACTAAATGAATGTTGGTATGTTATGTAATAGAGGCGTCTATAAGTTTACACGTGCACTAGGTTTAGTTTGTTATTGTAAATAATTTATTGAGCAAAACACAACTCTAAATTAAAAATGAGCAAATGAAATATTTATATTGTTTAATGTACTTAATTATCACTTGTACTAGGCTACATGCATTCAATATTACGTAAAACCAACACTATAGTTGTTTATGTCCTAGACTGATATTCTATAGAATTATATTATATTTGTATATATATATATATATGTATGTGTGTGTGTTTATGTGACTAATGAATACAGATACGTACCTACATGCATGATACAGATGTACAGAACGTTCGCGTACAATATCCTGTAGACTTTGTTCAGACCGAATGCACTCAAGTCGAAAGCATGTTTCTGAACGCCCTTGTCGCAGTATGACACTGTTTCGTATTCAAAGAATCTCGGGATGTTGTAGATCACTGCGAATATAGCTATGCCACCTACCTGTAGTATAGGTGGCGCTAGTAGTAGTAGTAGTAGTAGTAGTAGTAGTAGTAGTAGTAGTAGTATTAGTAGTAGTAGTAGTAGTAGTAGTAGTAGTAGTAGTAGTAGTAGTAGTAGTAGTAGTAGTAGTAGTAGTAGTAGTAGTAGTAGTAGTAGTAGTAGTAGTAGTAGTAGTAGTAGTAGTAGTAGTAGTAGTAGTAGTAGTAGTAGTAGTAGTAATAGTAGTAGTAGTAGTAGTAGTAGTAGTAGTAGTAGTAGTAGTAGTAGTAGTAGTAGTAGTAGTAGTAGTAGTAGTAGTAGTAGTAGTAGTAGTAGTAGTAGTAGTAGTAGTAGTAGTAGTAGTAGTAGTAGTAGTAGTAGTAGTAGTAGTAGTAGTAGTAGTAGTAGTAGTAGTAGTAGTAGTAGTAGTAGTAGTAGTAGTAGTAGTAGTAGTAGTAGTAGTAGTAGTAGTAGTAGTAGTAGTAGTAGTAGTAGTAGTAGTAGTAGTAGTAGTAGTAGTAGTAGTAGTAGTAGTAGTAGTAGTAGTAGTAGTAGTAGTAGTAGTAGTAGTAGTAGTAGTAGTAGTAGTAGTAGTAGTAGTAGTAGTAGTAGTAGTAGTAGTAGTAGTAGTAGTAGTAGTAGTAGTAGTAGTAGTAGTAGTAGTAGTAGTAGTAGTAGTAGTAGTAGTAGTAGTAGTAGTAGTAGTAGTAGTAGTAGTAGTAGTAGTAGTAGTAGTAGTAGTAGTAGTAGTAGTAGTATATATGTTATAGAGGTTATACACTAGCCTAGTGAAACCATGGCTTATAACAATACCAGTATGTACGAGCATGTGTACACTACGCGTATACACTGCGTGTACACTGTACGCGCTTAATATACCGATATAGGGTTATGTATGATGTAATGTATGATGTAATGATTATGTGCAAGTGTATGGTGTATTATATTGTATCCTTACACGCTTTACATTAAATAATGAACAAGCAAAAAGTGTTGTTCGCGACTCCTCATCTTTATATTTATTAAATATGATATTGATATATCACAATTAATTAATATCCGTCTGTATAACAATGATGCATATGTTATACGTTAGTCTAATTATATTAACGTGTAAACACTTTCTATAGAATTGCGACACAAAAGATAATCTAAACATTATTAATATACATTAATTGATATTGATCACGTGTATATCCGGGGCAAGCTTAAGGGGGAAGGGGGTAAATCGGGCAATTGCCCGGGGCCTAACATTTAGATAAGCCCATGAATTATTTGAAGACAACAAAATGTTTACTATTTATATTGACAAATTAATTTTCTTGACTGTATTTTCCTGATGTATTTTATTTTCTTATATATTATTATTGTTTATTAAAAAAATAAAAATAATATAATAAATTAAATAAATATGAGTCATTTACACGAGGACATGCTGGAAACATGAACACGTTGAAGCGCATGCTAATAGTGATCATGATTGGCAACCTTAAACATCTCTGATTGTAAGATCAAATAGTATGAAATAAAGTGATAAATAATTGAGCGATAAACTAGAATGTGATAAATTATAGAGGCGAAACATATTAAGGGACTCTTTACCATTATAAATACGATCAAAATGATCAATTTAACGGCAATGATTCAAATAGAATATCTTCCTTTGTAGATATGACGATAGTAGTAACTGTTCTACCTATGATATATCTGGAGTTAAGACTATAGTCTATTAGTATACTAATATACTATAATAATGTATGTCGTAGAGATTCATTATAACGTTAGTCAAGATATAGCTAATGTTTTAATAGTATTTGTTAAAATAATATTATAAATATAAAATATTATAGAGCTAAAAGTTATGATAATGTTATCAATATGTCTTGAAGATTCAACGGAATGCAAGATATCATAATAAATCATAGTCCATTACAATATGGATTCCCTGCTCTGTACATTCCTTACATCTGGTATAAAAAATACAGAAACCAACCTAAATATAGAATATAGGATAACATATTTAGATTAAAGAATGTAAGACATTTTTTAATAAAAGTATTATCGAATATAAGATTGTCATCACACGCACTATTGTGGATTTCCTATAATTACATAAGTTATATCTTATATGATAAGTGATACAAAATTACATTTGCATAAATTAATTAATAGAGGCAACTTATTTATTCAATAAAATTCAAGAATTTTATACTTCAATATTATGCAAAATATGGAACTTATTAATTTGTAGAATAAAGTCTACCAATAAAGTGTTGTAATCGAGTTCAATTTTGATAATGGCGGTAATCAATAATATTGATGCAATCTCTAAATATATAAATGAGAAAAAAAAGTATTATGATGAATTTATTGGAGTGTAACAAACAAAACAAATTACAAAAGAAAATTGATGATGATAACATTTGATCAAATAAAGAATTTACATCATAGAAGTTCAAAAGTAACTATTTTCTACCAATATTTGACAATTTAATTTTCAAATAAATAAAAAAAGGTAATATTTTAATTATTAATAATTATATGTTATATATAATTAATATATAGGCTAGATGTATATCCAAATATGGATATTGTCTTCCGAATATACATGTATTTAGTGGCACCTATTATATATGAGAGAGAAACTTCTTAAAACTTAAACTTATAAATTAATGTCTATAATATTATCTGGCACAATAAACACTTGAAGTCTGACAAATTATCTTTATAATCACATCTATTTGATGAAATTGATACTAAATACATTAATATTCGTTTTGTAGAAATAAAATCCAGTAAAATAAATATTTAATTATACTTTTATTTTTAATTTACAACTTATAAAATATTATATTGTAATGGTTATAAGGGGATCTCCTTCATAATTTCCATTTATAAAAAATGTATATTTTGTATCTAAAAAATAATTTATATACTTATTTATCTATCAGTTCATTTAAAAATCTTCTTTATATTAATTATTATAAATGATATTTCAAAACACCTACTTTTATTATAATTATTCATATAAACTTATTCATTATAAATGAAAATGCATTATCTTACAATCAAAATATTTCACTAAATATTGATAGTTATTTTCTCATTGTTTTAATTTTGTGAATATTACTAAAAAAATAATATCTACTAAAAAGGCCGGACTATGTTATTCTTTAATTTAAATTACTTAATTTAAATTACTGACATTTTCAGTATAATTATATGACACACCTATGCATAAATATTCCGTTTTTTTTTAAATAATACAGTTTAATAATTAAAATGTTATATCATGTTTCTATCATTATATTCACTTTGAAAAAATGTATACTTTATTTACATTACTTTTATTTTAAAAATAATATATATTTTATAAATAAAAAAATGGTAATCGTAAAGAATGATATATTATATATATATATTATTATCTGTGAAAAAAGTATGTAAAAATATTTAAAATCTTTAAGTTATAGAGTTTTAAAAAATGTTAGTTTTCATATATATTTACATGCGTGAAGAAGGTCCTCCCTTAAGGGGATAAATAAAGATACGTATAATATATATATATATATATATATATATATATATTGAATATTTATAGATATATAAGTTATTATTAGAATGACACTATTAATATTTTATACATTTATAATGGGGATCCATCATTTTGATTAGCCCGGGGCCATAGCATATACTTAATCTCCGCTTAATCCGGCCCTATTTAAACCCGGATATAAACATGTGTAGAATATATCATGACCTATATGAGTCATTGTATTAACAACTATGTGTATTAATACCTATATAGAGGTGCCTTAACTTCGTGGATTTCAAGATATTTATTATTCTATCTTGCATTGCACGATAGATTATAGAATTTCATAATATATTATAACATCGGTGAAAGCATTATTAGTTGTATTGCAGACTATATACCAATCTGTGCGGTATCATACCTCATATTCTACATCTATAGATTAACGAGCGCGTATGCTTGAAGGGAATAATAATACCGGGTACTTTTGAATACTACGAGACAATACTAACTAATGTAGGAACAGTTGTAGGCTATCTACGCTTCTAGAATAGCATCGCTTGCTAACTATAAATACTGATCCAATATAGTGTCCTGTCCTTCAGAATACGGATTGGGTGTACAGTGGGTACATCGTATATTAAAAGAGAACAGTCGTGGTCTTTGTATTAATAGAAAAGTAACGAATGTCATTATTAATAAAGAATAGTTAGAAAATGCCGATCAATTCAAATATGAGTTTAACCTTCATCAAATAAGTTCAATAATACTAAATGGAATGGTTACTGGAAGCTAAGATAAATCTTAGTATCGCGTAGAACAGAGAATAAGTATCAGCATACGGATGACCTATGCCGTAGGTTAGAATGTAGGTACTACGGCTATACGATTCACTAATATCATCATATACCTGTGATAACATCATGATTACAAATATATATTATAAAATGTAACATATATTATTGTATTTTAATAAGTACATATTTTAGTTCATTATTTATCTAAAAAAATTCAATATAACCTTTATTTATAAAGGTCAATTCAGTGTATTTAGGTGATACACATATTATAACACATGTAACATACACACACACATATATATATATATATATATATATATATATATATATATATATATATATATATATATATATATACGTAAAACACCATTATATAATGCATGATAATAAAATATTATTTTATAAATAAAGATTATTTAGTTGCTGTCACAAGGCGTGTCATCATTAATGTGACGTGTGGCACTCTACAGCTACTAAAAACTACATTCACGTGTGGCATATATTCTTATTTGAATGATCAACAATCAATATATATATATATATATATCTTTGATAACATATAATTCATTTGAATATATATTATATGTTTATGTGTATACAAATATAATATATAGAATAATGAACATTTACAATATAGTGTATTATCATATTATTATACTTATATAAGACTATACACAAGTAACTTCTTATCACACGAGGCACTTCTTATCTTACGAGGAATATTTGTACTACACATACATACTGTTAACATTTATAATCACTTATAGCATTCAAATATATCTCATTTAGGAAAGGGAACTAAATAAAGCGGCATCATTGGATAATCAATGTCCTAATGATATAATGTGTACTGTATATATATACACATATACAGTACAGTGTACTGAGTACTGAGTACACATAGACAGTACACATATGTGTGTACTGTATATATGTACTGTATGTGTGTACTGTATGTTGTTTTTTTTAAACGTATTAAAGTATTTATTTTAACACATGATTAATAATAATAATTCTATAATGTGTATCGAACAATATATATCACATATAGATACAAATAGCGAATGTATATAATTCGCAGGATAATATTACGATGCGAAAAGAACATCAATTTTGGGCGATAAGAAATTGTTTTAATTTCTTTTTAAAAGTATTAATCATTAGATTTTTATTTCTAAGAGAAGGAGGTAATTTATTCCATCTAATTGATAATGTTGAGGTGCATTTTTTTCTTTCGTATTTGATTCAATGGGCAATCGTTTGGTGTAGTTTAATGGAATTGTTATTACGTAAAAGTCTAGTGTTTAGTTTATTTTTTATTTTGTTTCGTAAATTATAGGGTAAGTTATAAGTAATAGTCTTTTTAAGTATTGTAAGTATGTTGTAGTTGATAGAGTCTTCAGTTTTTAGCCAGTTAAGTTTGTTACGTAAGTCAGTAATGCTATTTGTATTGTCAGTCTTCTGTAGTCAGTATATATTTCTAATTAAGCGGTTAATTATGTTGTCTAGTTTGTCTATTTTCAGTTTTGTAGATCCTGATAATAGTGGGTTGCAGTATTGTAGTCTTGAAAGTATGAGAGTCTGAGTCAGTAGTTTTGTAGTATTTCTATTTAAATATGGTCGTATTTTTTTAATATTGAATAGCTGTGCAGTCGTAGATTGAGTAAGTAAGCTGTAATGTTTATCTAGATTAAGTTTATTATTGAAGTTGACGCCTAGGTATTTAACAGAATTGGTGGGAATGATTTTGTGTTGATTAATAATAATGTCAGAGAAGTAAGTATTTGGGTCATTACTAATGACTCATTAGTGATATTTATTAGTTCAGTTGTATTGTATTTTAGTAGTAGGTTATTAATTGTTAGCCAGTTTTGTATTTCGTTTAAACAGTCTTGTAGTTGGATAGAGTTTGTTATCATTGCGTTTAGTTATATGTCGTCTGCGTATAAGTTGTAAGTAATAGATGGATAACGTTTCGTAATTGTTTGTAATGGAATAAGATATATAGAGAAGAGAATTGGGGAAAGTATTGAACCTTGAGGAAAACCGTGTTCGATGGTATAAGATGTAGAGTAGTTATTTCTGATTTTTATGGAATAATTTCTATCTTTAATAAAATTAGAAAACCATTCCATTGTTTTATCTTGTATTCCTATGTTTATAAGTCTTTCTAACAGTATGTAATATCTAAGGGTATCAAATGCAGATGATAATTCAAGAAGTATTAACTGTATTGGTTGTCCAGTATCTAATGTGTGTACTGTATAAGTGTACTGTATAAGTGTATTGTGTGTGTGTACTGTATATATATACAGTTATACAGTTATACAGTTATAAGTGTACAGTACACTGTGTACTGGGTGTGTACTAAACTGTAGTGCAGTAGCTTTTAACAAATAATATAATTAATTATTTTTAAATTATGTCGAATAGGTATATATTAAAGACAATATAAAATTTATATATATATATATATGTGTGTGTGTGTATGTGTATTTGTTTATATATCTGGAAATCACATTTAATATACATATGTTATAACGGTAAATACATGTACAATATATAATTCACTAATGGATATATAATTAGATTAATCACACGCACACGCACATATGTGTACACATATGCATATATACATGAACACATACATACACACACATATATATGTATATATATATATATATATATATATATATATATATTGTTACACGCTAAAGATAACAAATGAAAGAAATAAAATGTTCTTAATTTTCTAAATTAAGCAAAATTCTAATTAATTGAATTATATGTCATGTATGAAATTATAATTAATTATAAATGTTATGGGAAAGTAACCTAATACGGACACTTTAACAATAAATGGTCTTAACATTTTATGACTCATTATTTTTATTCAACAATTACAATATATTAATATTATATATTTATAGATATTATTGTGTTTATAAAAATTTATTTAATCTTTTAATTCCATAAATAACGGGGGTGTCCATATTCGGTACCCATTTCCAAATACGGACACCCTGTGTTATAATACGGATACCATATATACCACTAGATAAACTATATATTATTGATGAATCAATCAGATAAATTACAATTACATTATTTATAATTAATTTTATGAATAATGTATTCGAATTTAATTAGTTAATAATTTATTTATTTTTATTATTTGTTTAATTAATAATACAATTTAACCTAAGTATCTAAATAATAAACATTTTAAATTTAGCTTTATTGGTGGAATTAATATTATAACACACGCAATTTTTATGAATATCAGAATAGTTCATACGCTGCGCGCTGATTGGTTATAGTGTGTCCGTATTAAGACATCTAGAGTGTCCGTATTAGGGACTTATATAACTTCTAGATATATGCTTATAACTTAATGAATATTTGATAACAAATATATAAATTATATATATAATTTTAGAATGCTTTATTTTGTAATAATAAAGTGTTATATTTTATATAATATCGATACATTTTTATATTCGTGAGAAGGTTTTAAGTTGAAATTTATTTAACAAAAATTTTAAAACCTAATAAATAAATCAGTTTATTGGATATATCAGTAATATTTTGAATAATTAAAAATAAAAAATACTTTTTAAGACTACATATATAATTATGAATATTTTATTCATTAAAAATGTGTTTGTAGGATTTGTGGTTTCTGAGATACCGAGAGTGTCCGTATTCGGGAACTGTCCGTATTCGGTTACTTTCCCCTAATACTGCACGAACCACTTCAGTTTCTAGCATATTAAGTAAAGCTAAGCTATTCACTACTTATGTTCAATATATACAATATATATATATATGAACTTAAGAAAAATAGAAGTCAGTTATAAAGTAAGTATATTTAATTTACATGTATATCAGTATAATTGATAACAGGAAAATGTAGGAGAGATCACGAGAGATTACGATAATAATGGAGCTCGGTGTCTTTGCCAGTATTTACATTATTAAATATATGGTTACTATAGTTACCTAATTATAGATCTGCGATTGTTATGCACCATAGAGCTATATCTCTCTCTAGCTCTATGTTATGCACAGTAGTTCATATTTCAATAATTATAGATATATTCAATAATATTCGTGGTATATTATTAGTTGCATCATTTATTAGTATTATTCAATATATATTATATTATAAAATATGTTTTAACATTGATATACGTATAATTTATTTATGTCTGACTGTATGCGTATGTTGGTATAGTAATGTCAGTATATTAACCCATATTTCTACTATATATATATATTAGTAAATATATATTAATATATACAGGTACATATTCTTTATGACATATGTCAATATGTATAGGTATACATACTTTATGGCATATGTCCATATATACAGGTGTACATGATTTATGACATATGTATAATTAAAACGATTTTATGTATAATTACATGCTTTATGATAATAATAATAACAGAATACTTACAATAATTCAATGAATAAATTATCACTTTGGTTAATCAATCCCCAGCAATTAGTTCATAATAAGTCTGTCACGTGGACGTCAATTATATCATGTGATACTTATTTATTACATTTTTACTACCGTCTTCGCGTTAATTATGAAAATTATGAAAATAACTTAATTACTCGCTATTGTAGAGGGAGATGTGATAATGAAAAATGTGGTATATGACTATTCGTATGTGAATGCGCAGACTATGATGCAATATTGTGCACTATAAATAACTATGTGACATGTAGTCACGTGTAGTTAAGAGAAGTTACGTAACACAATGCATCACGTGATACAGATGGGGAAGAGGAATCACTACCTTCGCGGGCTTACATGTATTTTACATAGATATGAAAACGACAAGTTTTCCAACTTGAAATATTATAATTATGTTTACATAATGTTTGCGCAGATGTAATAATATTACTATCAAAATTACGTTTGTTATATACATTTGATTTATAATAGGAGTAATTCAAAAATTAAGAAAAATAGGAATACAATTTTAACTATTAGATTATATTTATAAAAAAAAAACAAATTATTATTTATTTGAATGTTTTCTCAATATACTGATAATTATAGAAATTTTTATTGAATAGAAAAAAGTTTCGAACTTTTTAGTACAGTGATATTCACAAAATTAACATTTTTAGAAATAAGTTATCAAAATTTATTAAAATATTGTCATGCATTTATAAGAAATACATATTTAGTATTTATACATCATTATAACAACATTTATATTCATAAATATAGATAATGTAGGTATCATATTTAGATGAAATGATAAATAAATGATTATAGAACGTATTTTCTATATAATATTTATTTTATTATTTTAAAAAAAATTAAAATTATAAAGGGATTCATTAAAAATGTTAAGGATATTGATGGATATTGAATATTAAAAGTTAGTAACATTTACATATACACGTTCATTATTCATGTTGTGTATATTTCCGACTAATTATAATTATACTTATATTCCCTATTATAGAGCGATACATAGAATGACATCCATAGAACGTTTCAGAAGTAAATTCAAAGATTTTATTATTGGTAATTTTTAATATTTGTATATTTTTATTTTATATTATTTTATCTTGTTCATGTATATCTAACAATCTATTATTTTATCGTATATATTATTATTTTGCAAAAACACAAATAAGAACTATCTTTGTTATATTTATGTATAAATAAATCATCTATCTATATATCTATCTACTATTACGTAAGCATAATTATAATGTATCTGAAGACAATAGATAGTTATGTGAACCTGTTTGATTGTTCTGTTTTGTGTAGGGATGTTGGTGGTATTGTAAGGTTGGCAAACTGCGAAATATCTTGTCAAAGACACTAGAACCTGCAAAGAATTTATAATATGGTAGATTTATAATAATTAAAAGGAGGAGGGTGGGAAGGAGGTAATGATGAAGATTATTTTATAACAGTATAACATATACTAAAGGATTTAGTCAAACATATATATATATGCATATATTGCAAACTAAAACGATATATCTGCAATAATAACGCATGTTTAGTAGGCATTTAGGTAAGTAGTAATGTTCATCACTATCGAAATACATGGAAAATAGCTTTACAATTTATTGACATATTTTTATAGATATTAATTATAAAAAACTAATAATATTATATATCACAGTAACTTCGTTATACAAAACAATTGTTATATAATAAGATTAACATACATATTATACATAATATTATTAAGAAGATTATTAAGAAACGTATCCTAATTTATAATAATAGGAATAATAAGATAATTAATAAGTAAATTTACTTATTTATATTGTAAATTAAGATTAAGACATTAAGATTGCATTTGCACATGAAAATACAAATGAATAATTCCATATCATTTTGTAAATGAAATATATTTTTTTTATTATTTTTTAAAGAAAATTCTGAAAATGAACCGGTTATACTGTACACCTACATTGTACCCCACCCTACATTGTACACCTACATTGTACCCTATCCCTACATTGTACCCCACCCTACATTGTACACCTACATTGTACCCCACACCTACACTGTACACACCTACAGTGTACCCCACCCTACATTGTACACCTACATTGTACCCCACCCCTACACTGTACCCCACACCCCACACCTATCTATTACGTAATGTAGAATGTGTATAAATCATCACGCTACGGTACAACCATTCTAACAGTAATAGCCTCATAATAACAACATATCATAACTAATAGCCTCAAATATTTACATTGTGCAATTATTCTGCTATTATGTTGCCATTAAAAGTATATTATACTATTATTATGCTGCTATTAATTTTTAAAGTCAGTTATGCTGCTATTATGTTTATATTATTATAATAGCAACATAATAGAAGCATAATAGCATTACAAATTATAATAGCAGCATAATAGAACTTTTAATGGCAACATAATAGCACAATGTACAAATCTGAGGCTATTACTGTATGCTTTATGTATGCTATTATGAGGCTATTACTGTTAGCTGGGAATGTAATCATATCGGCATTGTTCGATTGATAATACGCTATGGAAGCAATCAACACGAATACAAAATTACGTAATCATCATCTTCACTACGTCTGCGCATGTACTGCGTCGTGTGTAATTAATAACCGCGATTGTAGGCCAAAGTTCATGCGTACACAGTTAATACATCGCATGTCTGCTAATATTGTACACACATTGTATCAGTTAACCAAGGACATCGACTTAAGGACGACCGGTTTCGATTGGCTGACACATTACTTATCGGTCAATACATACTAGTCACATAGTTACTAGGTGTGCGGTGTGCGGTGTGCGATATGTACGGGGTGAATGTCGGCACGTAGCGCATATGTAGCTGGTAGATACATTACTATTCAAGTGAATATCAAAGATATTATGAATTTAATATCATTTGAATTTATCTATAATGAATGTAATAATATTATATTAATATTACAATTTATATAATAATAATATATATATATATATATATATATATATATATATTTAATTATTATATATTTTTTAAATTTATATTTATATATAAAAGTTTAAATATATACAATAATCAAATATGTATATATGATTGTATATATTTTAAAAAGATGTGCACGATTTACATCATATAAGAATACAAAATTAATATTTCAAAACGATTTCTTTCGTAAATGGAATATATAATTAAGTTATTGTCAACTGTAACAATGGCCAATGTGACGATAGAAGATATGTCTGGGTATTAGTCTTCAAATATTAATATGTGATTATATGTATTCAGTAGTGAATCATAACGATAGTAACCTACTGTCACATTGTTATGTAATTGTTATATAGATATTACTATATATCACTCATATCATATCCGAATTATCTAAACCACCATACATCTTCAATAGCTACCCTCGTATAGGTCATGCTGGCGGCATCGGAATACTTCATAAATCAACAATATCATTAACTACTTCAAAACATTTGCTTACATCTTCAGCTGAAATAGTAATTTGTTCTTTTTCTTGCCGAGGCTCAGTGATCATAAAAACTATAATTATATATCGTCCACCAAACTTGGATTTTAAACAATTCCTTGCCGATTTCACAATACACATTCAACCAATTATCACTAAAAATACAATTATACTAGGTGATTTAAATATACACGTCAACAATACAACACTGAAATCATATATTCTGTTCAATTCAACATTGATTAAAAATTCATTAGAGCAACACATCAAATTCCCAACTCACGTTCATGGAAATACATTAGATTTGATAATAACCAGAAATAATTTTCATATTACATCTAACTATTCTTGTTCAAAACTAATTTCAGACCATTACGCTATTAAATTCTTGATCAACTCTGTAACACCCAAACGATCAAGAAAAACAATAACATATAGAAAGTTATCACTAATAAATGATGTTGATTTCTCCTATGATTTACATCTAAAACTATCCGAACATTCCACTTTACAACCACTCGAAAACCTGAATACATCTTTAATTTCGACACTAAATGCGCATGCACCAACAAAAACTACTACCATAACAGAACGCTCTAACAACGAATGGTACACAAATGAATGTGCAGAACACAAAAGATTATTACGTAAACATGAAAAATTGTATAGAAAGTCATTGTCATCAAATGATCTTAAAAATTACAGAAACCTACAACATGAACATAATCAGATGTTATTCCTGGCAAAATCAGAATATAATGCTAACAAAATAATAAATGCTGGACATAATCTGAAAATACTATTTGAAATTCCAAACGATCTTCTAGGAAGAACAACTAAACGGATACTTCCTGATTTAAACGATGACGTATGCGCAAACTCTTTTCATAATTTCTTTCGATTAAAGTTACAGACAATCATAGATTCCTTACCTATATGCACTTATTCCTATCAACCTCTGAATAGACACTGACATCCACATTATTGACAGTTTTTCTCCCCCATCTATTGACAAAATTGAAATTTTAATACGAACTATTAAATCAACATCAAAAGAAGATCCTCTACCATTGAAATTACTGCAGTTTCAAGCATCTACACTAGCTCCGTATCTCCTTCAGATAATCAAGTGTTCATTCGAATCAGGTACTTTTCCTGCTTCTATGAAATTTTCATCAATAATACCATTGATCAAGAAACCTGGAAGCGATAAGAATATCCTGAAAAATTATCGACCTATTTCTCAACTTACTGCTTTCTCCAAACTCCTCGAACGAATTGTTTCTACACAAATAATCAGTCATCTATTAGCTGCAAAAGTACTTCATCCTCATCAAAGTGCTTATATGCCCGGACTGAGCACAGAGAAAGCCCTATGCCGTATAAATGATGATGTTCTCAACAATAAAACCGGCTCACTCATGTTATTTTTAGATTTATCTGCTGCCTTCGATACGCTCAACCACAAGATTCTTATACAAAGGCTAATCGAGAGTGGATTTTCTGGAAAAGCTCTAGATTGGTTAAAATCGTACATTTCTGATAGAATGAGTAGAGTCAGTATTGGCGATTATTCTTCCGAATATCAAAAGATGACTCACGGAGTACCACAAGGATCAGTACTAGGACCACTACTTTTTTCGATATACTTATCACCTGTTTTCAAAATCTTCGCCAACCATCCATTGATTAAATTTCATTCATATATAGCCGATGACATCCACATTTTTACTGATGCTGATAATGAAAATGACTCATCTGCCCACATCCGTTTGCAGAACTGTCTACGTGAACTCTCTATCTGGTTTCACGAAAACTCATTACAACTGAACCCTTTAAAAACTGAAGTAATGTACGTCAATCACACTTCTAAACACTTTTCAACATCGTTCACTTTTTCATTTGACAAGTGTTTATTATCATCATTACAAACGATAAAGAATTTGGGTGTAATTTTGAATTCTAACCACGACATGAAATCTTTTATATCAGAAAAAATTCGTTCAGTAAACTTTCAACTGTACAGAATTAAAAAAATCAGAAAATCTTTAAATTTCTTTACTTGCAAAATTTTAGTGACTAGTTTAGTATTAGGAGTTTTCGATTATTGTAATGTGCTGCTTATAGGTCTACCAGCTATCACATTGGCTGAACTTACCTCCCTTCAACGATATGCTGTACGTATAATTCACAAGCTACCTCATCGAGAAGAAAATAACCATATCAGCATCACACAATTAATGAAGGAATTACACTGGCTACCCATAAAAGAAAGAATCATCTATAAAATATGTCTTATGACTCATAATGCACTCCACTTTGAAACGCCGTCATATTTATATGAATTGATAGAGAGACTCGACCAGACAAGAAGTCTCAGGCCGTGTCATGTTAATCGTATACGACCTAGATCGACAATACATTCTACTGCTGCCCGTTCACGCGCCTTCTCGTCACAAGCACCGATAGTCTGGAACTCACTACCTGCAACACTCCGCGCTGAAAGAAACTCAGAAAAGTTCAAAAAGAATTTAAAAACATATTTATTTACACTATAACTTTCTTATTATTTCATTATACATTATTGTTAACTTAATTGTTTAAACGATGTCTAAATAAAATGTCTTCTTCTTCTACTATAGTTATATAGTTTTCTTGAGGAACTCTAAATATTAATTTATTTTCGAACTTTCTTTAGGTATAAACCTGTACATAATGATGTTCATATATTACATGTATTACATCGTATTATTATTAGTATTATGTAAAGATATCACATGGTCTATTACCATAATATTGTTTTAATAATTACATATGTTAGTGTATACACAACATTATATGTCTAATATTATAATATTATAAATACTGCATCGGTGAATATCTAAATAATAAGTAAAATATAATCTTCACTAAATATTTAATCGCAAAACAAATTATTATCTTTGACTATAATACCATTGATAATATAATATATAATATTTGTTACTATAACATTATAACACATACACGTTGTTACAGGGTTATGAGGTTAAGTGCTGATTAACTGTACGCTATCGGACATGCGCAATGTGGCTGCTACTGACATATATCCCAACGTAAAGTGGGCCGATGTACACGTCGGTATCAACCGCTAGGTGGTGGTGGTGGTGGTGGTGGTGACCATGGTAACCATATCGGTGCTACGGATACGTTACCACTATAGTAACGCTGCCCTAGGGATGGAAGTCACGCTCACAGCAAACATCGCAGCCTCCTTCGTTTATAAGAGATAGAGAGAGACTGAGAGAGATGGGAAGATAGAGATGGAGGTCCTCCAATGGAGGGGTGATGTGTTGCGCAATAATACGATAAGTTACGTAACTTCTGGTGTTGTTACGTAATAAGTTATTGCGAGTTATTGCGTCATCGCGGTGTGCGGTGGCGCCCCCTACAGTCGCGTGTCGCTGCTATTCCCCGGGCGATGTTACGTAACTTATGTCATTATGGTTACGTCATGAATTAGATCCGCGCATGCGTGTGTATCTTTGCAATAAAGATAATAGTATATATATATAATAAGATATATCTAAACATATTTTTTTCAGTTATTAGATAGTATTAGTAATATAAATAGCTGATATAGAAATATCCGTAACTAATGAATTAACGAGTACATCAAGTATGTAATACATACTACATTAATCTATTACATATAGATAGTGTATTCCGTGAGTATAAATATATATGTATATATATACAAATTAACTATTTTTCATATTAATAATTAAATAATAATTAATTATATGGATGAAATACTATAAAATATTTAATATTATTATACGATTAATAATATATAATAGATTACATACGATGTCGTATGTGTTGTAGTGGTGGTCACGTGTACACACCGATGTCACGTGTACACACTGCTGTCACGTGTATACACTGATGTCACGTGGTTCACGTTATTCCCATGGTTACGTTATCACTCACATCCTATTTCATATTTGACAAATGTTCTAAATAAAATAATGTGATTATATACATGCGCGTGCGGCGAATGGCTGTATGACGTAACGGTCTATAAATAGAATTCCCCCAGTAGACTATAGTCTGTATACATGAATTCATTTAGCTTGCACCCTAGTGAATATAGTATACATTAATCACATGTAATATATTGTAATGCATATTAATACCTACTATATAATACTAGATCAAACAATATTATATACATATATATATTTGTTTATATGTATGTGTGTGTGTGTATATATACTATACAATATGTGTAATGTAGCGTTATTATAGTATTATTGTAGTGTTGTTATTGTATTCTAATACACTAGTGTATTAGAATACATGGATGCCAACATTAATTAATGTGCAATATAATGTAATGAGTAAATAATCATAAAGTATACCTGTATACAATTACAATATTTACGCTCATATGTGTGTGTACGTTGGTGTGTGTACGTTGGTGTATGTGTGTGTGAATGTGGGTGTTGGTGTACATCGTACACTGTCCACTCGTACACTTGTACTGTGACCACTGTGACCACTATCTGGTGGCACATCACCAAGGACATTAAAGCTCACATTGTTTATAGCTAATCGTAGTCAAGGAAGTCTGCTATAAACAACATACTGATATACACATTCACATGTTATATTGTATGCCTACGTATCAATGGAAAGTTTATAATTAAGTATATAACAATGTGTTTAATTAGCTGTAGAATAAGGGTATAATTAAGTGTATACAGAAAATATATGTAATTAAAATATTCAATCAAACAAATTATTATTATTATTTTATAAAACTTGATTATGCATATAGCAATACAATTCTGTAGGATAAAACCTCGATATACCTCAACTTATATTGACTGTGATGTCACATTGAAGTATTACCAAATAATGGAAATAATAGAAAATAATAGAAAATATACTTTCATAATAGAAATGAAATGTATAAATAGTTATTTATTTATAATATGCAAACAGTATACGCAACTAATTTATTAGATACTATAGTGAGAATTGTGTGAATATGAATAACCCTGTAGGATATATTGTGCAGGTGATGGACCACCATGTAGGACCCACACTGTAAGACCCATACTTAGGACCCATACTGTAAGACCCACACTGTAAGACTCATACTGTAAGACCCACACTGTAAGACCCATAGTGTAAGACCTATACTGTAAGACCCACACTGTAAGACCCACACTGTAAGACCCACACTGTAAGACCCATACTGTAAGACCCACACTGTAAGACCCATACTGTAAGACCCACACTATAAGACCCATACTGTAAGACCCACACTGTAAGACCCACACTGTAAGACCCACACTGTAAGACCCATACTATAGAACCCACACTGTAAGACCCATACTGTAAGATCCATACTGTAAGACCCATACTTAGGACCCATACTGTAAGACCCACACTGTAAGACCCACACTGTAAGACCTATACTGTAAGACCCATACTGTAAGACCCATACTGTAAGACCTATACTGTAAGACCCACACTGTAAGACCCACACTGTAAGACCCATACTGTAAGACCCACACTGTAAGACCCACACTGTAAGACCCATACTGTAAGACCCATACTCTAGGACCCACACTGTAAGACCCACACTGTAAGACCCATACTGTAAGGCCCACACTGTAAGACCCATACTGTAAGACCCACACTGTAAGACCCACACTGTAAGACCCACACTGTAAGAGCCATACTGTAAGACCCATACTCTAGGACCCACACTGTAAGACCCACACTGTAAGACCCATATTGTAAGACCCACACTGTAAGACCCATACTGTAAGACCCACACTGTAAGACCCACACTGTAAGACCCACAATGTAAGACCCACACTGTAGAACCCATACTGTAAGACCCAAACTGTAAGACCCATACTGTAAGACCCACACTGTAAGACCCATACTGTAAGACCCACACTGTAAGACCCATACTGTAAGACCCACACTATAAGACCCATACTGTAAGACCCACACTGTAGAACCCATACTGTAAGACCCATACTGTAAGACCCATACTGTAAGACCCACACTGTAAGACCCATACTGTAAGACCCACACTGTAAGACCCATACTGTAAGACCCACACTGTAAGACCCATACTGTAAGACCCATACTGTAAGACCCATACTGTAAGACCCATACTGTAAGACCCATACTGTAAGACCCACACTGTAAGACCCACACTGTAGAACCCATACTGTAAGACCCATACTGTAAGACCCATACTGTAAGACCCACACTGTAAGACCCATACTGTAAGACCCACACTGTAAGACCCATACTGTAAGACCCACACTGTAAGACCCATACTGTAAGACCCATACTGTAAGACCCATACTGTAAGACCCATACTGTAAGAAACATACTGTAAGACCCACACTGTAAGACCCACACTGTAAGAACCACACTGTAGAACCCATACTGTAAGACCCACACTGTAAGACCCATACTGTAAGACCCACACTGTAAGACCCACACTATAAGACCCATACTGTAAGACCCACACTGTAAGACCCACACTGTAGAACCCATACTGTAAGACCCATACTGTAAGACCCATACTGTAAGACCCATACTGTAAGACCCATACTGTAAGACCCACACTGTAAGACCCATACTGTAAGACCCATACTTAGGACCCACACTATAAGACCCATACTGTAAGACCCACACTGTAAGACCCACACTGTAAGACCCACACTGTAAGACCCACACTGTAGAACCCATACTGTAAGACCCATACTGTAAGACCCATACTGTAAGACCCACACTGTAGAACCCATACTGTAAGACCCATACTGTAAGACCCATACTGTAAGACCCACACTGTAAGACCCATACTGTAAGACCCACACTGTAAGACCCACACTGTAAGACCTACACTGTAAGACCTATACTGTAAGACCTATACTGTAAGACCTATACTGAAGACCCACACTGTAAGACCCATACTGTAAGACCCATACTGTAAGACCCACACTGTAAGACCCACACTGTAGAACCCATACTGTAAGACCCATACTGTAAGACCCATACTGTAAGACCCATACTGTAAGACCCATACTGTAAGACCCACACTGTAAGACCCATACTGTAAGACCCACACTGTAAGACCCATACTTAGGACCCACACTGTAAGACCCACACTGTAAGACCCATACTTAGGACCAACACTGTAAGACCCATACTGTAAGACCCACACTGTAATACCTATACTGTAAGACCTATACTGTAAGACCCATACTGTAAGACCCACACTGTAGAACCCATACTGTAAGACCCATACTGTAAGACCCATACTGTAAGACCCACACTGTAGAACCCATACTGTAAGACCCATATTGTAAGACCCATACTGTAAGACCCACACTGTAAGACCCATACTGTAAGACCCACACTGTAAGACCCATACTTAGGACCCACACTGTAAGACCCATACTGTAAGACCCACACTGTAATACCTATACTGTAAGACCCACACTATAAGACCCATACTGTAAGACCCACACTGTAAGACCCATACTGTAAGACCCACACTGTAAGACCCATACTTAGGACCCACACTGTAAGACCCATACTGTAAGACCCACACTGTAATACCTATACTGTAAGACCTATACTGTAAGACCCATATGTAAGACCTATACTGTAAGCCCTATACTGTAAGACCCACACTGTAAGACCCACACTGTAAGACCCATACTTAGGACCCACACTGTAAGACCCATACTGTAAGACCCACACTGTAATACCTATACTGTAAGACCCACACTATAAGACCCATACTGTAAGACCCACACTGTAAGACCCATACTGTAAGACCCACACTGTAAGACCCATACTTAGGACCCACACTGTAAGACCCATACTGTAAGACCCACACTGTAAGACCCACACTGTAAGACCCATACTGTAAGACCCATACTGTAAGACCCACACTGTAAGACCCATACTGTAAGACCTATACTGTAAGACCCACACTGTAAGACCCACACTGTAAGACCCACACTGTAGAACCCATACTGTAAGACCCATACTGTAAGACCCATACTGTAAGACCCATACTGTAAGACCCACACTGTAAGACCCACACTGTAAGACCCACACTGTAGAACCCATACTGTAAGACCCACACTGTAAGACCCACACTGTAAGACCCATACTTAGGACCCACACTGTAAGACCCATACTGTAAGACCCACACTGTAATACCTATACTGTAAGACCCACACTATAAGACCCATACTGTAAGACCCACACTGTAAGACCCATACTGTAATACCCACACTGTAAGACCCATACTTAGGACCCACACTGTAAGACCCATACTGTAAGACCCACACTGTAAGACCCACACTGTAAGACCCATACTGTAAGACCCATACTGTAAGACCCACACTGTAAGACCCATACTGTAAGACCTATACTGTAAGACCCACACTGTAAGACCCACACTGTAAGACCCACACTGTAGAACCCATACTGTAAGACCCATACTGTAAGACCCATACTGTAAGACCCATACTGTAAGACCCACACTGTAAGACCCACACTGTAAGACCCACACTGTAGAACCCATACTGTAAGACCCATACTGTAAGACCCATACTGTAAGACCCACACTGTAAGACCCATACTGTAAGACCCATACTGTAAGACCCACACTGTAAGACCCACACTGTAAGACCCACACTGTAAGACCCACACTGTAGAACCCATACTGTAAGACCCATACTGTAAGACCCATACTGTAAGACCCACACTGTAAGACCCATACTGTAAGACCCATACTGTAAGACCCACACTGTAAGACCCATACTGTAAGACCTATACTGTAAGACCCACACTGTAAGACCCACACTGTAAGACCCACACTGTAGAACCCATACTGTAAGACCCATACTGTAAGACCCATATTGTAAGACCCATACTGTAAGACCCACACTGTAAGACCCATACTCTAGGACCCACACTGTAAGACCCACACTGTAAGACCCATACTGTAAGACCCACACTGTAAGACCCATACTGTAAGACCCATACTGTAAGACCCACACTGTAAGACCCACACTGTAAGACCCACACTGTAAGACCCACACTGTAGAACCCATACTGTAAGACCCATACTGTAAGACCCATACTGTAAGACCCACACTGTAAGACCCATACTGTAAGACCCACACTGTAAGACCCACACTGTAAGACCTACACTGTAAGACCTATACTGTAAGACCTATACTGTAAGACCTATATTGTAAGACCCACACTGTAAGACCCATACTGTAAGACCCATACTGTAAGACCCACACTGTAAGACCCATACTGTAAGACCCACACTGTAGGACCCACACTGTAGAACCCATACTGTAAGACCCACACTGTAAGACCCATACTGTAAGACCCACACTGTAGGACCCACACTGTAGAACCCATACTGTAAGACCCACACTGTAAGACCCACACTGTAAGACCCACACTGTAGGACCCACACTGTAAGACCCATACTGTAAGACCCACACTGTAAGACCTATACTGTAAGACCAACAAGTACCGGTGATACTACATTGTATATTAGTTCATAAAGTTTACGTGTAAGGGGGTGTGGGACCCACACTGTGGGTCATGCACGGATAACAACTTATCGATTCAATACATAAAGTGTATGCATATATATATATATATATAGTTTACTTATAGTATATACAAATATATAGTATACTTATAGTATATATGAAGTATTGGAATCTCAAGTTGAATTTTTAGAAATATAAGGTTCAGGTTTTAAGAGAAATTCGATAATGATATATGAAATGGACGCATGATTTAATCATATGTATAATGGTATTCTGTTACACGTGTTCTAATGGTGGTACACACACATACACACACACTCACATACACACACATACACATACACACACCCACACACACGTATACACCATTATCAAATGTAGCCCATTATGTGGTTTAATGTCGGCCACTATGCGTATGTTACCATATTGCATGTGTTGTTCAGCTTAACGTGTGTGTAAGAGGTTATTGTATAATTGAAATCTATAGGTTACACACACGCGCACACATGTGTATGTGTTGTTGTTGTTGTTGTTGTTATTGTTGTCGTAACATTAATACTAACTATAGTAGGGAAACTGGTTATCACGTGATCACTAGTGTCCCTATTTACAGCGAGCACCGCACACTATAGTGCGTATACACACCGCACACTATAGTGCGTATACACACCGCACACTGTAGTGCGTATACACACCGCACACTGTATACCCTGAAGCATTGCAATTAATGTAACTGTTTAGGAAGCTCAGGATCAGACATTTCTAAACAAATGTACGTCAAATCATAACAATGGGGTATCATAACATTGAACATATAGCTACACGCGTGTGTACGGATAAGGTAGACATGCCCGGTACTAGTAATGTGTGTACGGATAAGGTATACATGCCCGGTAATGTATGCCACGGTTAAGTTTGGCTCCTATGTTAATATACCTCCTCCCTCATCACCAAACATAGAATATAGTAGTAACTATAGTATACTATATTCCTTATAAAGGCATAGAAGGAATAAAATACTATTAATTTAAAATGTTGTTTTAGATTATTAAAACGTATTTTAATAATACATATTGTATATGTAATTTATTACATGATATTTGTGATTTGTATATATATATATTCTATATATATAGTGAGATTTGATAATATAGTATCATGCAAATAAGTACACTATATATATATATATATATACTAGAATTATATATGTGTCTATTGTCTATATTTGTGTATATTTATATACGAATGTGTATGTATATATTATGGTAATTGCCTATAAAATACTATTTATAGTTGGTGGAATACTCGCTGAATGCCTTGACATCAAGCCCCATCAATCATCACGATTCGCACAGCTTCTACACTATAGCTTCCACACTCACACACACACTCACGCACACTCAATCACACTCACACTCACACACTCAAGCACACACGCGCACACATATACATCGTTATACTTTAGATTGTATACGACGAACTATAGTTCATTAAATATGTTAAATAATGAATGCAAACTTGAAACATGCCATTTTAATATCATTATTTTCTAGCCGGGTTATCATGTATATAAATAAAAGTAAGTTTTTATATTTACATACACATGTATTTACATAGTAAATACAAGAATTAGGCTATTGTACACCTGAGTTAGATTTAAATAACTGTCACGAGATAGAACAATAATTATTGGTTGACATGATTTGTGAGGTTGGGTTTTATAAATATTTTCTAAACTAGTTTTTTGCACTGATTATAAATATGTAATTAGCTTTTTCAGATCAGATCAAGTTTTTTTTACAATTTGAAATTTGTTGAAAAAATTGTCAACATTTGGAAAATGTTCAGAAATTTTAAAATAAATGTATACATATTACTGTTTAATATAGATGCATACACATAGTTATATACTCTATATATAATTGATATACTATATATTATAGTTAATATACTGTATACACTATATTATGCACTGTATATACTATATTATATATACAGTAAAACCTCTCTATAAGAAACTATTTTTTTTCAGTACTTTTTTTCTTATAGAGAGGTTTTCTTATAAAGAGGTTTTTACTTTTCCAATGATTTTAAGAATTAATTTATAATTGAAAATACATTATATAACCTATAGGTTATATATATATATATATATATATATATATAGTATATTTATTTATATTTATTTAAAAGTATTAATCAAAAGAATAGTTTAGAAATTTATTTAAAAATAACATTTATTAATTAATTTTGATAAATTTTAATAAATGTATGGATATACAATAACAATTATTAATTAATTTTAATTCATTTCGAGCTATTTATGTAATATAAAATATTTGTAAGAAAAAAAATATCTTATATAATAATTAATTTCTATAATTGTTATCAATATATAATAATTCTATTTATATGCAATTATTTTTTATATTTTGTATACAATAAGTTTCTTATAAAGAGGTTTTTCTTATATTTTTCTTATAAAATGTTCTTATAAAGAGGTTTTTTAATGTGGAAAAGGTTGAATTCCAACCAAATGTGTGAACAATTTTCTTATAAAGAGGTTTTTCTTATAAAGAGGTTTCTTATAGAGAGGTTTTACTGTATATATATATATATATATATGTATATAATAATAAGTAGGTATATATAATAATAACTATATTCATTTATATATGTATAAAATATATACATTAAAATATCCGAATATTCCATCTGCATTGTGACAAGTACTGATATTTAATTTTCAAGATTCCAACTTAACAACTAGTTCATTTAATATCTCAAATTTATTATCTTCGGAATCTGTCTTTTACCGTCATCGTGAAAATGATGCTTTCAATAATTCTTTACCAATACAGGTGCATTGATATATTGCCATAATTATGAATCAGTATCATTAATGTTAATGGAGTAATTGAATTAATGGGCATATCCTATGAAACTTAATAATTCATAGATTCATCATATAAAAATTGAAAATCTGTATTGATCTATAATAGTAATACTATTATATTTTTTAAACTGGGATATTCGCTACAATTTACTGAAAAATATAGTAACATCAAAGCCCAGGGCTTTGGTAGCATCTATATTCTACTTGATTCATAAATATACAATGATCATACTTGGAATATATGTGGATACTTAAATGTTATATCGGTACTTTTGGGACGACAAGCAGGATATACAAAATATGCATACTTTCTCTATTTATGAGATAGTCGAACCTATTCTAATCATTGTACATAACGTGATTTGTCACTTAAGAGAATTTTGTTAATTTATTTTAGCCTGGGTCTTATAAGGCTAAGTTAAAATCGCTTATTTATACAGGCATATTATATATCCATTAATTATAGCCTATTACACATTACACTTAGATTAATGAAGAATTTTGTAAAAGCATTGAATAAGGTGGACATGATTTTACTCATTTACATAAAAGATTTCTATATATCATTGAAACTAAGTTTAAGGATGGAATTTATATTGGACCAACAAATAGGGAGTTAATTAGCAAAACTACTTTTGATTTATGTACGAGAGAAATTGAATTAAGATCTGACTATAGTCATTAGAGTTAATTATTAAATATGTTCTCGCAAATCATAGATGTACAGAATATATATATATATATATATATATATATATATATATATATATATAGTGGAAGACATGCTTCTATGTTTTAAAGATATCTGAGCTCTTTGGTCCATAAAGATTTATTTTATCAATGCACATCTAGACTATTTTCCTGGTAACTTTGTTGACTATAGTGAAGAACAAGGAGAGTGCTTTAATCAGGATATTATATATAATTTAAAAAAATAAATTATTCTATAAGTTTAAAATTAATAAATCTAGTACCAATGAAATCATATATAAGGAGTATAAAAAATTTCTTTCAAAAATGCTTATCAAAGCTGAGAGTAATTACCATAGTAAGTATTTCACTGACAATAGATACAATCCAAAACAAGTTTGGAAAAATATTAATTCTATAATATATGGACAACAATGCAATACAATATCTAACACAATAGATGATAATATACATTGTGAGAAATGTAATGATTTCTTTTGTAATATTGGTGAAAAGTTAGCTTCTAAATTAGGTGATAATATTGATAAGAATGAAGTAACTAATTATATAACTAATATTAATCCAAATTCATTATTTATCACCCCTACTAGCCCTGATGAAATAATTAATATTGTTTTGAATTCTAAACCTAAAAATAGTACCGATTATCATAATTTTTCTTTTAAATTGATAACACAGATAATTACTTCAATATGTAATCCTTTATCACATTTAATAAATCTCTGTATCCTACAAGGTATATTTCCAAATTGCCTAAAAACAGCTAAAGTTATAACCATACATAAAGCAGGTGACATTGATGATCCAACTAATTACAGGCCTATTTCTTTATTATCGCCTTTTTCTAAAATTATAGAAAAAGTATTAAAACATAGATTTTTAGATTTCATGGAGAAAAACAAGGTGATGAACAATGCCCAATACGGTTTTAAAAAGGGGGTTTCAACTTCTGATGCATTATCAGATCTAACTGGGTTCATATCCTTGAATAAAAAGAAATACTGTGCTACTCTATCGATTGACTTAAAGAAAGCATTCGACTCCATCAGTCACGATATTCTGATAATAAAGTTAGAGAAGTATGGTTTTCGAGAAGTGGTTCTTAAATTGTTAGTATCTTTCCTTAGTAACAGAAATCAATATGTATCTTATAATAGTTCTAAATCACAACTAAATAATATTAAATATGGTGTACCTCAAGGATCAGTCCTTGGACCCTTATTATTCTTGATATTTATAAATGATATATTAAATATTAAATCTCTAGGTCATTTTGTACTATTTGCTGATGATACCTCAATTACTTTCCATGCAAATAATGTTGTTGAACTTGAAACTAATATGAACAATACTTTAAAATATCTGGATATATGGCTTTCTATTAACAAACTAACAATTAATTTAAACAAAACAAACTTTATAGTATTTAATAATGATAAAATTAAACTAGCTATTATATTACATAATACTAGAATTATTAAGAAAAATTCTATAAAATTTCTTGGTGTTACAATTGATGCTAATATGAACTGGAAAATTCATACAAATTTGGTTAAATCTAAATTATACTATGGCATTTCAATTCTAAGAAAATAAAATAAAATATTACCTATTCACATTCTAAAACTATTATACTACTCTGTATTTCATTGTCATATTAACTACTGTACCCATATTTGGGGTAAACATTATGAAATAACTACGAGACATATATCTATAGCTCAGAATAAAGCTATACGATTATTATACAGGAAAAATAGTAGAACTAATGTTGATTACATCTATAAACAACAGAGAATCTTTACTTTTAAAGAACTACCATTTTTAATACATGTAAATTCATGTTCAGAGTTATAAAAGGTATGATCCCTCAAAGACTTACTAATTATTTCATAATATATTATTCAAAATATAACATGCGAGATTCATATAGATTTATAAACCCTTTTGCAAAAAATAATTGTAAACAATTTAATATAACAAATAATGGACCTAGATGCTGGAACAATCTTCCAATGTCTCTAAAATCTATTAATAGTAGTATTACATTAAAAAAATTGTGTATTAAAATTATGAATCTAATATATACAGGTTTTATATTCTAACATTATATTATTCACCAGATCCTACACGATCTTAATATCCAAGCTCAGAGTTAATGCAGCTTGGAATGGAAAAATCATTTGTCCATTTGTCCATATGTCCATTTACCCTTTATTATTTTATTAAAATTATTTATATACATTTTATTATATCAAACTTTTTTTCGTAATTCTACTAAATATATTCTTTATTATTTGAGTAATTTAGTTAGCTTACTCACTGTATTATTTATTATTACTTATAAGTATGATTTATTTTTATTTTTTGGTATGTACGTATTTGAATAGTGCGTAGAGATATGCATGTGGCTTGTTTGTGATTACCAGGGGATGTTGTCTAATTGATCAGGTGACGATTATGTCAACAAAACATTACAATTTATGGATTTAACAACCCAGGGCCTGACCAACCCATATGGGCCTGACCAACCCGAGACTTCTCGCATGGTTTGGTTTGGCAATTCCTCAATGTACGTTACTTGCACGGCTGCATGCATGCATCTATATCACTTTACATATTATGTTACGTTATGTGACTTCATTATCGATATAAGATATATTATCATATCTCGACTATTACCATTATACTATTACTACTACTATTATTATTATTATTATTATTGTTGTTATTATTATTATTATTATTATTATTGTATTAAGGGTATCCTTAGTATAAGCTAAACATAGCTTCTGGGTATCCCTCCGATTATTATAGCAAATATTCGGTAAATAAAATTCATTCATTCATTCATAGATCCCAAGGAAAAGTAACTATTAACATCCTTGATGATTACTGTTGGAGTCTAAAAAATGGATATAAAATACTTAAAATAGAACAAAATAATTGAAATAATCTTTTAATCAATGATTATTATATTATATTAACTAAGTACATTTTTATTTTTATTCATTATACAATAAAATATACCAAATACTGTTGAAAATTACATTTCCGTTAATTTTCTTTATTTTTCCTATATTTGTGATTTTTTCACAAATTTTCAAAGTTGAATAAAAAAAAACTTGATCTGATCTGAAAAAACTAATTAAATATTTTAAATCAGTGTGAAAACTAGTCAA